>JAQPPZ010003370.1:0-1200000 GCA_028583015.1 Wollemia nobilis | reverse complement strand
GGTAAACTTTGTGAGAAAGTTGCAAAGAGGAAGAGGCAAGTACAAGGGAAAACTTCCACTCAAATGCTTCAACTATGGAAGAATTGGTCACATTGCAACAAGATGTCCCTACAAAGAGAAGAGTGATGATGAAGACAAGCCTAAAGAAAAAGGAGAAGGCAACAAGAAGAAATTTGCAAAATTCAGAAGAAACTTCAAAAAGAGGAGCTTAATCACCCATGAGGATAGTGCTTCCGAAGATAGTGTGCAAAGTGACTCTGAAGATGATTCAGGTGAGGTTATTTTTATGGCCTTAGAAGACAAGAAAAATGAGGTTGAAGACACAAAGGAAGATGAACCTGAGATGGAATTTGAAGAAGAGTTAGCCTATGCCCTTGAGGAGTATGAGAAAGAGGTGAAGAAGAACAAAAGGTATGCACAAAAACTAAAAGATGCAAATAATCAAATTGCAGATTTGAAAAATCAGATTGAAGAGGCTAATAAAATTTCTGATGGTGCACTAAATGATCTAAAATTTCAAGTTGAGGAGAACAAGAAACTCACATGTAGTCTTGAGGATGCAAACAGGATGATTGCAGATTTGAAAATTCATGTAGAAGAGTCCCGAAAGATAGCTGAAGACCTCAAGCTCAGAGTTTGTGAAAAAGTGAATAATTGCAGCAAGCTTGAAGAGGAGATTTGTTCTTTGAGGAAACAATTAGAGAAAGCTAATTTGATGAGTTGCACCACTCTAAAATTTGAGAAGAGTTCTGAAAAACTTGATGAGATTATCAAGCAACAAAGGCATCCTAAGATCAAGTTTGGTATAGGATTTGAAGAAGGTGAGTGCTCAGATTTTGTCAAAGATGTAAAGCCACTTAAGGATGAGAAAGTAAGTGATTTTTTGCTCCTTGAAGACAAGAAGTTGCAGCCCCATGAAGGTGAGAAGTTGTTGCTCCAAGATGACAAGAAGTTGCAACCCCGAAATGAGAAGAAGAGTGTGCAAAAGGAGAACAATTTCATGAGGAAGGACAATGATGGCTTCATCAAAGTTAATCACCAAATAAGGAGACCTTATGGCAGATATGATAACACATGTCAAAGGCAGAAAACCAGGTCAAATTATTCTTTTTATGGTTATTGTTATAGGTGCAATTCATTTGGTCATAAAATTGCCAATTGTAGGCTCAACTCTAGGCCTAGAAACATTGTCACACATAACTCTTTTGCACCTCTAATTGAGCACAATGTAGAATGTTTCAGATGTAACAATTTTGGGCATATTGCAAGGGATTGTAGAACTATTTTTTCTGCCACTAATCCAATGCAGAAGAGCAGATCTAATCAGCCCCATAGAATGCAAAACAAGCTGCCACCTAGACAAAATTCACAGGTTCACAAGAAGGCTGATTTGGAGAAGAAGGATAAGGAACCAAAACCAAAGCCCAAAAAGGTGTGGATTGAGAAGGGAAAGGAGAAAGAGGTCAAGGATTCTCTCATAGTGCAGGCTGCATTCAAATCTCAGAACAAATCCACTTCCTGGATCATTGACAGTGGGTGCTCTAGTCACATGACTGGAGATAAAAATCAGTTTGTGCATATGCAGAAGTATGATGGCGGTTCTGTGAGGTTTGGCAACAATGATGGTGCCAAGATAGTTGGTAAAGGAGAGGTAAGCATTGGAAATGGAAATATCAGATCTGAAAATGTTCTTTTTGTTGATGGCCTAAAGCATAACTTGCTTAGTGTGAGTCAAATGTGTGATTCGGGATGTGAGCTGATTTTCAAAGCACATGGTTGTGAGATTAGAGATGCAAAGGATGGTTCTCTCATTGCTAAGTCAGCAAGGACAATAGGTAATATTTATAATATTTGTGATAGATTTGACAAATCTTGCTTCATTGGACAAGAAGAGGAAAATTGGTTATGGCATAAGAGGCTTGGTCACATCAATTTTGACAATCTTGTCAAAATTAGCTCAAAGAATGCAGTAAGGAACTTGCCTAAGATTTCAAAGCCATCAAAAAGCATATGTTCCTCTTGTCAACAAGGAAAGCAAACAAGAGCACACTTCAAAACTAAGGAGTACTCTACTACACGCCCATTGGAGCTAGTGCACACAGATATCTGTGGACCGATGAGAACTAAAGGTATGGATGGTGAGAGATACTTCATTTTGTTCATTGATGATTATTCTAGGATGACTTGGGTGTTGTTTTTAAAAGAAAAATTAGAAGCCTTGTTTAAGTTCAAAATGTTCAAAGCAAGAGCTGAAAATGATATGGGCACTAGTATCAAATGTTTGAGATCAGATAGAGGTGGTGAGTACACATCAACAGAGTTTGAGAAATATTGTTTAGAGCATGGCATTAGGAGGTAATTTTCAGCAGCAAGAACACCTCAACAAAATGGTGTTGTTGAGAGGAAAAATAGAACAGTGCAAGAAATGGCTCGAACTATGTTGAATGAGGCAAATATTGCTGATAGATTTTGGAGAGAAGCAGTGCATACATCAGTGTATATTCTAAACAGGTGCATGCTTAGAGTTCACAGTGATATGACTCCTTATGAGTTATGGTTTGGAAGGAAAGCTACAGTTAAACATTTCAGAGTGTTTGGGAGTAGGTGCTACATAAGGAGAGATGAACAAAACCTTGGCAAGTTTGATACTAGAGTGGACGAGGGCATATTTCTTGGATACTCATCTAGAAGCAAGGCCTACAAATGCTACAACAAGAGGCTTGGTAAGATAGTTGAGAGCATCAATGTAAATATTGATGAAGGCATTGGTGAGGTAATTGAACAAGTTGATCCACCCATTCAAAATGACACCATTGAGAAAGAAGATGAAGTTGAAGAAGCTCAAGAAGAGAATGAAGAGGTTGCTGCCCCAAAGACTCCTTCAAAGTATTTAAAGAAGAATCATCCTCAAAATCATATTTTAGGAGACCCCAATACAGGTGTGCAAACAAGAAGAAGACTTGCAAGGACAAATGAGCAGGTAAACTTTTCTTTGTTGTCTCAAGTTGAGCCTAAGAATTTTGATGAGGCTAGCAAACATGAATGTTGGATTAAGGCTATGAATGAAGAACTTGATCAAATAGAGAAAAATCAGACTTGGGAACTTGTTCCAAGACCTACTAATAAAAATGTAATTGGAACCAAGTGGGTCTTTAGAAACAAACTTAATGAAGATGGCCAAGTTGTGAGAAATAAGGCTAGATTGGTGTGCAAGGGGTATGCTCAAGTGGAGGGCATAGATTTTGATGAGACATTTGCACCTGTAGAAAGGTTGGAAGCCATTAGAATGTTTCTTTCTCTCAGCTTTCCATAAGAATTTCAAGGTCTACCAAATGGATGTGAAATCAGCCTTCTTGAATGGCAACCTAGAAGAGGAGGTTTACATAGAGCAACCCGATGGATTTCAGCTTGGTGATGAGAACTATGTGTGCAAATTGAAAAAGGATTTGTATGGGCTGAAGCAAGCCCCAAGAGCATGGTATGATAGGTTGGACAAGTACCTATTGCAGCAAGGCTTCCAGAAAGGTAAGGTTGATAGCAATTTGTATTACAAGGTTGTAGGTGATGATCAACTTGTTATTGTTGTGTATGTTGATGATATAATTTTTGGAGGCAATAAAGATGAAATGTGTCATGAGTTTGCTGCTTCTATGCAAGATGAATTTGAGATGTCCATGATAGGAGAGTTTTCATACTTCTTGGGTCTTCAAATTAATCAGTTGGATAGAGGCATTTTCATTTGTCAATCTAAGTATGTTAAGGAAATGCTTAAGAAGTTTAACATGGAGGACAACAAACCAATGAGTACTCCTATGGTGATAGGGTGTAAGTTGAGTAAGGAATATGAGTCTCCTCTTGTTGATCAATCCCTCTATAGGTCAATGGTTGGTAGTTTATTGTATCTAACTGCTTCTAGACCTGACATTTTGCAAGCTGTGTGCATGGTTGCTAGATTTCAGAGTGCTCCAAAAGAAACTCATGTGAAGGCCATCAAAAGAATTTTCAGATATCTTAAGGGTACTATGGAGTATGGATTGTGGTATCCAAAGGGAAAATACTTCACATTGAAGGCTTATACAGATGCAGATTGGGCTGGTTGTGTTGATGATCACAGAAGTACAAGTGGTGGTGCCTTCTTCCTTGGTGACAAGCTTGTCTCTTGGCACAGTAAGAAATAAGATTCAGTTTCTCTATCTACAACTGAGGTTGAGTATATTGCTGTTGTTTCTTGCTGCACTCAGGTGTTATGGATGAAGCAAACTCTTCAGGACTTGGGTATTGCAAATGGTGAGCCTATTCCCCTTCTTTGTGATAACACTAGTGCTATCAATATTTCAAAGAATCCAGTTATGCATTCAAGGACTAAGCACATAGATATAAGGTATCATTTTTTGAAGGAGAAGGTTTTTGAGAAGGTGGTTAAGTTGGAATTTGTGCCTACTAAAAATCAGATTGCAGATATCTTTACAAAGCCTCTTCCAATGGAGACATTTGAGCACTTGAGGCAACTCCTAGGAGTTGTTCCTCTTCCTACACACTAGATTGTTTTATCTTTTAAGGGCACATCCTCAGGGGGAGCATCTCATTATTTCATTTTATGCTCCTACATATGCTATTTGATGTTGTTATTCTCTAACAATTGCTTGAGGATGGTGTGTGCAGAAAGTTCAATGATTGGATTCATAGTGTGTAGTGGTGTTGCTTGGCAAGGTGATGCAGTTCTTGGTAAATATTTTGGATTTATCTTTGATGATGATGGATCTAGTTTTTCATCACTATATCAGTGTCTTTGTTGTTTGTCTCTATTGTATATCATTTTGTGTGAAGGGCAGCAAGTTATGGTGCTTTTTGTTGCTTTGGCATTCCCCGAATGAGCTAGTGAATGGGCTATTTGAAATAAGCTTTGTGTAGAACTGTCTTGGAGTGTCTTGTACAGATTATCAGATGTTTTTCAGAGCATATATTACTGATATTTTATATCCATGACAGAATCATGTGAGTTGGTGATTGGTTTCAGGGGGAGTTTGATGCAAAATTGTCAAACAAGATGCATTGTTGTGCCCTTTTGTCATTGTTGTCAAAGGGGGAGAGTGAGCTAACTGCAACCATATTTCTGTGATGCCTTGTTGGAGTAAGGGGGAGTTCAGATGTGGTGTTTCAGGTCTGATATGAGTTGTTTTTGCTGGTTGGTGCTTCTCAGGATAAATTTGAGGTTTGTTGTTGGTTTTCTTTAGGATGTTGCATTGTGCAGTTTGTTGCAGTTAATGTTGTGTTGCCAACAATGCCAAAGGGGGAGATTGTTGGCCTCTTGGAGTGTTGTAATTATTTTCAACACCATTCTACATGGAATCCTACATGGTATTCAGATTTTCCATTCATATTGGTGGTCATCCTGCAAATTTGTCCATGTTTGCATAACGTAGTGTGTTTTCCAGCACCTAGTTCGGAGGCAATTTTGGTGAGAAAGTTAATTTTTGATTTTTGGTGGCATGGATTATTTCTCATATGTGTTGTAATGTATTATTTATCCTATGAGCATTGGTTTAATTATTTAATTTAATATTTCCCACTCTTTTTCATCTCCAAGTTCCTTGGAATGTGTTCTAAGACTTAGGAATGGAGGGTAATGGAAGCACGAGGATACGAAAACAAAAAACGGAAATGCTAAGTGCGATGTATGTAAAAGCGAAACGTAATGCTAAGTCCTGCGAACTAAAACGCATGAAAGGAGAGAAACATAAACCAATTGAAATAAGATAGAAAGCAAATGTTGAATACGACCATTTTTATTAATTTGCTTTAAAATCGTGTTACAATATGTCTCCTCCCTTTTGGGGACTAGGAGCGTTAAGTAGAGCTCTATTACACCACGAATTGATACACTTTCTTTTGCATGCCCACATGTAAAATGGGTGGACCAAACATCACCGCAACTTGCATGAATATGTCTTTGATTCCTTGCTGCTCCTCTGGTGTCGAGATCCTGCATTCAAAGAAATAGAAAAGGATTAGTAGCACATGCGGATGGAGAGAAACATGTGATCCCCAAGGCTTGTGGTTAGTGTATGCATAAAATGATTAAAATGATAACTGAAACATATCAAAATGAGCTAAAAATTTGATAGAAGCAATAAAAAATTACCAAGAAGCCACTACAAAAGGAACAGTCCAAAAATCTTACACAAATTTCTAATCGCTCCGGGGTGGGATGATTAGGACTGTCATAACCTGTCCGAAAGCCACCTCTCAAATTTTCGGTCCATAGGTCTCCAAATCATCTACAAAGTTGGGTTTAGGTAAAAAGAGGTATTTTGGGATGACCCAGATGGTCATATTTTGCCAATTCAGCCTCTATCACCCAGAATCTGATGATGCTATCTACGGGTTAGTGAAAGCGGGAAATAACAAAAGCATGATCAAAACTTGCCAGAATATCATGAAATTTAAATGACAGCATATGTAAACAACCTAGAATAAGATGTAAAATAAAAATCAAGGAAATCTACCATAGATTTCTAATCACTTTGGGGTGGGGCGATTAGAACTGCGATAGTGCGAGGGGTGCCCGAGGGCAGGATGCCCGTTGTTTGGGACTCTATTTTGGCACAAATCCACTTGGGATGGGTCAAAAAACTCTAATGGGGTTGTGTCAAAAATTTTTGTAGGATATTGTGGTAAAATGTTCGGGTTTGGGTCTAGATTGCGCTTCCAATATTCACCTAATAACCTCCTTTCCAAGAGAGAGATCAAGGATGTAAAAGCACAAACGATGGGTGAGGATATAATTTGGCAGCACTAAATTGCTCCAAAAACTCCTATCTATCCTTTTTTTGGGGTGAGAAGACTCACAAATTTATAGACCTAGGGTCTCCCTCTTTGAATGCGCATGTGAGGGTGCCACTTGAGTTGCTTGTCCTATTTTGAGAGAAAATATTATTTCTTGATTTAGAGTCTCCTTGCATGAGGCCTCCAAAAATCAAGGCATGCATGACTAAATTCTCTCTCTCTGATTTGAAGTCGTTCCTCATAATTGCATGCCTTGAAGTTGCAGTTAAGTGGTGAACCTATCGAGGTTTGACTTTTTGCCAGTCAAACCTGCTATTCGCCCCACCCTGGAGCGAATGCTGCTAATCGTCCCTGGGTGAGATGAATACCAGTTTGTAATCATCTCAGGGTGGGACGAGTAGGGAGAAAAGTGCAAAAAAGGTGCCAAATTGATCTCTGACCTTCCAAACTATTGTTCGATCAGTGCTTGTAGTCACATAATCGGATTGGTGTTGTTTTGGTGTCTATAGATGCCTCTTTTTGGGATGCACTATGCGTTGCATAGTGCTAAGCAAAAATAGGTAACTAAAGCACTAATGATTAGGGTTTCTCAGTAACCTAACCAACTCTTGATGCCCCAAGTATGGAAAGGGCATGCATTCTTGAATCCTTGCTTTTGACGAGCTAAGGAGCTTAATTCAAGTGTTAACCTTTTTCAGTGAGGTGTTACTTGATCTTGGACATTGTTCAATCATGAATAGGCAAAGGGCGCAACCTTTTGTTTGTGGGAACCTTGAGTTCATGATTCTAGAATGCCAAGTGTTTGATCAGCTTGTGATTATTGCTTTTTTGCTGCCCCAAGCAGGAGCATGATTGTCTTTGTCAATGATTCTTTGAATGCGTGCCATTTCCTTAATTGGGTGTGTATTTGTTGATTGGTAACTAAGTGTGACTACCCCCTCAAGCGACGAATCGATGAGGGAATGACTGAAATGAGAAAATTGATGAGTTGCTTGACCCAAGATGACTTGTGTAAGGGTTTTATATGCCAAGAATCAGAGGCACAAAGGCACCTTGTTTGGCAATGTTATTACTATTTTTGGGTGGGTTTGGACCCTTTTTGGGACGTCATTTGGGGATGAAATTCTCTGCAATCCGTCCTCCCGTGGAGTGGTCCGACTATGGTAGTCTTCTTAGGGAGTATGATAGTGAGGATTTTTGACCCCTACGTATGTTTTGTATGGCAAGAAGCAGAGGCAGAAAGGTGCCTTGTTCGGCAATGTTATTGTTATTTTTGGGTGGGTTTGGACCCTTTTTGGGACATCGTTTGGGGATGAAATTCTCGGTAATCCGTCCTCCCATAGAGCGGTCCGACTATGGTAGCCTTCTTAAGGAATATGATAGTGGGGATTTGTGATCCTGACGTCTATTTTGCATGTCCATAATGTCAAGTGAAAAAGCACTCTTATTGGACAATTTTATTGCTATTTTTTGTGCATTTTGGTTTATTTTTTATTGTTTTTGAAATTTGTGCTCTGTAATCATCCCTAGGTGGGACAAATACCAGTTTAGTAATTGTCCTTGGGTGGGACAAATACCAGTTAGTAATGCTCCTAGGGTGGTATGACTACTAGCTAGAGTGCTCGTCCTATGGTGGAACAATTACAGGCTAAAAAGCCTATTTAAGGGCCAAAACTAGGTTTTGGGTTCATTTGCATTTGTTTTTTTGTCGTTTGAGAGCTATGAGGAGGAGGTCAAGTTTACGTAGCGAAGCGCTACAAAATTTCTCAGACACCATGAGTTCACGGACTGGATCATCAAGCGGTGGAGCCGAAGCGAAACCAATGAGTGCTCTTCCTCTTTATTGTTTGTTTGCGTTACAGTTTTAAAACCACAATTTGTTTATTTGCTTTTGTAGGTTGTTTTTCAAATTAAAAATGAAAACCTTAGTTAAATGTGTGTTGTTATGGGTGAATCCTTATGTGTTTTGTATGGCTTCAATAGAACTTAGAGTGAAACCCTAGTGGAAACCATGTTTATTTCACATTTATTGTATACTAAAAGAAACCCTAGTTTTAACAAAGATCAAAACTTAGCTTAAAAACTTAGTTGAAAACTTAGCTTAAAAACTTAGCTTAACCCTAGGTTAACTGAAAAATGTTTTTGCTTATTTGTTTTTAATTTAGCAGTTGACATTTAGAGTTGAACCCTAGGTACTGACAAACCGTTTTTTGAATTTTTTTGTTTTTAATTTATCAGTTTAGACATAGAGTTAAAAAACCCGAGGACTGACAAATTGTTTGTTGAATTTGTTTTTTGTTTTTTATTTATCAGTTGAACGTTAGAGTTAAAGAAACCCTAGGTACTGACAAATTGTTTGTTGAATTTGTTTGTTGTTTTTTATTTATCAGTTGAATGTTAGAGTTAAAGAAACCCTAGGAACTAAAAAAAATGTATTTGGCTGGTTTTGTTTTTGTTAATTTATCACTTTGAACTAGAGTTAAAAAACCTGAGGACTGATAAATTATTTTGTGAATGTTTTTTCTTTTTAATTTATCAGTTGAGACTTAGAATTAAAAACCCTAGGAACTAAAAAAAATGTTTTTGAGTATTTTTGTTTTTGTTTATTTATCAGTTTGAACTAGAGTTAAAAAACCCGAGGACTAACAAATTGTTTTATGAATGTTTTTTGTTTTTAATTTATCAGTTGAGACTTAGAGTTAAAAACCCTAGGAACTGAAAAAATGTTTTTGATTGTTTTTGTTTTTGTTAATTTATCAGTTTGAACTAGAGTTAAAAAAACCCTAGGACTGACAAACTATTTTGTGAATGTTTTTTTGTTTTTAATTTATCAGTTGAGACTTAGAGTTAAAAACCCTAGGAACTGAAAAAATATTTTTGAGTGTTTTTGTTTTTGTTAATTTATCAGTTTGAACTAGAGTTAAAAAACCCTAGGACTGAAAAATTGTTTTTTGAATGTTTTTTTGTTTTTAATTTATCAGTTGAGACTTAGAGTTAAAAACCCTAGGAACTGAAAAAATATTTTTGACTATTTTTGTTTTTGTTAATTTATCAGTTTGAACTAGAGTTAAAAAACCCTAGGACTGACAAATTGTTTTGTGAATGTTTTTTGTTTTTAATTTATCAGTTGAGACTTAGAGTTAAAAACCCTAGGAACTGAAAAAAATGTTTTTGACTGTTTTTGTTTTTGTTTTCTTTTACAGGTTGTGAAAATTCGGTATCGTGTGCCTACGATTTTCTCTAAAACACGAGAGGCGCTGACATTGGCTGACTGGGAGTGGCTTTATGCCCTTGGGATCATGCAGGTGACTCGGCTAGAGCCTATGGTCGGGGATCGGGCCTATCTGACGGCCCTTATCAACTTGTGGGATCCCCGGACCAATACCTTCCATCTCCCAATAGGGGAGATGACGGTGACCTTGGAGGATATCTATCAGATTTTACGGATTCTGATAGACGGGCTACCGATTAGGATGACATCGCGTGATCAGTAGACAAATGTACTGATGTGATGCTTTGGGCATGGGGAGGAGTTGGGTGTGGATAGCCCAGTAGAGAGGGCAGAGGGTGAATGCCAGATTGGCAAGATTTTGGTACGATGGTGGCTAGAGAGGGGCATGCTGGGAGTGAGGTAGGCAGTACTAATGGGCCTCATTTCCAATATGCTACTACCCGACTCATCAGTTTCATGGTTCCCTTGGAACCTACTATAGGTGGTCTTCAAACTGGTCGAGTGTCCCACAGAGGCACCTATTAGGCATCCTCTCAAAGCAGTTAGCATCCTCTTGATGCAGGTGGCTGGATGAGGGGGGCTCTAGTAGGCATGATGCGGGGACTAGCAACAGTCTCCTTGAGGTGTCCCATAGGACCCACACCACGGGGGGTAGTTCCTGTCACACCGATCCTGCATGATCATGGTGTCCGATGCCCTAGGCTTGGGGGTTTTTGAGCTTTTGCATTATTGCGAGGTCAGAGGACCGATTTATTGTAGCCTATAGGCATTTTTGATGATATATATATACAAGTGATGTTTTTTTTTATTATACACTTGTCATGATTTATTTTTTTTTGTTTATGCACATTTATTTATGATGATGTATGCATGTGTTATTATGAATGAGATGTTTCTAATGATATGATGTATGCATATGGAATGAATGAAATGATTTTTTGGTAACTTGTTGATGGCACCATAAACTGTACAGGAGTTACTGGCTTTCTGTATGATGTGATTGCTTTGTGGAATGACTTTTGCATGTGATAATATTGTTTTTGTATTTTTTGTATTATCTGATGGTGATGTACGTAATAAAATGTACCAATTGTTTTAAAATGTAGTTAAGATTTTTTGAGATTCAGATATTTTAACTAACTAGCCAAAACTGTACATTTATCTCGTAAGACTTTTGAACAAGGTATAGATCAGACTTGAGTTTGACCATGTTATTTCACATCCCTGTGTGTGCAATTGAATTCATTTATGTGGTATTTGTCAGGATACCGCCAGTGCCAGATAGGTTGTCAACCAAACTTGTACTGAGGATCACCTAATTAGCTCCACTAACTCCGTAGTTGTATTTAGTAAGATTAATCCACGGGACAATCTAAGGTACCATAAGCTAGCTCATCCACATGCAAACATTGGTCTACTCATATGCAAAGCTAATGTGATAGACATATCGTCATGTGTTTAGGATACTACCATTTCCAGGTAGGTTGTCCACCAAACCCGTAATGAGGATCACCTAGATGGTTTTCGAATGCTGAGAATTCCAGGGATTCAATCTCAGGCATCTTTTATTTTCTCAATGTGTTAGGATACTTGCTCATATACATAGTGATGAAAATCACTGTTTATTTTTCTCTTTTGTTTTTCTTTTTGAGCAAGGGATTGGAATAGTGGTAATAACCACTATTATTTGATTGTGCATTTTAGGTTGCAAAGTTGAGCTCATAGGTTTTGGGCTTCTGAATGGCCTTGATCCTTTTGGTCTTGGGGATGACTACCCATCCTGTTTAGGGACATGTAGTACGAATCCTTATGAATTTTGGAACCAAAGGGGATTATGGAGATTATGAAGTAAGGGCATTGATATTTTAGGCCTTGGGGATGACTACCCATCCTTGTCAGGGGTGTGTAGTATGAATCCTTACAACTTTGGAGACCAAGGTGATTGGAGATGTTCATGATGATGGCTTGTTGGGATTTTTCTTTTGAATGGCATTGATCCTTTTAGGCCTTGGGGATGACTACCCATCCTTGTCAAGGGTGTGTAGTATGAATCCTTACAACTTCGGGGACCAACGGTGATTGGGATTTTTTCTAGTGGTGAAAACCACTATTTATTAGGGGGAATTGATGGGGAAAATCTTGTCCTTTTTTCAATTATTATTACTCTCGAACCATTCGCATAGGGGGATGAACAGACTAACCTTTCACCTATGGTATCCTAGACTGCTTTGTAGTTTTCATCTTCCGTTCACACAACTTGGGAATTATTTTATTTGTTTTAACTTGTGTAGGGATGTTACATAACAAGGCATGATCCAAGTAAAAATTTCCCTTGTAAAATTCATTTAACTTTGTATAGTTTTTGGCTAGAAATTTAAAGATAGCTAAATGACGAAAATCCAACATACATTAGGAGACAACTGACGATGCAAAAAATGGGGATGGTGTTATTCTGGATGTATGTGTTTATAAAATGGATGGAATGTGGAAAATGATGGAATTGCCGAGCAATTACAGTCTATGGTGTTTGGGACATGTATGACCAGTAAATATGCAATGTATGGATGCGATGCCTAATGCAACTTATATTTTTGTATTTTGAT
The DNA here is from genome assembly GCA_028583015.1 of Wollemia nobilis. NCBI lineage: Eukaryota > Viridiplantae > Streptophyta > Pinopsida > Araucariales > Araucariaceae > Wollemia > Wollemia nobilis. The sequence goes on along the minus strand of JAQPPZ010003370.1, from coordinate 1,187,379 downwards.
TTTTACGAGTATGCATGAAATTGAGATGCAATTTTTTTGTTATTTTCGAGTTATTTTATTGTTTTTGTTTATTTTGGAATATTTGTTTTGACCAAGTGGTTATGGGCACCCTTGGAGATTTTGGTTGGACCAAAGGGTTTATGGATACCTTTGGGGTGTTTTAGGTTGACCAAGCAATTACAAAAATCCTTGGAGCGTTTTGTTTGACCAAAGGATTTATGGACACCTTTGGGGCATTTTGGGTTTGACCAAGCGATTGCGGAAATACTTGGAGATTTTGGTTTGACCAAAGGGTTTATGGACACCTTTGGGGCATTTTAGGTTGAACAAGTGATTGTGAAAATCCTTGGAGCATTTGAGGTGGACTATGGCTCTCTAAATGTGGAATGACCTCAAATGACAGATGTTCAAGGGTTCTAGTTCCTTGATTCCTTCAAGAGAGGCGATCCGATATGTTCCAGGTCCTATTTTACTGTTGATGACATAAGGACCTAACCAATTTGCCACAAAATTGTCCCTTAGATGGGGCGGCAAGTTAGAATTTTTTTGGTTCTCTTTTAAGACCAAGTCACCAACTTGAAAGTCCCTCAAGTGAACCTTCATGTTGTATGCTTTCTTAAGTCATTCTTGATAGATACGCAAATGCTCGAGAGCACTGACGCATCATTCATCGAGTAACGTAAGCTAGTCTAACTGGGCCTACCGTGCAGTGTCATCATCGATGAACTCTTGCATTGATATGCGTAGTGAAGGGATTTCCAACTTGAGAGGCATGACAACCTCGAAGCCATACACCAATGAAAATGGAGTTGCTCCAGTGGGCATCCGAATGCTAGTGCAATAAGCTCATGGGGCAAGCTAGATTTGAATGTGCCAATCCTTGTGACTATATGTGACCATATTTTTGAGGATAGCGACTAGCATTTTGTTGGACACCTTTGCTTGCCCATTTTTTTGCAAATAATAGGGTGTTGAAAAACTGTGCTAAATTTTGTATTTTGTTGTCAAAGCATGCACATATTTATTCTTGAATGATGTCCCATTATCCGAGATAATCTTGGATGGAATACCAAAATGACATATGATGTTATGTAAAATAAACTTCGCAATGTGGGTTCCAGTCATAGAGGTTAGCGGAATTGCTTCCACCCACTTGGTGAAGTACTCTATGGCCGTTATGATGAACGTGTGATGACCTGACAACGTAGGGGAGATATTTCTAATTAGATCAAAGCCCCACTATGAAAATGGCCAAGCCAATTGGATTGAATGTAAGGCCTAAGAAGGTACGTGTGTCAAATTAGCATGGTGTTGACACTTCACGCACTTCCTTACATATGCGCAACAATCTTGCTCTAAAGATGGCCAATAAAAGCCCATATAGAGAATGCACTTTACGATGGTCATACCATTGAAGTGGCCATCGCATGTACCATCATGTGCTTGGGTGATCGCCCAAGTGGACTCCTACTAGTCCAAGCAATGAAGGAGGATTCCTTCATAACTATGATGGTACAAAATATGTCCTAGAAAGACATGTTTTGTCGCTTTCTGTTTAAATGATATTTTTGCAACGTGTGTGAATCCAAGTGGGAGGTTACCTAGCTAGAGGTAATCCCTTATGGGTGTGTACCAATCCTACTGATCATAAATAATCCCTTATGGGTGTGTACCAATCCTACTGATCAGAAACCTCGATGGTATGAAAAACCAATCCCTCTTGAAATTCATCCCTAGAAAAAGATGAGTGGTAATGAACTTGTAAAAATAGTGTTGTGTTTCTATTAAGAGGGGTCAGGGAGAACAAGGACCCCTAGTTGTATTGAGTCAGAAAATCATGGATTCGAGAGAACCTATCCTAATATGGTTCAATCTGGATCAGGTGGTTTCATGGTGTTAGGTTAGAGATTGCATGCTCCATCATGGATTATGATAATATTTTGACCTAAATTGTTGTCATCTCACTAGAAGGGTATTGTAGGATTAGTGACCCCAAGGAGGCCATAGTGTCTACAAAATGATTCAATGATCGAGGGAGTGCCTCGATGTCGTACCATTCAAGTTGTACTAGGAATTTGTCCACAAGGGATTTTTAGGCCTATAGAACTGGGCATTTACATTGGAATACCCCCTTTACTTGGTTGACAATTAATAGTGAGTCACCAAAGATGTTTAAGCATTTGATGTTCATGGTGATTGTTGTCTCAAGACCTATAAGCAAGGCTTCGTATTCAAAATTATTGTTGGTGCACAGGAAATCTAATTTAAATTATAGAGGCATTGGAGCCCCTTGGGGTGTGAAGAATACAATTCCCACACCACCCCCTTGATCACATTTAGAACCATCGAAGAATAGGGTCATGTCGGCCTGTGATTCAGGCTCATTAGAATCTAGCGATTCTTAAACATGGAAGACCGCATCATCAGGTAGTTATATGGTCAGAGGCTAATCATCTTCAAGAGGAGCCTCTGCTAGTTGATCGGCGATGACTTGACCATTTTCTATGTCAAACTGCATCAACAACATGATCTATTTCACTGTGTGGTGACTATGATAAGTATGACTCATTATGTATCGCAATGGATTCTCCTTAGACACAACATACGTCATATTGCTAAGCATGTAGTGGCATAGCATTTTGGTATAAAACACCACTTCCAAGCATAGCTTCTTGATGTATGCATAGTTAAGTTCATAACTGACCAGGGTGTGGCTAAGATAGTAAGTAGCCTATTCTTTGTGTAGTTCATTTTTATGGGATAGCATGGCACCCAGTGCCACCTTAGTAGTTGAGATGTAAAAGTAGAATGACACTCTTGGTCTAGGTAGTGCCAATACTGGTGGTGAAGCCAAGTATTGTTTTATGTCATCAAAGGCTGACTGGCACTCGTCATCCTAGTGAAATGCTACCCCCTTGTGAAATAATTTATTCATGGGTTGAAACTTGTCAGATAGCTATGCTATGAAGCACTTGATTTACGTGACCTTTCCCTACATGCTTCTGAGCTGCTTGATGGTAGTTGGGGGAAGCATTTCAAGGATTGCCTTGACTTTGTTTGGATCCACATCAATTCCTCTCTTTGAGACTATGAAACCCAAGAGTTTTCCAAATGTGACACCAAATACACACTTATTGGGGTTTAGTCTGACTTTATGTTCAATGAGGCAATCGAGGATCTTGCTTAAGTCATCGAGATGATCTAGGCACAAAAGAGATTTGGCCAAAAAATCATCCATGTAATCTTCCAAAGTTTTATGCATGTGATTGTGGAAGATGTATGTCATGGCACGTTGATAGGTGGCACCAGCATTTTTAATGCCAAAGGGCATCACCTTATAACAAAATGTCGCCCAAGGCATTGTCAACATCATTTTTAGTTGGTCTTCAAGATTAATACAAATTTAATTGTATCCTAAGAAACCATCCATGAGGGAAAGCATTTATGGCCCATTGTAGTGTCTACCAATGCATCAATTCTAGGCAAGGGGAAATAATCCTTGGGACTCACTTTGTTTAGATCTCAAAAATTAGTGCATATGCGAATCCTTCTATCAGGCTTCTTGATGGGTACCGTGTTGGACAACCATGGTGGGTAATCCACACAGATGACAAACTGTGCATCCAATAGCTTTTTTAATTCATATTTGACCATTAAGGCCATTGTTGGGTGCATCTTACATAGTTTTTGCTTAACTGGCTTGACTGTCGGATCAAGCGTTAGATTATGCATGACTAGTTGTGGATCTAGCCTCGACATGTCTTTGTAGGACCATGCAAAAACCTCCTTCTTCTCTTTGAGAATGGCAATGTAGTCGACTTTCTCTTCGGGGGATAGACTTACCCCCAGCTTGATAATTTGTGGATACATTGGATCAGAGCCAATGCCTACGTCAGTCGTCTCCTCGACCAACATGTGGGATCCATCCTCCAACTGGTGCGGAGTTGGGATCAAGTGGATATCATTTGCTAAGTTTAGATCTACGTTGGGAACCTTGGGTTCTGTTGATAAGCAACACACCCCCACTGAAAAATGAGATTCCATCCTTAGAAAATTCTGAACTTTCATTTTTTGTAGCAGGGACCCTCTTGATCTTTTCAGGTTTTAAATCCATATTTTGCTTGCCTCCTTTTTAAAGTTGTGCTTTTTCTTGCATTTTAGCTGTGTTATCCAAGAATTCACTTTTTACATGCTAGAATCATTCGTGCACAAGCAAAATCTTGCACCGGTACCGAGAAAATCCAGAAAACAGTTGCATAATTCACTGAAAAATCAAACTTTCCATTTTTGGTAGTGTCGCGATGTCGCGACACTTCCATTTTCGAAAATGTCGCGATATCGCGACAGGTAAGTCAAAATGCGGCTAAGTGCCAGAAAGGTCGCGATTTCGGGACATGTCGCGAAATCGCGACAGTTTTTGGGAGAGAGACGCAAGCTGTACGGATGTCACGATTTCGCGACATGTCGCGATTTCGCGACATGTCGCGAAATCGCGACATGTCGCAGAATCGCGGTAGGAGAGAGAAAGTCATAGTTGACCTGAAAGTGCATTCCGGCGGGAAACAGAAGGCTTCCGGGGTAGCGACACGTGTCAAAGCGTGAATGGGACAAACCGAAGCCGACATGCAAGCTTATTTTGCGGATTTAATCTGTTTTTAATGTTTTAAGCTTCGATTTAATTAAAATGCTAATCTAATGCATCTTTTTGTCTTTCATGCAGGATTCCACCTGGCACTTACGGGACAATCGGGAAAGACCATAAAGGCGAAGATAAAGTGCGGATTTAGTCAAGGACCGCCATGCTAGGAGAGAAGCTGCCGGTGAAAGCATTCAACAACAAATTTATTGCAGAATTGATAGCATGGAGACCATTTCAACTCAGAGATGGATTTGCGGAGATCGAATTGATGGAGAAGTGGTGACTCATCCGGCTCACCAGCAGAATTAATGAAAGCATTTATTTGCAGCTGCGAATGAATGCAAGTTGCATTTTATTTTATCTTCTCCATTTATGGCAGTTGACTGCATGCATTTGCCGAAGGGTTAAGTTCTATCCGGACTTTGATTTTTAAATGGATTTTTATTGTAAAACCCGGGTCCTAGGGTTTAAGTGCGATAAGATTTAGGGTTTGAGCAAGATATTTTGGAAAAGATCAGGGTCTGTCCTGAGTCTATAAATACAAATTCTAAATGTAATCGCAGGAGGCGGAGACTTAGAAATAAAAGGCTTATAAGCAATTTCTTGCAAATTTTGTGAAATCCTTTGTTTCTGGACTTGGAGTTGATGTGCTTTAGCTTTTCTATGATAGCATGGCCAGGAGCCTAATCTTTTGTAGAGTGTGATAAGTGTATTTTCTCTTGTTATCCGTTCCATTTAAAGTTTGTTAGATATATGCTGTAAATCTGCCATTGTCAAGATTAAATATGCTGTTAGGCTTCAGTTGTTCTATTGTCCGCTAGGGGAAATTACAGATTTCAGGTGTAAGTTTGTTCTAATTGCTCTGTCTTCACTGTGCGAGCTAGGATGCCGGTGAAAGATACCAGTTTTAACCAGCTGCCCTTGGATTTATGATTTTCTGCTAGATCCGTTTCACTCTGCCTTGTGCTCTTAGTTGAAAGTGATCTTAGACTGACTGGACACTTTCTTCTAGGATTTGTTCTGTTGTGAAGCTGATAGCATAGATAAGATTGACAGTTTGGGTTTACAATTGATGTTTGATAAACTTCTCTTTTCTGCCTTACCCTACCCTCTCTTTGCTTTCCGTGAATGATCCATTTTTATTTTCTTTGTTTGCCTTTTATTTAAATCTGCTGACCCATGAGAGCTAGATCAAAGAATTCAAGTCAAATCTGATTGTCAACAACTTTTGCAACTACTGAACAAGTTCAGGAACCCCCTGTAAGGTAACAGAGCAGTCCATATCGAAATCTATTCCAGAAGTGGAAAAGAGTGAATTGCCATTCGACCCAACTCTGTAACTCGCACCTTGGATAACCAGCTAGATCCTAAAGATGAGTGGGATCAGTCCCGTGGGTGTCTCCGGAGCTTTCCTTGCCTTCGTCCTTTTTCCCGGGGTGTGCATGAAAGCCGGACCAACACCTAATTGGCGCTAGAAGGAGGGCACAGAACATCTGTTCTTAGTGCACTTGAGTTGAGAAATCCGACTGTATGTGGAACTGTAAAACTGTATTTTATCCAAAGTCTGGTAGCCAATTTTCCCCTCCTCCTCAGCCAACACCTAATTGGCGCTAGAAGGAGGGCATGAACTCAGTTCAAGTATTGTAAGGGCATAACAGCAACATTTGAAGGACCCACAGTGAACTCCGGACAGTTTTATAAATTGTCAGTACAGTTTTATAAATTGTCAGTACAGTTTTTAAATTGTCAGTGCAGTTTTTAAATTGTCAGTGCAGTTTTTAAATTGTCAGTGCAGTTTTGTAAATTGTCAGTGCAGTTTTTGAAATTGCCAGAGAAGGCCTTAAGTTCAGTGGTTTGTTAAGAACAGTTCTATCATCACTTGCAGTTATCCAATTACAAATCAGAACATCACTGTCAGCCAAGTATTAATGGCAAATTGGTTGGGCTCCACGGCTTTGAACATTTCGGGTATAGCCCATGACTTGCCCAGAAGTCCAGAAAGATATCTCCCCAGGTACAAACATGATGGGACAAGAACTGCAGAAGAACATCTGCTAGCTTTTAAAAATGCTTTAAAATTGTTAAATATACAGCATGAAGATGTTGCCTGCAGATTGTTCCCGTTCACTCTCCAGGAGGGAGCTTATGACTAGTTTTTAAACCTCACCAGCAATTCCATTACTAGCTGGGATGATCTAGAGAAAGCTTTTATATCACAGTTCGGTGAAGTGATAGATCCCAGCATTTTATATCAGCAATTTTCAAGCATCAAGAAAGAGTCGGGAGAAACTGTCAGGTCTTTCAATATGAGGTTCCAAAGAGCTTATGGTAGAATGACTGGCCATTACATCCCAAATGCAAATCTAGCCTTAGAAATCTACAAGAATGCATTGGATTCGGTGACCTCTATTTTACTCATGAGAGACACTAATATCACAACCACGGCGGGGGCTTATAAAGAAGCCTTAATTCTTGAAAGACAGCTAGGACCTCAAATTACGAGCAATCCTTTGATATCCTATGTTACACAGAACATGCCTGTTCCAGACCCCATTCCACATCATGAGTTAGTGCCAACATGTCATGCTCTACCCAAGGAGACTCCGTTAACTGTCACATCCACTCAGCATGTGCAAAATACAGAGAAAAGTTCTGACAAGTTCAAAGTGCAGGTGCTTGAACTGAACAGTTGTGATCTGGCACCACCCAAATCTGAAGTTTTTCCTGGTGAGTTAAATTTTCCTAGAGATCAAAGAAATATTGATATTTCTAGTTCACCCAAAAATAGTACAACCAGGGTTTCAGATTCTGTCACTTTTCTCGAAGAGACGAGAAAGTCTTGTACTGAACTTCGTGGATGAAATGCAAGATTTTCAACAGTTCAAAATGGACAGTTATGACTTGAAATGTGAGAGTCCAGAACTTAATAATGATCCTTCCTCATCAGAGGATGATGAAAGTGAGATTCAATCTCACTATGCAGAAGTAACTGAGGAGGATAGCATCATTGAGGATATGAGGGAACTTAAAGCTGACATCACCCTCTATGAACTGCCTCAGATTGTTGGACAAAACATTAACTTGATTGAGGCTTACTCTGGACCACCTGTTGAATTTCAAGAAAAGGAGAAAAAGATGGTAAATATGAATGTGGTCAGCCAACTTGGAATTGATGAACTGTCTCAACATAAGCCTGCAACTTCTGAACATAATATCAAAGATAAGGCTATAAACTGTGTTGATGTAGATATTGGAGTTTATGATTTGGAAACTGAAAAGGTGGGAACGATTCTGACTCTAATCAATAACAACAATGATGTTTGGACATTGCACATTGATGAGGTTAAGTCTAAGCAAGGCTCGGGTGAAAAGGAAAATTGTAAGCATTCTGCTAGAGGGATAAAAATTGAAGTCCTGGATATTGAAGTAGTGCAGCAACCACAAAATGTTCAAGTTGTTAAGAACCAGGGCATACAGATAAAACATGATTTCTTTCAGTTGTCACATCAATTTGAAAATGTGGTGGTCTGGGTCTGTCAAGGTTTTAAAGTATTTGATCCTGGGGGTTTTTTACATTCAGTCCTTTTGAAAGAACTCTGCAAACCCTTTAATTAGAAGCATAAACATGTTATCATATGATTTGTTATTATATGATTTGTTTAATTTGAAGGAGTTGCATATTTGTTTTTCAAATGGGACAGGGAAGACGATAAACCCAAGTCTTTCCCGGATAGCAAATTTTTGAAGCACGATCCGGAGTGCATTTCGTCAACAGGACCAGAAAGGTAATTTTTTTAAAATTACTTGCATGGTCAAAATTTTTTAAAGCACCATTTCTCTGCTTTCCCAACTGCTGCATTATTTGAGTATGAAGGGAAGTTGTAACATATGTATGCATTGTAAATAAGCTTTGAAGTTTTTCGGTTTTATTTCTTTGTCGGTGCGGTTTTTATTTCAATGTCTGTGCAGTTTTAATCTGTTTCAGTTTAATTTTAATGCTCTGCAGTTTTAATTTATTTGTTTTTCAGTTTATTTCTTTTGTCAGTGCTTTTTATTTCCTTTCTTTGTCTTTTTATTTTAGCTTGCTTTTATTTTAGTCTGTACAGTCTTTTCTTTATTGCATTTCTTTTTCTTTGCTTTGTACGATACGATTTGCGATTTACGATTGCGATTTATTTTATTTCGACTTGTTGAGTTTTTATTTTTTATTTTTGCTTCAGTTCTTTTAGTTTATTTCTTTTATTGCCTGTACAGTTTTTATTTTCTTCCCTGCTTTTCCTTTTCTTTGTTGTCTGTGCAGTTTTAATTTATTTGCTTCAGTTCTTAGTTTATTTGTTTTAGCTTAATTTTGCTGTCTGATTGTGCTTTGCATCCTTTGTAAATAGCCTTGCAGTTTGTTTTATTCCTTTGTCTGTACAGTGTGTGCAGTTTTCAGTGTTTAGTTTATTTTATTTGCATGTCTGTGCAGTTTTGATTCTGTTTTGCTTTAGAAGCCTGTGCCTGTCCTTGGAAGCCTGTACAAAGTCCTTTGGCTTCTAAAAATCTATTTTTTAACCTCTGCCTGAGCAATCAATGAAAAGTCAGCCTGCTGAAAATTGTTTTATTCCTAGCTGATAAATCCTCAATCCAGTGCCTCCCCATTCTGCTCATTATTCTAATTGAGATAGTCTGCTTGCTCTAAACTGTGGAACTATTTTGTTATCCAGGATGAAGGTAGAGAGATGATTGGATCTTGTGTCTTACTTGCCACAATTGTTTTAATGATAGAAAAACTGTTATGCTGTTTAGTTGGAGGAACTCCGGGGGAATCCAAGAAAAGCTGGTTATAAGAGGGGACTATGGTTCATGCAATTATTTGGGTGTCACCAGAGGCTATCAATGCCTAGACTGAAACAGTTCCAGATTGATCAAATGATAAAAGAAAATTGTAATTTCTCTAAGGTCTTCCAGATAGTGATATATTTCAAAAGAAGAGAGATAAAAAAAGAGAGATAAGAAAAAAAAAAAAAAGAGAAAAAAGAGTTATATATTAAAAGAGGCAGCCAATATTAGATTCTGCCCTACAGTTGTAAATTAGGTCGTGTAAATCTAAAGGGTAACTCTGTCTAGGCTGTAAAAAGCTAAACTAGTAAACAGAGCTCTACTCGGTTTCCCCATTTACAATCTAGAAAAGTTGATTAATCCAAGTTTATCATTCAATTCAGTCATCCTTGAAGAAATTTCTATACCTTTGTAATTGCACATCAAAAATCTTCCTTGAAGTAATCCAGCCCTGGCGTTAGCAGTCAATTTATTGTGAAGAATGCCTGTGGCAAGGCATGATGCATGGTCTTTTTGTTTTGAAACCAGAGTCTTGGGTTCTAAAATAGTGCTACTATTTTACCCGCAGATATCGCCATTTGTTGATAAGCAACACACCCCCACTAAAAAATGAGATTCCATCCTTAGAAAATTCTGAACTTTCATTTTTTGTAGCAGGGACCCTCTTGATCTTTTCAGTTTTAAATCCATATTTTGCTTGCCTCCTTTTTAAAGTTGTGCTTTTTCTTGAATTTTAGCTGTGTTATCCAAGAATTCACTTTTTACATGCTAGAATCATTCGTGCACAAGCAAAATCTTGCACCGGTACCGAGAAAATCCAGAAAACAGTTGCATAATTCACTGAAAAATCAAACTTTCCATTTTTGGTAGTGTCGCGATGTCGCGACACTTCCATTTTCGAAATGTCGCGATATCGCGACGGGTAAGTCAAAATGCGGCTAAGTGCCGAGAAGGTCGCGATTTCGAGACATGTCGCGAAATCGCGACAGTTTTTGGGAGAGAGACGCAAGCTGTACGGAGGTCACGATTTCGCGACATGTCGCGAAATCGCGACATGTCGCAGAATCGCGGTAGGAGAGAGAAAGTCATAGTTGACCTGAAAGTGCATTCCGGCGGGAAACAGAAGGCTTTCTGGGGTAGCGACACGTGTCAAAGCGTGAATGGGACAAACAGAAGCCGACATGCAAGCTTATTTTGCGGATTTAATCTGTTTTTAATGTTTTAAGCTTCTGATTTAATTAAAATGCTAATCTAATGCATCTTTTTGTCTTTCATGCAGGATTCCACCTGGCACTTACGGGACAACCGGGAAAGACCATAAAGGCGAAGATAAAGTGCGGATTTAGTCAAGGACCACCATGCTAGGAGAGAAGCTGCCGATGAAAGCATTCAACAACAAATTTATTGCAGAATTGATAGCATGGAGACCATTTCAACTCAGAGATGGATTTGCGGAGATCGAATTGATGGAGAAGTGGTGACTCATTCGGCTCACCGACCAGAATTAATGAAAGCATTTATTTGCAGATGCGAATGAATGCAAGTTGCATTTTATTTTATCTTCTCCATTTATGGCGGTATTGACTGCACAGATTTGCCGAAGGGTTAAGTTCTATCCGGACTTTGATTTTTAAATGGATTTTTATTGTAAAACCCGGGTCCTAGGGTTTAAGTGCGATAAGATTTAGGGTTTGAGCAAGATATTTTGGAAAAGATCAGGGTCTGTCCTGAGTCTATAAATACAAATTCTAAATGTAATCGCAGGAGGCGGAGACTTAGAAATAAAGGCTTATAAGCAATTTCTTGCAAATTTTGTGAAATCCTTTGTTTTCGGACTTGGAGTTGATGTGCTTTAGCTTTTACGTGATAGCATGGCCAGGAGCCTAATCTTTTGCCGAGTGTGATAAGTGTATTTTCTCTTGTTATCCGTTCCATTTAAAGTTTGTTAGATATATCTTTGTAAATCTGCCATTGTCAAGATTAAATATCTCTGTTAGGCTTCAGTTGTTCTATTGTCTGCTAGGGGAAATTACAGATTTCAGGTGTAAGTTTGTTCTAATTGCTCTGTCTTCACTGTGCGAGCTAGGCTGCCGATGAAAGATACCAGTTTTAACCAGCTGCCCTTGGATTTATGATTTTTTGCTAGATCTGTTTCACTCTGCCTTGTGCTCTTAGTTGAAAGTGATCTTAGGCTGATTGGACACTTTCTTCGGGATTTGTTACGTTGTGAAGTCGATAGCATAGATAAGATTGACGAGTTTGGGTTTACAATTGATGTTTGATAAACTTCTCTTTTCCGCCTTACCCTACCCTCTCTTTGCTTTCCGTGAATGATCCATTTTTATTTTCTTTGTTTGCCTTTTATTTAAATCTGTGACCCATGAGAGCTAGATCAAATAATTCAAGTCAAATCTGATTGTCAACAACTTTTGCAACTACTTGAACAAGTTCGGGAACCCCCTGTAAGGTAACGAGCGAGTCCATATCGAAATCTATTCCAGAAGTGGAAAAGAGTGAATTGCCATTCGACCCAACTCCGTAACTCGCACCTTGGATAACCAGCTAGATCCTAAAGATGAGTGGGATCAGTCTCGTGGGTGTCTCCGGAGCTTTCCTTGCCTTCGTCCTTTTTCCCGGGGTGTGCATGAAAGCCGAACCAACAGGTTCCTCTTCAGGATGGAAGATATCCTGAGTTGGCTCTGGGATGAAATGAAGCATCTCAGCAAAATGCCGCATACTCTGATGGGGATGGTGGTGAATTGACATGATCCCAGTCTATGGTATTTATGTCTAGATACAATAACTGTATTGGATCGGCCGAATTATGGATGGGGGCAGTTAGGTCAATGGAAATCATGTTGATGAAATTATTTTGGTCTCCATTACCATGGGTGTGGTTACTTGGACATCCTAAATGATCTTTTTGCTCCGGATCTAGCTCTAGAGGTATTGGCATGAATGGATCGGCCCTATGTGCATGGAGGAGGACAGGGTCTACCCTTGGCACTGATATCTCTATAGTGTATCTGGGTGGTAGGTGTTCTCTATATGCCCAAAGTGGCAGATTCAACACTTGGGCCCACTACGCTGGGTTTAGGTGCCACTCATGATCTGGCCTTATGTTTAGTTCTTCAAATATGTCATCAATATTTAGGGGGTATTTTTTTTGCATCTGCCACATGTGATTGAGATAGGCCATCTCAGTCTCGTATTCATAATCGCTATCAAATATCTAGAGGCCTTCGTTGGATCTGACAGCTATTTGTGACATGTGAGGCTCATCTTGCTCAATCAAATTAATGTGGTCCCATTAGGGTTATTCCCCTATGGGTGGGGGGACCTAATTCTCTTGAGGTGGTACTTGCTCATTTGGAGTAGCCAAAGGGAACATTGTCATGAAGATCTCTGGATAATCATCTATGAGTGTCACTTGTGAATGATTGCTATCAGACTAAAAATGATCCCAAGGCGCTACCTCATACTCTGACTCATCTTCTAAAGACCCTTCTTGGTCTTGTCTATATCCCTCTTGTAGGTGAGTCCTCAAACTTTCTCCCATTTTGATCGAATGGAAAGGGTTGTTAAGGTCTACAAGGTTGGTGGTTAGCAATGGAAGATAATCCCCCAATGTATATGTTGTGTTAGGATTGGCATATGGATCTAATTACGACCCATCCTTGTTGCCTATCCCTAGGCCTTGCATGTTCTCTACCAATATGTCAAGGGGCAGGGGGTGGTTGAACCCTACTCCTAACTTGTCGTACGACATTTGATATCTTGGTTGGCAAATAATGTGCACTCCTTACTCATACCTACCCAACCCATATCCATGCCAGTTACATTGGCCAAGATATATCAAAGCAAATTTTATGTTGGACAAATAGTTGATGTCCTCATCAAAGGGCTCTTCATCTTCTTCTTCTTGCATGTAAGGTTCAATGCCATTATCGAGGCCCCCATAAACAAATTTTGTCTGATTGGGTGGGTAGCTGAGAGGATCCACAGTGTCAATGGGGAGTCAAGGTCTACCCATGTCCTACACAAACTCAAGTGTGGGTTTTGCTACAATGTTTTGCACTAAATACTCCCCCAGGCCCGTACTGACCATTTCAACGATGATTGTTGGTGGTTGAGGGGGAGCGAATGGGAGTTCTTCCTAAGTCTACTTCATGTAGGGTGAAATAGATGTCTTGAATTCCATTCAGCTAGGCATCTCTTCGATAGATATGGTTGAGACTAACAGTGATGCCTCTTCTAGGGGTTTCTTCCCCTTGTCCTTCGATGTGGTTATCATAGGTGGCATTGGTGGTGAAGGACCAGATGATGAAGATGGACCTGGCTGGGGATTTAATGGACTTAAAAACGGAGATGCATGTGGAATTGAACCCTGGTTAGATGGATTCAACTAAAAATCCAAATGTTTTGATGGAAGGGTCAACTGCAGCATCAGTTGCATCGTATTGCAGTACTTTAAGGGCTCTAAATCCATCAAGACTACATGCACCTACCCTTCGAATGTGTATTTTAGGAACTGATGGGCTATTGAAGGGACACATTTCATGTCCCTGATCCAAGGCTGCCCTAGCAAGATATTATAGGCCATATCACCTTCCAAGATGTGGCACAACATATGAATAGTCTTTTGTCCCACTTGGATGGGTAGGACAATAGTGCCAACCGTTGAGCATATCGCATCATTGAATGCTAGTAGAGTGTAGGTGGAGGCCATGATGTGAGATGCTAGCAACTTCAGATGTTTCAATGCTACTATTGTAATTATATTACTGGATGAGCCAGTGTACACCAACACCCTCTTATATGGAATCCCATTGACCCATGAAATGATGTGTAGGGGTGGATCCGCCATATCACCAGTCACCAATTTCATCTCATCTTCTCTAAAGGTGATGAATTATTTTTTACATTGTTTTACATGTCCAAAAAAGTTATTGAAATAGTTTGCTTCATGGAGCTGCAACTCGATGGCTTTTAATATCTCCATTAGAGCCTCCCGATGGGGTGTTGATTTTTGAATGAGCTCATAAATGGAGAGCCTAGCCGATGTGGTCCTTAGACTTTGGGTAAGTCTAGTCCAAATCATGGCCACTGGTCTAGGCGGGGGAGGTTGCATAGGGTGCTATTGAGGTTGTGATGTCGATGGAACTTCTCCTATGGCCACCGTAGGGGCAGCTCCTAGGTACCTCTTATTCCTAGTCACTATGCTTATCATCCCTACATACCCTTGTATGGGGTAATTTTATGTTACCTCATTGACTTGAAGGTTCTTTGCCTACGTATCATGGGAATGCAAGGGGTCTTTGAAGACTCTCATATGTTCATTGTTTGGCACTATAGGGTTGTACACCGCCAGTGTCTTTTTGTCTATTAGGTCTTGCACCAAGCCTTTAAAATTTCAACATGCATTAAGGTCATGTCCCTTCTGTCTTTGGAACCTACAGTACAAGTCTTCCATATATCCCTTAGGATTTGGTGCATTGGGATCTATGGGTTGAATCTCAGGTAGGTTGATCAAATTTGTTGCTGACAAGTGATCAAACAGGGAGTCTCTAGAATCTATGTAAGGTGTGAATTGTTGCCTAGGGTGACGCTGCTAATTTTTTTCTTGCCTTTGATTTTATCTGTCATAACTGTTAAGAGGCACCATATGATAGTTAGCCTTTTGGGGCTATGTTTCTTGTGTAGGCTTAGGGACATTTATAGCAACCTGATTGACCATAGCAGGTTTCTATTGCATGGTCCCTGTCTTGGTGTTTTTAGACCACTCTTTATTCTTTGGCTTGGCAATCTCACCATCCTGTATCTTGATCTCCTCAATGATTCTGGATTGCACCAAAGCTTCCTCTAAAGTGGCATATTTGTAGCTACAATAGCACAGAGATCGATCTCAAATAGGTCTTTGAGAACATTTGGGTGAGGTCGGACATAGGAGGGAGGTAGGGCAGCTTTGAAAGTAAAGTCCTCCACCGGTTCCCATGGGCCACCATGGTTTCTTCCTCATACTTCTTGAGGCTAGCTAGGTCACTTAGTAATGCCTTCTTCTTGGTGTTGAAGGTGAAGCGTTCGAGGAACACATCCAGTAGCTGATCCAAGTTACTGATGTTATGTTTTGGCAACTGAGTGAACCAATATGAGGCAGGGCCTACGAACGTGGTTATAAATGTTCTTAGCAACAAAGCATCATTGTCCTAAATTCCAAAGAATTGGTTCAAGAATCTAATCACATGCTCTTGGGCATCCTCCTCCCCTCTAAAGAGTGCCAATTGGGGCAGTTTAAAGTGTTCAAGGTATGGGGGTGCCGGCACTGATGGATGCATAGGATGACTACGAAGCTAGCATAAAGTGTGCTTTTGGGGCCCAAAATACTTGGTCTCCATGGACTCTAAGCGCTCTAGTAGCGCTTTATATGCATCAGAGGATTTGATCTCTTCCTCTTTGGTTTGCTCTTGTTGTGGGTTACAGGGAACTTGAGGCCTATAAAGGGGTGGACGAATAGCGCACCGTCTGCCTTGGTAGGGCATTTTATCTTACTCTTCTTCTTGCTCATACTCCTCATAAGCTTCTTGAGGAGTTCCTAGGTGAGACCCATGACCATGGGTGGATGCCTGCAGAGGATACCCCTCATTGTTCTTGGGATTGGCCTCCTACTTCGGTCTAGGGGGTCTTAAGGTAGCACTTGGTAAGGTCTTGGAGGCCTGTCATGCACTAGGGGGTTATGCCTTTCTACCCTCTATGTTTGAGGGGTTGGAACCATCTCAGGCATAGTGTTGCAGAGTAGATCATCTTTTTGGAGCCGGATGCGCTCTTTGCTAAGGTGATATAGATGCTCTAGTTGTTGTTGGTCTTGCCAGAGCTGCATGATTTATGCTTGGAGGGCAGCATTTTTGCCAAATGCCAAGTCAATTTATTCTGTCGTCTTGTGTTTAGGAAGCCTAGATGCCTCCCCTATATGTCTATCTTGGTCATGATGATCCGAGATCCCTATGGGTTGCTTTCCTCTATTGAGGTTAGCGGCATTCACCCGAGGCTCTGGCCTTAGTGGGTGATCCTGATACATAGCATGTGTGGAGGTGCATTGCTCCCACACTGTGTATTGCTCTTGAGGAATGTAGTGGTCTTCCTGATACTCCCTTTTGTATGTGTGAAAGGGGCATGCAGAATTGGCTTGCCCTGTTTGAAGAACCTTGTGCTCTAGATTTGACCTAGTTTTTTTTACAGTAATAAGAGGTAAAGGAGGGATGACAAAATCATGTGGCCCCTCTTTATGGACCCTATGTTTCTTTAGCATTTCCTCGCATGGTGGCCACTCATAATGAGTTTGTAAGGGAGCCCTCCCATCTATGTTGAGTGCCACATGTAGGGCCTCTTCTTGAAGGGGTCTATGCTGAGTGGGAGTGCCCCTCAAAGGGGTGCCTCCATAGTCTCGTTATGTAATGGCATGATGTGGACTATCTTGTGGATTAGGCCACCAAGGCTATATGACCAAGTCCTCAGGAATATATCGGAGGTGACTTATCGCCCTTTGTACACTTTTTGTAGCTTCTACCCGTGATTGGGCTCGGCTATGAGTGTACAACATGTTGATGTTTACCTAAAGATGTGTACTTTTTTTATCTTCTTTAGGATTTCTTATGCTACACTAAATGAAATGGAAAAACACAATCAAATCAATGATTATCTTGTTTATGGATTAAAAGTGTGCCCTCAATCTGGTTTAGTGTGTTTTAATGTTTGTTTTGAGAACCTTGTAAAGAAATTTTTGTATATGCAATATGATGGCTCTTATATCTCCCAAAAATGGTCACCCCTTCAATATACCACTTCCAGGCCATTATACCGAACCTCTATATATACCCGCCCTTAATTAAGGGAGACTATAGGTACGTGAGAGCAGAACAATACGTGGAACATAGGCGGTACAAAAGGGGAATCACTTTGTTTATGACACCTACCATAGAAGACTTATCCTCATGAACTGGGAATCACCCTAGATACACTTGGTCAAATTTTTTTAGGATTTACATTTAGCAATAGTCACGATCAGGTTTATGTATGCAATATTTCAAGCCAAGGTGGTGATGAAATCCACCATTGGTCTTGATCAAGGGTTGGGATTTTACGATCAACTCCTTGGTTTTCATATTATCTCGTGATGTGTGAGGTTCTTTTTATTTTGCATAGATGAAGAAAACAGACATTAAAACTCTCCTATGCAAGCAAATAACCAAAAAACATAAAATAGAAAACATAAAGCTAAAAATGACAGAAGCCTCTACCTCTTCTCTGCCCAAATCGGATGTCTCTGAATTTTTGCCTTGAAATTGCACAGAGATCTATTCATCTTGGGGTGATACGAATAAAATATCTGTATTCATCCTAGGGTGATACGAATTCCTATTCATCTCAGGGTGGCACAAATTCCAACTCTGTATTCGTTATAGGATGGAACGAGCAGCAGTCCAGTGCTTGAAATATTGATATTTGTAAGCAAAAACACACAAATTTTAATCAAAAATTTAATCTTAAAGTCAGGGTATAAGGGTCCCATAGTGATTGCCACTGGAAGCACGAGGATATGGAAACAAAAAATAGAAATGCCAAGTGCGATGTATGCAAAAGTGAAACGTAACACTAAGTCCTACGAACTGAAACGCATGAAAGGAGAGAAATGTAAACCAATTGAAACAAGATAGAAATAAAACGTTGATTACGACCATTTTTATTAATTTTCTTTAAAATCATGTTACAATATGTCTCCTCCCTTTTAGGTACTAGGAGCGTTAAGTAGAGCTTTATTACACCACAGATTGATACGCTTTCTTTTGTGTGCCCACATGTAAAATGGGCAGACCAAACATCATCGCTGCTTGCATGAATATGTCTTTGATTCCTTTCTACTCCTCTAGTGTTTAGATCCTACATTCAGAGAAAAAAAATGATTAGTAGCACCTACAGATGGAGAGAAACATGTTAGAATGAGCTAAAACTTTGATAGAAGCAATAAAACATTACTAGGAAGTGACTGCAAAAGGAACAGTCTAGAAATCTTACACAAATTTCTAATCGCTTTGGGGTGGGACGATTAGGACTGTCATAACCTGTCCGAAAGGCACCTCTCAAATGTATGGTCTTGCCTCCAAATCACCTGAAAATTTGGGTTTAGGTAAAACATGGTATTTTGGGACAACCTAGATGGTCAGATTTTTCCAATTCAGCCTCTATCACCCAGAATCTGATGATGCTATCTACGGGTTAGTGAAAGAAAGAAATAACAAAACCATGATCAAAACTTGTCAGAATCTCATGAAATTTAAATGACAGCATATGTAAACAACCTAGAATTAGATGCAAAAGAAAAATCATGGAAATCTACCACATATTTCTAATCACTTTGGGGTGGGGCGATTAGAACTACGACAGTGCGGGGGGCGCCTTAGGGCAGGATGCCCACTCTTTGGGACTCTATTTTGGCACCAATCCACTTGGGATGGGTCCAAAACCTCTTGTGGGGTTGTGTAAAAAAATTCGGTAGGATATTGTGGCAAAATTTTTGGGTTTGGGTTCAAATTGCACTTCCAATAATCACCCAATAACCTCCCTTCCAAGAGAGATATCAAGGATGTAAAAGCACAAACAATGGGTGAGGATATAATTTGGCAGCACTTTGTTGCTCCAAAAGCTCATATTTGTCCTTTTTTTGGGGTGAGAAGACTCACCAATTTATAGACCTAGGGTCTCCCTCTTTGAATGCGCATGCGAGGGCACCACTTGAGTTGCTTGTCCTATTTTGAGAGAAAATATTATTTCTTGATTTAGAGTCTCCTTGCATGAGGCCTCCAAAAATCAAGGCATGCATGACTGAAGTATCTCTCTTTGATTTGAAGTCGTTCCTCACAATTGCATGTCCTGAAGTTGTAGTTAAGTGGCGGACCTGTCAAGGTTTGACTTTTTGCCAGTCAAACCTGCTATTCACCCCACCCTAGAGCGAATGTTGCTAATCGTCCGTGGGTGAGACGAATACTAGTTTGTAATCATCTTATGGTGGGACGAGTAGGGAGAAAAGTGCCAAAAAGGTGCTAAATTGATCTCTGACCTTCCAAACTATTGTGGGAGTGGTTAGGACCACCGTTTAACCTCTGGGGGCTACCTTAGGGGCTATGTATGTCAATTCGATCAGTGCTTGCAATCACATAATTGAATTGGTGTTGTTTTGGTGTATACAGGTAAAATACATTTAATTAATTTTTTTAGGTGATAGGGGTCATATTCCTAGTTAATATAATTTAATTTTATGCTGCATAATATGGGAAATTTGAAAATAAGTCGTTCATTCTTGGTGGGACCCATTTTGGAGCTATGTGGTGTAGTGTGGAGCTATTTTCGACAAATCTTGGGATATCTTATACATCGTTTTGGAATTTTTTGAGGAAGTGGCATCCATATTGGTCCCATTTTTTATAGTGGTCATGGCATATCATTTTTGTAGTTTTATTTCAGGTTAGATATGATTCATGGATTGTGGAGTGCCCATATGGAAGTTATTTTGAATTTCAGTGTTGAAATTGGCAATTTCCTAATCTAGGTGTGTGGTTTTTGGAGTGGTTTTTGCACATGGTTTTGGAAACTATTTGTGGTTTCCCTATTAATTCTATTATATATATTGGCTATAGCATTTCATTGTTTCTATGGATTTTTGATGTGTGTAACGAGGTACTGCTGAAATGTTGTTGAATTTTTAGTAGAGTGTGAATACTTTAGATTTTGTTATTGCAGATGTAGGTGCATATTGAGCATGTTATTTGGATCATATTGGTATATCATTTGCAGGTGTTGTGATAGTGCTGAATTGGCATTTCATTTGCAAGGGTTTTCATGATTCATTATTCACATTGTAGTAGTTGTATGTGGTGAGTTTTGTACTTGCAAACTATTGTGAGTTTTGCTTTCATTGTAGGTATTTTTATGCCATTTATTTTATCATATTTTAGATCAAAAGGGTGGTAGGTGTGGGTGAAGAATAATTTTGGGTGTGGCTGCGTTTGACCCATTTCCTTTCATTGGGCTCCATTTGGCCCCATTGATAAAAACATCATTGTACTTCATTTGCAGTGAGGCTCGATCTAAGCAGTAGACTTAGGGAGATTTTTCTCACAAGGGTCTTCTTCCCATCTTGGGTTTCCCTATCATATCCTTGTGTTATGTGATGCCATTTTATGTATCTTGTGTGGATTTGAATTTATGTTCTTTTTTGTCCTAAAAGTAAAATTTGAAAAATTATATTGAGAGGGTTTGAAACATTTATTTAAGTCACTAATTCAACCCCCATCTTAGTATCATTGTGATACCAACAATTGGTATCAGATCCATGCTACCCAATTTGCAAGCTTAATACGCTAGGGTAGGTCATTACAATGGCTATTTGCGATCCAAATAAGCCCCCTCTATTTTATGGAAAATATTATGCCTTTTGGAGCTATAATATGATGATATACCTTGGTTCTTTGGGTATGGGTGTTATGTTATCTGTGCAAAATGGCTATACCATCCCTACTACACCTCTCATTGATCCTACTGCCATACAAGAATATAACAATGATTTCAAGGCTACTAATTCTATCACAAGTGCTCTTGCTCCTAGTGATTTGGTTAATGTTATGTGTCTCAACACTTCGAAGGAAATATAGGATAAGTTGAAGGCCATTCATGAAGGTGATGTAAAGGTAAAAGAAGCCAAATTGCAAATTTTTAGAGCTATTTTCAAAAGTTTAAAAATGGATGAAGATGATAATATTGCTGATTTTATGCTTCAAGTGAATGAGGTTGTAAATGTAATTAAAGGTCTTGGTGAAGCAATTTCAGAATCTTTGGTTGTGAAGAAGGTTCTAATATCACACCCTACAAGATTTGATTCAAAGGTTTAAGCTATTGAAGTATCAAAATATCTTAATACTTTGACTATGGATGAGCTACATGGGTCACTTTTATGAGATGAGGATAGGAAAATTCAAACCTACAAAAAAATAGGCAGCCTTCAAAGATTCTAAAAACATGAATATTAAAGTGAAAGAGGAAGATGATGAAATTTCAGATGAAGAAGAGGTAAAATTTGTGATAAAGTTGCAAATAGGAAGAGGAAAGTACAAGGGAAAACTTCCACTCAAATGCTTCAATTGTGGAAGAATTGGTCACATTGCAACTAGATGTCCCTACAAAGAGAAGAGTGATGATGAAGAAAATCCTAAAGAAAAATACGAAGGCAACAACAAGAAATTTGTAAAATTTAGAAGAAACTTCAAAAAAAGAAGATTAATCACCCATGAGGATAGTGCTTCCGAAGATAGTATGCAAAGTGACTCTGAAGATGATTCAGGTGAGGTTCTTTTTATGGCCTTAGAAGAAACCAAAAATGAGTTTGAAGACAGAAAGGAAGATGAACCTAAGATGGAATTTGAAGAATATTTAGCCTATGCCCTTGAGGAGTATGAGAAAGAGGTGAAGAAGAACAAAAGGTATGCGCAAAAACTAAAATATACAAATAATCAAATTGCAGATTTGAAAAATCAGATTGAAGAGGCTAATACAATTTTTGATGGTGCACTACATGATCTGAAATTTCAAGTTCAGGAGAACAAGAAACTCACATGTAGTATTGAGGATGCAAACAGGATGATTGTAGATTTGAAAATTCATGTAGAAGAGTCCTAAAAGATAGCTGAAGACATTAAGCTCAGAGTTTGTGAAAAAGTGAATAATTGTAGCAATATTGAAGACAATATTTGTTCTTTGAGTAAAAAATTAGAGAAATCTAATTTTATGAGTTGCACCACTCTAAAATTTGAGAAGAGTTCTGAAAAACTTGATGAGATTATCAAGCAACAAAGGCATCCTAAGATAAAGTTTGGTATAGGATTTGAAGAAGGTGAGTGCTCAGATTTTTTCAAATATGTAAAGCCATTTAAGAATGAGAAAGTAAGTGATTTTTATCTCCTTGAAGACAAAAATTTGTAGCCCCCTAAAGGTTATAAGTTGTTGCTCCAATATGACAAGAAGTTGCAACCCCAAAATGAGAATAAGAGTGTGCAAAAGGAGAACAATTTCATGAGGACGGACAATGATGGCTTCATCAAAGTTAATCATCAAAGAAGGAGACCTTATGTAAGATATTATAACACATTTAAAATGCAAAAAACTAGGTTAAATTATTTTTTTATGTTTATTGTTATAGGCGCAATTCAATTGGTCATAAAATTGCCATTTGTAGGCTCAACTCTAGGACTAGAAACATTGTCATACATAACTCTTTTGCACCTCTAATTGAGCACAATGTAGAATTTTTCATATGTAAAAATTTTGGGCATATTGCAAGGGATTGTAGAAATATTTTTTCTGCCACTAATCCAATGTAGAAGAGAATATCTAATCAGCCTTATAGAATGCAAAACAAGATGCCACCTAGACAAAATTCATAGGTTCAAAATAAGTTTGATTTGGAGAAGAAGGACAAGGAACCAAAACCAAAGCCCAAAAATGTGTGGATCGATAATGAAAATGAGAAAGAGGTCAAGGATTCTCTCATAGTGCAGGATGCATTCAAAGCTCAAAATAAATCCGCTTCCTAGATCATTGACAATGGGTGCTCTAGTCACATGATTGGAGATTTTAGCACCCTAAAATTGGTGCAGTAAAATCTTAATAATTACATTTACTTTAGTAAATAATTTAAATTCAATTTTTAACCTCCCAAACCACCTGTTAACCACCGGGTAATCCATTTCCCCCTTTTTTGTGCCATTTTTAGAGGTTGTTTTAACCATTTGACGATATCATCGTCGATCAGATGATATCACCCCAGATTTGATGATTTTGTCTGGGCTAGGATGTCCAGACGATCTTATTGAAAAACTAATTTTGCACAATTAGCTTCTGTTCCAACGGGCCTCTAATCTAGGCAGAAGCGTGTCTGTGTCGTTAGAGACCCTTCCTCATTGGAGATCTCCCAAATAGGGATGATCTCCAACCTCCTAACCTCCCTCCTAAGCCTATTTAATCCTAAGCCCTCCCCTTAGCACCCCCTGGCTGAAATTCCCTGTAACCCAACTACATACATGTTAAAACATCTCAAATTCTATTTTGCATTAGTTCTATATCAATTTTTTTGCAGGTACATTACTATTTTTTAGTCGGAGCAAGCTTACATCATCGCCGATGAACCTATTCAGATCGGAGGCAATCTTGTCAAATCAGAGATGATTTCATACAAATGTGAGATGATTTCGACTACAGCCACATTGAGGCAATTAGTGCCTGAAGTTTGCATTTCTCTATCTTTTCCCTGCTGTTTTATTCTGCAATTAGCTTAGTTTATTCAGTATTTTACACTATTTTGCATTTTGGAGTTCACCCATTTAGATCAAATGCATGATTAAATCATAATTATTATTTAATTAGCATAATTCATTCTTGTTTATGTGTTTAAGTTTTAGTTTGATAGTGCTACTGTCATTTTATACTATTTCTCTCTGTTATCATTGTTGTATCTTCTGTATTTTGCACTTATTTCTTTGTTTGCAGGTCTCTGATGAATTCGTCATACAAATTCGTCAGATCCCAGATGATCCTGTCAAATCAGAGGTGATCCTGACTACTTCAACATCAAAATCTTCATCAGACATCCGGATCAGGTATTCTTCTTTTAATCTTCTATAATTTCTCTATTTTTTAGTTCTATTCTGCTTTTCTGTATTCATTGAATTTGCATCTGCATATAGAATAGCTTAGATGCATTTTGGCCAAACCTAGGATATGAATGCTTAAGGATAAAATGAACACATAAAACTCATTCCCAACCTAGGCATGGAAACTGCCATTAAATATTTCCTGGTGAACCCACCATTCGTCAAAAAATCATCAAAATACACCTCCCTTGAGAGGCGGGACCTTTGCAAGTCCTATTAGTCTGAGGTACCATGACATCCTTTTCACATCCCCCTTCCGGGCATGGATCCTATAGCCTGAAGGTAAGGGTGTGAAAAATTTGGAGCGATACATTTTGGTGAACCCGACGTGAATGCATTGTAAACCTTTTGAAAACAAAAAAAAAACAAAAAAAAATAGAACAACTAAGACATAGATACATTTTAGATCATTTAAGTTTAATATCATGTTTAGATGGTAGCTCCTAAGAAAATATTAGCAGTTACTATAAATGTAGAAAACCAATTGGCAGCCATAGAAGTCAATTCTGTACTTAGTGTTCCTGAAACAGATAGAAATCAACTCTTGTGGGACAAACTTGATAGAAGACTTAGTATCATTTCATCTAGGTCTACACAACTTAAAAAAATCAAGAGGCTAGTCCTGGATAGAATCATGGATCCTCATCAACTAGTCTTTTATCATGAACTTCAGAGAGCCTGCCATAGATGGTTAGCTTATAGGAAAGCTCTTGTATCTTCAAAATTTTTAACCTTCGACGAATACCTCAAGAACACAGTTGTGGTACGACCATTTCTAGTTCATATAGAATCCTTAGAAACTGATCTTATGATTAGAAGAATATGGAACAACATTCCTAGAGCTATGTTGTATCGTGAATATTGTCGTGAGAATTATTATTATCAATCAAAATCTGAAATACATGGTATTTCTATAGCTCTTTTCATTAAATTTTTAAAAGAAAACTTTCAATTTGAAGAAGAACACTTCATGACTCCTAAAGAACTAGAGCCTATTAATGATATTTATAAATTGTTTATAGAAAACTAGATTGTTACTTTCAGTCTTATTTCTTGCATTTATTGTGTTATTTGCTATCTTTACAATATTATTTCAAAAACAAAGAAAAACAAACAAAACCAAGAAAAACTAAAAAACATAACAAAAACCAAAAACATTTCATTTTAAATATTGTAGTAGGTATATAATTAATATATACCTCTTAAACTTGTTGCATATATATATATATATATATATATATATATATATATATATATTTTCTGAAATCTGAAATTAAAGCACCATGCCTAAACTTAGGAATGGTAAAGAAACTTTAGGAGAAGAAGAAGATTGGTTACAAGATACAACTAGAGACCCAAATTTCCTTCCTGAAGATCCAATTTAGGAAGGAAAAACTCTAGATCAACCAGAACATGACCTAGGTGAAGACAATGAACAAGAAGGAAGTGTTAAATAGGATGGACCCTCATCCCCTAGAGTAGCTCCAGATGGAACTATTGCCTTTGACAACGTAGATCATTTCAAGAAATTTATTAATGATAACATTGACGCCCTTAATGTGGTAGTTCGTATTGATAAAGGGCAAATTAGTAACACTCAAGCATACATGGAATATATGTATGATGTGCGCACTAATCCCTTCTCTTTCATTGATCAAGAAAGTGACAAGGTTGGGCCATCCAATACAGACATGGTCACTATGATGCAAAACATGTCAAAACAAAAGGTTACCCAACCTCCTAAGGAACCTGTTATTCAACCTAAAATAATTCCCACACAAAAGAAACCTTCCTTAACTACTTTATTTTGCCAAAATATTGAGCAATATGCTTCAAGTAAACAAAAACCTAAAACGAAGCCAAACACCAATTTTCAACAATCTGGAATACAACATAATACAACTTCAAAATTCCTTCATAACACCTTTCCTACCAATAATTTACACAATAGCAACATGGCATCTAATCTTCATGTCCCTCCCTCATATGCACACAAATCCCATATTAATGCCCTACTGAACCAATATGGGGGGCAAACTAGTAATCTGGAAGCCATGGTGAAATAGTTAGCTTCGTGTATGGACCAGATAGATCCCTACCGTCCCTCGTACAATTATCGAGAGATCTGTAGTCAACCTTTGGATCCCATAGTTGTAGCTCAACCATACCCTAAGCATTTTCCCATGCCTATCTTTCCTATATATAAAGGAACCGAAGATCCCATAGAGCATCTTCGCATGTTCGAGATAGCATGTCATGATATATCACATGATGACTTGCTATTACTAAAAATGTTCCCAAAAATTTTAGGTGGAATGGCATTAGAGTGGTACTATCAATTGCCCACTCATTCCTTGAGAAACTTTGAAGAAACAGCTGAATCATTTGTCCATCAATTTAGTGCCTACATTGAGAGGCATGTAACCATTAAAGATCTATACAACTTAAAACAAGACAAGGATGAATGTTTTGCCGATTTCTTAGCTAGATGGAGGCAATTGATAGGAAAACTGCACTTTGTGCTACCTTATAGGGAAATGTTGGACATTTTCATCAATAATTTACAAGAACAAATATCTTATGAGCTATCAACTGCTACTTTAACTACCTTCGATCAAGCTATAGATTTAGCTCGAAGAGTAGAAGATGCCCTCATTAGGAGAGGCCAAATTAGGAAGAAGGATGATGAGAAAAAATCTAGAAATCAATATAAAAACAAACAAGTTGTCGGTGATGGAGTCATTGACAGCAGAAATGTTGCTAATATCAATGCAACGAAGACAACAAAAAAAATTATATTGAAACCTCCTGATAAGCCTCCTCGAGAATTCACTAGATTAAATCAACCCTTATCAACTATTTTACCTCAATTACTCGAAAGAGGTTTGATCCAATTACCAACTATCCGAGAACCCGATCCAACTATACCGGGTACAGAGCTGACTTACACTGTGATTTCCATAGAGGACTTGGACACTCTACCAATGCTTGTAAAAGGTTGAAACATAAAATACAAGATTTGATTGATAATAATGAAATGGAAGTGCAAGCCTTCCAACCTAAACAAAACCCTCATAATAATACTCAAAAGACCGTTCCCCAAAATCAAAATCAAAATGCTAATCAAACATTAGACATATTTCAACACCCTTTACCAAGACATGGTAAAGAGGTAGCCAATCAAATCAAACATCATAATGTTCCCCCTCCTACCCGATATGTAGGAACCATTAGCGGACAATTACCTATTTAGGATCCTCAAATATTTGACACAACCTTATCCTTGGTTACGACCAGGCCCCTACAAAATTTTCAAACTTTTGATTCTAGTGATATAGAATCAGATACTGAAATTGAACTAGACATCACTTCAAACCAATCGAATAGTTCTGAAAATGAATCAGATCCTATTCAACCTATCACAGATGCCATGGTTCTAGAAGAACCATTTCCTATAAGAGTTACTACTCGACCCTCTTCTAATCAATTCCTTCCTAATGAACAAGCCATAAATGATCAACCGATACTAGTTCAGCGTCCTCAATATAACATTGTAGGTACCATTGGAGTCGTTACCCGACAACAGGCTCAGAATTCTCAACAAGAATCAAATCAGAATGATGGATCAATTCCATTTGTTTTGAAAAATCCCAATAAAGGGAATCATGCTCCTAATGTTCAACTTAAACCCCATTACAATATCAATGAGCAATTATCCAATACTACAGCCAGAATTTCCCTTTTGGATTTGTTAAGATCTTCTCCCACCCATAGGGATGAGTTGATGCTTACATTAAGCCAAATTATGGTACCTCAAAACATCCAACCTGAAGCTATGGCCAATACTATCATCACTCGAGAGGTTGATTGTATTGACTTTCGAGATAAAGATATCCCACAACATAGTTTACATAAGGACAATCCCTTATATATTACTGCTCTAATTGGAGATGTCATTGTCAAACGAGTTTTGATTGACAATGGCTCCTCTCTAAACATTTGCACTTTTGACTTCTACCAATGATTTGGCTTTAGAAGTGATGAAATGAAGAAAACTGATATGATTATCAAAGCTTTCAATGATGAAACACAAGAAACATGTGGAGTTATTACCATCCCTTTGCAAGTTGGTCCTAGAACCCTAGAAACAACCGTGTTTATTGTACATTTCCCAACATCATACAATATACTCTTGGGTCGCCCTTGGATCAATGCAATGCGGGATGTCCCATCAACTTTACACCAATGTGTTAAATTCAAATTTAAAAATCAGTTGGTCACTATCCATGGTGACCCTAGACCCTTTGATATGTGTGCTTTAGTAGAACTAGTTGGAGTGCAATTTTGCCCTGCCCTGTCATTCACACATCCTAGTTCTTATTTTTCATCTAAAACTGTGAAACACACACCCATAACTTCACCTATTTCCCCTCCATTAATTTCATCCTCCTATATAGATCAACAATCTTCTAAACAAATTACTTTAGAACCTCAAAAATATCTTAAATCTACAACCAATCCTTCATGTTCTATCCCTATAAATTCAAAACCTACAGACACAACTATTATACCTTCCACATTTAAAGATATAGGGAACAATCCTTCTACATCGTATGCTCTATCTGATGAACTTTTACCAGATTTATCCACAATCCTAATATCAGAAAAGACAAATGCTTTCATGCGAGATTCAATTCTTTTAAATAACTTGTCGCCATATCCTCGTACTTTGGGCCTCCCACAACCTATGGGAAGCACTTACCAAGTCGGGAGTTGTGCCTTCATGTATAAAGGATATGACTGGGGAAGAATCCCTTGAAATATCAAAACTCATCATGAGGGATACGCTCGGTGTTATTTTACCAATGAATATATTAAAGCTAAACCCATGATGCTTAAAATGAGATATAAAGGGAAAGGCTTGGGACCTTTCCAAAATTGCATGAAAGAACCTTTCGAGGTAGAACCATGGCCTGCTCGCTGTGGTGTGGGCATATTTCCTAGTAAGGGTCAACTCTTTCCCTTTGAAGATGATGATCATCTCATATGTTATCAAGATTATTTGGATAGGTGTGATGATTTGCCTCTTAAAAATCAGTCATTTTCATGTAACATGCTATCCATAGCTTACCCTGAAATGATTGTTGACTCCGATGAAGAGTTGGAAGGAGATATCTTCCATGATGTCTCTGTTGAAGAGATATTACACAATGGATTTTATTTTGATGGTTCTATACCAACTATAGCCCAAATTGAGGCCACTAATCCTCAAGATGAATTATCTAAATTAGCCTTACAAGAATTACAAGAATTGGGCGTTTCACCCGCCCCACCTAACTTTGAAAGAGATCTAAACATGGAGGTAGAAAACGTCATTAAAATTAACATTGGAACTACGGATAATCCTCACATGATCAATATTGGATCATAATTAAGTCAAGAAAAACAAGAACAATACATTGCATTCCTTAAATAGTATGAAGATGTCTTCGCTTGGACATACAAAGATATTCCAGGTCTAGACCCTTCTGTAGTCATGCATCATCTAGTAGTCCATCCAGTTACTAAACATGTTAAACAAAAACTTAGAAAAATGCATCCCAAAGTGGCTCTGCTAGTCAAAGGGGAGTTAGAAAAACTCCTGAATGTTGTCTTTATACAAGCTATTGATTATGCTGAATGGATCTCAAATGTAGTTCCAGTCACCAAAAAAGAAGCTACCAAAGTTAGGGTTTGCATAGATTTTAGAGATATTAACGCTGCATGCCCTAAATATGACTTTCCTCTTCCAAACATGGATCAAATCATTGAATTTACTACCGAGAGTGGGATGATGTCCTTAATGGATGGATTCTCTGGTTATAATAAGATACGGATAGCTCCTGAAGATCAGGCTAAAATAACCTTTATTACCCCCTAGGGTACCTTTTGTTGCAAAGTGATGCCATTTGGCTTAAAGAACGTAGGTGCAACCTATCAACGAGCTATGACCTATATTTTTCATGATATGATGCATGATATCCTACATGATTATGTAGATGATATTATAGCTCACTCTATTATTGAAGATAATCATTTAGATGATTTGAGAAATTTTTTTAATCAATTACAAGAATATCTCATTCGATTAAATCTAGCAAAATGCATATTCAGAGTCAAGTCTGGCAAGCTATTAGGGGTTTTAGTTTCTTTATGTGGTATCGAAATCGACCCTCTCAAAATTGTGGCTATCACTGATATGCCCGCACCTACTAATATATCTGAGTTACCAAGTTTACAAGGTAAACTTCAAGCTATCCATCACTTCATTGATAAACTGGCAGACAAAACCGGTCCCTTTCTTAAAATCCTTAAGAAGGATGTCCCTTTTAATTGGGACACCGAATGTAGAGAAGCTTTTGAACTTCTCAAAAAATACCTCCTTAATCCACCTGTACTTTCACCACCTAAACCTGATCGCCCATTCCTCCTATATATTTCAGCTTCAGATTCTGCATTAGGGGCTATGTTAGCTCAGCTTGATGATGAAAAGAGAGAACGTGCTAATTATTACATTAGCCAAACCTTCATCAGTTATGAAACCTTCTACACAGCATTAGAAAAACTATGTCTAGCAGTTGTTTTTGCTACGCAAAAATTACGACACTATATGCTTAGTCAAAAAAATTATGTCGTTGCCAAATACGATCCCTTAAGATATCTCATGAGTCGACCTTATTTATCGGGTCGCACAGCCAAGTGGGTTCTTGCTCTAAGCAAGTTTGATCTCACATTCATAGGACAGAAGTCTGTTAAGGGTCAAATCATAGCAGATCAATTAGTTGCTGCACCCTTAGCGTCTACCCATCCCCTCATCATCGAGTTTTTGGATGAATGCCTTCAATTAGAGGCAGAACATACTGAATAATGGTCCTTATACTTTGACGCAGCCCGATGCATGAGTGGGGCTGGTGCAGGTATTATTTTAATATCCCTGCAAAAACATCTTATTCCTCTGTCCTTCAAATTGACATTTTCTTTCACCAACAATACTGCTTGAGTATGAAGCTCTAATCCTTGGATTACGAGCTGCCTTGGCGCTAAAAATTAAACATATTTTAGTTTTTGGTGATTCTCAACTGGTTATAAACCAAATTAATGAAGTTTATTAGACCAAAGATGATAAATTGTGCCCATATAAGGCCTATGTTTTACAATTAATGTCTTTATTTGATCAAGTTACCTTGGAAGCTATTCCTAGAACTTGCAACCGTGTAGCTGATGCTATGGCCGCAGCTGCATCTCTCCTGCCCTTGGAGTTAGATGACGAATATGCCACTATCATTATTCATCGACTCGAGGAACTCGCTTCAAATAAGTCATGCTTAGAGCCTTTGGATGTGTTTCTAATCAATGAAACTACTCCCGAACCTTGGTATACAGACATATTTGATTTTCTTCAAAATGGGACTTTCCCTGCCAATTCTAATAGAAACCAGCATCGGTTATTATGTATACGAGCAAGTCGATTTGTAATAATTGGCAATACCTTGTATAGGAGATCTTTTGAAGGTATCCTATTAAGATGTTTGAACTTAGAAGAGTCCAAATTAGCCTTGAGTGAAGCCCACGATGGATCTTGTGGATGACACTTTAGTGGTAGTGTCATTGCTAAAAAGCTCCTTCGAATAGGATACTTTTGGCCTACAATGGAAACGGATGCACATGAGTATGTGCGCCATTATGACAAGTGTCATGACCTTGTCCATGTGCATGCACAAGAGCTGCAGGCTATTTCATCTCCTTGGACCTTTTCTAAATGGGGCTTAGATATTATTGGCAAAATCAATCCTGTGTCATCTTATGGACCCAAATTCATCATAACCTCCACTGAGTATTTCACGAAGTGGGTTGAAGCTATGCCTTTAGCTTCTTGCACTGGCACACAAGTCTCTAAATTCATTTTCAATCAAATCATTTGTAGGTTCGAAATTCCTGCAAATCTCATCTTTGACAATGGAACTTGTTTAAAAAATAAAGATGTTAAAAAATTATGCCAAAAATATAAAATTCAACATCGCTGGTCCACTCCCTATTATCCTCAGGGTAATGGTCAAGTAGAAGCATCTAACAAAACCTTAATCAAAATCCTCAAAATATTGGTCAATAAAATTGGCTGTGACTGGCACATTCAGTTATATCAAGTCTTGTGGGCCTATCGAACTAGTGTTCGAACCCCCACGGGAACTTCACCATTTGTTTTGGTTTATGGTGCTGAAGCAATTTTTCCCTTTGAATTGGAAGTTCCTTCTTTGGTTTTGCTACTTCAAGATACCGAAGTAGGAGATGAATATCGAGCTGGCAGACTCAGTCAGCTAGAACTCCTAGATGAAAAATGCATCAATGCTTTGGAACATCTTCGTGCCTACCAAAACAAGCTTAAAAGATCATATGCTAAAAAAGTTCATCATCGATCCTTTGAGATCGACGACCTTGTTTTAAAATAAAATAAAAAAAATACTAATGCAACTAAGGACATTAAAGGTAAATTTGAGCCCAACTGGCTTGGACCATACATTATTACTGCTAAATTCGAATCAGGAGCATACAAATTGTCTACCTTAGATGGTAAAGAACTTAAAGAACTCATGAATATTTTGCATCTTAAACGTTACTATGTATAAATTTGGTCACTTCATCCATGTATATATTTGTTCAAAATCACTATATTGTATTTCTTTTAAATTTATAAATTCAAAAACACCAAAAACATTCATAATCATCCAAAATCTTCAAAACTATTTGTTGCATTTATTTATGGCACTTGTTAAATTTTTTGTTCAAAAACAAAAATAAAACAAAAAAAAACAAAATAATGATAAAAATATAAAAACAACAATATGCTTGACTCTTTTGAAACCAAAACAATATAAAGAAGAAAGAGAGAGTCAATATTCTCAAAACTTCTCAAAAAGTATTTATATATATTTTCTTACAATTATTGCAGTTATATGTTTCAAATTATTTTGGATAAATTAGCATTTATTTGGAATCTCTCACGTGCACACTCAAAAAAATAAATAAATAAATAAATAAACAAAAATAAATATCTTGATTTTATCTGGCATGATTACTAATCTCTCTTATATCAAAGTCCACAAAATTCAACTAAATAAAGTTTGAGCACAGAGAATTGATCTTGTTATTTACTTAAACCAAGCACATATTTTCACAATAAAATGATTATATTTGTAATTTTCATGTTTTGCTACATAGTATAAGTGATTTCTTGAGCGAAAAGTTTCCCCTGCTATCCTATCATGCACATGGTCTAGAATATTTGAGAATTGGCAAAAGGACAAGCTCACCCCTACCCAAAATAAAAATCCCTTGCTCTACAGCTAATCCGAGCAAGTACCCCTAGCAAAGAAAAAGAAAAGAAAAGTTCACGAAAAAAAAAAAAAGCAAAGAAAAATGTTATTTTATATCATTACAACAATATTTCAAGCACTATCTCAAAAATCAAGCAAAAAAATACAAAAAGAAAAAGAAGCAAAGTTCAAAAGAAAACAAGAAAAGCAAAAGAAAGCAGAAAGCAAGAAAGCAATAAAATCCCTTTCCTTACCATTTGAAAAGAAAAGAAGGGTTGATGAGCTTGAATCCCTTGAATTCTCAATTATTCGAAAACTATGAGGTAAGCCCCATAACAGGTGGTTTGTGCCCAACCTGCTTGGCCTTGGGTAACTCCTAGCATGGTGATATGTCTGTCACATTAGCGACCTTCTTTTGTACAGACCTAGGTCTACTTATGGATTAGCTAGCTCTTGATAATCCAACCTACATAGTAGTCTAGTATGGTTATATGCATCTACATCATGGTTAATGAACACTTATTTGGTTTTTTCAAATCACTTATATCATATTATCTTGCTCAAAAATGGTAAATGCACAAAGAAATTGCACACACATTTGTATTTGAGAGATTTTGTGTATCATTCTGATAAATCAAGATCGGAAATAAATTCACATATGCACATGGGATTCCTTATAAATCTAAATTTTTTCTTCAAAATACTTTGAAATATTTTTTGCAAACTTGTTTGGAATAATTCATTTTCTTATTTCAAGTACAGTTGTTTGGCATAAAGACAACTATATAATAGAGAAATTAAAATTCCTTTCAAAACTATACAATCAAAACATATATATCTAGTTGAATTTCACGACGATGGTATAGTTCCAACACCAAAAGTGGAATTTTATGCCTAGCGCAAGTCCTCATTTTCATATTTTTTGTTTATCAAAAATCAACCATGCAATAAAACTATTTCTTTTTTTTTTGGATTTTCGTGATGATGGTATAAGTCTATACCTACATATTCTATGCCTAGCGCAAACCATCATAACAATTTTTATTCCCCATTTATTTAAAAATCATGAAAAACATATGACTTAAATCATTTTATTACACAAATTTTGCTTTTCAAAAGAATGCACATTATCATTATTTCATGTCATTATGTCAACTTTCAATTTTGCAATGATGGTATAATTCCTAAGGAATTATCCAAAAAATTTATCACACTTAGGAATTTATGCCTAGCAAACATCATTTTAACATCATCTCATGCATACTATTTTTATGAAAATATGAAAAACAAACCATCATCATCATCATTTGCACCATTGCACCAAAGTCTTAAGACAGTCTCTTAAGCATTCTTTTACTTTTAACAATATTTCTATACTGGGATTAGCTTGACGACCGAGTGAGCAACGACTCCATGAAATGTTCTATAATAGCGACAATGTCCTTTGAAATTATTGTTAGAAGTCTCTTTTTATCTTTTATCACATTACATCACAAAAAATCAATTTGTTACATCAGATTATTTCATTTAAAATATTACAGCATGACATCAAAATTATAAATTTTCAACACGACATAATTTCATGAATCCTCAATCCAATCATCAAATTAATCAATCAACCATAAAAGAATCATCAACATACAAATAACACAAGTCATATGATCAAAAACATATCATATATATATCAACAATATATGTACATCATCAAAACTGAATTGGTATGCCACAATCTGTACCTCGGCATACTCAATCATCTATCAACAAAAAAATAATAATACATGCTCTATGTCTCAAATTTGTACAAAGCCATATAGTGCTCTAGCCTCGAGAACCTCTCGAGCTCTTAGCCTCATCTCCTCCCCTACCCTAAGGTGGATGAGGTGGCCCCATCGTAGTATGTGTAGTACAGTGAGTCATAATCGTCGATCAGGACAAGGTCCTCGATGACCCGATCCTGATCGGATCTACGATGTTGGCTGGCAGGGGTAGTCTATCCTCCTCTAGCACCAGATGATAGTACAAATTCTAGTAGAAAGTAATTTGGGCAATAGCCCGTGTCAGCTCCCCAGTGCTTGCCCCTCCACCCTGTGCCCTAAGGAATGCAATATCATCTCAAAGCTGTGTAACCTCAGCTCAATGTCGTAAAGCCTCTTCCTATAGAGTCTACACCTGTTCTTGGAGACGGATCATCTTTGCTTAGAGAGTAGCTATCTCACTACTCTCCCCTGTGTCGACACCCTTGCCCTTATCGGGAGATGGTGGCCTCTCTCTCTGTGGAGAAGGGGGTCTCACCTCCCTCCTCTCCCTCTGTCGTGGTCTCTCCTATGCCTATGGCCTCCTCAGCTCTCTCCCGCTAGGACCCTGGGCTACCTCCATAGCCACTTGGCACCGCCTCCCTATCTGATGCACAACTACGTGTATCGGACCCTAAGCCCTCGTCATTCGAGGAGGGTGAATGCCTGTGTACCAGGAATCATAGCCATCTACAACCCCTATGTCGTCCCCATCCACTAGCTGAATGGGGGCATCATTCGAGTCCTGGATCTAGAAGCATTACATGTCTGGAGCCCCGCTCACTATGGTGTTTTCCTGGACAGTCCGAGAAAACTCATAATCCCTGAGAGATGGTATCCCCTGCTACAGACCAAATGGTCGCAAAACTCGATCATAGAGGTGGAGCTCCACCTCTCCCCTCTCCATCCATAGCTAGCACACTCGCCTAACATGAGCTAACTCCTATCCATCCTCAGCCCACCCTGGATGCTCCTTCCAAGGCCTCCAAGTGATCTGGTCTAGGACTAGGTCATCTAGTAGTCTCCGGGACATCGAAAGGTCGATCCACCGATGTGACCCTCTCCAAAGCCACCAGTAGAAAACTCGGGGCCTCTCCCCATCAATCCCTGTCAGAGGAAGCCCTACCGGCCTCCGCACTACAATGTTCTCCCAACACCAAACCTGTAGGAGCGATGTCATCACCAAAAATTGGCCGCCCTTGTACACGACCCCATGCAGGATCCTATACAGTCGGCATAGTACAAAACTGCCCCAAGAGAACTTGTAGCCATGGTCTCACATATCGTAGATCACATTTGTGAGCATCCATGGCACCCTACACCCACTCTGGTGGCACAACAAAAGTCCACCAACCACTCTAGCTAGAACCCATGTGAGTCTAGATGCCCCAGGCATATAACACAGTGCCTCAATATTAACTTCACCCTTCTTTAGGGCGAAGCTCGGGTCACCACACAATCGCCCCATAGCATGGCCCTGATTGGCCGCAGGAGTGATCAATCATCCTTGTATGGGGATTCTTAGAATCCTCCATACATCCTCCAAAGTGGGAGTCATCTCCCCTATAGGTAGCCAGAAACATGAAGAACCTGGATACCATCTCTCTGCTATCAATAGCCCCATATCTGTAGACACTTATGGCATCTCTGCCACATGCTGTAAGCCGGCCTGTGCTAGCTGATCCCACTCTACTTATGTTAGAGCGGCCAAATCATCTCTCAAACATCCATACTTCCATTCTCTGCTCTTTAGCAAACCTCTCTGCAACATAAACAACAAAACAACAAACAATCATTAATAACAAATTCAAGTATTTAAAAATGCAAGTAAAATAAGTTCAATTTTATGCAATTGATGATATCATCCACTATTGGATGATATCGTCCCAAATTTGAGCATAATCATTTCCGATTTTGTAGGTCAAAATCGTCCCTAATTTGACGAAATCGTCCCCCTTTCGTCGATTTCGCCCTTAGACAAAATCGGCAAAATTGAGACGATTTCATCGAAATCGGGACGATTTCATCGAAATCGGGACGATTTCATCGAAATCAGGACGATTTCATCCCGACAACGTTGATGGCCCAAAAACGGCCACGATGCTCAAAAATTGATTAAAATTTACCTAAAAAGCATGTAAATTCAAATTAAAACACTCTAAACTAAGTCTAGACTCTTACCCGTAGCCCGCATCGGACCTCTGTGGATCTGTGCGTCGTCTCCACCATTTTTGCTTCCAAAGCTCTAAAATCAGTAAAAATGAACAATAAAAATGAATTAGGGTTTTATCCTATTTTTCTTAATTTTATTCAAAAATAATTCAAAATTAATTTTGCTTTTCTGTGTTTTTACGTCAAACGTTCGATTTGGGTAACAACATGGAGGGGGCACCATAGTAAGTTGTTGTACGATTCGACCAAGAATTGTCACCTAAAAATGGGAATAATTTTTGCTTTCTCATAGATTGAGAAGAACTCATCTTTAACGCATTTTCTTCGAAAAATTCTCTAAAGATATCGGCGCAGTAAAATCTTAATAATTACATTTACTTTAGTAAATAATTTAAATTCAAATTTTAACCTCCCAAACTGCCCGTTAACCGTTGGGTAATCAGTTTCCCCCTTTTCTGTGCCATTTTTAGAGGTTGTTTTGACCGTTTGATGATATCGTTGTCGATTAGACGATATCGCCCTAGATCTGACGATTTCGTCTGGGCTAGGACGTCCAGACGATCTTGTCGCAAAATTGATTTTGCATAATTAGCTTCTGTTCCAACGGGCCTCTAATCTGGGCAGAAGCATGTCTGCATCGTTAGATACCCTTCCTCATTGGAGATCTCCCAAATAGGGATTATCTCCAACATCCTAACCTCCCTCCTAAGCCTATTTAATCCTAAGCCCTCCCCTTAGCACCCCCCTGGCTGAAATTCCCTATAACTCGACTGCATACACGTTAAAACATCTCAAATTCTATTTTGCATTAGCTCTATATCAATTTTGTTGTAGGTACATTATTGTTTTTCAATCGGAGCAAGCTTACATCGTCGTCGACGAACCTGTTAAGATTGGAGGTGATCCTGTTGAATCAGAGATGATTTCATACAAATGTGAGATGATTTCGATTGCAGTCCACATTGAGGCAATCAATGCCTGAAGTTTGCATTTCTCTATCTTTTCCCTATTTTTTTAATTTTGTAATTAGCTTAGTTTATTTAGTATTTTACACTATTTTGCATTTTGGAGTTCACCCATTTAGATCAAATGCATGATTAAATCATAATTATTATTTAATTAGCATAATTCATTCCTTTTTCTGTGTTTAAGTTTCAGTTTGATAGTGCTACTGTCATTTTATACTATTTCCCTCTATTATCATTGTTGTATCTTTTGTATTTTGCACCTATTTCTTTGTTTGTAGGTCTCTGACAAATTCGTGAAACGAATTCATCAGATCTTAGACAATATTGTCTGATCCCAGACGATCTTGTCAAATCAGAGGCGATCCTGACTGCTTCAACATCAGAATCTTCATCAGACATCCGAATCAGGTATTCTTCTTTTAATGTTCTGTACTTTCTCTGTTTTTTAGTTCTATTCTATTTTTTGTACTCATTGAATTTGCATCTGCATATAGAATAGCTTAGACGCATTTTGGCCAAACCTAGGATATGAATGCTCAAGGATAAAACGAACACATAAAACTCATTCCTAACCTAGGCGTGGAAACTACCATTAAATGTTTCCTGGTGAACCCACCATCTGTCAAAAAATCATCAAAATACACCTCCCTTGAGAGGCGAGACCTTCGCAAGTCCTCTCAGTCCGAGGTACCACGACATCCTTTTCACATCCCCATTCTAGGCACGGATCCTATAGCCTGAAGGTAAGGGTGTGAAAAATTTGGAGCGATACAGAGATAAAAATTAGTTTGTGCATATGCAGAAGTATGATGGTGGTTCTGTGATGTTTGGCAACAATGATGGTGCCAAGATGGTTGGTAAAGAAGAGGTAAGCATTGGAAATGGAAATATCAGATCTGAAAATGTTCTTTTTGTTGATGACCTAAAGCATAACTTGCTTAGTATGAGTCAAATGTGTGATTCGAGATATGAGCTAATTTTCAAAGCACATGGTTGTGAGATTATATATGCAAAGTATGGCTCTCTAATTTCTAATGAAACATGGACAATAGGTAATATTTATAATATTGTGATAGATTTGATAAATCTTACTTCATTGGACAAGAAGAGGAAAATTGGTTATGGTATAAGATGCTTGGTCACATCAATTTTGACAATCTTGACAAAATTAGCTCAAACAATGCAGTAAGAAACTTCTCTAATATTTCAAATCCATAAAAAATCATATGTTCCTCTTTTCAACAAGGAAATCAAACAAGAGCACACTTCAAAACTAAGGAGTACTCTACTACACGCCAATTGGAGCTAGTGCACACATATATCTATGGACCGATGATAACTAAATGTATGGATGGTGAAAGATACTTCATTTTGTTCATTTATGATTATTCTAGGATGACTTGGGTGTTGTTTTAAAAATAAAAATCGAAAGGCTTGTTTAAGTTCAAAATGTTCAAATCAAGAGCTTAAAATGATATGGGCACTAGTATCAAATGTTTGAGATCAGATAGATATGGTGAGTACACATTAATAGATTTTGAGAAATATTATTTAGAGCATGGAATTAGGAGGTAATTTTCAGCAACAAGAACACCTCAACAAAATGGTGTTGTTGAGAGGAAAAACAGAAGAGTGTAAGAAATGGTTCGAACTATGTTGAATGAGGTAGATATTACTAATAGATTCTGGAGAGAAGTAGTGCATACATCAATGTATATTCTAAATATGTGCATTCTTAGAGTTCACATTGATATGACTCCTTATGAGTTATGGTTTGGAATAAAATCTACAGTTAAACATTTCAGAGTGTTTGGGAGTAGGTGCTACATAAGGAGAGATGAAAAAAACCTTGACAAGTTTGATACTAGAGCGGACGAGGGCATCTTTCTTGGATACTCATCTAGAAGCAAGGCCTACAAATGCTAAAAATAGAGGCTTGGTAAGATAGTTGAGAGCATCAATATAAATATTGATGAAGGCATTGGTGAGGTAATTAAACAAGTTGATCCACCCATTCAGAATGGCCCAATTGATAAAGAAGATGAATTTGAAGAAGCTCAAGAAGAGAATGAAGAGGTTGCTGCCCCAAATACTCCTTCAAAGTATTTAAAGAATAATCATCCTCAAAATTAGATTTTAGGAGACCCCAACATAGGTGTGCAAACAAGAAGAAGACTTGCAAGGACAAATGAGCAGGTAAAATTTTCTTTGTTGTCTCAAGTTGAGCCTAAGAATTTTGATAATGCTAGAAAACATGAATTTTGGATTAAGGCTATGAATGAAGAACTTTATAAAATAGAAAAAATTCAGACTTGGGAACTTGTTCCAAGACATACTAATAAAAATGTAATTGTAACCAAGTGGGTCTTTAGAAATAAACTTAATGAAGATGACCAAGATGTGAGAAATAAGGCTATATTGGTGTGCAAGGGATATTCTCAAGTGGAGGGCATAGATTTTGATGAAACATTTGTAGTTTTAGAAAGTTTGGAAGCCATTAGAATGTTTCTTGCTCTCTTTTTCCATAATAATTTCAAGGTCTACCAAATGCATGTGAAATCAGCCTTCTTGAATGACAACCTAGAAGAGGAGGTTTACATAGAGCAACCTGATGGATTTAAGCTTGGTGATGAGAACTATGTGTGCAAATTTTAAAAGTATTTGTATGGGCTGAAGCATGACCCAAGAGCATGGTATGATAGGTTGTAAATGTCCCTATTGCAGCAGGGATTCCAGAAAGGTAATATTGATAGCAATTTGTATTACAAGGTTATAGGTGATGATCAACTTGCTATTATTGTGTATGTTGATGATATATTTTTTGGAGGCAATAAAGATGAAATGTGTCATGAGTTCTTTTTTTCTATGCAATATGAATTTGAGATGTCCATGATAGGATATTTTTCATACTTCTTGGGTCTTCAAATTAATCAGTTGTATAGAGGCATTTTCATTTTTCAATCTAAGTATGTTAAGGAACTGCTTAAGAAGTTTAACATGGAGGACATCAAACCAATGAGTACTCCTATGGTTATAGGTGTAATTTGAGTAAGTAATATGAGTATACTCTTGTTTATCAATCCCTATACAAGTCAATGGTTGGTAGTTTATTGTATCTAGTTGCTTCTAGACCTGGCATTTTGCAAGCTGTGTGCATGGTTGCTAGATTTTAGAGTGCTCCAAAAGAAACTCATGTCAAGGCCATAAAAATAAATTTCAGATATCTTAATGGTACTATGGCGTATGTATTATGGTATCCAAAGTGAAAATACTTCACATTAAAGGCTTATACATATGTAGATTGGGCTAGTTGTGTTGATGATCGTAGAAGTACAAGTGGTGGTGTCTTCTTCCTTGGTGACAAGCTTGTATCTTGGCACAGTAAGAAACAAGATTTAGTTTCTCTATCTACAGTTGAGGTTGAGTATATTACTATTTTTTCTGTTTGCAATCATGTTTTATGGATGAAGTAAACTCTTCAGTACCTGGGTATTGCAAATGGTGAGCATATTCCCCTTCTTTGTGATAACACTAGTGCTATCAATATTTCAAAGAATCCAATTATGTATTCAAGGACTCAGCACATATATATAAGGTATCATTTTTTGAAGGAGAAGGTTTTTGAGAAGGTGGTTAATTTTGAATTTGTGCCTACTAAAAATCATATTACAAATATCTTTACAAAGACTCTTACAATGGAGACATTTAAGCGCTTTAGGCAACTCCTAGGAGTTGTTCCTCTTCCTACACACTAGATTGTTTTATATTTTTAGGGCACATACTC
The DNA here is from genome assembly GCA_028583015.1 of Wollemia nobilis. Taxonomy (NCBI): domain Eukaryota; kingdom Viridiplantae; phylum Streptophyta; class Pinopsida; order Araucariales; family Araucariaceae; genus Wollemia; species Wollemia nobilis. The sequence goes on along the minus strand of JAQPPZ010003370.1, from coordinate 1,145,099 downwards.
AGGAGGAGAATATAATTATTTTATTTGATGCTCCTACATATGCTATTTGATGTTGTTATTATCTAACAATTGCTTGAGTATGGTGTGTGCAGAAAGTTCAATGATTGGATTCACTATGTGTAGTGGTGTTGCTTGGCAAGGTGATGCAGTTCTTGGTAAATATTTTGGATTTATCTTTGATGATGATGGATCTAGTTTTTCATCACTATATCAGTGTCTTTTTTGTTTGTCTCTATTGTATATCATTTTTTGTGAAGGGTAGCAAGTTATGGTGCTTTTTGTTGCTTTGGCATTCCTTGAATGTGCTAGTGAATGGGTTGTTTAAAATAAGCTTTGTGTAGAACTATCTTGGAGTGTATTGTACATATTAGAAGATGTTTTTCAGAGCAAATATTACTGATATTTTATATCCATGACAATAGCATGTGATTTGGTGATTTGTTTTAGTGGAAGTTTGATGCAAAATTGTCAAACAAGATGTATTGTTGTGCCCTTTTGTCATTGTTGTCAAAGGGGGAGAGTGAGCTAACTGCAACCATATTTCTATGATGCCTTGTTGGAGTAAGGGGGAATTCAGAGTTGCTTTTTAATGTCTTATATGAGTTTTTTTTACTAGCTGGTGATTATCAGGATAAATTCGAGGTTTTTTTTTTGTTTTCTTCAAGATGTTACATTGTGTAGTTTGTTGCAATTAATGTTGTGTTGCCAACAATGTCAAAGGGGGAGATTTTTGGCCTCTTGGAGTGTTGTAATTATTTTCAACACCGTTTTACATGGAATCCTACATGGTATTCATATTTTCCATTCATATTGATGGTCATCCTGCAAATTTGTCCATGTTTGCATACCTAGCATGTTTTCCAACACACCTAGTTCACAGGCAATTTTGGTGAGAAAGTTAATTTTTGATTTTTTGTGGCATGTATTATTGCTCATATGTGTTGTAATGTATTATTTATCCTATTATTATTTTTTTAATTATTTAATTTAATATTCCCGCTCTTTGTCATCTCCAAGTTCCTTGGAATGTGTTTCGGGACTTAGGAATGGAGGGGAAAATGCATTTAATTAATTTTTTTATGCAAAATAGGTGATAGGGGTCATATTATTACTGAATATAATTTAATTTTGTGTTGCATAATATGGGAAATTGGAAAATAAGTCATTCACTCTTGGTGGGACCCATTTTGGAGTTATGTGGTGTAGTGTGGAGCTATTTTCGACAGTTTTTGGGATATCTTATGCATATTTTTGGAAATGTTTGAGGAACTGACATCCATATTGGTTAAATTTTCTGTAGTGGTCGTGTAATATCATTTTTGGAGTGTTATTGCAGGTTAGAGCTGATTCGTGGATTGTGGAGTGTCCATATGGAAGTTATTTTTAATTTCAATGTTGAAATTGGTAATTTCCTAAGCTAGGTGTGTGGTTTTTGGAGTGGTTTTTGCACATGGTTTTGTAAAACATTTGTGGTTTCCATATTCATTATATTATATATATTGGCTATATCATTTCATTATTTCTATGGATTTTTGGTGTGTGTAACGAGGTGCTGTCGAAATGTTGCTGAATTTTTAGTAGAGTGTGAATACTTCAGATTTTGTTATTGTAGCTATGGGTGCATATTGAGAATGTTATTTGGATCAGATTGGTGTATCATTTATAGGTGTTTTTATAGTCCTAAATTGGTATTTAATTTGCAAGTGTTATCATGATTCATTATTCACATTGTAGTAGTTGTATGTGGTGAGTTTTGTACTTGCATGCTATTGTGAGTTATGCTTTCATTGTAGGCATTTTTATGCCATTTATTTTATCATATTTAATATCAAAAGAGTGGTAGGTGTGGGTGAAGAATAATTTTAAGTGTGGCTCAATTTGACCCATTTCCTTTCATTGGGATCCATTGTTCCCCATTGATAAAAACATCATTGTACTTCATTTGCAGTGAGGCTCGATCTGAGCAATAGACTCGGGAAGCTTTTTCTCACAAGAGTTTTCTTCTCATATTGGGTTTCCACGTCATATCCTTGTTTTATGTGATGCCATTTTATGTGTCTTGTGTGGATTTGAATTTATGTTATTTCTTGTCCTAAAAATAAAATTTGAAAAATCAGATTTAGAGGGTTTGAAAAATTTGTTTATGTCACTAATTCACCCCCCTCTTAGTGCCATTGTGATACCAACACTAATAGTGTCTTTAGAAACTTTGAAATTTTTTATTTTTGTGCCCTTCTAATGAACACAAACAATAATAATTTTATGAGGAATATAATAGTGCAAATCTAATAATATTTTTCTTTCAATGCACTAACAATATCACCTCATAACTCCAATAACTCTCAAAAGCTAATGCACTTATTCAATCTACTATAGCTTAATATAGAATAATCTCAAATTAATCTTCAATAATTATTCTATAATTTTTTTAAAAGCAAGGTAATAGGAGCTAGTCTTATTTTTCTTTTCCAAAATAGATAATAGATAGTTGATATATAGTTTGAGATTCTAAAATCTAATCAACTCATAAAGTGCAAATAAACCTTAAAGAATCCTTTATTTTTGCACTTTTTTAAGATTTTAATTCAATTTTCCTTTTTGCAACTTCAATCTAATTAGGGTGATTAAAAAAATCTAATAAATAATCCACTTAATGAATCTACTTGCACCAATAGTTGTTATATTTTTATAAAAGCCCTTTTCACCACTTCTATAGAGGATGTAGATCTTGGTGTCTATGATCACGAAGTTGTTGCCTTGAATAATATCTTGCAGCTCTTTGTAGGCTACCTTGAACAAATTTGTCTTCACCAAAAGATGATTTTCCTTTCATGAGACTAGCATTTTTTGTGGCTTGTTCTCTCTTGCAGTCTCTTCCTTTTTTTTGTAGATATGAAGAGATATTTGATTCTAAAGTGGTGCCTTATTATTGTGAGAGGTAATCTCCAAGTCTCCTGGATTTTTTAGGCTTCTTCTATCTGAATCTTCTTTCAAGCTTCTTGTCAAATTTTGACTTCAAACATGATCTCTCCAAGTCTCTTGGATTTGGTAGGCTTCTTCTATTTGAATCTTCTTTCAAGATTCTTGTCGAATTCTGACTTCAAACATGATATTCTTCTCAATATTTTGTATGTTTTGAGGTCTTCTGATATTTGAAACTCCTTGAAAAATTCTTCTTCTTGGGATTGTTGTCGGATGGTGATAATAATCCCAAATTTTAAGTATCTCCAATAGTAAATTTCTTCGACGAGTTCTCCTTGGAACTTCTTTGATGAATTCTTTAGCAAGGCTCTCCAAGCCTTTTATTGAATGCTCGTAGAGACCTCTCCAAGGCCTTTGATCTTGAAGATTCTTCTGGTCTTCCTTGAGACATTATCTTCAACATTATATGGCCTTTCCTTATGGATCAAGGCTTCTATGATTTTTCTTCTGGATCAATGCTTTTATTGCCTTTTCTTTTGGATCAATATTTCTATGGAATTTTATTCTATATCAAGGCTTCTATGGTGTTTTAAGGATTCTAGAGCATTTTCTACTTGTGAATTTTTTAATATATCAATGGATATCTCCTATATCCCAACTTTAGCATAATTTTTCTCTAGAAGTCTCTTATGTAGTATTCTTCTCCAGTGACTTTTTGCTATCATGTTTTGGGATTTCCTATTTTTGGTCCATGTAGAGTTTTCCTATTTGAATAAAAGATAAGAAATCACTCATACTTTGGGTTATTTTTTTAATTCCTCTAAATTTTCATCCATATTGGTTATGGCATTAAAATATCCTATGATCATGAGTTAGGTCTCTTGGTACTTACTTCTAAAAAAGAGTTAAATCTCACTAGGTACTTATAATTTGCTTGATTGAGTTGTAGGTCAATAGACATTGATAAGGATGAAATGAATTTCTACAATGTAGAATGTGACTAACGAGGCTATCCAATGTCTAGTTTTATGAATGGTTTTGTAGGAAGTTTTAACTACATTCCAATATGTTACAATTCCATATACCACTCTATTTGAATCCATAGCATCCCATTCATGTCTTGCTCATACTACTTTTATAGTTTTAAAACTTCTTCCTTTTATAGTTTTAAAACTTCTTCCTTTTATAGTTTTAAAACTTCTTCCTTTTATAGTTTCGAGAATATCATGCTTATTAATTAAAAAAATTTCCATGATACACCTCTGATTTGAGAGAAAATTAGCATCCCTTAAATTCTATGAGATGGTAATCATGTCTCTCTTGTGAATTACCAATATCATTTTGTTGTTTAGAGAAGAGTTCAACCAACTTAGATTTTGTTCCTTTATCTATGTTTGCTCTTGCTTCCCTAGCTCTCACTTGATAATTTAAAGGTTTTCATATTTTGCCTTGCCAGTATTGAAAGTAGGTCTTATTATTATATTCCTTTACATTCTTACACAACTTTCATTTTCATAGATTTATCTTCTCCTAGATCGGCTAAGAAATATTTTGACTTATCCTACTCATTTTTTGGTATTTCCTTATTAATGGTAGTGACATCTAATATTAAATTTTCTTCACTACCTTCCTTATCCTAAATGGTGCATGGTATCATAAGAGAGTTTTCAAATTTTTATTAAGTGCATTCCTTAGTTTTAGCAAGAATATCCATCCTTAAATTGGGATCACACTAAGTATATGACTCCTTGTAAATATTCTAACCATGTTGTACCATGTCCTCTAAGATTTAATTTGATTTTTCTTCATAGGTAAAACCTTAAAAAAATAGTTATTTCATTATTGATATCCACTATTTATTTACTTTAATTTGTCTAGACTTATTTTTTGGAAGTTGAAAACCTTCCTTATCTATATCCATTTATAAGTTTATCTTGTGATTTTATACATATATTTCTATTGGACTCTTATTAGGGGATGATCTTTAAATATGTCCCATCTATTGACATATTTTACATCCAAAAGATATTTTTTCATAATCCATGGTTGCACTGTAGGTAGCCTAGGCACAGATGGGAAAGGTGATCATGGCGACTATAGAGAGAGGCAAAGATCCTGCTTTGCTGAGCCAAATGCAAAACACTCCTCCACATGTCTAAATGATCCAAAGAACCCAAATACACCCTATCATGCCAAACATGCGAGCACTCTTGTCCGACAAGTACCCTACCAGTGGACGAGCCACAATATTTGCCATTCCAAACATTGCTGCAATTATTCCTACAATGTGCAGTGTTAGATTAAATTTGTCATAGAAATACTTGACAATCATGTTGTCTGTTGTAAGCTCCATGCCCATGGAATATCTATAGATAAGCACAAATATCCACATTTTGTAGTTGGATAGGGCATACCAGAACACCTGCATGGGCACCACAACATTATTTTACAAGAATATTATGAGGATTATGAGCAAGAAGAAGAGTAGGCATAAACACTCTACCAAGGCAGAAGGTGAGATATTCGGCCACCCTCCACAACGAGAGAAAACCAAGGAGGAAGAGATAAAATCCTTTGATGCATATAAAGCACTGCTAGAGTGATTAGAGTCTATGGAAACTAAAACTTCTAGGCACTAATAGCCCACTTTATGCTATCTCCGTAGTCACCCTGTGCATACCCTGAACACTTTAAGTTTCCCCAGTTGGCACTCTTTAGAGGGGAGGAGGATTCCCAAGAGCACGTGACTAGATTCCTAAGACAATGCTTTGGCATTAAAGACAATGATGCTTTGTTGCTAAGAACATTTATAACCACATTCGTAGGCCCTACCTCGGATTGGTTCACTCAATTACCAAAGCACAACATCAGTAACTTAGATCAGCTAATGGACACGTTCCTTGAACTCTTAACCTTCAACACCAAGAAGAAGGTATCATTAAGTGACCTAGCTAGCCTCAAGTAGTATGAGGAAGAAACCATGGTGACATATAGGAATAGGTGGAGGATGTTGCTTTCAAAGTTACCCTACCTCCCTCCCATGTTTGACCTAACCCAAATGTTCTCAAAGAGCTATTTGAGATCGATCTTCATTTTATTGTAGCTACAAAAATATTCCACATTAGAGGAAGCTCTGAAGCAAGCCAAAATCATTGAGGAGATCAAGATACAAGATGGTGAGATTGCCAATCCAAAGAAGAAAGAATGGTGTAAGAACACCAAAACAGGGACCACATAATAGAAACCCGCTGTGGTCAATCAGGTTGCTATAAAAATCCCTAATCCTGCACAAGAAACATAGTCCCAAAATGCTAACTATCAGGCGGTGCCTCCTAACAATTATGACATAGAAAACCAAAGCCAATAACAAAATTAGCAGCATCACCCTAGGCGACAATTCACACCTTACACAGAGTCTAGGGACTCCCTATTTGACCACTTGTCAGTGGTAAACATGATCAACCTACCTGAGATTCAAACCATAGATCCCAATGCACCAAAGCCTAAGGGGTACAGGTAGGAATTGTACTGTAGGTTCCACAGATGGAAGGGACATGACCTTAATGCATGTTGGAAGTTTAAAGGCTTGGTGCAAGACCTAATTGAAAACAAGACACTGGCAGTGGAAAATACCGTAGCACTAAACAACCAATAGATGGGAGTATTTAGAGACCCCCTACCTACCCACGATGCACAAGAAAAATCCCTCCAAGTCAATGAGGTGCAACATAATTACCCCATGAAGGGGTTTGTAGGGATGATAAGCATAGTGACTAGGAACAAGAAATATCTAGGAGCTACCCTTGTGGTGGCCACAAGAGAGGTTCCATCGATGTCACAACCTCAATAGGACTCTATGCAACCTCCCCCACCTAGACCAGTGGCCACGATTCGGACTAGACTTACCCAAATTCTAAGAACCATGTCGGCTAGGCTCTCCATATACGAGCTCATTCAATAATCAACGCCTCATCAGGAAGCTCTAATGGAGATATTAAAAGCCATCGAGCTATAGCCCCACGAAGCAAACTCTTTCAACAAATTTGTGGGACATGTAAAACAACGTACAAAACTAGTCACCACCTTTAGAGAAGAATTGAAATTGATGACTGATGATGTGGCAGATCCACCCCTGCACGTCATTGCATGGGTCAACAAGATTTTGTATAAGAGGGTGTTGGTGTACACTAGTTCATCCAGTAATATCATTACAATAGTAGCATTGAAACACCTGAAGTTGTTGTCGTATCACATCGTAGCCTCCACCTATACTCTACGAGCATTCAATGATGCGATATGCTCGACGGTTGGCACAATTGTCCTACCCATCCAAGAGGGACAAAAGACTATTCATACATTGTGCCACATATTGGAAGGTGATATGGCCTATAATATCTTGTTGGGGTGGCCTTGGATAAAGGACATGAAGTGTGTCCCTTTGATAGCTCATCAGTGCCTAAAGTATACATTTGAAGGATAGGTGCATGTAGTCCTAGTAGATTTAGAGCCCTTCAAGTATTGCAATATGGTGCAATTCATACTGCAATCGACCCTTACATCAACACATTTGGATTTTCAATTGAATCCATATAAATAGGGTTCGATTTCATAGGCATCCCTGTTTACAAGTCCATCAAGTCCCTAGTCGGGTCCATCTTCCTCATTTGGTCCTTCACCAACGATGCCACCTACGATGGCCACACCAAAGGACAAGGGTAAGAAACCCCTAGAAGAGGAACCACCCCTACTCTCAACCATATCTACTAAAGAGATGCCTAGCAGAATGGAATTCGAGATGCCTAGTTCACCCTACATTGAGTGGACTCTAGAATAACTCCCATTCGCTCCCCCTCAACTACCAACAATCACCATTGAGATGGCCAACATGGGCCTGGAGGAGTATTTAGTGTAGAACATTGTAGCAACACCTACACTTGAGTCCATGTAGGACATGGGGAGACCTCACCTCCCCATCGACTATGTGGTTCTTCTAGGTTACCCACCCAATCAGACAAACTTTGTTTATAGGGGCCTGGATAATGGCATTGAACCTTACATGCAAGAAGATGAAGATGAAGAGCCTTATACTAAAGATATCAACTATTTTTCCAACCCAGAATTCGCTCTGAGATACCTTGGCCAATGCAATTGGCATGGATATGGGTTAGGTAGATATGAGCAAGGAGTGTGTGTCCTTTGCCAACCAAGATACCAAATGTCGTACGACAATTCAAGTGTAAGGTTCAACCACCCCCTGCCCCTGGACATATTGGTAGAGAACATGCAAGGCCTAGGGATAGGCAACAAGGATGGACTGGCATTAGATCCATATGCCAATACTAACACAACATATACATTGGGGGATTATCTCCCATTGCTAACAACCAACCTTGTTGACCTTAACAACCCTTTTCCTTCATACAAGAGGGATATAGACAAGACCAAGAAGGGTCTTCAGAAGATGAGTTAGAGTATGAGGTAGTGCCTTGGGATCCTTTCAAATCAGATAGCAATCATTCACAAGTGACTCCCATGGATGATTATCAGGAGAGCTTCCTGAAAATGTTCCCTTTGGATGCTCCAATTGAGCATATGCCACCTCAAGAGAATCAGGTCCCCCCGTAGAGATCGGAACAACCTCAATGGGACCACATTAACTTGCTCGAGCAAGATGAGCCTCATATGTCACAAATAGCTATTGGAGCCAAAAAAGACCTTTGGATCTCTGAAAGTGATTATGAAGATGAAATTGAGATGGCCTATCTCAATCATATGCGACAACAACAATATCCATTGGACATAGATGACATGTTTGAACAACTACACATAGGGCCAAGGCATAGGTGGCACCTAAACCAGGCATAGTTATAGAAATTACTACACCCTCCACTCTAGGTATATAGGGAACATCTTCCACCTGGAGACCCTATAGCACCATCAATGCCTAGGGCAGACCCTGTCCTCTTATTTGCACATAGGGCCGATCCATTTGTGCCAATGCCCATAGAGCCATATTCGGAGCACAAAGATCACCTACGATGTCCGAGTAACCACACTCGTGGTAATGGAGACCAAAATAATTTCATTAACATGATCTCCATTGACTTAACCACCCCCATCCATAATCCAACCAATCCAACACAGTCATTGCAATTAGACCTAAATTTTATAGAATGGGATCGCGCTGACACACCACCATCCCAATCAGAGTACTGGACTTGTGGTGGGATGTTCCATTTCACCCCCGAATAGACTTAAGATGTCTTCCATGCTGAAGAGGAACCTGACATTCTGAATTATGATCTAAATTCAGCAAACGATATCCACCTGATCCCAACTCCACACCAGTTGGAGGATGGATCCCACATGTCGATCGAGGTGACAACTGACATAGACATCGGCTCAGACCCAATGAATCCATAGATCATCAAGCTAGGGGTAAGTCTATCCCTCAAAGAGCAACCCAACTACATTGCCCTTCTCAAAGAGAAGAAGGAGGTTTTTGCATGGTCATACAAAGACATGCCGAGACTAGACCCGCAGCTAGTCACGCATAATCTAACACTTGATTTGACAGTAAAGCCAGTAAAGCAAAAAATACGTAAGATGCATCCAATAGTAGCCTTAATGGTAAAATATGAGTTACAAAAGCTATTGGATGCACAGTTTGTCATCTGTGTGGATTACCCACCATGGTTGTCTAACATGGTGCTTGTCAAAAAGCCCAACGGGAGGATTCACATATGCACCAATTTTTGAGATCTAAACAAAGTGAGTCCTAAGGATGATTTTACCTTGCCTAGCATCGACACATTGGTAGATGCTATAGTGGGCCATGAAATGCTTTCCCTCAAGGATGGTTTCTCGGGATACAATCAGATTCGTATTAATCTTGCGGACCAACTAAAAATGGTGTTCACAACACCTTGGGGGACATTTTGTTATAAGGTCATGCCCTTTGGCCTTAAAATGCTGGCACTACCTACCAACGTGCCATGACGTACATCTTCCATGATCACATGCACAAAACTTTGGAAGATTACATGGATGATTTTTTGGCCAAATATCTTTTGCACCCAGATCATCTTGATGACTTGGCAAGATCCTTGATCGCCTCATTGAACATAAAGTTAGAATAAACCCCAAGAAGTGCGTATTTGGTGTCACATCTATAAATTTCTTAGGTTTCATAGTTTCCAAATGAGGAATCGAGGTAGAACCACACAAATTCAAGGCAATCCTTGAAATGCTTCCCCCAAATACCATCAAGCAGCTCAAAAGTCTATAGGGAAAGGTCACGTCGATAAAGTGATTCATAGTGTAGCTATCTGACAAGTGCCAACCCATGAATAAATTATTGCACAAAGGGGTCACATTTCACTAGGATGACGAGTGCCAGTCAGCCTTTGACGACATTAAACAATACTTGGCTTCATCGCCAGTATTGGCACCACCTAGACCAGGAGTTCCATTCTACTTATACATCTCAGCTACTGAGGTGGCACTGGGCGCCATGATAGCCCAAAAAAATGAACTACACAAAGAACATGCTAATTACTATCTTAGTCGCACCCTGGTCAGTTATGAACTTAACTATAGATACATTGAGAAGCTCTACTTGGCAGTGGTGTTTGCTACCAAAAAGCTACACCACTACATGCTCAGCAATACGACGTATGTTGTGTCTAAGGAGAATCCATTGCAATACATGATGAGTCATACTTATCATAGTAGCCACACGGTGAAATGGATCATGTTGTTGACGGAGTTTGACATAGAATTCATTGGTCAAGTCATCACCGATCAATTGGCAGAGGCTCCTCTTGAAGACGATCAACCTCTTACTATAGAATTACTAGATGATGGGGTCTTCCATGTTTCAAAATTGCCAAATTCTAATGATCCTGAGTCACAGGCTGACATGACCCTATTCTTCGATGGTTCAAAATGTAAGCAAGGAGGTGGCATGGGAATTGTATTCTTCATACCGCAAGGGGATCCAATGCCTCTATTATTTAAATCAGACTTCTCGTGCACCAACAACAATGCATAATACGAAGGCTTGCTCATAGGTCTTCAAACAACAATCACCATGAACATCAAATTTTTAAACATCTTTGGTGATTCGCTGTTAATTGTTAATCAATTCAAAGGGGTATTCCAATGTAAATGCCCAGTCCTGCAGGCATACAAAGCCCTTATGGACAAATTCTTGGCACAACTTGAATGGTATGACATTGAGGCACTCCCTCAATCATCAAATAATTTTGCGGGTACTATGGCCTCCTTGGGGTCACTAATCCTGCAAGACCCTTCTAGTGAAATGACAACCATTCAGGTCAAAATATTATCGCAATCCATGATGGAGTGTGCAAGATCTGACCTAAAACTAGGGATCCACTTGATCCAGATTGAACCATCTTAGGATAGGTTCTCTCGAATCCACGATTGTCTGACTCAAGCCAAATGGGGGTCCTTGTTCTCCTCGACCCCTCTTAATAGCAACACAACACTATTTTTACAAGTTCTTTTTTGCTCAAATTTTTCTAGGGATGAACTTCAAGAGATATTGTCCATTCATACCATCGAGGTTTCTGATCAGCAGGATTGGTACACACCCATTAGGAATTACCTCAAGCTAGGTAACCTCCCACTTGGATTGACACAAGACACAAAAAGATCATTCAAATAGAAAGTGAATCAACATGTCTTGTTAGGAGACATTTTGTATCGTCGAAGCTATGAAGGAATCCTCCTTCGTTGCTTAGACCAGCAGTAGTTCACTTGGGCGATCACTCAAGCCCATGATGGTACATGCGGTGGCCACTTCAGGGTTATGGCCATCGCAAAGCGCATTCTCTACATGGGCTATTATTGGTCATTTAGAGCAAGATTGTTGTGCATATGTAAAGAAGTGCATGAAGTTTCAAAACCATGCCAATTTGACACACGTACCTTCTCAGGCATTGCAACCGATCCAATCGGCTTGGAATTTTTTGCAATGGGGATTTGATCTAATCAAAAAGATCTCCCCTCAATCATTGGGTCGTCACACGTTCATCATAATGGCCATAGAGTACTTCACCAAGTGGGTGGAAGCAATTATGCTAACCTCTATGATGGGACCCCGCATTACAGAGTTTATTTTGCATAACATCATATGTCATTTTGGTATTCCATCCAAGATCATCTCGGATAATGGGACATCATTCAAGAACAAAGATGTGCATGCTTTGATAACAAAGTACAAAATTTAACATAGTTTTTCAACACCCTATTATCCATAGGAAAATGGGCAAGCAGAGGCATCAAACAAAATGCTAGTTGCCATCCTCAAAAATATCATCACAAATAGTCATAAGGATTGGCACATTCAAATATCGCTTTCCCTATGGGCTTATCGCACTAGCATTCGGACACCCACTAGGGCTACTCCATTTTCGCTGGTGTATGGCTCTGAGGCTTTCATGCCTCTCGAGTTGGAGATCCCTTCCCTACGCATTTCAATGCAAGAGTTCATCATTGATGACATTACAGGGTAGGCCTGATTAGACCAACTGACATTGCTTGATGAAAGACATGTTAATGCTCTCAAGCATTTGCACATCTATCAAGAGCGACTTAAGAAAACATACAATATGAAGGTCCACCTAAGGGACTTTCAGGTTGGTGACTTGGTATTAAAATATAACCAACATAATTCTAATTTTTCGTCCCATCTAAGGGACAAGTTCACAACAAACTGGTTAGGTACTTATGTGATTGACTATAAAATAGGACCTGGAACATACCGGCTCACCTCTCTTGAAGGAATCAAGGAGCTATAACCCTTTAACATCAGTCACTTGAGGCCATTCCACATCTAGAGAGCCATAGTCCAACCAAAAGCTCTAAGGATTCCCACAAATTTCTTGGTCAAACCCAAAATCTCCAAGGATTCCCATAATCGCTTGGTCAACCCAAAATGCCCCAAAGGTGTCCATAAACCCTTTGGTCAAACCAAAAGCTCCAAGGATTCCCACAAATCACTTGGTCAAACCCAAAAGCTCCAAGGATTCCCACAAATCACTTTGTCAAACCTAAAAGCTCCAAGGTGTCCATAAACCCTTTGGTCAAACCAAAAGCTCCAAGGATTCCCTTAAATCGCTTGGTCAAACCCAAAAGCTCCAAGGATTCCCACAAATTGCTTGATCAAACCCAAAAGCTCCAAGGATTCCCACAAATCACTTGGTCAAACCCAAAAGCTCCAAGGATTCCCACAAATCGCTTGGTCAAACCCAAAATCTCCAAGGATTTTCATAATCTCTTGGTCAACCCAAATGCTCCAAGAATTTCTATAATATCTTGGTCAACCCAAACACTCCAAGGATTTTCATAATATCTTGGTCAACCTAAAAAGCTCCAAGGATTCCCACAAAATCTCTTGGTCAAACCCAAAAGCTCCAAGGATTCCCACTATCGCTTAGTGAAACCCAAAAATGCTCCAAAGGTATCCATAAACCCTTTGGTCCAAACAAAAGCTCCAAGGGTACCCATAACCGCTTGGTCAAAATAAATATTCAAAAACAAACAAAAATAGTAAAATCATTAAAAAAATAACAAAAAAATTGCATTTCCATTCCATGCATACTCGTAAAAATAAAAAACACAAAAATATAAGTTGCATTAGGCATCGCATCCATACATTGCATATTTGTTGGTCATACAAGTCAAACACACCATAGACCATCATTACTCGAAAAATCCATCATTTTCCATACCAAATCCATTGTATAAACACATACATCCTGAATAACACCATCACTAGCATAATCAATTATCTCCTAATGTCTATAGGGTTTTTTTCATTCAACTGTATTTAAATTTCTATCCAAAAACTATACAATGTTAAACAAATTTTACAAGGGAAAGTTTTACTTGGATCATGCCTCATTATGTAACATCCCTACACAAGTTACAAAACATAAAATAATTCCTAAGTTGTGTGAACATAAGAGGAAAACTACAGAGTAGTCTATAGTACCATAGGTGAAATATTAGCCTATTCATCCCCCTGTGCGAATGGTTCAAGAGTGCTGAGAATTGGCAAAAGGACAAGATCTTCCCCATCCATTCCCATTAATCAATAGTGGTTTTCACCACTAGAAAAAATCCCAATCACCATTGGTCCCTAAGGTTGTAAGGATTCCTAGTACACGTCCCTGCCAAGGATGGGTAGTCATCCCCAAGGCCTAAAAGGATCAATGGCCATTCAAAAACAAAATCACCACAAGCCATCATCATGACCATTTCCAATCACCTTTGGTCTTCGAAGTCATAAGGATTCATACTACACACACCTAACAAGGATGGGTAGTCATCCCCAAGGCCTAAGAGATCAATGCTTGTACTTCATAATCTTCATAATCCCTTTTGGTTCCCAAAGTCGTAAGGATTCGTACTACATGTACCTGAATAGGATGGGTAGTCATCCCCAAGGCCAAAAGGATCAATGCCATTCACAAGCCACAAAACTACAAGCTCAACCTTACGAAGCTCAAAACACCAAATCACATAACAATGGTTATCACCACTATTCAAAATCCTTGCTCAAAAAGAAAAACACAAAAAGTAAAATAAACAGTGATTTTTATCACTATGTAAACGAGCAAGTATCCTAAACCGTTGAGAAAATAAAAATCCTGAACTTGAATCCCTAGAATTCTCAGAATTTGAACAACCATCTAGGTAATCCTCATTACGGGTTTGGTGGACAACCTACCTGACAATGGTGGTATCCTAAACGCATGATGATATGTCTATCACATTATATGTGCATGTGAGCAGACCAATATTTGCATGTGGATGAGCTAGTTTATGGTACCTTAGATTATCCCGTGGATTAATCTTACTAAATACAAAAATGGAGTTAGTGAAGCTATTTAGGTGATCCTCAGTATAGGTTTTGTTGAGAGCCTATCTGGCACTAGAGGTATCCTAACAAAAACCACATAAATGAACTCAATTGCACACACAAAGATGTGAAATCACTTGGTCAAACTCAAGTCTAATTTATACCTTGTTCAAAATTCTTGCAAGCTAAATGTATAGTCTTGGCTAGTTAGTTAAAATATCTGAATCTCAAAAAAGCTTAACTACATTTTAAAACATCTAGTAAATTTCATTATGTACATCACCATCCGATAATACAAAAAATACAAAAACAAAGTTATCACATGCAAAGTCATTCACACAAAGCAATCACATCGTACAAAAATCTAGTAACTCCTATACAGTCTATGGTGCCATCGACAAGTTACCAACAATAATTTCATTCATTCCATATGCATACATCATATCATTAGAAACATCACATTCATTTTAACACATGCATACATCATCATAAATAAAAATGCACAAAAAAACAAGCAATAAAACTGTCCAATGAGAGTGTTTTTGCACTTGACATTCCAGACATGCAAAATAGACGTCGGGGTTACAAATCCTCACTATCCTATTCCCTAAGAAGGCTACCATAGTCGGAATGCTCCACGGGAGGACGGATTATCAAGAATTTCATCCCCAAATGGTGTCACCAAAAGGGTCAAAACCCAACCAAAAACAACATTAACATTGCCAAACAAAGGTGCCTTTGCACCTAACATTATTGGCATGCAAAATAAACGTCGGGGTTACAAATACTCACTATCATATTCCCTAAGAAGGCTACCATAGTCGGACCGCTCCACGGGAAGATGGATTTTCGAGAATTTCATCCCCAAACGGTGTCACCAAAAGGGTTAAAACCCACAAAAAATAGGTCAGAATGTTTGGAAACTGCTTAAGAATTCAATGGTAAACAACTCAAGGCACCCTTACCTAAGTCATCTTGGGTCAAGCGACTCGTTGTTTTTCTCATGTCGATCATTCCCTCATCGATTCGTCGCTTCAGGGGGTAGTCACACTTAGTCACCAATCAACAAAAACACACCCAATCATGGAAATGACATGCATTCAAAGGATCATTGACAAAGTCAATCACACTTCTGCTTGGGGCAGCAAACAAGCAACAATCACAAGCTAATCAAACACTTGGTATTCATGAATCATGAACTCAAGGTTTACACAAAAAAAAGGTTGCGCCCTTTGCCTATTCATGACTAATCAATGTCCAAGGTCAAGTAACACCTCACGGAAAAAGGTTAACACTTGAATTAAGCTCCTTAGCTCGTCAGAAGCAAGGATTCAAGAATGCATGCCATTTCCATTCTTGGGGCATCAAGAGTTGGTTAGGTTTCTGAGAAACCCTAATCATTAGTGCTTTGGTTATCTATTTTTGCTCAGTGTTGCACCTTGCACAACGCTTCCCAAAAATGGGCATCTGTAGACACCAAAACAACACCAATCCAGTTATGTGACAACAATCATCGATCGCATTGACATACACAGCCCCCAAGACAACCCCTAGAGGTTAAAAAATGGTCCTAACCACTCCCAACAACAGTTTGGAAGGTCAAGGGTCAATTTGGCACCTTTTGGCACTTTGCTCTCTACTCGTCCCACCTTGAGATGATTACAAACTGGGATTCATCCCACCCAGGAATGAATAGCAGCATTCACTTCAGGGTGAGGCGAATAGCAGGTTTGACTAGCAAAAAGTCAAACCTCGACAAGTTCGCCAGTTAACTGCAGCTTCAGGCCATGTAATTGTGAGGAACTAATTCAAATCAAGGAAAGAGACTTTAGTCATGCATGTATTTATTTTAGAGGCCTCATGCAAGGAGAATCTAAATCAGGGAATAATCTATTCTCTCAAAATATGACATGCAACTCAAGTGGTGCCCTCGCATGCGCATTCAAATAGAGAGACCCTAGGTCTATAAATTGGTGATTCTTCTCACCCAAAAAAGAGAGAATAAAGGGAGCATTTTGAGCAACAAAGTGCTGTAATTTTACATTCATACACACACCTTTGATTTGCGCCTTTCACATCCTTGATCTCTCTTTTGGAGGGAGGTTATTGGGTGATTATTGGAAGTGCAACTCTAGATCCCAAACGTGAAAATTTGGCCATAATATCTCACAAAATTTTTCGACAACACCTCATAAGAGGTTTTGGACCCATCCCAAGTGGATTGGTGCTGAAACAAAGTCCTAAATGGTGGGTGTCCTGCCCCTGGGCGTCCTCTAAACTATCACAGTTCTAATCACCCCACCCCAAAGAAAATATAAATCTATGGCAAATTTCTCTGATTTTTCTTTTGCATATTATTCTAGGTTATTTAAATAGGCTATAGTTTAAATTTCACTTCATTATGAGCATTTTTGACCAGGTTTTTATCATTTCCCGCATTTACAAAATTGGAGAAATCTGAGCTTCTGGGTCTTCCCAAAACACCCCCAATTAGCTAACCCCAAATTTACAGGTCATTTGGAGCTTCCTAGATAGGACATTGAAGAGGGTGATTTTTAACAATTTATTGCAGGTTTATTCATCCCACCCCAAAGCGAATACAAATATTTGAGGAATTTTCTAACTGTTCCTTTTGCAGTGGCCTCATGGTAACATATTCAAGCTTCTATTAAATTTTTAGGTCATTCTGATGTTCTTTGGTTGTCATTTTAATATTTTCATGCATACGCTAATAGTGGGCCTTGGGAAACGCATGTTCTATTCTATCTGCAGGTGCTATTGATCCTTTTTGTTTCCTTGAATGCAGGTCTTCGACATCAAAGGAGCAGTGAGGAGTGAACACTCATATACACAAGTGGTTGCGATGTTTTGGTCTGCCCATTTTACATGTGGGCATGCGGAAGAAGGATTACTATCCATGGATGTGATAAGAAACATATTTAACGCTCCTATCCATTAAAAGAGAAGGAGACCTATTGTAACATGACTTTAAAAGAATATCAATAAAGAGGTCCATATTCCATATTGCTTTTATCTTGTGTCGATTCGTCTATGTTCTTTCCTTTCATGCATTTTTTAATATATAGGCTTTTAGCGTTAAGTTTGGTTTCACACGCATCGTACTTGGCATTTTCATTTTTTGTTTCCGTATCCTCATGCTTTCACAAAGAACCCAAAGATGCCCTCTCATGCAAAACATGCGGGAAATCTTGTTCAACAAGTACCCTCCCAGTGGATGAGCCACAATATTCGCCATCCCAAACGTTGCTGCAATTATTCTTGTGGTGTGCAACGTCAGATCAAATTTGTCATAGAAATACTTGGAAATCACGTTGTCCGTTGTAAGCTCCACACCCATGGAATATCTATAGATAAGTGCAAATATCCATGTTCTGTAGTTGGATATGGCATACCAGAACACCTACACGGGCACCACAACATTGTTTTATGGGTATTGAAGGGGTAATTTTTTACTTAATGGATTCTAGAATTGCAACTGCCAATTAATGGGAGAAGCGACATCGAAGATAGCAAAGTGAAGTGAAGTTTTTACCTTGTAGAACTGGTCCTTGACTTTATCTCCGCTCTTTTGGAGGGCTTGGAAGTTTTTGTCGCGAAGATCTTGTCCCAGAGTGAGGATGAAGATACCCATCAGAATTCTAATGACATATTTTGGTGTCACTTCTATTAAAATATCAAAATATTATACGTGTTGTTATGGTGTCACTTTTATTAAAATATTAAAATATTATACTTGTTAATTAAACTATGTAGAGGATGCTTTCTTAAGAAATATAGTTTCTTTTTATTAAATATATGCTTTATTAATAGACTTTATTTATACAATGAGGTCATTGTCATCATTTTACATATCAAATATATTCTTCTTCAAAGTACTATATTTATACAATCAGGTCCTTGTTATTGTTTTGTTTAAGATTTTGTTCTTTATCAAAGTTCTATTTATATGCAATCAGTCCTTGTCATTATTTTATTTAAGAGATAAAATCTTACATAGCAAATTACCTTTTAAAATTTGATATTTTTAATTTCACTAAGATGAAGATCAAGATTATGATTGCCTAAAAATTTTGCTACTTAATTTCCTTCTTTATAAATATGCTGACATAAGAGATTGCCTCCAATAATAGATGATGATATTATTTATATCTAATTGTCAATGGTGGAATGTGACACAAACTTGGAAAAATACAAAATTATATTATTTGAATTCTATCAATCTTAGATTTGTATATGTATATAAATAAATACATATAGTGTATGTCTCTTAGACGTCCCAAAATACTCTTGGTGCTTCATCTTCATCTTTAACTTTTTAGCTTCCCTCAACCTCTCATAAGGTGTAATTGTTCAACTTCTCTCAATGTCTCATGAGGTGTAATTATTCAACTTCTCTTAATCTCTTATGAGGTGCAATAATATAATATTACATCCCTCAAGGTATAATAATTACATCATCAAATAATGTAATAAGTACCTAACATAACCTCTATTATATTATTTTGTATGGCAAATTTTTGAATGTGTCAATCATAGCCAAAAATGTACCTTTTACAAAAATTACTACCCTCCCTTAAAATGAAACTAGGGTTTGTCTTTGGCTTTGGCTCTAGATCTAGCTTGGGTAATCACCTTTGATTTTTCCTCTAGGTCATAACCTTTAGGTTTTCCTATGGATAATAACCTTTAGGTCTGCCTCTAGGTCATCCTCTTTTAGCATAGCTTGAGTCAAATCTATGAATTTTTATGTAGAAGTCATGCATTTAAAGAATCCCCATATTGCATAGCTTCATAGAAAAAATGTGGTCTCTTTCAACCATTAAAATTTGTCTTATCATTTATTTTGTCTAAGGATAAAACCGTCTCTTATAAAATCTATTCAAAATTTCTTTCACTCCATTCCATTCTATCACATTCATCCATCCATAATCAACATGCATTTAGTTTAGCATTTTATCTTCGTAAAAATAATAATTGTGAGAGTAATTATTATCTTCACAAATATCACAAGTATGCAAATTCTAACACCTAGTTGTCACATGTTCAAATTGTTCACAATGACTGTAATAATTTATTCTAGGAGTTTCATTTTTTGCATAGGTTTCTCTTGTTACAATCATGGTCTCACCACTTTCTATTGGACAATCCTAACCTGTTAGCTTTTTATGTATCATGTAATGGGAAATAGAAATCACAAGATGCAAAATAATATAAAATAATGTAAATCTGCGAGATGACTAAAAATACTAAAAATATAAATGATGGATATATTTACAAAATAGCTCTAGAGGAAATGAAAACTCCATGAATAGAGCTATTGATCAAGAATGAGCATTGAGCATATCACACTTTATCATTTTACATCACGTTGCTACATCACACCACTCTAGTCTATACTACTTTCTACTGCTATATCTTACTCTATACCTATGTCCCTTTATATAGGAAATAAGTTCCTTTGCCAACACTCTACCTATTTGTGCAAGGGATAACTTGCATATATACAACTTACACTTTGAAACATGTGCATTTATTACATTACATAAAGTAACTAGATAACTTACCCCTTAAAGTAATCTAATGTCCTATGTATGTACCAAGAAAGGTACATTTACATGTTCTAAATGATGTAATATATTATATTTCTAACACCCCATGATGTAGGTTCTCATTTTAATTGACCTTGTACTGAATTCCTCCTTTTAATTTATCTCTTTCTTCTTTGATCTTCATGTTATTTCCTCTGTGCTTTTTTAGTTTGGAGTCCCTTGATGTTAGACATTTTTTGTGAACAAGTATTCTAATGATTTCACATGTCATGAGTGGATTTGAATAGGTTATCCTTCTGTATTTTATACTTATGTAAGACCTATTTTTTTGACCTTCATAAGTATAAACATTGATATCAGTGTTAGTAGATTCATCTGAAATATGTTCTGGAAGATAATAATTTATTCTTTCTAGTAATCTTCTTTCATAGTCCTTATAGTATATGTATTTTAAATGACAGGAAAATGATGGGTGATTTATTCCATGATAGTATTTGCAAGGATGAAAACTCCAACAATTTGTCTTTTCATGACCATATTGATTACAATAAGTGCACAATAGAGATGATCTGATAGCTTTGAAGTATATTTTAGGAACATCATATTTGCATATCTCTTTAATAAGATATTAAAACTATATATACACAATTGAAGTTATTCTATCTTTTACTTTTTGAATAAAATATTGTTGATCAATTTTTTCCTGTCTTGTTTCTACTTTGATGTTAGATTCATTGGATGAATCTCCCTTCATATGGCTTTCAATTTCAGAGATTATTTCATATTGTATTGGTTCTTCCTTTTCTTTACCTTTTTCATCATTGTAATCCATAAGGTTTTTGATCCATGTTGGTATCTTCCTTATTCCACTTTTAAGAGTGTTGCTTAGCATGCTAGCAGTCAATTATATTACTTGTATTCTTGGGATAGAGTAGACTACCTTATAGCTCCCTACTTAGTGTGTATAAAATCCCACTAAATATAAGCTTGATTTGATAAAACCTTTATTAATCCTTGTTTTGTAGACTTCCTTGTCTCCCAAGTAATATGAGTATATACTCCTAAGGAGTTTTAGGTTTTGAGGAAAGCTTATATTTTGTAACTTGATAATATTTGATAGATGTTGATATTGCAAAGTTTTGTAGAATACCTTATGAATCCCTCGTATGCTATGGATAAAATATAGTGCTTTTACTCAATAAAAAAATATAGTGCTTTTGTAAATTATAGTTCAATATTTGATTGATTTTGTAAGGTTTTGTAGAATACCAAAATCAATATCTATTATTCCTTATTGCTCCTATTTAACTTAGAATCATTCCAAAATTTTAAAGAGGTAATAACGTTGGATATTTTATCTCCTTTTGAGAAGTTTGAGATAATAATTTTATGACTATCCAACCTTTGAGAAAACTATGATAAAAATTTCTTTTATAAATAACCATTTGGAAAAAAGGTTTAGTGTATCTAATATTCCAATTAACTAATTTGATGTAGTACCCCTTATGAATTCCTAATATTTAGATAAATTAGACCATAATTGCAAATATATATTAATTATTCCAGTAGAAACCCTTATTACTCCTAGCTTTTATATTGCAAATATTATATTTATTCGATAAAGTATTCCCTTTGACGAATGGATTTCAATTATTTTGTATCCTTCAATTATAGCTTTATAAATCCCGAGGAAAGAAAGAACATAAAAATGGACATCAAACTTTACCTTTCACCAAGAAATATATGGTTTTTTTTTATAAGAATCTAGGGTTGCAGTATTTACATAGACATCTTGAATGCTGTGACTGTACCCTCCAATGGAATCACTTGGAGCTTTAGGCATTCCAAAATTGGTGTTGCTTCGACTCTTCATTTGACATCTCTTGGATTGAGCATTTAAGGCTCTAACACATTCTTTCCATGTTGTAATTTTGCTCTTTGCATATAGAAGATGAAGTGATAAATGCCAAGATAACTTTTTTCTTTCTGAACTTAATCATTGATGTCCTTAATATGGAGAAGCTTCTTGTCTAAAGTACCAAGTGGCACATTCATTTCATTTAGAGCACTTGAGGAGAGTTTGGTGCAAAATAAAAATTTGTCTTCCTTCTTGTAAGGTGTGAGCATTATGATCTTTAGCAAAATGTTTTGTATTCTAATGGACAAGTGTATCCCATACACTCAATGCACTAGCCTATTTGTGTAACTCCTTTCTTGAAAATAAGTGCTCTCTTGACTTGAGCATTAGGGTTTTCTTTTGGTAACAAGTGTCACTTTATTCTCTGCATGAATGTCCACCCTTTCGTTGGTTCAAACAAACCTTTTTAGAAATCCTTTTAGCTTCAAAAATCCCCAAATCCTCTTTCATTCACATGCATTATTTTTAGCTTGGATATGGAGCAACAATATGGAGGCTTTGAGCACCGATATTTGCCATTATATGTGGAGTAAATGACACTTCAATGGTGCTTTAATTTTCAATTTATTTCTTGCTTTCTTATTTTCTCCTTTCATAGATGATATTGCTCTTGGTTGATGTTGTTTTTCCCCTTGCTTTTGCACGTTGTATCTTGAAATTTTGGTCATCCATGATGTGAGGAGTATGAGCTCTTTGATTGGCTCTTTGAGCTAGGCTTGATTGTTGCTAGCATAATATCACTTTCGACTAGTTTATCCAACAAGTGTATTGCCTTTGGGGTACCTTTAAATTATACCTTTTCTCCTTGTATAACCATATTAGGATAGTGCAATATAATGTAAAATAGTTTTTACACTAAATATCCTTATTGCACCTTATTTTGCACTCCTATTTTTACATCTAAATTTTTGGTTTTGAGAGAAAATATTGAATGCAGTATAGGTTTTTTGATGTTATATATTTGATTAGACACCTTCCCATTTTGATTGGATGCTTTTATGAATGGATCCAAGCTTCTAACCACATGATGGAAACTTTGTTTTTACTGTATTTTTTTGCACTATTTCTTGTGCTTTGAACTTGAGACTCACCAAGTCTTGTTCGATGCTCTTTTTGTGGTTACTTTCTTCTTATATATTTGGAGGATTGAGCTTATTTTGTGGCTTTATCAGGCCACCCAAATTTGCATATCTCTGTGCACTAATAGTGTCTTTAAGAACTTTGAAATTTTTTATTTTTGTGCCCTTCTAACGAACACAAACAATAATATTTTTGCGAAAAATATAATAGCCCAAATCTAATAATATTTTTCTTTCAATGCACTAATAATATCACCTCATAACTCCAATAAAATATCAAAATCTAATGCACTTAGTCAATCTACTGCAACTTAATCTAGAATAATCTCAAATGAATCTTCAAGAATTATTCTATAATTTTTTAAAAAATATGGTAATAGGAGCTAGTCTTTTTTTTCTTTTCCTAAGTAGATAATAGAAATTTGATAGATAGTTTGAGATTCTAAAATCTAATCAACTCCTAAAGTGCAAATAAACCTTAAATAATCCTTTATTTTTACACTTTTTGAACATTTTAATTCAATTTTTCTTTTTGCAACTTCAATCTAATTAGGGTGCTTAAACAAATCTAAGTAATCCACTTAATAAATCTACTTTCACCAATAGTTACTTATATTTTTTTGAAAGCTCTTTTCACCACTTATGTAGAGGATGTAGATATTGGTGTCTATGATCACGAAGTTGTTGCATTGAATAAGATATTTCAACTCTTTGTAGGCTACCTTGAACAACTTTATCTTCACCAAAAGATGATTTTCCTTTCATGAGACTATAATTTTTGGTGGCTTGTTCTCCTATTGCAATCTCCTCATTTTTATTTTAGATATGAAGAGATATTTGATTCTGAAGTGGTGCCTTATTACTGTGAGAGGTAATCTCCAAGTCTCCTAGATTTGGTAGGATTCTTCTATCTGAATCTTCCTTCAATATTCTTGTCAAATTCTATCTTCAAACAAGATATTCTTCTCAATATTCTATATATCTTGAGGTCTTATGAGATTTGGCACTTCTTACCAAATTTTTGTTTTTGGTCTTGTTGTCAAATGGTGATAATTATCATAAATCTTTCACTATCTCTAATAGTAAAATTCTTCAACGAGTTCTCCTTGGAACTCCTTTGATGAATTATTTAGCAAGGCTCTCCAAGACTTTTATTGAATTCTTGTAGAGACCTCTCCAAGGCATTTGATCTTGAAGATTATTCTGGTCTTCCTTGAGATCTTATCTTCAACCTTCTACTTTTGGAAGTGTTGGTGGTGAGATCTTCTCCTAGATCTCTAATTTTGCTACCTCTATATTTGAGCAAGACTCTCCTAGTCCTTCTTCATCAATAAGATATTCTCTTGATATATTTTTCTTTAGGTGCTCAATTGATTCTAAAAAAAATACTCCTAAAATTTTATAGGAAGATTTACCAACTCACTAAATCTTCATTTTCTTGCAACAAAATATTAGTACTAAAATTTGCTTCTGAATTAGATACTCTCTTCTGAATTTTTCTTTAGTATCAAGGCTTCTGTGGTATTTTTTTTGTATCAAGGCTTATGTGGCCTTTTTTAGTACCAAGGCTTTTGTGGAATTTTCTTCATGGCTTATATGGCCTTTCCTTCTAGATCAAGGCATCTATGGCTTTATCTTCTTGATCAAGGCTTTTATGGTCTTTTATTTTGGATCAAGATTTCTATGGTCTTTTATTCTATATCAAGGCTTCTATGGCATTTTAAGGCTTATATAGTATTTTCTTCTTGTGAAGTTTCCAATATAGCAATGGATATATCCTATCTCCCAAATTCACCATAATTCTTCTCCAAAAGTCTCTTTTGTAGTATTCTTCTCTTGTAGTAACTAATATTTACACTATGAAGGCACTACGACCTTTAGGAAATGAAGTTGAAGCCTCCCAAATTTCTATTGTATAAGGTGTCCCAATCATCTAACAGTTAATTCCTTGTAATAAAATAAACTTCAGGTCAATTTCTTCAGATCTCTTAGATGAGCTTCACTAGTTGATTCACAAACTAGTGGATCAAATGTTGAGTCCTAGTCTTCACAAGTTTTTCTTTGAAGCTTTGTGCAAAGACTCTAGCCATATGTAATCTCAGTATTCTAGAAACTAAGATTGTGGCTTTCCTTAATTCTACCACCTAGACTCTTATAAGAATTTTTGACAATGACTGGTCCAATGGTGCATCAGGTTGACTAAAACTTAGGATCAATGATAATGGTGGTTTTCTTATTGACCTACCGTGTCTCTAATACCACTGTTAAATTTTGATGCAGCATGTAATGGGAGATAGCAATCACAAGATGTAAAATAATATGAAATAAAGTAAATCTATGAGATGACTAAAAAGACTATAAATATAAATGATGGAGATGTTTACAAAATATATTTGGAGGAAATTAACACTCCATGAATAGAGCTACTACTCAAGAATGGATATTGATGATATCACACTCCATGATATTACATCACACTTCTACATCACACCACTTTGGTCTATACTACTTCCTACTGCTATATCTTGCTCTATACCTATGGCTCTTTATATAGGAAATGGTTTCCTTGGCCAACACTCTACCTAGCTATGCAAGGGACAAATTTCACATATACAACTTACTCTTTGAAACTTATGCATTTATTAAAATGCATGAAGTAACTAGATAATTTACCCCTAAAGTAATCTAATGTCCTAAGTATGTACCAAGAAAGGTATATTTACATGATCCAAATGATGTAATATACTCTATTTCTAGCATAACCAAGGCCTTCATTATTTAGCCTTATATTTGATTCTATGGAATTTATCATACCTTACCCATTCCTTATCAATCCTATACCATTGTAACTCATTCTTTTCATTAGTTTTGAGCCAATTATTTTAGTGTGCTTTTTAAAACACATAATTTCTTCATAAATACGTCCTTTAGGAAGATGGCCTTTATCATGACCAACATAATCAATGCAATTGAGCATAATACCATGATGATCATATTCAATACAAACCCTACTATAAAAAAATATGTCTAAATATTTAATATCACAAGCAAAATTTATCCTATAAATAAGATCACTTGTATCACAACACATATTTGTAACTATAGAATTCAAATCATGGGTATTAAAATTAAAATATATCCTTTTGAAAAGGTTTCTTGGGTTAAATTAAATGTTTTCTAGCGTGGGCTTCAGAATATTTGTGTCACAACAAGCATCTACCATAATAGGCTTAACCATTTTTTCTTTCATTTTTTATTCTTGAAGATATCAAGAGTTATTAATGTTATGTATACTATCCTCACAATATCTATAGAAAATATAACACTATTTTGCATAAGATCGTCACAAACATCATCTTCTTTGAGAATTGATTGTAGACAACATCTAAGTGTTAAGAATTCTCCATCTTCATAAAGATTTAAACCTTCTTAAAAATAAAGAGTTTTATATGGTGTCACACACTTTCAAAATTCAAATTGCTTCTCTCCATCTTCACTAGCTTCACTAGCTTCTCAGAAATAAAGATCATGCTTTTGAACTTCTACTTGCTTCTAGCTTCTTTCTTCTTTGACATTCCCATTTTGTCAAATTACATGGACGCTTATTCTTGTAATCTTTAGAATTTTTTTCTTCAACACAATAGTGAGGGTTTCTTATGTCTTCCAATTTTTTTCCCTTTTTATATACCACCACTTTAATATATTGATCCCTTTTTACATATCCACCCTTTTATATACCATCGGTACATGAAAGAAGATATTACTCTTTATATACATAGTTATACGTGAGAGAGACCTTAAGGTATCTGAAAGAGAAAAATGTGCGGTACCAAGGTAGTATAGAAAGGAATTCACCCTATCAATAACACCTGATTAAATAAATTCCTTATTGTAACCAAATTATTTTCCAACATTCACAAATACAAACTTGTAGGGGTAAATTTGTCAAAATTCTTTATTTCTCTTCTTTGGGATTATTGTTATTATTTTGGGCTCATTATTGTTTTAAATTTTTTTCTTCCAAATATTAATAAAATAAGTTTAGGCTTCATATTTCTTAAGGTTGGATCACTTATCCAGGTTAGAATCTTGTGATAATAAGGCACTACAAATTATTCATTGTAGTAATGAGAAAATAAGCAAATTATTGGAAGAAAACAATCCAAAGATTTTAAAAAATTTTACAAGTAGCATGCTTAAAAATATCTAGCATAGTACAAGGACTACAAAGTGAAGAGTATTCATATCGAAAGAAGGTAAGCTAAAACTTTTTGAAATAATTACACTAGTTCAATCAACAAAGGTTTTGACAGAATGCAAAGTCCATAAAGCAACATAAAATGCTATTTAAAATGCAATTGAAAGGGAATAGCACCCAAGATTGGATACTCTCAATGAAATAGGTGATGTCAACATACAAAATGTCTAACTCGACCACAAAAAGTAAGAAAAGTAGCCCAAAAGACAATGAAGATAACAACACCCTAGACCAAAATATATTAATATGAAAGGCACCTAACACCCCAAATAAAAGTAGCTAGGATATGTGGAAGTTGTCAGAACAAAAAAGTGATAGTCATACTTGAGAATTGTTGAATATCCTACAATCATGATCTCTCAAGTACTAAAAAAGAATATGATAAAGATATCGGGTAGTACCAACTCATCTTAAGATTATGTCTCACCAATTTTTGATCATGATTATACATTGTAGCTAGTTTCATTTTAGCTCAACAAAAACTATAAATAGGAGAATATCCCTCTTTGTAAGAGGTTGGATGTTTAAGTGTTAATTAGTCATAGACTTTATGTTTATGCTATTCTAATGCAATCAAGAGTTGTTTGACTTACCTCAATTAAAAGTATGAAAAAATGTTAATTTCTATGATAATATACATTTCAATAATTTCATTCATGCTTTAATCAAAGTCTTTTTGTTAGGCTCAAAGTTATTTTGTATGCTTCAATAATTGGAATGTTATTTATAGTCTTCATGTTGTTTGGATTTCATTTATTGGAGTGCTCAAAATATTAAATGTTCTAATACATGTGCTTACTACATTTCTTTGTATCTTTGATTAAATTGTCTATTAGGATTTTCTTGTATTGCATATTTGATGGTCATGAAGTTGAAATTGATGTTATTAGTTGAATTTGAGGATGTATTTAATCTTTCTCTCTAACCCTTATTACTCTCAAACGTATCCCCTATATATTTATCTATTTCTTGCACATAGTAGGATTTAAGAAAGGATCAATTATGAGTCATCCAATCTTGACCTTGGTCTAGGGCACACATTACATACCTAGGTATATCAAGACATAAAAAATTTTAATGTGCTCAATGAGATCAAATAAATATAGATTACCCCACAAAGAAACACTAGTGGGACTCAAACCCATAATAAATTAATTAGAAGTCAAAATTTTAAATCCACCATATGCTCAAGAGATTTTTCATGCCCATTTTTTTGGATGATCATGATTAGGGTTAAGATCTTGGTATCATTAGCAAATAAGAAAACTATTCATGTGGTGACTCCACTTTCAAGGATGCAAGAGCAAATTGACAACTTTGTTGGAAGGTATAGCCCTAGAATCGTATCATTACAAGATTAAAATCCAACAAAGTGAAATAACTCCTACATTTTGTTGATCTATCAACTATCAAAAATCTAGAAAAGGTAAATCACTTTCACCTATATAGACATCCTCTATCCAAAGCCCATGTTAGGACCCCATCCTAACCATATTATGTAATTAACCACTTCATAACATGTGAACACCATCTTAATAATATTATGTAATGTTTATGTGGTGTTTGAGGCACATAGACAAGTGGGGCATGTAGTGATTTCTTAATAGTAACTTGCACCTAAGGAATTTTTTTTATTATAGGTGATCAAAAGTTTATGAATGTTGTGAGCCAAGTAGATAGTCTTTTCACCCCTAAAGCATTAATCTAGGGGTGAAAATACTATCTCTAGCTCTACTAATTCATAATTCCTTCAAAATAATTGATTTATATCACACTATATTTTAAGGAAATATAATAATTCTATTTATCTAATGTTAGAATTCTTTCTAGCATCAAATTATGGACAAGATCTAATCATGCTTTCTAACTTTTAAAATTGGGAAAAAGAAAAATCTTTCAAAATAATGGTACATTGGTCTTTTAAGTATTGAAATTTTACATGAATAAAATTAAAATCTAAATGTCTAATTTATAAGAATTAGAAATAATTAATTCATTATTAGGTTAAAGAGGTTGTTACTAATATTAATCTAAATTTTAAAAAAATTGAGGATAAGTAAAAGATGATAAACATATCATATTTAAACATGAGGATGTAGACATGACTATAACATGACGATGAATGTAGGAAAATGTTAGGGTAACTATAGTTTGAGAAAATAAAAACTATAGATCAACATAGTGAAGAGGTAAAATTTGTATATGGGCAACGTCTCTTAGAAAATGAGCAAAATAAATACTTAATTTAAAAATATCAAAATGCTTCTCTTATTAAAATACCTTCAAGGAGTTGGTATTCTTTCACTTATTTCTAGTGTCAAGATACATATGGGTTTATGTGATTTTGTATCTTTTGATGTAGTAAATGAAAATATCCTAGACAAGTGATTTGTAGTTTGGTGTGAATATTTTATAAAACCATGCTCAAGCCATATTGGTGATCTATTGCATAATTCATATGGATAGACAAGAATATTTATAGTATATATGATTTGATTTGAAAATGATCTAAAGCTTACAAACTCTATTGTGAATGTCATATTGTCCATATGGATCATAGGATAGACATTTTAATATACAATTAGAGAATTTATATGATATTTTCCTTTGGTACCGATAATAGTGGTTTTTATCATGTAAATATGCAACATTAATCAAAGTGGAATTTTTATCAATATTAATAGTGGATCATGAATGGAAATGGTTAGGGATTCATTTTTATTGCTAATAACTTGATTCCAAAAAATTTGAATGAAGCTCAACTTAAATTTAATCATCATGACTTCAGGGCGTTAATCAAAGTTGGACGTGAAAACTCTTTCGAGCTACACCTACAACAACGAGTATCTTGTTCTAGTTATCACCCAATTGTGAATTGTATTCGAAATCTAAAAATAGTTATGGTATAAGTAACTGTCTCTGACTTGCATAATGAGGCACAAAATTAGTGGAGGTACCAACCTCTTTGACACTTGAATCAATATAGATATAGCTTCTTACTTGAAGTTGTGATGATAAATTTTGTTTACAATTTGGATAGTAGCTTTTTAAACCTATTTGAATGACATATATTTCCCTTTCCCTTTGTAGTTATGTTAACTTATTAGTGAATAATATATCTCGAAGGAAGCTATATCCACTTTGCAATAGAGGCATTTCTTTCATCTGCTATTGCTATTTTATTTTATGTGTTGATTAATGTAGATAAGTAAATATTGTAGAGTGTATGGTTGTGATAATCATTTTTTTCTTACATGGAAATTGTGAAGCATAGAAATTATCTTATATATTTTTGTCATTTCATTCCTACATATCTTTAAACACTATTGTTTATAAATCTTCACATATTGTTGAACTATCTTACTTGATTATTTATCCAGTTTTGCTTGTTGAATAACATGTTTGATCATCATCTAATTGTTGACTCTTTTTTTTTAACATGGATGTGATACCATGACTCAACTAGAAGTATCGTTATGGTAACCTTCTCATTCTACTAGGCTGCATGGATAACCAGTTCGTACAACTACCATGTGTAATAGATTAGATCATTGCTTACATGTTAACTCTATTATATTTCCATAAAATATCCATCTTTATTTTCATATGTGGGACCTTACATCTACCACACCTATCCTTCATCCAATGGTTCTTGTCACTCCCTTTTATCTTTTGGGGATAATCCTGGTTTTGCCCTTTCTCTTTTGGTTTTTCTCTTGCTATCACGTTGTTCTTTAATTTTATTACTTTGACTCTTATACCATGTTAAACGTAGGGACTATATAGGACTCGAATCTAGGTCCTCCATACATTGAGGTTACCCTACCAATAAGATTTTGGATCCTCGAATCAACCTACAATTTAAAAGTAGAATTGATTCTACACATTGCTTCAATTTCTCCCTAGTTCTTGGGACTCTAGCTTTAACTTTGCCTTCTTATTTCGACACTCTTCTTTAATTTTGTTACACCTTATTAAGGGTATGGACCAACTAGGAATAGAATATAGGACCTCCATCTATTGAGGTTGCTTTGGCAATGAGCTTCTAGCTCTTCCTTGAACCAACTTGCTATTTGGATCTAGGATTACTTTTACTCATTGCTTCAACATCCCCCTAAGCCATTTGGACTTTGAGATAAGAAAAAATTTATTATTATAATATTTAATTTCAACAATTTGTTTTGCAATCAATATAAGCAAGGATCCCCAATTAAAGCTTCAACTTGATATTGAAGTTAGGAATCTCTTATCTAAAAAAACGATCAACTAATGTGTATAATCATGTTACAAATAATGTTTCTTAACTAACAAAAGCACTTTTTTTCCTATTTAAATTTTTTATTTTTATCTTTACATTTACTTTTTAATTTTATTATCTTACTTTCTATATCATAATTGTTTTTCTATTATTTAATTTTTTTTCCCTCAGTTGTTTTTGAAAGCACTTTCATGTGCTTCTTCACCATAAACATACTTTTTCCAACAATGATACTAAAAAAAAAATAGAAAGTGAGAGTGCCTTAGGGGTAACCGTAATGAAATAACATTAGGCCTAAGCCATTCCTGATAGAAGACCATTACAATGGAGATTGAAAATTAGAAAATGCTTCGTCTCAGCATTGATAAATGTTGGAAATACAAAAATACTGCCAATATTATAATTTTAGATATGTTTTTTAGATACAAAAATACTCCCAATATTATTATTTTATATATGTTTTTTTAGATAGATAAGAGATGATTACAATCACATTATTTTTAGCATCTGTAAAGTGTATGATGCAAATTACAAGGGCTGCTTCTAATAAGCCTATTCCACCTATTATGTGGGAGCTGAAGGATTTAGAGCAGACTACTACTTTTGCAAATTAGCATCCCAAAGTTTGAACCCAAATCTCTTCCTAAAAAATGCCTAGCTAAACAAACAACAACCAATCCCCTGGGATTTAGATAAGTCGAAGCGGATGATTATCAGTCATCACACGTGGAGAGGGGTGCCTTGGACGGGGGTGGAAGCTTGAGGTGGAGTAGGCGCAGAGGCGACGGGATACATTCTCTTTCCTCTTTCAGAGCGACTGTTGTGTGCAAATTTCATGCTGCTTTGATGGAGCCCTTTGTGCTTTTCGGCTTCCGACCATTCCGAGGCGTAGTAATCCTCTTCCGTGGCGGCTTTGGAGGCTGGTAAGAACATCCCTCCCCACTGAGGGAAGTAGACCAAGCACACCGGAAATGTGCATGCAACGATCATCACTCCCATGAGCATGATGCCTGTTTCCTTGGAGTACTGGGAGCTTGTGAAGAAGAGGAGCTGAGTCAATCCTGAACCCAAGCTCCCTCCTGCGACCGCCATGCCGGAAATAACACCAAGAGACCTGCAATGCCATGGCATTCATCAGTATACCATTCGAATTTTTATATAAGGATGTGCATGGATTACTATTAGCATGTATTGTCATAATTCACCTCCGCGAAATGAAAGGAATGATGCCAAAGGTTGCACCGCAGGCAGCCTGGGCGCAGATGGAAAAGGCGATCATGGCGACTATAGAGAGAGGCATAATGAGTTGCGTGGCGCCACCGCCCATGTTCCCCCAGCCGGCGGCAGTGCCGTTGGCGAGGCCCACGATCTTGGAGCTGAACATGGAACTCATCCAGTACTGACAGGACACGAAGGTGGCCAGGGAGAATCCGATAAGAAAGCGGACCACGATGAATCCCGCCGTAGAGGAGATAAGAGACATGCCAAACACAGTGGGTGCCGCCAACATGATCAAGAAGGCGCACCCATAGCGCGGACCCACCAGATCGCAGATGGCTCCCATCGCCAACCGAGAGAAAATGGAACCCGACACCGATGCGATGACCGCATTTCCGATGTCTCGCTTCGTGAGGTCCAGGTTGTCTCTTATCACAGGCAGCAGTGGCGCCGCTGCAAACGTTGACACGAAGCACACGCAGAAAGACAGCCACGAGAGGTGAAAAGTTCTCATGTGCGGATTCGCAAACGACAGCAGCTTCAAATCCGTGGCTTTGTGCTCCGAGTCCACCGGCAGTTTGAACTTCTTCTCACTTAAATTGGAGTTGCTCTCGTCTTGTGTGCAACTAGCCACAGAAAACGCAGAGGTGGGCTCTCTCCCGGGAGACGCCTCTATGTCTGCCATCGTTTTCGATCAATGCAAATTTCGACAGGCTTAAAAGGCCTAGCAACCCCAACCGCACGTTCAAATTCAGTTGCAGCAGCTAATCTACTTGCTATAAAGAAACGCGAGCGAGTAAGATGGATAGCGACTAAGGGCAAAGCCCTTTCCTTTAAAGACCTTGTCAGATTTTGACTTTAAAATACGTGAGCTGGCAGTAGCGTCAGCACAAATGGCTCTCTAGTAAACCCAATGTCCGGTCTTTAGAAGAACATTAATAGCGACGCCGCGTACGAATAGATGAACGACCTTGTAGTTTAGACTAGATCTTAGCCAAGAGTCGGTTGGACGTTATAATGGGCCTCTTGCAGATACTGCCCCCATATATAATTTCGTCCGCCTCATTTAGAATAGCTTGCTCGTTGGTCAACCTATCAACTATATTATAAATTTGCATTGTTTTACTTCCTGGACACCTTTTTGCCAGTCCAAAAGACGAGTGAGTTTTTTAAGGCAGCCTACCCTCGTGCGTAATATAATAAAATTGCCTCAAAGTTGCAAACCTTATTTTGAGAAAGGCTTAAGATTTATTATTATTATTATTATTCTTTAACTGATGCGATAGATTCTATGACGGAAGAAAAGCTACTATCCTTTATATATAAAACAATTGATCGCATTTGGCATAATGGAGTAACTTGGAGTTCGTTGGCATTTATTATATTTTATTTATTTTATAATTTTCTAATGATATCTTTTGGTCTCACTTCTATTAAAATATTATACTTGTAGTTAATTAAATTATATAGAGGATGCATTATTAAATATATTCTTTATTATATTTGTTAATTTTTTTTTTTTCTATTATATATATTTTTTATTAAAGTGTTATATTTATACAATGAGGTCCTTGTCATCATTTTTCATAACAAATATATTCTTCTTCAAAGTACTATATTTACTATATTTATACAATCAGGTCCTTGTTATTGTTTTGTTTAAGATTTTGTTCTTTATCAAAGTTCTATATTTATGCAATCAATCTTTATCGTTATTTTATTTGAGAGATAAAATCTTACTTAGAAAATTATCTTTTAAAATTTGATATTTTTAATTTCACTAAGATGAAGATCAACATTGTGATTGCCAATATTTTTTTCTACTTAATTTCCTTTTTTATAAATATGCTCACATTTACAAGAGATTACCTCCAATAATAGATGATGAACATCAACAATAATATTATTTATATCTAATTGCCACTGCTGGAATGTGACACAAACTTGTCTATCAAACCTAGATTTGTACATGTATATAAATAAATACATACAGTGTATGTCTCTTAGACATCTCAAAAGACTCTTGGTACTTCACTTTCATCTCTAACTTGTTAGCTTCTCTCAATCTCCCATAAGGTGTAATTGTTTAACTTCTATCAATGTCTCATGAGCTGTAATTATTCAACTTCTCTTAATCTCTCATGAGGTGCAATAATATAATCTTACATCCTCTAAGGTATGATAACTACTGTAATAAGTACCTAGCATACCCTCTATTATATTATTTGGTATGGCAAATTTTTGAACGTGTCAATCATAGACAAAAATCCACCTTTTACAAAAATCACTAGCCCACCTTAAAATGAAATGGTCGTTTATCTTTGGATTTGGCTCTAGCTCTAGCTTGGGTAATCATCTTTGAATATACCTCTAGGTCATAGCCTTTAGGTTTGCCTCTGGGTCATCATTTTCGAGAATAGATTAGGTAAAATGTATGAATTTTGATGCAAAAATCATGCATCTAAAGAATCCCTAGATTGTAAAGCTCCATGGGAAAAATGTGATCTCTTTCAACCATTAAAATTTGTCTTATCATTTATTTTATCTAAGGATAAAACCTTCACAATCACATTCTTAAAATTTGTCTTATAATCAACATTTCTTTCACTCCATTCCATACAATCACATTCATCCATCCACAATCAACATTTTATATTTATACCATTAATAATTGTCAGAGTAATTATTATCTTTACAAATCTCACAAGTATGCAGATTCCAATACCTACTTGTCATATTTTCAAATCATCCACAATGACTACAATAATTTACTCTAAGAGTTACATTTTGCGCATAGGTTTATCTTTTTACAAACTTGGTCTCACCACTTTCTATTTGATCATCCTAACTATGACCTTCATTCTTTGGCCTTATATTTGGTTCTATGGGTTTTATCATACCTTACCCATTCCTTATCAATCCTATGCAATTATAACTCATTATTTTCATTAGTTTTGAGCCAATTCCTTTAGTGTGCTTTTCAAAACAAATAATTCTTCCATCAACATGTCCTTTAGCAACATGACCTTTACCATGACCAACATAATGAACAAGATTGAGCATAAGACCATGATGTTCATATTCAACAAAAACCCTACTATAATCAACAATGTTTAAATATTTAATATCACAAGTAAAATTTATCCTAAAATTAAGGTCACTTGTATCACAACACATATTTGCAACTATAGAATTCAAATCACATGTATTAAAATGAAAATATGTCCTTTTAACAAGTTGCTTGTCTTAGAATAAACTTTTTCTAGCATAGGATTCAAACTGCTTATGTTGCAATAAGCATCTACCATCATAGGCTTGACCTTTATTTCTTTTACTTTTTATGCTTGAAGATATCAAGAGTTTTTAATTATATGTATACTATTCTCACAACATCTATAGGAAATATAAGTAGTGTGCTTATAAATATCTAGAATAGTACAAGGACTACAAAGTGAAGAGTATTCATATCAATAGAAGGTAAGCTATTTTGAAATAATTACGTTAGTTCAATCAAAATAGGTTTCGACACAATGTAAAGTCCATAAAGCAACATAAAATGCTGCCCAAAATACAAATGAAAGGGAATACACCCTGGATTGGATATTCTCAATGAAAGAGGTGATTTCAACATACAAAATGTCTAACTTGATCACAACAAGCAATAAATGTAGCTAAAAATACAATGAAGATAACAACACCCTAGAACAAAATATATTACTATGAAAGTAACCTAACACCCCAAAGAAAAGTAGCTAGGATATGTGGTAGTTGTTAGAACCAAAAAGTGGTAGCCATTCCACCTAAGCATTATTGAATATCCTATAATCATGATCACTCAATACCTAACATAGAATATGATAAATATGTCGGTAGTGTCAACTCATCTTAAGATTATGTCTGACCAATTTTTTATCATGATTATACATTGTAGTTAGTTTCATTTTAGCTCAACAAAAACTATAAATAGGGGAATATCCCTCTTTGTAATAGGTTGGATGTTTAAGTGTTAATTAGTCATAGGATTTATGTTTATGCTATTCTATTGCAATCAAGAGTTGTTTGACTTACCTCAATTGAAGTATGAAGAATTGTTAATTTCTATGATAATATACATTTTCAATATTTTTATTCATGCTTTAATCAAAGTCTTTTTTATAGGCTCAAATTTATTTGGCATGCTTCAATAATTAAAATGTTCTCTATAGTCTTGATGTTGTTTGGATTTCTTTTATTGGAGTTCTCAAAATATTAAATGTTCTAATACGTGTGCTTACTACATTTTTTTGTACCTTTGATGAAATAGTCTATTAGGATTTGGTTGTATTTAAAAGATGATGTTCATGCTATTTAAAGAAATGCTATTAGTTGAAGTTGTGGATGCGTTTAATAATTCTCTCTAACCCTTCTTACTCTAAAACCTATCCCCTATGTCTTTACTGGTATTTCTTTTGATATCATTACTTATTGATCTCCACTATTTATTTACTTTAATTTGTCTAGACCTATTTTTTGGAAGTTGAAAACCTTCCTTATCTATACCCATTTATAATTTTCTCTTGTGATTTTATACATATATTTCTATTGGACTCTTCTTAGGGGATGATCCCTAAATAGGTCTCATTATAAAAGAATATTTAAAAAATTCTTTATAAAAGAAAATTTTAAAGGGGGGAGTGTTTTTTTTTGACAAATCAAGGGGGGATTGGGAGTGATTTTTTCTCAAAATATTGAAGGGAAAATAGTGAGCAATTTGTTTTCAAGCATTTCTACAAGAAACTTGGAAAAACTTGTAATAGGTGCATTCTCGGTGGTAACCAACACCTAGGGTCATTTTTTATGCTTTAATGTTGTATGGATGCTTTAATTTTTCAGAATTTACTTCTAAAGCATAAAGCATAAAAAAAATTAAAAAAAATTAAAAAATAAACCATTTTTTTTTGCAAATTCACATTCAACAGAGAGATGTAGAAAGTGCCAGTTTATTTTGCTATTGTTTCACTCCATCCACT
This sequence comes from Wollemia nobilis, assembly GCA_028583015.1. Classification (NCBI taxonomy): domain Eukaryota; kingdom Viridiplantae; phylum Streptophyta; class Pinopsida; order Araucariales; family Araucariaceae; genus Wollemia; species Wollemia nobilis. The sequence continues at coordinate 1,106,974 of JAQPPZ010003370.1, read as the reverse complement.
ACCCCAATCACTCTCATGTTTAGGCTTAAATCTAGACAAAAGTTTGGATATCCAAAGTTTTTAGGGGAAGTTATGCCCCATGCATGCGGATTGAAGGCTTTCTAAGGTCGGTGCCATCAACGAGGTGATTCCCTTTCAGTACCACCTAAGTACCACATATCGTATAATAATTAAAATTACCTATAGTCTTCCTCACGTAAGGGCGGGTATTTTTTTTGGTTTTTCAAATTACTATAGTCTCCCTCACGTAAGGGCGAGTATTTGGTATGGTATAATGGCTTGGCATTAAGGTATATCGAAGGGGCGAACATTTGGCGTTATAAGGAAACTTCACAATATCTACAAAACTAATGACTGATGCTCATCAATTATTGAAATGTCTAAATTATACACCATGGAAAAAATAAAATGAATACAATCCTAGAGATGGATGATCTTTGGGAAATTGTTTCTGGAACAACAGTAAGACCTTCATCTATAGCTGGAGCAATAACTCTAACTAGTGATCAAAAAGACTTTGACAAGAAATATAGCAAAGCAAAGGTGCTCATTTTGCTTGCTATTTTTGATGAAGTTCAACCTCATATTGCTGACTATCCAAATAGTAAAGCGGCATAGGATGCCCTTAAAACTATATATGAAGGGAAGAATGACTCCACCATTCTATTCCTTTAGTCTCAATTACACAGTCTAAGCATGAAACAAGAAGAGAAAGTTGAAAACTTTCTTTATAGAGTGTCTGAGTTGAAAGGAAAATTGAATTCCTTAGTAGCACCAGTTGATGATAAGCTCCTTACCTCAGTGGTAATGAGAGATCTTTTGGATTCTTTTAGAGTGTTTATTACCTCCATTCATGTATCATAGAGACAAGTTACCTATGTTGAGTTGGTAAATATGGTTCAAGAAGAGGAGGCACACCAAATACAATGAGATGATTCTTCTAACACTGCCCTATACACCAACAAGAAGGGGTAAAACAAGAAGAAGGGTAATTTTTAGAAGGGAGGTAGTTCTCAAAAGGATTCAAAAGGGAAACAAACTCAACCTCAATATAAAAAAGAGATGTTGCAAGATCTGTGACAAAGAAGGTCATGATACAAACAGATGTTGGCATAAGAATAAACAATCAAAATAGAAAGGACAGAACAAACCACAAAATAACAAATAACAACAAGTGAATTTTGTTGTTGAGGAATCTGACACGGATTATAAGGGAGCACACAAAGTGCTCATGACTACCATAGTATCCAAGCAGATAGATCCTATTTGGTATGTCGATTCTGGAGCCAGTAAGCACATGAATAGTGAGAAATCATGGTTTGAGTCTTTTGAGGCCAAAGAGGGTAAACTTGTCACTATTGTTGATGATAAAACCTACAATGTTCAAGGAGAAGGAACAATATCTGTTACTATTCTTGATGGAAAGTGCTAGATTGAGAAGGTTCTTTATGTCCTAGGATTAGCGAACAACTTGTTGTCAGTCACACAAATTTTGGACAAAAATATGGTTGTAAACTTTAGTGTTGAGGGGGGCAAGAAGTGTTTTTCTATCACTAGTAGGGGTAGGAACATTGCAACCGCTTCATATAAGCATGGCTTATTTGCCATAGATACTATATCTTCTCCATATGTAGCCATGATTGTATCTACAAAGGAGGCAAATTCCCTATGGCACAAGAGATATGAACATATGATTTTTGGTTACTTACTTGAGTTAAGTAAGTATGAAATGGTAAAGGGTCTTCCTTCCCTTTATACCACACTGCTATTTTGCTCTGACTGCTTTGCAAGAAAGCAACATAGAGTGCCTTTTGAAAGGAGCTCTACATGAGCAAAGAAACATCTGTATTTGGTTCATGACAATCTGTGCAGTCTTTTAAGTCCCAAAAGTTATGGGGGTAAGAGGTATTTTCAGTTATTCATGGATGATTACTCACGAAAGATGTGGGTATTCTTTCTTCAACTAAAATCTAAAGCATTTGGCTTTTTTCAGTAATTCAAGAATTTTTTTGAAAAGGAGTTAGGGACTTCTATAAAGACACTTCGCTCAGATCGAGGGGGGAGTTCACCTCTAAATAATTTTTTGAGTTCTTGACTGAAAATGAGATCACATGACAGTTGACTACTACTTATACTCCTCAGCAAAATGGTGTTGCTTAAAGGAGGAACCGTTCCATCATGGAAATGGTTCATTGCATGCTCATAGGAGTGAGAATTGGGCAACAATATTGGGCATAAGTAGTCACCATAGTAGTATATATATTGAATAGGGCACCCACTAAGGTACTACAAGGAATGACTCCATAAGAAGCATGGAGTGGTAGAAAACCCTCCATATATCATCTACGTATTTTTTCTTGTAAAGCATTCATGCACATACCAAAATAAAAGAGGAAAAAGCTAGATGAGAAGACACTGAAGTGCATTCTTCTTGGGTATGATGAGCACTCCAAAGGTTATCGATTGATTGATCCATTAACCAAAAAGATACACATCAGTAGAGATGTGGTTTTTGATGAGGCTTTCACATCAAAAAACACATCAGATGTATACCTAGACCTTGTGGAAACTAAGGTTGAGAAGTCTTCTTCATCCAAGGTTGGAGGTCCTTCTTCATCTTCTTCATCTCCATAGAAGAAGAATCCAAAGTGGTATACAAGTATTGTTTAGAGACTCTAAGCTATCCACTCCACCAGATTTGACATTGAATAGGTCTCGTACTTGCAACATGGCTTGATAGGAGAAAGTTGCAATAGAGATTACTGGGGTTGATGATCTATGTCAGTATTTTGAGGAACTTTCTGTAGATCTAGAGAGAGATACAGAAGATATGGATATTGATGATGATAGGGTGTTTATGTCCTCAATATATGAACTTGAACCTACATCATTATGAGATGCTCTTGATGAGCCTCAATGGAATGCCACTATAGATGTTGAGTATAAGTCTCTGATGAAAAACAAAACTTGGAAGCTTGTCGATATGCCATACAAAAATAAGCCCATAGGCTACAAATGGGTGTATAAAGTCAAGTATAAGGTATATGGTACAATATACAAGCATAAGGTTTGACTTGTTGTAAAGGGCTATGCTCAAAGATAAGGCATTGACTATGAGGAAATTTTTGCACCTACTGCTCGGATGACAACCATTCGAGTTCTTTATGCTATGGCAGTACAATATGGGTGGAAAGTGCATCAAATAGATGTCAAGAGTGCCTTTCTAAATGGTGATCTCCAAGATGAAGTCTACATGACTCAATCGAAAGGATTTGAAGTGGAAGGCCAACAAAAAAAGGTTTACAAATTGGTCAAATCCTTATATGGTTTGAAATAGGCCCCTCATGCTTGGTACATAAAAATGGATAATCACCTACTACAACATGGATTTAAGAGATGTACTTCGGATGCAAACCTCTATTTCAAGAAGCAAGGCTCTGAAATAGTGTTGCTTGTACTCTATGTTGATGATCTGCTTATAACAGGGAGTTTAGAAACAATGATCTCTTCTATCAAACATGATTTGAGTGAATATTTTGAAATGAAAAATCTCAAACTTCTCCATTACTGTCTTGGCCTAGAAGTGAACTAGAGGGAGCTAGTATCAAAGTGTCCCAAAAAAAATATGCCAAGACACTACTAGGAAAATATCGCATGACTTGATTGAAGCTGATATCAACACCAATGGAAATAGGTCTTTAGTTATCGTGATATGACAAATCACCTTAGGTAGATGCTACTATCTATCATCAGCTGATTGGGATTCTCATATATATGACCAACACTAGGCCAGATATCGTAGTTGCTATCAATTATCTTTCGAGGTTCATGCAAGAACCTAAGACTACACACTGGAAAGCATCAAAGTGAGTTCTTCACTATGTCCATGGCACAATAGAATATGGCCTAGAATATAAGAAGAACAACAAATTATTCTTACAGGGATACACGGACTCTGACTATACCAAATCATTTGATGATCATAAATCAACTTTAGGATATTTGTTTCATCTTGGATCTAGTCCTATCTCTTGGCATAGTAAGAAGCAGCAGGTGGTTGCTATCTCATCAAAAGATGCAGAATACCACACCGCATGTGAAGCTATGTGCGAAGTGATATGGTTGCATCGCATCTTGACAAGTATGGGTCTTCCATAAAAATCTCCAATACACTTGTTCTGTGACACCATGGGTGTTTTGAACCTTGTTAAGAATCCAGTGCATCATGAACAAACCAAGCACATTGATACACAATGTCACTTTATTCGAGATGAAGTACTAAGGCACCACATTCAGCTTCAACACATCTCCACCAATGCTCAAGTTGTAGACGTATTTACTAAGGCACTTGCACGTGTCAAATTTGAATTGTTTCATAATTCTCTATGTATTTCAAAATAATGGGGGGATGCTAGTATAGCTAGTAGTTACATGTTTCCTAAAATATTATAATAAGGGGCGATGTTAGAATATATTTCAATATTTCATTTGTTAATTAATTCAATTGTAACAATCTTATATTGTTAGATTGATTAATATTAGGCTAGTTTTTATTTGTTACAACTCTACCTATATTTGTATCGGGTGGTTCCACAACCTCCGAGCTAATCTTGGCCCTATTGTTTGTATTTATACTTCGTCAAATTAATAAAATGTGTTCCTCTTATCACATGCATAACATATGACTATCATAAATTATACTAGCTTCCTCCTCTCTTAGATATATTACATACTTTACGTGTGAAAATAATATATCCTTTGCTCATAGTCTTCATATACTTTTGATCGTCTATACTAAAAAAATTGCCTTAGGTGTAAGTTACTAGTAAAAAATAACTACAGACCCCACTTATCTAGGTGCCTCAAACACCACATACACATTACATAATATTATTAAGATGGTATCCCCATGTTATGAAGTGGTTAATTACATTACATGGTTAGGATGGGGTCCTAACATGGGCTTCAGATAGAGGAGGTCTAGATAGGTGGAAGTTACTTTTTCTAGATTTTTGATAGTTGATAGATCAACAAATTATAGGGGTTATTTCACTTTCTTGGCTATTAATCTTGTAATAATACGATTCTAGGGCTATACCTTCCAAAAAAATTGCCAATTTGCTCTTGGTTTCTTGAAACTTGAGTCACCGAGTGAATAGTTTTCTTATTTGATAATGATACCAAGATATTCACCCTAATCATGATCATCCAAAAAAATAGACATGAAATATCTATTGAGCATATGGTGGATTTGAAATTTTAGATTTCTAATTAATATTTTATGGGTTTGAGTCCCACTAGTGTTTCTTTGTGGGGTAATCTAGATTGATTTGGTCTCATTAGGCACATCAAAACTCTTAATGGCTTGATATACATAGGTATGGAATGTGTGCCCTAGACCAAGATCAAGATTGGATGACTCATAATTACTCCTTTTTTAAATTCTATAATGTGCAAGAAAGAAATAAAGATATAGGGGATAGGTTTGAGATTAAGAAGGTTTAGAGATAAAGTTTAAATACGTCCACAACTTCAACTAATAACACTGCTTTCAACTGCATGGACATCGACTATTCAATACAAGCAAATCCTAATAGATTATTTAATCAAAGTTACAAAGAAATGTAGTAAGCACATGTATTAGAACATTTAATATTTTGAGCACTCCAATAAAAGAAATCCAAAAAACATCAAGACTATAGATAACATTCCAATTATTGAATCATACCAAACAAATTTGAGCCTAACAGAAAGACTTTGATTAAAACATGAACAAAAATATTGAAAATTTATATTATCATAGAAATTAACAATTCTTCATACTTCAATTGAGGTAGGTCAAACAACTCTTGATTTCATTAGAATAGCATAAACATAAAGCCTATGACTAATTAACACTTAAACATCCAACCTCTTACAAATTGGGGTATTCCCCTACTTATAGTTTTTTTTAGCTAAAATGAAGCTAACTACAATGTATAATCATGATAAAAAATTGGTTAGACATAATATTAAGATGATTTGGCACTACCTAACATCTTTAATATATTCTATGTTAGGTCTTGAGTGATCATGATTATAGGATATTCAATAATGCTTAGGTGGAATGACTATCACTTTTTGGTTCTGACAACTGCCACATATCCTAGCTACTTTTCTTTGGGTTGTTAGGTGTGTTTCATATTAATATATTTTGGTCTAGGATATTGTTATCTTCTTTGTATTTTGGGCTACTTTTCTTGCTTGTTGTGGTTGAGTTAGATATTTTGTATGTTATCACCTCTTTCTTTGAGAATATCTAATCTAGGGTGCTATTCCCTTTCACTTGCATTTTGGGTAGTATTTTGCTTTATGGATTTTGCATTGTGTCGAAATCTTTTATTGATTGAACTAATGTAATTATTTCAAAAAATTTAGCTTACCTTATTTTGCTATGAATACTCTCTACTTTGTAGTCCTCATACTATGCTAGATATTTTAAAGCATGCTACTTATAAAACATTTAAAAATATTTGGCTTGCTTTCTTTTAAGAGTTTGCTTATTCTCTCATTGTTGCAATGAATATTTTGTAGTGCCTTATTATAACAAGATTTTAACTTGGACAAGAGAGCCATCCTTAAGCAATATGAAGCCTAAAATTATTTTCTTAAGCTTTGGAAGAAATAAGTTTAAAAGAATAATGAGCCAAAAATAAGAACAATAATCCCAAAGAAGAGAAATAAATAATTTTAACAAATTTAACCCCACAAATTTGGATTTGTAAATGTTGGGAAATAATCTAGTTACAATAAGAACTTTCATTAGAAAGTTGTTACTAATAGGGTGAATTCCTTTCTATACTACCTTGGTAGCACATATTTTTCTCTTTCAGATACCTTAAGGTCTCTCTCATGTATAACTATGTATATAAAGAGGACTATCTTCTTTCATGTACCAATGGTATATAAAAGGATGGGTATATAAAAAAGGATCAATATATTAAAGTGGTGGTATATAGAAAGGGGAACCATCTGAAAGATATAAGGAACCCTCACTATTGTGTTGAAGACAAAAATTCTAAAGATTAGAAGAAGAAGCATTCATATCATTTAAAAAAATAGGAATGGCAAAGAAGAATGAAGCTAGAAGGAAGTATAAGTTCAAAAGTATGATCTTTATTTCTGAGAAGCTAGTGAAGCTATTAAAGATGGAGAGAAGCAAGTTGAAGTTCTAAAGTGAGTGACACCATATAAAACTATTTAGTTTTTAAGAAGGTTAAAATCTTTATGAATATGGCGGACGCGCCACCCAGCTCATTATGCCTCTCGTCTACGACCTCCTCCACAAAATATTCCACTTCACTCCCTTCACTGCTTGGCGCGTCGCCTTCTTCGTCCCCGGCTGTCTGAAGATCTTGATGGGCATCCTCGTCCTCACTCTGGGACAAGATCTTCCCGACGGAAACTTCCAAGCCCTCCCAAAGAGCGGAGATAAAGTCAAGGACCAATTCTCCAAGATACAACTTCACTTCACTTTCGATGTCGCTTCTCCCATTAATTTGCAGTTGCAGTTCTAGAATCCATTAAGTAAAAACTTACCCCTTCAATACCCGTAAAACAATGTTGTCGTGCCCGTGCAGGTGTTCTGGTATGCCATATCCAACTACAGAACGTGGATATTTGCGCTTATTTACGGATATTCCATGGGCGTGGAGCTTACAACGGACAACGTGATTGCCGAGTATTTCTACGACAAATTCAATCTGACGCTGCACACCGCAGGAATAATTGCAGCAACGTTTGGGATGGCGAATATTGTGGCTCGTCCACTGGGAGGGTACTTGTCGGACAAGAGTGCCCCCATGTTTGGCATGAGAGGGCGTCTTTGGGTTCTCTGGATCCTGCAGACGTGCGGAGGAGTGTTCTGCATTTGGCTCGGCAAAGCGGGATCTCTGCCTCTCTCTATAGTCGCCATGATCGCCTTTTCCATCTGCGCCCAGGCTGCCTGCGGTGCAACCTTTGGCATCATTCCTTTCATTTCGCGGAGGTGAATTATGACAATACATGCTAATAGTAATCCATGCACATCCTCATATAAAAATTCGAATGGTATACTGATGAATGGCATGGCATTGCAGGTCTCTTGGTGTTATTTCCGGCATGGCGGGCGCAGGAGGGAACTTGGGTTCAGGATTGACTCAGCTCCTCTTCTTCACAAGCTCCCAGTACTCCAAGGAAACAGGCATCATGCTCATGGGAGTGATGATCGTTGCATGCACATTTCCGGTGTGCTTGGTCTACTTCCCTCAGTGGGGAGGGATGTTCTTACCAGCCTCCAAAGCCGCCACAGAAGAGGATTACTATGCCTCGGAATGGTCGGAAGCTGAAAAGCTCAAAGGGCTCCATCAAAGCTGCATGAAATTTGCACACAACAGTCGCTCTGAAAGAGGAAAGAGAATGTATCGCGTCGCCTCTGCGCCTACTCCACCAGAAGCTTCAACCCCCGTCCAAGGCACCCCTCTCCATGTGTGATGACTGATGATCATCCGCTTAACATATCTAAATCCTCTCTCAAGTTGTTTGTTTGGGTAGTACTTATAAGAAAAATATAAGTTTAAATTTTAAGGTGTAATCAGCTCTCCTATATATTTTAAAAAAATTAAAATAATAATATTCGCAGTATTTTTTTTATTTCAACATTTATCAATGCTGAAACGAAGCATTTTCTAATTTTCAATCTCCATTGTAATGGTCTTCTATCAGAAATGGCTTAGGCGTAATGGTATTTCATTACGGTCAACCCTTGACGCACTCACACTTTATATAATTTTTTTTAGTATCATTGTTGGAAAATGTGTGTTTATCGTTTAAAAGTACAAAAAAAAATAAAAAATTAGAAAAATAATTATGATATAGAAAGATAATAAAATTATAAAAAGTAAATGTAAAGATAAAAATAAAAATTTAAATAGAGGAAAAAATGTTTTTGTTAGTTAAGAAATATTATTAGTAATGTGATTATACATATTAGTTGATCTATCTTTAGATAAGAGGTTCCCAACTTGAATATCAACTTGGAATTTTAATTGTGGATCCTTGTTTACATTGATTGTAACAAATATAGTCAGAATTGAATATTATGATAAGCAAATTGTTTTTATATCAAAGTCCAAATGGCTTAGGGGGATGATGGAGCAATGAGTAAAAGTAATCCTACATTCAAATCGCAAGTTGGTTCAAGGAGGAGCTAAAAGCTCATTGCCAAAACAACCTCAAAAAATGGAGGTCCTATATTCTAGTCTTAGTTTGTCCATATCCTTGAAGAAGAGTGTCGAAGCAAGAAGGTAGATTTAAAGCTAGGAATCCCAAGAACTAGGGAGAAGTTGAAGCAATGAGTAGAAGCAATTTTTTTATAAATGATAGGTTAGTTCAAGGAGGATCCAAAAGCTTATTGGTAGAGTAACCTGATGGGGACTCAAAATCACTCACCCCAAACTCACAAAAACTCTCACAGGGAGTCAAAATAACTCACAACAGATTCTTAAATTCTCATTCATTAAGCTTGGAAAATTTACAACAATGGCAGTAGTCTGCCAAATAAAATCCTTTATCCTGAAAGGCAGTTTATATTTTTTTCTCTTACAAATTACAGCATCTTCCTCAAGAAGAATTTTCTAATATATTACAGCATTTCAGCTCTAGAAAAAAAATAGCCTAAACAGGTCCAGAACGGCCCTCTTGCCTTCACGTCTGCAACATTGTCTCGGAAGTTCTCCGATCCTTGTCACCTTATTGTAATTCCAACTCTGGAAGAAAAACAGCCTCAACAAGTCTAGAATGGCACTCTTGCCTTCACGTCTACAAAACTTGTTTTGACAGTTTTTTGACCCCTTGTGCATGCCCTCGCTTCCCCTTTTAAACATCTCTGGCATGACTCTCCGCCTTCCTTTTCTGACCCTTTGTTTCAATTCCCGTGCCTCTTCATTGTCTTGGCTTTCGAAACGTCTTTCTTTCCAATTTTCATCTGCTTCTACTGCATCTCGATGCCACGTGCTGTTTAGTGTTGCCACTGTAGACTCTGTCCGCCTGTCAACCAATGATGACGTACGGTATACGCACCACTCAAAATTTTCCTCTATAACGGCTCTTGTAACTGCCTGCCCTTTCTTTCCTTCTGTTTGGTCGCAAAAATGCGACATGTTGCGATATCGTGACACTTTCAGCTTCCTTGCCTTCCTACCCTCTACGAGTCGCGAATATGCGACATGTCATGATATCGTGACACTTTTAGCTTCCTTGCCTTCCTGCCCTCTTCGATTCACGAAAATGCGACATGTCGCAATATCATGAAATTTTTGGCTTCTCAGCCTTCCTGCTCTCTTCGAGTCGCGAAAATGCGACATGTCGCGATATCGCGACATTTTTGGCTTCTCCGCCTTCTTGCTCCCTTTGAGTCACGAAAATGCAACATGTAACGATATCATGACACTTTTGCTCTTTGGCCTTCCTATCTTTCTCGAGTCACAAAAATGCGACACTTTTCTCTTTTGCGCATCCCATCGTCTTCTGGTCGCGAAAATGCGACATATCGCGACACTTTTCTCTCTTGCGCCTCCCCTCATCTTTTGGTCGTGAAAATATGACATGTTGCAATACCGTGAAACTTTTTCTCCTTTGCATCTTCTCTCATCCTTGGGTCGCAAAAATGTGACATGTCACGATTTCGCAATACTTCTCCTCCCTTGCGCCTTCTTTTGTCCTTTTGTTGTGAAAATGCGACATGTCGTGATATCGCGACACTTCTTCTCCCTTGCACCTTCTTTCGTCCTTTTGTCGTGAAAATGTGACATGTCGCGATATCATGACACTTTTTCTCCTTAGCGCCTTCTTTCGTCCTTTTGTCGCAAAAATGCGACATGTCACGATATCGCGACACTTCTCCTCCCTTGTGCCTTCTTTCGTCCTTTTGTCATGAAAATGCGACATGTCACGATATTGTGACACTTTTTCTCCTTAGCGCCTTCTTTCTTCCTTGGGTCATGAAAATGCGACATATCGCGATATCATGACATATTTCCCTTTCGGCTCTTCTTTCTCCTTTTTGATCGTGAAATCGTGACATGTTGCGATATCGTGACATCTTTTCTTTCTGCCTTCTCCTCGCCTCTAAGGTCATGAAATCATGAAATTTTCCTTCCTTGCTTCCATTCTGCTTCTTCGGTCGTGAAATCATGACATTTTCCTTCCTTGCCTCTTTTCTACTTCTTCGGTCGTGATTTTGCGACATGTCGCAAAATCGTGACATTTTCCTTCCTTGCCTTTCCTGTCTTCTTTCGGTGATTTCACGACATGTCGTGAAATCATGACATTTTTGCTCCATGCCTCCTCCTATCTTCTTTCGGTCACAATTTCATGACATGTCGTGAAATCGTGACATTTTTGCTCCATGCCTTCTCCTATCTTCTTTCGATCGTGATTTCGCAAAATCTCATGAAATCATGACATTTTTGCTCCACACCTTCTCTCTCCTTCTTGAGTTGTGAAAACATGATATGTCATGATATCGTGACGCTTTTCTCTGTCACGATATCATGACATCAAGGCGAACACTTAGAAATTTTTTTGTTGAGGCAAGATTGCTCTGCTACCATCGAATGCTCCTGCATCAAACAACCGGGGTGGATTGAGAAGTGACCTTTACTTCTATACTGTTCTGTCACCTTTTCAACTTCTCAATTCTTGCAAAATCTTCAACCTCAGCATGACTCTTTTCTTCTTGGCTCAATCCATCTCCACAACTCCTCTTGTAGGGCTTGCACTTGCCTCTACAAAGCTCTAAAATCTTCTATAGGTACCACATTTCTCCCACCATTGTGGTTTCTTCATGGAGGCATTCTTCCTTGCTCTTTTTGCACAATATTTTCACAAATCCTAGTGCAAACTGCCTCACATCTGGTGATCTATTTACACACTCAGGAACCCCTACGCTCTTCCACAGATCTTGTTGCAAACTGCCTCACTATCGGCGATTGGCTTACATACTCAGGAACTCTAAGTTTTTCCATAGATCTTGGTGCAAACTGCCTCACTTTCGATGATCGGTTTACATACTCAAGAACTCTAAGCTCTTCCATAGATCCTAGTGCAAACTGCCTCACTGTTAGTGATCTGTTTACACATTCACGAACTCTAAGCTCTTCCATAGATCCTGGTGCAAATTGCCTCACTTTCGGTGATCTATTTACACACTCAAGAACTCTCACTCTTCCATAGATCTTGGTGCAAACTTCCTCACTTTTGATGATCTGTTTACACGCTTAGGAACTCCTACTATGATACCACCTGATGGGGACTCAAAATCACTCACCCCAAACTCACAAAAACTCTCACAGGGAGCCAAAATTGCTCACAACAAATTCTTAAATTCTCATTCATTAAGCTTGGAAAATTTACAAAAATGGCAGCAGTCTACCAAATAAACTCCTTTATCCTAAAATGTAGTTTATATTTTTTTTCTCTTACAAATTACAACATCTTCCCTAAGAAGAATTTTCTAATACATTACAGCATTTCAACTTTGGAAGAAAAATAGCCTAAACAGGTCTAGAATGGCCCTCTTGCCTTCACATCTACAACACTGTCTCGGTAGTTTTCTGACCCTATCACCTTACTATAATTCCAACTCTAGAAGAAAAATAGCCTCAACAGGTCCAGAATGGCACTCTTGCCTTCACGTCTGCAACACTGTTTCGAAAGTTTTTTGACCCCTTGTGCATGCCTTCACTTCCCCTTTTAAACATCTCTAGCGTGACTCTCCACCTTCCTTTTTTGACCCTTCATTTCAATTCCCGTGCCTCTTCATTGTCTTGGCTTTCGAAACGTCTTTCTTTCTGATCTTCGTCTGCTTCTACTACACCTTGGTGCCACGTGATGTTCAGTGCCGCCACTGTAGACTCTATCCACCTGTCAACCAATGATGATGTTCGGTATACCCATTTCTTGATAGTTTCCTCTGTAACGGCTCTTGTAATCGCCTGCCCTTTCTTTCCTTCTGTTTGGTCACGAAAATGTGACGTGTCGCAATATCGCGACACTTTCAACTTCCCTGCCTTCCTGCCCTCTGCGAGTCACAAAAATACATGTCACGATATCGTGACACTTTCGGCTTCCCTGCTTCCCTGCCTTCTTGCCCTCTTTGAGTCACGAAAATGCGACATGTCACAATATCACGACATTTTTGGCTTCTCCGCCTTCCTGCTCTCTTTGAGTCGCAAAAATGTGACATGTCATGATATCATGACATTTTTGTCTTCTCCACCTTCTTTCTCTCTTCGAGTCATGAAAATGCGACATGTCGCAATATCGTGACACTTTCGCTCTTCAACCTTCCTGCCTTTCTCGAGTTGCAAAAATGAGACACTTTTCTCTCTTGCGCCTCCCATCGTCTTCTGGTTGCGAAAATGTGACATGTCGCGACGTCGTGACAATTTTCTCTGTTGCACCTCCCCTTGTCCTTTGGTCACGAAAATGTGACATGTCGCGATACCGTGACACTTTTTCTCCTTTGCGTCTTCTCTCGTCCTTGGGTCACGAAAATGTGACATGTCACGATATCATGACACTTCTCCCTTGCACCTTCTTTCGTCCTTTTGTCATGAAAATGCGACATGTCACGATATCGCGACACTTCTCCTCCCTTGCGCCTTCTTTCGTCCTTTTGTCATGAAAATGTGACATGTCATGATATCGCGACACTTTTTCTCCTTAGCGCCTTCTTTCATCCTTTTGTCACGAAAATGTGACATGTCGCGATATCGCAACACTTCTCCTCCCTTGCGCCTTCTTTCGTCCTTTTATTGCTAAAATGCGACATGTCGCGATATCGCGACACTTGTTCTCTTTAGCGCCTTCCTTCGTCCTTGGGTCGCAAAAATGTGACATGTTGCGATATTGCGACATCTTTCCCTTTCGACTCTTCTTTCTCCTTTTCGGTCTTGAAATCATGACATATCGTGATATCGCGACATCTTTTCTTTCTGCCTTCTCCTCGCCTCTAAGGTCATGAAATCATGACATTTTTCTTCCTTGCTTCCTTTCTACTTCTTCGGTCGTGAAATCATGACATGTCACGAAATCGTGACATTTTCCTTCCTTGCCTCCTCTCTGCTTCTTCGGTCACGATTCCGCGACATATTGCGAAATCGTGACATTTTCCTTCCTTGCCTTTCCTGTCTTCTTTCGGTCGCAATTTCGCGACATGTCATGAAATGGTGACATTTTTGCTCCATGCCTCCTCCTGTCTTCTTTCGGCCACGATTTTGTGACATGTCATGAAATCACGACACTTTTGCTCCATGCCTTCTCCTATCTTCTTTTGGTCATGATTTTGAGACATGTCACGAAATCGTGACATTTTTGCTCCGCACCTTCTCTCTCCTTCCTGAGTCGCAAAAATGCGACATGTCGCGATATCGCAACACTTTTCTCTGTCGTGATATCGCGACATCAAGGCGAACACTTAGAAATTTTTTTGTTGAAGCAAGATTGCTCTGTTGCCATCGGATGCTCCTACATCATAACCTCAATGTGAGGTCCTAGATTCAAGTCCTATCTAGTCCATACCTTTAACATGGTATGAGAGTCAAAGTAATAAAATTGAAGAACATAGTGGTAGCAAGAGAAGCACCAAAAGAGAAAGGGTAACAACAGGATTATTCCCAAAAGAGAAAAGGGAGTGACAAGATCTGTTAGATGAAGGATAGGTATGGTAGAAGAAAGGTCCCACATATGAGAAGAATTATGGAGATTTGGTGGAAATATAATAGAGTGAACATGTAAGCACTGATCTACTCTATTACACATGGTAGTTGTATGCATTGGTTATCCATGCAGCCTAGTAGAATGAGAAGGTTTACATAAGGAAACTTCTAGTTGAGTCATGGTATCACACCCATGTTGAAAAAAGAGAGTCAACAATTAGATGATGATCAAACAAGTTATTCAACAATCAAAATTGGAAAAATAATCAAGCAAGATAGTTCATAAATATATGAATATGTCTACACAATAGTGTTTAAATATATTTAGGAATGAAATGACAAAAATATATAATATAATTTCTATGCTTCACAATTTCAATGTAAGAAAAAAATGATTATCACAACCATACACCGTACAATGTTTACTTATATACATTAGTCAACACATAAAAGAAAATAGAAATAGCAGGTGAAAGAAATACCTCTATTGCAAAGTGAATACAACTTCCTTCAAGATATATTATTCACTCATAAGTTAATAGAAATATAAAGGTAAAGGTAAGTATATGCCATTCAAATAGGTTTAAAAAGCTACTATCTAAATTGAAAATAAAATTTATCATCACAAATTCAAGTAAGAAGCTATATCTATGTTGATTCGAGTCAGGAGGTTGGTGCCTCCACTAATTTTGTGCCTCATTATGCAATTCAGAGATGGTTACTTATACCCATAACTATTTTTAGATTTCGAATACAATTCACAATGGGATGATAACTAGAAAAATATACTCCTTATGATAGGTGGAGCTCAAAAGAGTTTTCACATCCAACTTTGATTAATACCCCGAAGTCAAGATGAGTAAATTTATGTTGAGCTTCATTCAAATTTCTTGGAATCATGTTATTAGCAAAAAAAAAGAAAATAAATCCCTAACCATTTACATTGATGATCCACTATTAATCTTGATAAAAACTTCACTTTGATTAATGTTGCATATATTGACATGATCAAAACCACTATGATAGGGATAAACATTTCTATATTTAAATTTATTATCCATGGATGATAATGTTGCCATATTTATATGTATTATCCGTGAATGATAAAGTTACCATAAATAATTGGATAAGGTTGCTTATCCCATTGATGAGGACATTCATATTAAATTCTCATTATCCTCTCAATAATATAATATTTGGCTTGTCAGTCTAGATAATGTAATATATGGCAAGTCCATATTATATTGCCACTTATGATGATGTTGTAATGTGCATTTCTTACCTATAAATATGTAAAAATTTACAATGTAATATTAACATTTGGATAATAGATTTCTCATATTGATATCCATATCAGTTTGGTATCAGAGCATTTGTTCTTGCTCCTTTTCTATATGTCTATTTAAGGCAGCATGCTGCCTAAAAAGAGTCTCTCCCTCAAAGAGATCTCTTAAAGAGCCAAAGCGCTCTTGATAGATATTGAGTCCATTCATGTCGTCATGCTAACATAAGAAATGAAATCTGTTAAAGATGAAGTTCTTCCTACTAAACAAGAAGAAGATGTTGAAAAAGTAAAAAAAAATTCTTCTAGATGACGAAGAAATTGATACGGATAAATATTATATAGTAGCACCAGGAATTGAACCAGGGTTTACGGGTGAAAATCCCACATCCTTCCACTGGACTATACTGCTACTCCCATTGAAAAAAATTGAATATCATGTTGTTATTTTACTTTATGATGTTGCAAGTTTGTTTGTTGCAAATTTAAAACATGTAGATCCATTTGAGGACTCTCCTAATGAAGCCCATGAAGTTGAAGTTAACAAGATGCAAATTCTTGATCTATATTACAATGATTTAGAATATAATCTTGTGGATTCCATGTTACCTCAATTTATTCTTTGTGGTCTACTAGATCTATAACCATGGTAGCCTCTTCATGATTCTATCTCCTCAACAATGTTGTTGCCATCACTTGCCTTCATCAACAACATAAACTGTGGCCCTCAACATTTCTATGGCTCTATCCTCTTCTTCAGTTACTCTGTGTTGTTCCTATTTTCTTATGGCCCTACTTTGTGTGCTCCCCAACCAACACATGCCCCACCATGGCCACCTCCCACAATTTTCCTATGCAGTTTTCTTTGCAGTTTTCCTATGCAATTTTTCCTTATAGCATTTTTGGTGGATCTTTGTTCTTCCCACCCACACTTTCTTTTTTGCATGGCCATTTCTTGGTCAATGTGTGTGCTCCACATCATGCGGGCACCACATGCACCACACGCACATGGTCCACATACATTGATCACGTAGCGTACTTTATTAAATCATTAAATAATAATCCTACAAAATTAAACAAAAATCTTTTCCCCTATACATATTGGAGACCAATGCTTCTATAGGGGGGAGGAATGATAGGGATAAATATTTCTATATTTATATTTATTATCTGTGGATGATAATGTTGCCATATTTATATGTATTATCCATGAATGATAAAGTTACCATAAATAATTGAATAAGGTTGTTTATCCGATTGATGAGGACATTAATATTAAATAATCATTATCCTCTCAATAATGTAATATTTGGCTTGCCAATCTAGATAATGTAATATGTGGCAAGTCCATCTTATCTTGCCACCTATGATGATGTTGTAATAGGTATTTCTGACCTATAAATATGTAAAACTTTACAATGTAATATTAATATTTAGATTTTAGATTTCTCATATTGATATCCATATCACACTATTATCTTTATCAATAGAATGCTCACTAATGAAAATATAATATAAATTCTACAAGTGTACATTAAAATATCTATCCTATGTTCCATATGGACAAGATGACCTTCACAATAGAGGTTGTAAGATTTAGATCATTTTCAAATTAAATTATATATCCTATAAATCTTCTTGTCTATCCATATGAATTATGCAATAGATCACCAATATAGCTTGAGCATGGTTTTATAAAATATTCACAACTACAAATTACCTATCTAGGATATTTTCATTTACTACATCAAAAGACACAACATCATATAAACCCTTATGTATCTTGACACTAGACATAAGTGAAATAATACCAACTTCTTGAAGGTATTTTAATAAGATAAGTATTTTGATATTTAAAAATAAAGTTTTTAATTTGCTCATTTTCTAAGAGTCATTGCCCATATACAAATTGTACCTCTTCACTATATTGATCTATAGTTTTTATTTTCTCAAACTATAGCTACCCTAACATTTTCCTACATTCTTCTTCATGATATAGTCATGTCTACATCCTCATGTTTAAATATGTATGTTTATCAAATTTTACTTATTCTCAATTTTCTTAAATTTTGACTAATATTAGTCACAACCTCTTTAACCTAATAATGTATTATTTATTTCTAATTATTATAAAATTAGACATTTAGATTTTAATTTTCAAAATGTCAAATTTCAATACTTAAAAGACCAATGTATCATTATTCAAAGAAATTTTTTCTTCCTAATTTTAAAAGTTAGAAAGCATGATTAGGTCTTGTCTATAATTTGATGCTATAAAGAATTGTAACATTACATAAATAGAATTATTACATTTCCTTAAGATCTAGCATGACCTAAATCAATTAGTTCGAAGGAACTATGAATCAGTACAGCTAGGACAATGTTTTTCTAAAGAACGAATCATCTTTTTGGATCCATATATTTATATGGAGTTGTCCACTTTAGATGATTATTGTACCATTTTTTGCAGCATTTGAAGAGATTTGAAATGAGTGGTCATAAAAAATAATCCAAGAAATATTGAAGGAGATACGACCATGTGAAGAGAGCCATCCAAAATAAGGACAACACTAGGAAAAAGTTTTCTAGCAAAAATATCTCATCTTTCAAGAGCCATATATTTGGAAATGGTTGTCTGATTTAGATGATTCATAGAGACATTTGTGCAAAATTTAAAAATATTTAAAATGAATAATCATATGAAGTAATTTAAGTAGTATTGAGGGATACACTATCCTATGAGATAATCCATCCAAAACAAGGGTAGTGATAATTTTTCAAGTCACAAAATATAAAATTACAAATATCTATCAGTCAGGGTTTGAATGATGGAAGGAGCAATAGAAAATTAGGCCATAACCACGGTGAGAATTCCTATTTGGTCATAGATTTTTAATCAAATATTCACTTATTCCTTCAATATCTTAAAATTTTTTGCATGCATATTATTGAAGGTTTATTTTCAAATAATATAATTGTTGTAGGATATATTGGTAAATTTGAGTACATATTCTACTTCCATGGTTTGGCTAATTCTACATCCAAAAGATATATTTTCATAATCCATGGTTTGCATCCATAACCATAATACATTGATAGGATATATTGGTCACTAGGTATTTGGATGCAAACCATGGATTATGTCGTTAGTTGGGATATATTTAGAGATCATCCCCTAAGAAAATTCCAATATAAAAACATATAGAAAATCATAAGATAAACTTATAAATAGAAATAGAGAAGGTTTTCAACTTCCAAAAAATACGTCTAGACAAATTAATATAAATAAATAATGAATATCAATAAGTAATGATATTGAAATAATACCAATTTTTTAAGGCTTTAACCTATGAACAAAAAACAAATTAAAGTACATGGTACAACATGGTTAGAATATTAACAAGGAGTCATCTACTTAGTATGATCCCAATTTAAGGATGAACATTCTTTCTGAACCTAAGGAATGTGCCTAATCAAAATATGAAAACTCTCTTATGATACCAAGTACCATTTAGGAGAATGAACATGGTGAATAAAATGTAATATTAGATGTTAATATGACTACCATTAGCAAGGAAATACCAAAAAATGAGTAGTATAAGTCAAAATATTCCTTAGAAGAGCTAGAAGAAAATAAATCTATGAAAAGAAAAGTTGTTAAAGAATATTGAGGAATAGAATCACAAGACCTACTTTCAATAATAGCAAGGCAAAAAGAGGAAAACCTTTAAATTATCAAGTGAGAGCTAGGGAAGCAAGAGAAAACATAGAGAAAGGAACTAAATTTAAGTTGGTTAAATTTCTCTTCTCTAAATAATAGAATGATATTGGTAATTCACAAGAGAGGCATATATCCCCTAATGATACATGATTACCATATCATTGAACGTAAGGGTTGCTAATTATCTCTCAAATCAGAGGTGGATAACAAAAATTTGTCTAAGTAATAAGCATAATATTATCTATATCCAAAAAACTTAAATAACAAAGGAAGAAGTTTCAAATCTATAAAAATAGTATGAGCAATATTTGAATGGGATGCTATGGATTCAAACTAGGTGGTAGAGAGAATTGTAACATGTTGGATTCTAGTTAAAACTTCCTATGAAACCATTCATAAAACTAGACATTGGATATCCTTGTTAGTTACATTCTACTTTGTAGACATTCATATCATCCTTATCAATGTATATTGACCTACAACTCAATCAGGTAGATAAGAAGTACCTAGTGAGATTTAAGCCTTTATGAGAAGTAAATACCAAGAAACCTAACTCATGATCATAGGATATTTTAATCCCATAACCAAGATGGATGAAAAATTTAGGAAAATTAGAAAAACAACCCAAATTATGAGTGATTTATTAGTTTTTATTCAAAACAATAATCTATTTGAGGTTGATTTTGAAGAGTAAAACTGTACATAGACAAAAAATAGGAAATCCCAAAACATGATAGAATAAAAGTAATAAATATGCATACTCTCAATGAAAAGACTTGTCCTAAAATTAATACCTCGATAAAGATTGGTTCAAATCACTAGCCAATAAGAGTTAGAATGCTGGTAAGTGAATTCAAAAAAATATTTTATTTTAAATATGAGAAAATATAGGAATACCATCCTCAATTTGTTGATGTGATAGTTTAGACATAGAATTATTCAAGAAATGGTGGGCTATATACACTTACACAACAAAAATCAATGACATTTAGATTAAAAGAATGAAACAATAATATTTTTAAAAGCATTTTTAGAAGAATGAACTAAAAGAGAAACTTTTAGAATTACAAACAAGTAAGAACAATAATCCAAATTTAGAGAAAATGGAGATGCTTAGTGAATGTCATAATATTTTGAGTAAGGAAGCAAAATATTGAGGATTAAAATTGAGATAAACCTGGCTAAAAGGAGATAAAAACCCAAATTATTTTTATAGCATGGAAAGAGTACATAAATAAACATTCATAATCAGTAGAAATAAAATCAATATAAGAGGTTTGGATTGAATATCAAAGGAAAATTAGCAAGGAGGTAAGTTTTTTTACTAGAATAATGATCATAATGATAAACTACTATAAGAAGAACCTTGAATATAGAGGATGAATATAACAATAAGTTGATGGAGCCTATTACTTTGGAAGAATTTCATTCAAATATTTTCTCCTTTGATAAGGATAAATATCTAAGTTTGGATGGGCTATCTATAACATTCTATCAACATAATTAGAAAACATTGAAGGATTCCTTTTTGGTGGTAGTGGAGCAATCTAGGGTAATATAGTATAGACATTAAAAAATAAATGCAATATATATTATCCTAATTCCAAGAAATAAGGATGCAAAATTGTTTGGTTTATTTAGATATATAATCCTATGTAATATGGCATATAAGATAATATCCAAAGTGATGGCAAATTGGTTAAGACCACTGTTAGAAAAAATAATTACAGAAGATCAAGGATAATTTGTAAAAGGGAGATAAATTTACGATGGGATTACAGCAGCTCACGAAGCAATGTATTCATTAGCTTCTATAAAAGAGAGATTAATGATCTTAAAACTTGATATGTATAAAACATATGATAGGGTTAAATAGGATTTTCATTTTTAGTATTATAAAAGTTTGTATTTGGGATGAAATGAGTCGGATGGCTTAAAATTTTTATCTCTATGATATCATATTCAATGTTGTTCAATTTTCTAGTAACATAACCATTTAAATCCAAGAGGGGTCTTAAATAGAGATATCATATATCATCATATCTATTCATTATTATGGTAGAGGTATCGGCAATGGACTTGAATAAAGCATACAAATATGGTCTAATAAGTGGACTTAAGGCTAGTAATAACATTGATAACATCACCCATCAATAGTTTATATATTATAAATTTGATTATTTAGGTAGATTTTTTTTAAACATATTTTTAAATTTTGTTGTGACACATGACTAAGTAGAGTCACTAAGTGATTGAAAAGGTGTTTCAACAAGTAGGAGTAGGCGTTAACCCCCTCCAATACTAAGCCTAAATTAATATTGCGATTATGGGACTAATGATATGTCATTGGGGTGCCATAGCGTATTACATTAAACCATTATCATCTCTTATTGTCCTTATCAGAACAATCATACCTTATGTGGAATGACACAATATGACCACAATCAAGAGCATTGGGTTCAGATAAATCAAAGGCCTCTAGGATTTATTTACAATGTTATCTCCTTGTTAGTATGTGATATTTTAGGTGCACTTTAACTCAAGTGGAGGAAAATAGATGTAAGAGAAAAATAAAACAACTCAATAAAAATAAAATTGTTGCAATGTACCAAAATATATGTTAAGATCTCCCTACATAGTAGGCCTAAATGTTATGTGCCAATCACCCCGGTGTTGTAGGTGAGTTGGAGAGGAGAGGGCAATCCTCCAAGGGAGGTCCCAGGTTCGAATCTCCACCCTACCAAAAATCTGAATCGGGTACCCAAAATCTAATTGATAATGTTGGCGCGGGCAGGGCTGGGTACGACCCTCGGGTGACTTTGATGGTGTAGAACACCATTTTCGTGGTCTCTTATACCTAGGCAGCCCCGCAAGGGTTTTTTTGCTTTAAAAAAAAAATGTTATGTGCCAATGATGAATACTTTATCTCCTTGAAAAAGTTAAGCACTAATGTTATTTTCCAACATATATGCACATCAAGCAATGGGTTAGTAGATAACCATAGATGGCTAGTCCAAAAATTGATGAAGACCTCCCACAAACATGTATCTAAGAAAAACCTAAAATAGGTAAAAAACTACAAACACATACATACATATAGAAATGGGTAAAGAGAAGAACCATAGATGGCTAGCCCAAAAATTTACATAGGCATCCATATATATATGTGTGTGTGTGTGTGTGTTTGTGTGTGTGTGTGTATGTGTGTACAAGTAAAATTTATAAAATATTGTGCCAAAAGTGGGGTTTTGATTTACCCACATGTCACTCAAGAATTGACTTTCCTACAAAAGGAAATGAAAGAAAATCTTGGAAAAGACTACAAATTCAAACTCGTTAATCCCATATTCAATCTAAGGCAATTCTATTTATATATTACAATAGATAAAAAATATCTCCAAAATTATCTATACGTGGATCTAATAATTTTAGCTACATATTCTAGGGGTCCTAAAAATTAAATGAGGCACCCTTGGTCATAACGGTTGTCAGATCTAGGATTGCCATCACCATAATTATCTTAAATAAACATACGATCCAATTAGTTAAGATATCATCTACTAGGTGGTATTTCTCTTCCTAAGTAGGGACACATTAATTCAATTCACCTGCATTTGCTATAATCACATGCACTTTGAATTGATGCAATAGTAGGTTGTATCTCAAATATTTTTAATGCAACCCTCATTTATTTCAAAACCCAAGGTATTTCTATAGAATAGTCACAAAGTTTTTGTTGGATATTAGTTAGAGATCACAAAAAATTTAATATTAGAGTTACTTCAAATGGAAAATACTCCTTCAAATTTATTTTCTTATCGCTTCATGTAATGAGACTTTTATTTCCTCTACTTAACAAGTTTTGCATGTTAGAATATTTTAATGTGTATTGTGTGTTATGCATAATTTATCTTATGCATGTCACATGGATTGATCCATGTAGGGTTATGGAGATCATGACACTTGTCATAATCTCATATAGGCTCTCATGCCTATATATGTACTCATTTCTATGAATCGAATATATCATATCTTTTCAATATTAGTATTGCATAATATATTACTATCATAACTTATATTAGCTTCCCCCTCTCTTAGATATATTGCATTATTTATGGGTGAAAATACTATCTCCTTTGTCAGAGTCTTCATAAACCTTCGATTGCCTATAATAAATTTTTTTCCTTAGGTGCAAGTTACTAGTAAGAAGTCACTATATGCCCTACTTCTATAGGTGTCTCAAACACCACATACACATTACATAATATTATTAATATGGTGTTACCATGTTATAAATTGGTTAATTACATAATATGGTTATTATGGGGTCCTAACATGGGTTTTGGAGAGAGGAAGTCTAGATAGGTGAAAGTGACTTACCGTTTCTAGATTTTTGATAATTTAAATATCAATAAAATGTAGGGGTTCTTTCACATTTTTGGCTTTTAATATTGTAATGATACGATTATAGAGCAATACCTTCCAAAAAAGTTTTCAATTTGCTCTTGGGTTCTTGAAAGTGGAGTCACCAGGTGAATAGTTTTCGTATTTGCTAATGATACCAAGATCTTCACCCTAATCATGATCATCTAATAAAATGGGTATGAAAAATCTCTTGAGAATATGGTGTATTTGAAATTTTGGCTTCTAATAAAGCTATTATGGTTTTGAGTTCCACTAGTGTTTCTTTGTGGGATAAGCTAGATTGATTTGGTCTCATTGGGAACATTAAAAATTTTGATGGCTTTATCTACCTAGGTATAGAATGTGTGCCCTATACCAAGGTCAAGATTGTGTGACTCATAATTGCTCATTTTTAATATCCTACTATATGCAAGAAATAAATAAATATATATGGGACAAGATTGAGAGTAATAATGGTTAGAGATAAATATTAAATGCATCCTCAAATTCAACTAATAACATTGCTTTCAACTTCATGGTCATTTACTATACAATACAAGCAAATCCTAATAGACTATTTAATCAAAGCTACAAAGAAATGTAGTAAGCACAAATATTAGAACATTTAATATTTTGAGCACTCCAATCAAAAAAATATAAACAAAATCAAGACTATAGATAACATTCCAATTATTGAAGCATACCAAACAAATTTGAGCCTAATAGAAAGACTTTGATTAAAGCATGAACAAAAATATTGAAAATGTATATTATCATAGAAATTAACAATTCTTCATACTTTAATTGAGGTAATTCAAACAAATCTTGATTGCATTAAAATAGAATAAACATAAATCCTTTTACTAATTAACACTTAAACATCCATACTATTACAAAGAGGGGTATTCCCCTATTTATAGTTTTTGTTGAGCTAAAATGAAACTAACTACAATGTATAATCATGGTCAAAAATTGGTGAGACATAATATTAATATGAGTTGGCAGTACTTGACATCTTTATCATTTTTTGTGTTAGGCCTCGAGTATTCATGATTTTAGGATATTCAATAAATCTCAAGTGGAAAAACTATCACTTTTTGATTCTAACAACTTGCACATATCCTAGCTACTTTTCTTTTGGGTGCTAGGTGCCTGTCATATTAACATATTTTGGTCTAGGGTGTTGTTGTATTTGTTATATTTTGGGCTAATTTTCTTGGTTTTTGTGGTCAAGTTAGACATTTTGTATGTTGACATCACCTCTTTCATTGAGAATATCCAATTTAGGGTGTTATTCCATTTCACATGCATTTTATGTTGCTTTATGGACTTTGCATTGTGTCAAAACTTTTATTGGTTGAACTAATGTAATTATTTCAAAAAATTTAGCTTACCTTATTTCTAGATGAATACTATTCACTTTGTAGTCCTTGTACTATGCTAGATATTTTGAAGCACGCTACTTATAAAATATTTGAAAATATTTGATTTGCTTTCTTCCAAGAATTTGCTTATTCTCTCTTTACTGCAATGAATATTTTGCAGTACCTTATTATCACAAGATTCTAACCTGGATAAGTGAGCCATCCTTAAGGAATATGAAGCCTAAAATTATTTTATTAAGATTTGGAAGAAAAAATTAAAATAATAATGAGCCCAAAATAAGAACAATAATCCCAAAGATGAGAAATAAATAATTTCGACAAATTTACCCCTACAAGTTTGAATTTGTATATTTTAGAAATAATTTAATTACAATAAGGACTTTATTTAAGTAGGTGTTATTGATAGGATGAATTCCTTTATATAATACCTTGGTACCACATACTTTTATCTTTTAGATACCTTAGGGTCTCTCTCATGTACAACTATGTATATAAAGAGGACTATCTTCTTTCTTGTATTGATAGTATATAAAAGGGTGGATATGTAAAAAAGGATCAATATATTGAAGTGGTGGTATATAGAAAGGGGAACCATTTGGGAGACATAAGGAAACCTCACTATTGTGTTGAAGAAATAAATTCTACATATTACAAGAAGAAGCATCCATGTCATTTGACAAAATGGGAATGGCAAAGAATAAAGAAGCTAGAAGCAAGTAGAAGTTTAAAAGTATGATATTTTTTTCCAAGAAGCTAGTGAACCTAGTGAATATGGAGAGAAGAAAGTTGAAGTTCAAAATTGTGTGATACCATATAAAACTATTTATTTTTAAGAAGGTTAAAATATTTGTGAAGATGGAGAATTCTTAACACTTAGATGTTGTCTACAATCAATTATCAAAGAATATGATGTTTGTAAAAATATTCTATAAAATAGTGTTATATTTCCTATAGATATTGTGAGGATAGTATACATAGCATTCTTGATATCCTCAAGCATAAAAAATAAAATAATTAAAGGTAAAGACTATGATGGTAGATGCTTGTTGTGACACAAGCATTTTGAAGCCCATGCTAGAAAACATTTATTGTAATCCAAGAAACCTTGTCAAAAGGATATATTTTGATTTTAATACCTATGATTTGAATTATATAGTTGCAAATACGTGTTGTGATACAAGTGACCTTATTTATAAGATAATTTTTTCTTGTGATATTAAATATTTAATCATTTTTTATTATATAAGGGTTTGTATTAATTATGAGCCTCATGGTATTATGCTCAATCTTGTTGATTGTGTTGGTCATGATAAAGGCCATGTTGCTAAAGGACATATTGATGAAGAAATTACATGTTTTGAAAATAACACTAAAGGAATTGGCTCAAAACTAATGAAAGGAATGAGTTATAATGACATAGGATTGATAAGGAATGGGTAAGGTATGAGATATCCCATAGAACCAAATATAAGTCCAAAGAATGAAGACCTTGGTTATGCCATAAATAGAGTATATTACATCATTTGGATTGTGTAAATGTACCTTTATTGGTACATACTTAGGACATTATATTAATTTAGGGGAAATTTATGTAGTTAGTTCATGCAATGTAATAAATGTAGAAGTGTCAAAGTACAAGTTGTATATGTGCAAGTTTTCCCTTGCACATCTAGGTAGAGTTTTGGACAAGGAACTTATCTACTATATAAAGCACCATAGTTATAGAGCAAGATATAGCAGTAGGAAGTAGTATAGACCAAAGTGGTGTGATGTAGCAGTGTGATGTAATATGATAGAGTGTGATATGATAAATGCCTATTATTGAGCATTAGATCTATTCATGGAGTGTTCC
Source organism: Wollemia nobilis (assembly GCA_028583015.1). Classification (NCBI taxonomy): domain Eukaryota; kingdom Viridiplantae; phylum Streptophyta; class Pinopsida; order Araucariales; family Araucariaceae; genus Wollemia; species Wollemia nobilis. The sequence continues at coordinate 1,079,592 of JAQPPZ010003370.1, read as the reverse complement.
TTTCCTCCAAAGTTATTTTGTAAACATCTCCATCCTTTCTATTTATAGTATTTTTAGTCATCTCATAGATTTAATTTATTTCATATTATTCTGCATCTTGTGATTACTATCTCCCATTACATTTTGCATAAAAATCTAATAGTGGTATCAGAGATATGGTAGGTCAATAGGAAAACCACCATTATCACTGACCATGATTTTTTGTCAACCTGATGCACCATTGGACCATTCAATATAAAAAATTCTTAGAAGATTCTGATGGTAGAATTAAGGAGAGACACAGTTTAGGACTAAAATAATCTCATTTTTTGGAATACTGATATTGCATATTGCTAGAGTCTTTCCACAAAGTTTCAAAGGAAAACTTGTGAAGACTAGGACTCGAAATTTGATCCACTAGTTTGATGAATCAACTAGTGAAGCTTATTTAAGAGATTTGGAGAAATTGAACCTAAGTTTCTTTTATTTTAGGGAATTAATTCTCAGATGATTGGGACACCTCCTATAATAGAAATCTATGATATTTCAACTTCGTTTCTTGAAGTTCAAAATATATTCATTGTGGAAAGATTAGTTACTATGAAAGAAGAATACTACAAAATAGACTTCGAAGACAGGATATCTCCATTGCTAGATTGGAAATGTCACAAGTTGAAACTATCATAGAATCCTTAAAAGGCCATAGAAGCCTTGATCCATAATAAAAGGCTATAGAAGCATTGATCTAAAAGAAAAGGCCACATAAGCCTTGATTTAGAATAAAAATCCATAGAAACCTTTATCCAGAAGGAAATGCCAAAGAAGCCTTCAAGAAAAAGCCATAGAATCTTTGGTACTGAAAAAGGCCACATAAGCCTTGATACTGAAAAAGGCAACATAATCCTTAATCCTAAAGAAGACTTTAGATGAGAGTATATAGTTCATAAGAAGATTTTAGTACTAGTATTTTTTTGCAAGAACATGAATATTTAGTGAGTTGGAAATGCTTCCTATAAAAATGTTAGGAGGAGTATATTATTTAGAATCAATCCAACACCTGAATAAAAAGATATCAGTAGAAGATTTCATTGATGAAGAAGTACTACGAGATTCATGCTCAAATATAGAGGTAGCAGAATCATTGATATAGGAGAAGATCTCACCATTAACACTTCTAAAAGTAGAAGTTTGAAGATAAGGTCTCAAGGAATACCAAAAGAAACTACAATATCCAAGGTCTTGGAGAGGTCTCTACGAGCATTCAGTAAAAAGATTTGATAACCTTGCTGGATAATTCATCAAATGAGTTGCAAGGAGACTCATTGATGAAATTTATGATTGGAGATAGTGAAAGGTTTGGGAAATTGTTGTCATTCAACAACAAGCCTAAGAAGAATAATTTGGCAAGGAGTGCTAAATCTCAGAAGACCTCAATATATACAGAATCTTGAGAAGAATATCATGTTTGAAGTCATAATTTGATAAGAATATCGAAGGAAGATTCATATAGACAAATCCTACCAAATCCAGGAGACTTGGAGATTACCTCTCACAATAAGAAGGCACCACTTCAAAAACAAATATCTCTTCATATCTATAGAAAAAATGCAATATACACCTCCAATTTTGCCAACTATGTGTGAATTTTTTGTTTGTTTTGATAAATATTGGACTCATGTAAAATGCATATTATAGGTTTGAATTTTATTTCATTATCCATTTGAAATAATTAAGAACCAGATCTATAAGCGATTCAGTTTTTTTATTTACTGCAGACTAATAACATAATCCAGACATATAGCAAAAAGAAAATTTTCCACACCTTTTTGTGTATAGCTGAGAACTCTAAAATTAGTCTCTTTACATGCACCTCAGTCAAGGATGAGATGCCTTAATACCACACGTTCAATGTTGGCTCGAAATAATGTAGTAACCACTGAAATCATTGACTCAGGAGCACAACTATTAGTGTATGGGAATGATGTTAGAATCTGGTCGAATGCAGCTCTTTGATAGTCGCTCATCACCAGGTATTCAGTCCACGTCCACCTTTAACTCCTTTATACCTCTTTCCAATTGGTCCACTTACTTTTGGCCCTTCACAATGATCACTCCTTTCACAATCTGTTAATACTTGGATGGCCAATATAGGATATTCAACTATGACCTTTCTTACAATGTTACCATCTCTTTTCACAAGTAAACATTATCTCCAGCACTCATGATAAAATAAGAGAGACAAATATTAATTTTATGCCCCCCCAAATGCCTTAGTGTTGTTGTATGACCTAGGACAACATGACTATGATAAAAAATTCAAATTCCATTCATAGCTTGTGAAATTTCATAAATATGATTGCCATTGTCAATAAAGTATATTCCTCAAACACCCAAAAAATTTGCAGGTCTAGAAATATATATATGAATGAATAGCCAGTCCAAAACCCTCAATAAAGTGACTCAAACTGATCTTACCCTTCAATAAAAAAATTAGTGAAGCATATTAAGCACCTAGAACTAATTTCTCATAGTTGAAAGTACGAATCCTGCAATAAAAATCTCCCAACAAGCCCTAGAAATCTTCCCAAAGAAGCCCTGTAGGTTCTATCTAAAAAATATATATATTTTCCCCCCTCCAAAGAATGATCTCCAAAATGCAATATAAGGTAATGACTTTTCCAATTCCAATTCTCGTTCAATTTCTTGGCTAATAAATTTAATGTAATATTTTAGCATCACTTAAGTCACATTAAAATAGTAAGTACCTTATGTCTCCCAATTTAAAATATAGCTTTAAGTTATAAAATAAAATGAATTTGTATCTTTATAACTTAAAATTATAAAATGACTTATAAAATTCCCTTATAACCCCTAGCAACCATACTCCACGGTCAACAACTACAAATGGAGATAAACGGTTGGATGTAAACAATATCTCCACCAAAAAGAGTCCTGAACCATCATTAGATAGCCTAGGGGACCCTAGTGTCTAGGCTACCATGTCCCAATGTGTCCTCTAGTGAGAAGGGGACATTACAGTCTCCCCTCCTCGAGATTGCTTGTCCTCGAGCAATCGAAATCTAGGAGTCTGCAACACAAACTCATCCTCCCAAGTAGCATCCTCCTCTGGTAGGTCTCACCATTTGACAAGGTATTCTCTAATTGTTCTCTTCCTAAGGACACATTCTCTCTGATCCAGTATGCTCTCTAGAACTAGCATCAACTTGCCTTCTTCACTAAGAGGGGATAAATCTTCTAAAGGTATAATGTTGTATCCCAATACATTTTTAAGGTGAGAAACATGGAATACATTGTGCACTTTACTGCTCTTTGGTAGCTCCAGCTCATAAGATACCTCCCCAATGCACCTGATAACTCTGAAAGGGCCATAAAATTTGGGCTTAAGTTTCTCGACCCCACTCTTCTTCTTTTATGATTTTCTGAAAGGCTAGAGTCTCAAGTACACCATGTCACCAATCTCGAATGATCGCTCAGTCCTCTTCTGATTAGCATACCTCTTCTGCTACTCCTGGGCCTTCCTGATGTTCTCCTGTAATGACCTCATAATCTCCTATGTCTCTTGAAGAATATCTCTAGATCTTGGCACTCTACTATCATCCAATACTAAATCCATAATATTAGGCACCTCGTACCCATATAACACCATGAATGGTGACATCGTATGGACATGTGGTATGAAGAATTATAACAGTACTCACTCATATATAGCCATCTCACCCAAGCTCTCTATTGTCCAGAAATGAAGTTCCTTAGGTATCCCTCAACCCATTTGTTGACAACCTCTATCTGCCCATCGATCTGAGGGTGATAACTGGTACTAGGTGTAAGCTCTATGTCCCACACAACCTAAATAACTCTTTCTAGAATAAGATCATAAAATTACTATCCCTGTCACTCACTATAGATCTAGGTAGCCCATGCAACCTGAAAACCTCTCTGAAAAAGAGCTCTACAACCTATGCTACTGTAAAACCTGTAGTGATGGCAAAAAAATGTGCATACTTAGTGAGCCGATTAACTACCACATATAAAAAATCCTTCCCATGTGCCTTGGGGAGCCCTGTAATAAAGTCCATTGAAATACACTCCCACTTCTATGAACGTATGGGAAGTGGTTGTAACAACCCAGTAGGAAAGGTGTGTTCATGCTTGTTCTGCTGACAAACAGAACACTCTTTGATAAACTGTAGGATATCATCATTAAATCATCTCCAAGAAAAACACTCTCTGATCTTCCTATAGGTTTTGAAGTAGCCAGGGTGTCCCACCATAGGTGCCTCATGAAATAATCTGAAAATCAGCTGCAGGAATTTGGATTCAGTAGGAATCCAAATTCTATCCCTATAGTATATGATGTCATCCTTGATTGTGTACCTGTCATCCTCTTTGCAACCCATAAAATATCCTACGTGTAAACTCATATTTGGCATACTCTACTGCCAACTTAGGCCTCCAATCCTCTGTAATCTCAGTCAGTGAACATAAATGTGGGCATCGTGAGAGAGCATCTGCAACAACATTTTTCTTCCCTCTAACATACTCAATGTCAAAATCATATGCTTGAATCCGACTGACCCATTTCATATGTCTATCATTTAGGTCCTTCTGATTCATGAAGTACCTAAGGCTATTGTGATCAGTATTCACTATGAATTTCCTACCCACTAGATACTGTTTGAACTTGGCTAGTGCGTGCATAATCATTAGCATATTACGATCATAGACTGAGTAGCTAGTTTCTCCACCCCTACATTTTTTGCTCTTGAAGGCAATCAGATGCTTATTCTACATCAAAAATGCACCTATGTCCTCACTTGATGCATCGCACTCTACCTCAAAATGCTGGGTAAAATCTAGAATTGCTAGAACTAGGAAACTGCTCATAGTCAGTTTGAACCTATCAAAAGCCTGTTGTGCCCTATCAGTCCACTGGAAAGCTCCCTTCTTTGTAAGATCTATCAATGGAGTAGCTAGCTAAGAAAATCCCTTTATGAACCTTTGATAGAAACCACATAAACCAAAGAATCCCTTTAGCTATGACAGATTCATTGGTGGTGGCCAATCAATGATAGCACGGATCTTCTTCGGATCCATCCTCACTCCCTCAGCACTGATAATGTGCCCCAAATACAATAGTTCGGTCATGCTGAACTCACACTTAGTCTCTTTGGCATAAAGAGACTCTGCCTCTAAGATACTGAGCACCTCCTCCAAATGCCTCAAGTGCTCCTCCCATGTGCGGTTGTAAACCAGGATGTCATCAAAGAAAACCAACACAAATTTTTGCAACTATTTCCTGAACACCATGTTCATTAGAGACTGGAATGTAGCGGGTGCATTCATAAGACCAAATGACATGACAAGAAACTCAAAGTGCCCATAATGGCACCTAAATGCTATCTTCTCCACATATGAATCTCTCATCCGAATCTGGTGGTAGCCCGATCTCAAATAAATCTTAGAAAAGTATCTAGCACCATGTAGCTCATCTATCAACTCATCTATATGAGGGATTGGGTATCTATTCTTAATAGTTTTCTTTTTCAATGCCCTGTAATCAATACACATCCGCATAGAACCATCCTTCTTATTGACTAGTACCACAGATGAAGCAAAGGGGCTTTTGCTTGGTCTGATATGCCCCATCTTAAGAAGTTCCTCAATAGCCTTTTCTATCTCATCCTTGTACCTCTTAGGGTGTCGGTAAGGGGTGGTAATCATTGCTGAAGCTCCCTCCTCGAGCTCTATGATATGCTCAACTCCCCTATCCGATGGTGTCCCCAGAGGAATGTCACTAAAAACCTTATTTAACCTATCTAGCATAGCCTATATATCTAGATGATACACTCTCTACTCCTCCTCCTTCTATATCAACATGAGAATACAGTGAGCAGCCCACTCTATCTGATCATGTCGTATAAGCCTCTCCATTCTCTTGAAAGAGACAACATGTGGACCCCCTATAGTCATACCTCTCAATACTACCTGTCATCCACCTGCTATAAATTTGAGCTCCATCTTATAAAAATTGAAGACCACATCTCCTAAGGTGCATAGCCATTAGATGCCCAAAACCACATCAAGGCCCTATGTCCCAATAATAAAGAAGTCCTCACTCACCTCATAGTTCCCTAATGCAATCTTCAGTTGAGGTACTTTTTTGTTGCAAGTAATAGAAAACCCATTTGCAATCATCACCCTAAACTCCTCCACCTCAACTGTATCCAACCTATGCCTAGCAACCAGACCCTCATCTATAAAATTGTGAGTGGCTCCCGTGTCTATGAGCATCACCACTCGCTGCCCTCTCAAAACACTCCTAATCCTCAAATATTTTATCCCTTGGGCACTATGTAAGTGAGCTAAAGTATTGAGGTCTCTTGTTGATGGTTTTGGTGTGTTCCCCTGCTCTCCTAATGTTGGTTCCTCATCACTACCACTATCATCTAATTGTTGATCTGGTTTTTCTAATTCAACTTCATCATCAGTGTAGTACTCAATTAGCTGTAATTTACCCTTGAACTTGCACTTATGATTTTGTTTCCATGTTTTTTGACAAGTGAAGCAAATACCTTTCTTTCTAAGCTCCTAAAATGTGTTAGGATCAAGTTTTTTGAAGGTTCCTCTTGGCTGATCACTCTCTTTTTTCTGTACCTTTTGATCCTTATCCTTTTTAACATATTTGTGCTCTTTGCCCTTGAATTGAATTTTAGTTTTCATTGATGTTATCTCCATATATCTAGCTGTTTTAATTACATCATGTAAGGAAGTTGGGTTGAAGGCCTTAACCCAACCTCTCAAGGGCTCCATAAGTCCATCCGTTAATGAACACTACTAGCCTCCTCTCTGACATATTGGTCACCATAATAGACAACCACTGAAACTTTGCTATATATGCATCAATTGTTCCCCACTGTCTCAAATGTGTAAGCTCCTTAAATTCAAGTTCTTGTTCTTTCCTGACAAAGTGATGTTGAAGCCTCTATGTAAACTCTACATAGGTATCAACTTGATCATGAGCAAGAGTCTGCATCCCATGGTGCCACCAATCATGAGCAACGTCCTCTAGATGTAAAGTACAAAACTTAATGGCATCCTCCTCCATCATATGGTTCAGTTGTAGATAAGTGTCCATCTTCTGGACCCATGCCTTCGTTGTCATATTCCCTAAACCATCAAATAAGGGAATATGAATTTTACCTATTTTTCTAAATCTCCCTATGGCCTTGTGGTGTATGATATTGACCCTCACCATACCTCTATTATGTGGGTCTACCTCTAGCCCTGGGTGCCTATCTATTTCAAGTATCCACATAATCTCAGAAGGTCATAAGCTCATGAAAATCTATCCCTAAAGCATCCCACTCCTTTATTTACTATTGATACTACTCAACAATCGTAGGCTTTGGCTCCTCTACTGGTGGGTGTGTGGCAAAAATCACTGGAGGCTCTAATTGAGGGATGAACCTAGGCATAGTGGATCTAGAACTGCTACCCCTATCCATATTGGAATGTGCACTACCCCTATTTGTATCTTAATCACCATTATCTGTTTCCTATCTAGTGTCCAATACCTCCAATTGTGGGTTCTGTGCATTATTTACCAACAAGTTTAACCCATGTACATGTCGCTACATCAAACCCACTAAATGTTGAAGACTATGCTCCATCCTATGTTGTGTGGTATGAATGTCCTCTGCCATTCTTCTCTCTACTTCATCATGGGCATCCCTTCTTCCACCCTCATCACATGCACTCCTATCACCCATAGCTACTGACTGCTCTAAAGTAGACTCAGATGATATGCCTAAAATATCTGTGACCCACTTGCCCTAGAGGTGGTTGTGCCAACTATTTCCATTTATTCTACCAATATAAGTAATCTAACTCTACTTTTTTATTTTCTCTATCTTCTGCCCTTTTTTCTCTATCACTCATGAATACTCAAACCACAGGATGGCAGGAAACAAGCTCTGATACCACTGCAATATACACCCCCAATTATGCCAACTATGTGTGAAATATTTTATTTTTTTGATAAATCTTAGACTCACGTAAAATGCATATTATAGGTTTGAATTTTATTTCATTATATTTTGAAATAATTAAGAACCAGATCTATAAGCGATTCAATTTTTTTATTTATTGCAAACTAATAACATAATCTAGACATATAGCAAAAATAAATTTTTCCACAAATTTTTGTGTATAGCTGAGAACTCTAAAATTAGTCTCTTTACATGCACCTCAGTCAAGGATGAGATGCCTTAATACCACACATCTAATGTTGGCTCAAAATAATGTAGTAACCACTGAAATATTTGACTCAGGAGCACAACTATCAGTGTATGGAAATGATGTTAGAATCTGATCGAATGTAGCTCTGTGATAGTCACTCATCACCAGGTATTTAGTCCATGTCCATATTTATCTCATTTATGCATCTTTCCAATTGGTTTGCTTACTTCTGGACCTTCACAATGATCACTCCTTTCACAACCTGTTAATACTTGGATGACTAGTATAGGATATTCAGTTGTGACCTTTCTTACAATGTTATCGTCTCTTTTCACAAGTAAACATTGTCTCCAGCACCAACGATAAAATAAGAGAGACCAGTCTTAAGTTTATGCCCTCTCCCAAATTGCCTTAGCTGTGTTGTACGACCCAGGACAACACGACTATGATAAAAAATTCAAATTCCATTCATAGCTTGTGAAATTTCACAAATATGATTGCCATTGTCAATAAAGTATATTCCTCAAACACTTAGAAAATTTGTAGGTCTGGAAATAAAGATATGAATGAATAGCCAGTCCAAAACCCTTAATAAAGTGACTCAAATTGATCTTACCCTTCAATAAAAAATCAGTGAAGCATATTAAGCACCTAGAACTGATTTCTCACAGTTGAAAGTGTGAATCCTGTTGTAGAAATCTCCCAGAAAGCCCTAGAACTCTTTCCAAAGAATCCCTGTAGGTTCTCTCTAAAAAAATAAATATTTTCCCCCCACTCCCAAGAATGAGCTCCAAAATGCAATATAAGGTAATGTCTTTTCCAATTCCAATTCCCGTTCAATTTCTTGGCTAATAAATTTAATGTAATATTTTAGCATCACTTAAGTCACATTAAAATAGTAAGTACCTTATGTCTCCCAATTTAAAATATAACTTTAAGTTATAAAATAAAATGACTTTGTATCTTTATAACTTAAAATTATAAAGTGACTTATAAAATTCCCTTATAACCCCTAGCGACCATACTCCATGGTCAACAACTACAAATGGAGAGAAACGGCTGGATGTAAACAATGTCTCCACCAAAAAGAGTCTTGAACCATCACTGGATAGCCTAGGGGACCCCAGTGTATAGGCTACCATTTACCAATGTGTCCTCTAGTGAGAAGGGGACATTACAAAAAAGGATACTACAAGAGGAGAAAAAGCCACCAAAAATTATAGGCTCGTGAAAGGGAAACCATCTTTTGGTGAAGGCAAAGTTGTTCAAGGCAACCTACATAGAGCTACAAGATCTTATTCAAGGCAAAAACTTGGTGATCATAGACACCAAGATATACATCCTCTACAGAAGTGGCAAAAAGGGATTTCAAAAAAGGTAATAAACTATTGGTGCAAGTAGATTCATTAAGCGGATTACATATCAGATTTGTTTGAGCACATTAATTAGATTGAAAGGATTATTTATGGTTAATTTGCATTTTAGGGAGTCGATTGGATTTCATAATCTCAAACTATCTATCAACTACCTATTATTTACTTTAGAAAAGAAAAAGAAGACTAGTTCCTCTTACCTTACTTTTAAAAAAATTGTAGAATAATTCTTGAAGATTCATTTCAAATTTTTCTTTATTAAGTTGTAGTATATTGATCAAGTGCATTAGCTTTTGAGAGATTATTGGAGTTATGATGTGATATTATTAGTGCGTTGAAATACAAATATTATTAAATTTGAACTATTATATTTCTCGTAAAAATATTATTGTTTGTGTTCATTAGAAGGGAACAAAATTATAATTTGTCAAAGTATCTAAAGACACTATTAGTGCAAAAATATCTACAAAGTTGTATGGCCTTAGGATGCAATAAAATAAGCTCAATTATCCAAGTATCTGAGAAGAAAGTAACCACCAAAATAGCATCAAAGGAATCATCAAATGAGACTTGGTGAATCTCAAGTTCAAAGCACAAGAAATAATGCATCAAAATACAGTAGAAACAAAAACTCCATAATGTGGTTACAAGCTTGGATCCATTCATAAAAACATCCAAGAAAAAGGAGAAGTCTTTTAATCTAAGAGAAAACCTCAAAACCCCTATATTGCACTCAAGATTTTTCCTCAAAATAAAAAAATTAGATGTAAAAAGAGGAGTGCAAAAGAATGTGCACTAAGGATATTTTGTGTAAAAACTATATTACATTATATTACGCTATACTAATCTTGTTATACAAGGAGAAATATCAAAATTTAAAGGTGCCCCAAAAGCACTACATTTGCTGGAAAAACTAGTCGAAAGCGGTCATACGCTAGCAGCAATCAAGCCTAGCTCAAGGATCTAATCAAAGGGCTCATACTCCTCGTATCTTGGATGGTAAAACCTACAAGATACAACATGAAAAAGCAAAGGGATAAATAATTTTAATCAAGAGCAATAGAATCTACGAAAGGAGGACATAAGAAAGCAAGAAAGAAAGGGAAAATTGAAGCACCATTGGAGAGTCACTTACTCCACATCCTCTAGAAGAAATCGGTGCTCAAAGCTTCCATATTGCTGCTCCATATCCCAATTGAAAATAGTGTAGGTGAACTAAAGAGGAGTCGGGAATTTTTGAAGCTAAAAGGATCTCTAAAAATATCCAGTGGAACTAGCGAAAGGGAGGATGTCCATGCAGAAATGAAGGTGACACTTGTCATCAAATAAAAACCCTAATTCTCAAATTAGGAGAGTGCTTATCTTCAAGAAAGTAATTACATGAACAATTCTATGTGTTGAGTGTATGTGATACACTTGTCCATTAGCAGATCAAATATTTTGCTAAATATCGTAACACTCATATGTTACAGGAAGAAAGACAAATGTTTCTTTTGCACCAAAATATCCTCAAGTTCTCGAAATGAAATGGACATACCACTTGATACTTTATAAAATAAGCTTCTCCATATTAAGGACGTCAATGATTGAGGTCAACAAGAAATTTTTCATCTTGGCATTTATCACTTCGTCATCTATGCACACAGGGAAAAATTGCAGCATGGAAATAAGGTATTAGAGCCTTCAATGCTCAATCCAAGAGAGGTCATAGGAAGATTCCAAGCAGTACCATTTTTTGAATGCATAAAGCTCCAAGTGATTACATTGGAGGGTACAATCACAACATTCATGATATCTACATAAATACTACAACCCTATCTTCTTAGCAAACAACACCGTATATGACTTGGTGAAAGATAAAGTTTGATTTCTATTCCTATGTGCTTTATTTCCTTGCATGTTATAAGGTTATAATTGAAGTAATTTAAAAGTCATTCATCAAAGAGAATAATTTATCAAATAAATAAAATATTTGCAATATAAAACCTAGGAGTAATAAAGGTTTCTACTGGAATAATTAATATATATTTGAAAATATTATTGTGGTCTAATTTATCCAAAGATTAGGGAGTCATAAGGGCTACTACATCAAATTAATTAATTGGAAAATTAGATACACTAAACCTAATTTCCAAAGGGTTATTTATAAAAGAGAGGTTTATCATAGTTTTCTCAAAGGTTGGATATTCAAAAAATAATTGTCTTAAACTTCTCAAAAGGAGACAAAAAATCCAAAATTATTACCTCTTTAGAATTTAGGAATAGTGCTTAGTTAAATAGGAGGAATAAGGGATAATAGGAATTGATTTTGATATTCTACAAAACCTTACAGAATCAATCAAATATTGAAATATAATTTACAAAAGTACTATATCTTATCCATAGCATACTAGGGAGTCATAGGGTATTCTACAAAACTTGGTAATATCAGCACCTATCAAAGATTATCAAGTTACAAAATATAAGCTTTTATCAAAATCTAAAAATCCTTAGGAGTATATACTCATTACTTGGGATACATAAGGAATTCTACAAAATAAGGATTAGTAAAGGTGTTATCAAATCAAGCTTATATTTAGAGGAATTTTATACACACTGAGTAGGAAGCTATAAGGTGGTATACTCTATTCCAAAGAATACATGTAATATAAATGACTACTAGAATTATAAGTAACACTCTTAAAAGTGGAATAAGGAAGATACCAACATGTATCAAAAACCTGATGGAGTACAATGATGAAAAATGCAAAGAAAAAGAAGAACCAATACGATATCAAATAAGCTTTGAAATTGAAAGTATATGAAGGGAGATTCATCTAGTGAATCTAACATCAAAGAAGACACAATACAAGAACAAATTTATCAACAATATTTTATTCAAAAAGGAAAATATGGAATATCTTCAATTGTGCATATATGGTTTGAATATCTTATAAAAGAGATAGACAAACATGATGTTCCTAAAATACACTTCAAAGCTATCATATCATCTCTATTGTGCACTTATTGCAATAAACATGGTCATGAAAAGATACATTATTGGATTTTTCACCATTGCAAATACTATGATGGAATAAATCACCCATATTTTTCCTATCATTTCAAATACAGATACTATAAGAGCTATGAAAGAAGATTACTACAAAGAATAAATTATTTTCTTCAAGAACTTATTTCAGATGAATCTACTAACATTGATCTCAAGGTTGATACTTATGAACGACAAAAAAATAGGTCTTACATAAGTACAAAAGAAAGGAGGAGAACCTATTCAGATCCACTCATGACATGTAAAATCATGAGAACAATTGTTCAAAAAATACGCCTAACATAAAGGAACTCTGAACTGAAAAATGATAGAGGAAATAACATGAAGACCAAAAAATAAGGAGATAAATCCAAAGGAGGAATTCAATTCAAGGTTACTTGAAAGAAGAACCTATATATTCAGTCTATTTTTGTATCATCCAAATATTGAAGCAACTACACAAGAATTAAAGATCATAAAATGGAAGAAGAACCACATTGAAAACTAAAGTCTTCAATATCCAAATAATGTAATACATGGGGTGTTATAAATAAAGTATATTACATCATTTAGATCATGTAAATGTACCTTCCTTGGTACATACTTAGGATATTATATTACTTTAGGGGGAAGTTATCTAGTTAATTCATGCAATGTAATAAATGCACAAGTATCAAAATGTAATTTGTATATGTGAAATATGTCCCTTGAACATCTAGGTAGAGTGTTGGCCAACAAACCTATTTCCTATATAAAGAGCCATAGGTATAGAGCAAGATATAACAGTAGAAAGTAGTATAGACTAGAGTGGTGTGATGTAAAATGATAGAGTGTGATATGCTCAATTCTTGTTCTTTATCAGTAGATCTATTCATCAAGTGTTCATTTCATCTAGAGCTATTTTTTAAAAATATATATAATTTATATTTATAGTATTTTAAGTCATCTCGCATATTTACTTTATTTTATATTATTCTACATCTTGTAATTACTATCTACCATTACATACTACATCAAAATCTAACAAGTTAGGATGGTCTAATAGAATGTTGTGAGACCAGGTTTGTAAAAGGATAAACCTATGCATATAATGTAACTCTTAGAATAAATTATTGTAGTCATTGTGGACAATCTGAAAATATGACAAGTAGGTGTTGAAATCTGCATACTTGTGATATTTGTGAAGATAATAATTTCTCTCACAATTATTATCGGCTCAAAGATAAAATACCCAGAACAGGATAGAGTGAAAGAAATATTGAATATATTTTATAAGATAAAGTCTTATCCTTAGAAAAAAAAATGATAATATAAAGTTTAATGGTTGAAAGAGAACACATTTTTCCATGGAGCTATGCAATCTAGGGATTCTTTAGATTCATGACTTCTACATCAAAATTCATAGATTTGACACAAGCTATGCTAGAAAATGATGACCCATAGGTAAACCTAAACGTTATGACCCATATGCAAACTCAAAGTTGATTATCCAATCTAGAGCTAGAGCCAAAGCCAAAGATAAACCCCAATTTCATTTTAAGGGAGGGTTGTAATTTTGTAAAAGGTACTTTTTTGGCTATGATTGAATCCACCTAGATTAAAGAGCTTTTTGAGGGAAATATTTAGGTTTGGAGAGTTGAAATACAAATCCAAAGAGATATAAAAGATAAAGCTAAAGTTTCTTGATAGAATACTACTTTAGAAGTCCCAGAAGTTAATATGTCAGAAGCTACAAAAAGTGTATTTGACTTGGTTAAAATAGAAATAAAGAAACAAATTTATTGTTTGGAAAAAATAATCACAAGTACACAAAAGAAATTTCTTAAACAACACAAAAATAATAAAATTCACAATAGAGGGCCAAACTAGAGAGCCTATGCTACACAAAAAAGGCAATCACAACAAAATCAACAACATAGATCTTGCTCATACTATTTTTATAATTCTAAAACTTCTTCCTTTGTTATTTAAGTTTTTTGGATATACATAATATTATGCTTATTAATTAAAAAAAAAATCCTAATACACCTCTGCTTTGAGAGAGAATTAGCAACCCTTACATTCCATGAGATTGTAATCATGTCTCAGTAGGTGGATCAGTAACAACTACAAGAGGGTGGGGGTGGACAGTAACAACTGCACTTATATGAGGGTGGGGATGGCCAGTAACAACTACAAGAGGGTGGGGGTGGGCACAAATATTAAATGAATCCACAAATTCAACTTATAACATTTCTTTCAACTACATGAACATTGGCTAGTCAATACAAGCAAATCCTAATAAACTATTTAATAAATGTTATGAAGAAATGTAGTAAGCAAACATATTAGAAAATTTAATATTTTGAGCACTCCAATCAAAGAAATCCAAACAACATCAAAACTATAAATAACATTCTAATTATTGAAGCATACCAAATAAATTTGAGCCTAATAGAAAGACTTTGATCAAAGCATAAACAAAAACATTGAAAATGTATATTATCATAGAAATTAATAATTCTTCATACTTCAATTGACGTATGTCAAACAACTCTTGATTGCATTAGAATAACATAAACATAAATCCTATGACTAACTGACACTTAAATATCCAACCTCTTACAATGAGGGGTATTCCCCTATTTATAGTTTTTGTTGAGATAAAATGAAACTAACTACAATGTATAATCATGATTAAAAATTGGTCAGACATAATCTTAAGATGAGTTGGCACTGCTCGACATATTCATAATATTCTATGTTAGACCTAGAGTGATCATTATTGTATGATATTCAACAATTCTCAGGTGGAATGACTATCACTTTTTGATTCTGAAAATTTCCATGTCTCCTAGCTACTTTTCTTTGGGGTGTTAGGTGTCTTTCATATTAATATTTTTTGGTCTAGGGTGTTGTTATCTTTGTTGTATTTTGTGCTACTTTTACTATTTTTTGTGGTCCAATTAGAAATTTTGTATGTTGACATCACCTCTTGCATTAAGAATTTCTAATCCAAGGTGCTATTCCATTTCACTTGTATTTTGGGCAGCATTTTATGTTTCTTTATGGACTTTGCATTGTATCAAAATATTTTTTATTGAACTAATATCATTATTTTAAAGGTTTTATCTTACCTAATTTTGAGATGAATACTATCCACTTTGTCGTACTTGTGCTATGCTAGATTTTTTGAAGCATACTACTTTCATAACATTTAAAAATCTTTGGCTTACTTTCTTCCAAGATTTTTCTTATTCTCTCATCACTGCAATGGTTATTTTGTAGTGCCTTATTATCACAAGACTATAACCTAGATAAGTAAGTCGTCCCTAAGAAATATAAAGCCTAAAATTATTTTATTAAGCTTTGGATGAAATAATTTTAAAAGAATGATGATCCCAAAATAAGAACAATAATCCCAAAGAAGAGAAATAAAGAATTTTGACAAATTTACCCCTACAAATTTGGATTTGTAAATATTGGTAAATAATTTGATTACAATAATGAATATATTTAAGTAGGTGTTATTGATAGGATGAATTCATTTTTATACTACCCTGGTACGACATATTTTTCTCTTTCACATACCTTAAGGTATCTCTCATGTACAACTATGTATATAAATAGGACTAGCTTCTTTCATGTATCGATGGTATATAAAAGGGTAGATATATAATAAATGATTGATATATTGAAGTGGTGGTGTATTGAAAGGGGGACCATTTGGAAGATATAAGTAACACTCACTATTATGCTTAAGAAAAAAAATCTAAATATTACAAGAAGCATCCACGTCATTTGAAAAAATGGGAATCACAATGAAGAAAGAAGCTAAGAAGCAAGTAGAAGTTCAAAAGTGTGATCTTAATTTTTGATAACCTGGTGAAGCTAGTGAATATGAAGTTGTAGTTCAAAAGTGTGTGACACCATATAAAAATATTTATTTCTAATAAGGTTAAAATATTTATGAACATTGAGAATTCTTAACACTTAGATATTATGAGCAATCAATTATCAAAGAAGATGATGTTTGTGAAGATCCTCTAGAAAATAGGGATATATCTCCTATATATGTTGTGAGGATAGTATACATAGTATTAATAAATCTTGATATCTTCAAGCATAAAAATAAATAAAAATAAATATCAAGCATATGGTGGTAGATGCTTGTTGTGACACAAGCAGTATGAAGCCCATGCTAGAAAATGTTTATTGTGACACAAGCAACCTTTTCAAACGGACATATTCTGATTTTAATACCTATTATTTAAATTCTATAGTTACAAATACATGTTGTGACATAAGTGGCCTTATTTATAAGATAAATTTTGCTCGTGATATTAAAATATTGTTGATTTTAGTAAGGTTTGTGTTGAAGATGAGCATTATGGTATTATGCTCAATATCATTGATTGTGTTGGTCATGATAAATACCATGTTGTTAAAGGATATATTGATGAAAAATTATGTGTTTTGAATAGAAAACTAAAGTAATTGACTCAAAATTAATGAAAATAATGGGTTATAATGACATAGGATCGATAAGGAATGGGTAAGGTATGTGAAATTCCATAGAACCAAATATAAATCCAAAGAATAAAGGACTTGATTAGGATGGTCCAATAGAAAGTGGTGAAACCAAGTTTGTAAAAAGAGAAACCTATGAAGAGAATGTAATTCTTTGAATAAATTATTGTAGTCATTGTATACAATCTAAAAATATGACAAGTAGATTTTGGAATCTACATACTTGTGAGATTTGTGAAGATAATAATTACTCTCACAATTATTAGTGGCATAAAGATAAATGCCCAACTAAATACATGTTGATTGTGGATGGATGAATGTGATAGAATGAGATGGAGTGAAATAAATGTTGAATATATTTTATAAGCAAAGGTTTTATCCTCAGATGAAATAAATGATAAGATAAATTTTGTTGGTTGATTGTGGAAATTTTTTTAAAGTATATTAATGGACTATGATTGGCCATGTAGAATTATTTGAGTATGATAAGGGTAAGGACAATAAAGGAAGCCAACCAATATGCCTTGAAAGCAAAGGATAATTTATGAAAAGAACAACATAATCAAAGAGAAAGAGAATGGTTCTCACAAGGATGAGTATAAGCAAGTAGTAGAAGAAGACATGAAAACCAAGGAGAAGCTAGTACTTCTTATAATAATGTCATCCAAAATGCCATAGTAGGTAGAGACTTGTCAAGAGTAAGAGGTATTATTGGTAGAGGAAGGGGTAGAGGATTCTCAAGAAGGTATTATAGATATGGATAAGATGATCATCAATCATTTGAATGCATGATGACACAACAATGTAGTAATAAGGAAAAATAGACCAAAAATCATATTAAGAAAGCGAAAGAGTAAAGTGTTGCTTCCCTAAAATACGTGGAGGAGCCAAAATAAGGATAATATCTCATGATTAAGAGATTACTATTGAATCCAAAAATAGGGAATGTGAACCTATTTAGAGGAGAAGTCTTTCTAGACCAATATGTAAATCAAAAGGAAAATATTGTAAGGTGATTGTAGATTGGATTTCATTTGATTAATTATGATTAGTTGTATTTATTGCAATGAATCATATGCAAGTATTTACACTATAATTCAAAAACCAATGGATACATTTATTTCTCTCATAAATTTTCAATGGTTTCTTCTTAAGACCATGGCATTTCTTCCATACCATGGAAATTGTCTTTCTAAACTAATCAAAACCATAAATATATATTATTTTCTATTTACATAATTATCTATGATATTTTTTAGTGGATGAACATGAAAAAGTATCCATTATTTTTATATTGATAATGGTTCAAAATATTTTAGTAAAGTAATAATAAACCATTATTTTTCTATAGTTTGAGGAGCTAATTTTATATTAATATTTATGCATGGGTACAATAAATATTTAAGTGTATTTAATAGAAACACTTCTTTGGGTGAAGTATTGAGTTGGTGTTGAATATGTACGATTATCAAGAGAAACAAATTTAAAATAAAAACTAGCTAAGTTTTTGATGGCGAGGTCGAGATTCAAACAAACAATTTCTCATTAATTTGCAGTAAATTTCATTAATACAGTCCTCTGTTACAATTTTCCCAGCATACTTCTTCTCCCACAATCCCGAACTCACCATCCCCTTCTCTTACAATTTCCCCATTTTTATCGAAACCCTCGATCCTCCCGGCAATCAATGCTTCCACCTAACAAAATTCCCATTTGAATTTCCCTCCGACCGAGTTTTTCAAATTTTTGTCATTAATGGCCATCTCTCGATCTACCATGGAACTTGCATTAATGGCCTCACTAACCTGCACCCGTCGCTTCGATCAAACTGTCCTTCTGAGCCTCTATCTCGCCCATACCGTCCATGCTCTGTAACTACCGTGATGGCTATTCCCATCTTTAATACATGCGGCTACCAATTCTAATTTTAATTTACGTGGTAGCCCGCGCATCCAATTCTGGCTTTGTCTTTAACTGGCCACGTCACCTTAACACACGTGGAGGCCACGTGTCACTATGGCTTGTCTTCTTATCCGTCCGCGTGTTCACAAAAGCTTGCTTTCTTATCCGTCGTGATATCGTGACATGTCGCGATATCGTGACCCATTGTCCCCCTGCTCTCACTTTGGCAAATAATGTCGCGATATCATGACCCAATGGTCGGCTCTTCTCATTTTGCAATTCACATCGTGACATCGCGACATCGCGATATCAAGACATCGCGATATCGCGACCAAACTACTCCCCCCTCCTTAGTTTGCACCGTGTCTTTCTTTTCAATTGATATCATGTCGCGATATCGCGACGTCGCAATATCGCGACGGAGACTCCTCGCTGCTGAAGCTATTAATTGTTGTCGTAATATCGTGACATCGCGATATCATGACCCAAACTGGCCCTTGCCTTTGCCGAAGCTTTGGGGTCACGATTTCGTGACATGTCACGATTTCGCGACCCCAACCCAACTTCTGCCCTTGCTTTATAAACTTCCCCGAAACCTTCCCTTCTTTTTACAAAACTTCCCCCTTGGGAAAGGATTGGAACCAAACTAAATACAAAGTACTTAGAAAATAAAAAAAAAGAATTTGGAGGATGCAAGATTGCTCTTCTCTCGCCGGATGCTCCTGCATCAGACACCCGAGGTAGATTAAAAGTGACCCTCACTTCTGCTTTGTTGGGGGAAGACCCAGGCAGTCAACCTCCATTTTCGACAACCAAGTCGCATCTTCAATAGGCCTGCCCTTCCACTTTACGAAGTACTCAGAATATTGTCTATTTCGGGTGCTTTTGCCTTCACGGGTGTCCAATATCTCCTCAATCTCGTTGGTGGTTGGAGTAGATGCTGGAATTTGCCACAATTATGCACTTGGTACCTCTGTACTTTCCCCTTCATGATACTCTACTAAATATGAAATATTAAAAATAGATGAAATGTCAAGCCAATTTGGTAATTCTACTTTATATGCATTTCCTGAATCTTGTTTCTCCAGTATTCTACATGGCCCAAATTTCTTCATCTTCAACTTATTATACGTCTTGGCAGGAAATCTCTCCTTCCTGAGATGCACCATGACCTCATCTCCCACTTTGAACTCCTTGAACCGTCGTTTCTGGTCTGCCCTTGTCTTGTATTGAGTATTCATTTTTATAATTTGTTTCCTTACTTCTTCATGCAGACTTTTCATATGCTCTGCAAATTCTTCTGCCTCGACACTGCACTTTTCTCTTTTGTCCAACTTTCTCAGTTCAGACACATTTCTTGGGCTGTTCCCGTATATTATCTAGAATGGAGATTTGTTGGTGCTCTTATTAACTGAACTGTTATATGCAAATTTTGCCTACGGTAAAACTAAATCCCATCCCTTGGGTTGATCTGCTATCAAACATCTCAATAAATTACCCAGGCTTCTGTTCACTACCTCTGTCTGTCCGTCAGTATATGGGTGGTATGCAAAACTAAATTTCAGATCTTTCTTCATCTTCTTCCATAGAGTTCTCCAGAAGTACCCAACAAACTTGGTATCTCTGTCAGAAACTATGCTTCTTGGTAGACCGTGCAACCGTACCACTTCCTTGAAGAATAATCCAGCAATGTGAACTGCATCACTTGTCTTCTGGTAGGGAATGAAATGTGCCATTTTGGAGAATCGGTCAACCACCACAAATACAGAGTCATTTCCCCTCTGTGTTCTCGGCAACCCGAGGACAAAATCCATGCTTATATCCTCCCATGGCCTCTCAGGTACAGGTAATGGCTGGTACAGTCCTGTGTTTTGCCTTACACCCTTTGCCATCTGGCATATTCTACAGCCTTGCACAAACTTCCACACATCTTGCTGAAGTTGTGGCCAGTAGTAATTTTCCTCCACCAGGGCAATGGTCTTATCCCGACCAAAATGTCCAGCCAGTCCTCCGCTATGCTTTTCTTTGATTAAGTTTTCCCGCATGGAACTTCTGGGAATGCATAATTTAGTTCCTTTGAATAGCATTTCGTCTTGGATTAAGAAATCCAACCATTTTGTCCTGTCCACAGCAACAGGTATCGAGCAAGCCGTCCAGGCTTCTGCAAAATCTGGATCCTTAGGGTACAAACCCTTCAGTTCTTCAAACCCCACTACTTCCACTATCAGTTTAATTAGTAAAGTCTGCCTTCTACTCAAGGCATCTGCAACTCTATTTGACTTCCCACTTCTGTGCTTTAGCACAAAGGTATAACTTTGGAGGAACTCCACCCATTTCATGTGCCTTTGATTCAGTTTTGTCTGACTGTTAATGTATTGTAAAGCCTGATGGTCAGTAAATAGAACAAACTCCTTTGGCAATAAATAGTGTCTCCACTTTTTTAGAGCCTGAACTATAGCATAAAATTCTTGGTCATAAACTGAATACTTTTTCTGAGCATCATTTAGATTCTCACTAAAATAAGCAACTGGTTTGCCCCCTTGACTCAGTACAGCCCCTATTGCACTGCCACTGGCATCACAGTCCACCTGAAATACCTTGTTGAAGTCTGGAAGTGCCAAAACAGGTTGTTCTATGACCTTTCTTTTTAATGCATCAAAGCTCATTTCAGCCCCTAATGTCCACTTGAACTCCTTTTTATCCCCCCTCATTGTTTCTGTGAGAGGTGCACAAATGCTGCTGAAGTTCTTTATGAACTTCCTATAAAAGCTGGCCAAACCATGAAATGACCTGACTTATGTTGTGCTTCTTGGGGTAGGCCATTCAATGATGGCTCTTACCTTCTCCGGGTCCATTTTTAGGCCTTCTTCTGAGATTACAAACCCCAAGTATACTAACTCCTTCTTGACAAAATTACACTTTTTCAAATTTATTAATAACTGCTCTTCCCGCAGCTTCTCAAAAACTCTCTTGATGTGCATCAGGTGTTCCTCCAGGGTCCTGTTGAATATCAATATATCATCTAAATAAACAATGACAAATTTTCCCAGAAATTCTTTCAGTACTTCATTCATCAGCCGCATGAAGGTACTTGGTGCATTGGACAGCCCAAATGGCATGACCAACCACTCATACAAGCCTTCTCTTGTCTTGAATGCTATCTTCCACTCATCTCCTTCTCGGATACGGATCTGATGATAGCCACTTTTCAGGTCAATCTTTGTGAAGTACTCAGCCCCACTTAAACAGTCCATTATATCATCCATCCTTGGCAATGGGAATCTATATTTGATAGTGATTTTATTGATTGCCCGAGAGTCTGTGCACATTCTCCACTCCCCATCCTTCTTGGGTGCTAGTACTGCTGGCACTGCACACGGGCTAAGACTCTCCCTAATCAATCCCTTCTCCAGTAACTCCTGGACCTACCTGTTTAACTCCTCAGTTTCTATAGGTGTCATTCTATGTGCAGCTTTATTTGGCAAGCTTGATCCCGGTACTAAATCTATATGATGGCTAATTTTCCTTATTGGGGGTAAACCCTCAGGCACATTGTCAAACACAATATCTGGAAACTCCTCCAGGATATTTAGGACTTCTGCTAGGGTATCTTGGCATTCCTTCCCCCTAACTCTAGGGATTATTGCATAACATAAATGTTCATGTTTCAACCCGTTCAGAAACTTCCTCCCCTCAACTAAACATATTCTAGAATTGTTACATACCTTTTCATCTGCATCCTTTAAGGGCTTTAGTTTATGGCGTACACCATTCTTTGTCAATTAATAGGTGTTGGCATGGCCATCATGCACTGCACTCTGGTCAAATTGCCAAGGCCTCCCCAGCAACATGTGGCAAGCATCCATGGGCAGGATGTCACACAGGACCTCATCACAATAATTTCCAATGTTAAATTTAACGGAGCACTGTTCATTGACCAAAGCTCTGTGGTCCTTCTGTAACCATGTGACTCGGTATGGTTGTGGGTGCTTCTTCCTTTCTAACTGTAGCTTTGTAACCATTTCCTCAGAAACAAGGTTATTCGTGCTACCATTATCAATAATAATATTGCAAACCTTTCCCACACATTTACATCTGGTGCAGAATAAACTTCTTCTATGGTCTGTGTCCTTCTCCTCATTCAACATGACTCTTCTTACAATCATTGCTTCCCCTCTCTTTGCTTCTTCAGAATGCTCAGACTCAGCATCTTCCTCTGCCAAAGCATCTCTGGCTGGACCCTCAGGCCTCTTGTTCATCCTTTCTCGGTGTTGTGGACACTCAAATGCCCGGTGTCCTTCTTCACCACAGTGGAAACATGTTCCATGAAATACTCCTCTTCCAAATCCTCGTCCAGATCCACCCCGTCCTCTTGGGTAGCTATTTTGATCTTGGGGCTGATAAACATCCTCTTCCGTTTGATCCTGGTTACTACTGGCTTCACCAGTCTTCTTTGGGTCTTTGTACTTTTCTCCACTGGTCCTCCCACCAGTTCTTCTGCCATGGCCCCTTCCTCTTTGCTTACCTTCAAACCGCCTATTTAGCTTTTCTTCCACCTTTAAGGCAAATTGGTAAGCATCCTCAATGGTGCTTACTCGAACCAGGCTCAGTTCCTCCTGGATATCGAGTCTCAACCCGTTGATATAATGGGCCACCTTTTCTTTGTTTGCCTCTAAATGCCCAGTTCTAATGGAGATCTTGTAAAACTCCTCGGTGTACTCTTGGACAGTTTTGTTTGTTTGCCTCAAACTCTACATTTTTCTTAGCAGATCCAACTCGTAATCTATCGGGATGAACTGTCTTTTCAGCTTCTCCACCATTATGTCCCATCTTGTTATTCTCTCCTTCCCCCGTCTGTTCCTCTCCAACTGTATTCCCCTCCACCAAATGCTGGCATGACCCTTCAACTTGGTCTTAGCAAATCTAACCTGATTAGGGTCTTAAACCTCCTCGTACTCGAAATACTCCTCTAAATCATTTATCCAGTCAATCACTTCTTCTGGATTTAAGTTACCCGAGTATGTGGAAACCTCCATTTTTGGTTGCTTTCCAATCTGAGAGATGGCCTTGTATAACCGGGCTTGTGCAGGATCCATAGCCTCTTCCTCTTCCTCAGATTGGTCTTCTTCTTCAACTTTGTCCTCACTTTCCTCATCCCTTATGGGCTCGTGCCTTCTACGTAACTCTGCTTGCAGGGCTTGAACTTGTCTCTACAAGGCTCGGAAGTCTTCGGCCGGCACCACATTTCCTACTCCGCCACGGTTTCTTCGTGGAGGCATTATAATTTTTTTTTATAAAATCCTTCCATAGATCCTGGTGTAACTGCCTCTCTCCGGCGATCTGTTACACGCTCAGGAGCTCCCGCTCTGATACCACTTGATGGCGAGGTCGAGA
Organism: Wollemia nobilis; assembly: GCA_028583015.1. Classification (NCBI taxonomy): domain Eukaryota; kingdom Viridiplantae; phylum Streptophyta; class Pinopsida; order Araucariales; family Araucariaceae; genus Wollemia; species Wollemia nobilis. The sequence goes on along the minus strand of JAQPPZ010003370.1, from coordinate 1,055,148 downwards.
TTCAAATAGACAATTTCTCATTAATTTGCAGTAAATTTCATTAATATAGTCCTCTGTTACAATTTTCCCAGCATACTTCTCCACAATCCCGAACTCACCATCCTTCTCCCTTACAATTTCCTCGTTTTTATCAAAACCCTCGATCCTCCCGACCATCAATGCTTCCACCTAACCAAATTCCCATTTGAATTTCCTTCCCGCCAAGTTTTTCAAATTTTTGCCATTAATGGCCATCTATTGATCTACCGTGGAACTTGCATTAATGACCTCACTGACCTGCACCCGCCGCTTCGGTCAGACTGTCCTTCTGAGCCTCTGTCTCACCCATATCGTCCATGCTCTGTAACTGCCATGATGGCTATTCCCATCTTTAATGCATGCGGCTACCAATTCTAACTTTAATTTACGTGGCAGCCCGTGCGTCCAATTCTGGCTTTGTCTTCAACTGGCCGTGTCACCTTAACACACGTGGAGGCCACGTGTCACTATGGCTTGTCTTCTTATCCGTCCGCGTGTTCACAAAAGCTTGCTTTCTTATCTGTCGCAATATCGTGACATGTCACGATATCACGACCCACTGTCTCCCCTGGTCTCATTTTGGCAAATAATGTCATGATATTACGACCCAATGGTCGGCTCTTCTCATTTTGCAATTCATGTCGCGATATTGTGACGTCGCGATATCGCGACCAAACTACCCCCCCTCCTTAGTCTGCACCGTGCCTTTGTTTTCAATTGATATCATGTCGCGATATCGCGACGTCGTGATATCGTGATGTCGCGATATCGCGACGGAGACTCCTCGCTGCTGAAGCTGTTAACTGTTGTCGCGATATCGCGATGTCGCGACCCAAACTGGCCCTTGCCTTTGCCGAAACTTTGGGGTCACGATTTCGTGACATGTCACGATTTCGCGACCCCAACCCAACTTCTGCCCTTGCTTAATAAAATTCCCCGAAACCTTCCCTTCTTTTTACAAAACTTCCCCCTTGGGAAAGGATTGGAACCAAACTAAATACAAAGTACTTAGAAAATAAAAAAAAAGAATTTGGAGGATGCAATATTGCTCTTCTCTCGCCGGATGCTCCTGCATCAGTTTTAGTGTATTTTCCTTTCCCTTATATAAATTTTTAAATATAGCATTGAATGTTCTTAGCTGAAAATAATTCTAATTGAAAAATTAATGTGGGCTTCTAGATAATTATGTTCATATAAATTGTGAAAGAAATAAATTTACTTTATTTATAAATTCTAATCCATTAGATCAACTTGTGGTCATGCATCATTTCAATAGGAGATACAAGACTCTAAAACATTGCTAGGTTATATTTTTAAGGCCAATTTTGTTCTTATTTTTAATATAATGTAATTTTTTTACAACTAGCCTATTGAATATTTTTACATTTATTTTCTTAAAATTTTCACAACAAAATAAATATTTTTTTAAATAACTCTACTATTAAAATTATATCAAGTTTGATTTAGTTGAAATATTGAATATAAATTTCTTTGTCCTCATCTAAAAGCTTTGTTGTATAAATTATTATGTAAAGAGATATCTTTTAAAATTTTGAAAACATCCAAAAGGTTACATTGAATTTTTTTTTGAGAAATTAAACTTAAAAGACAATATATTTTTTATGTTGGTAAATTTGTATTGAATCAATAAAACCATACAAGAAATAGAGAATCCCAAAACAATAACCTTTACAAGGGCTAGAAGAAATATATCCCCAAAACCACCGAGCACCCGACCAAAGGAAACCCAACAAACAACAACCTCAACTAGGCATATCCACAAAAATTAAATTAGCAATATGACAAGAACAATCCAATGGGAATTGATCCCATTCCCTAACATTCTAGTCTTATTGAAACTCAGAAGCCTATTTTATGAAGCAATCAGCCACACTTCCATTCCTTGGGAATATGAACAAAGAAAATAAACTCCATATGCCAATAAATTTGAATGATCTGTCGAGCCACTAATGCCAACTTCTAATGAATATTAAAAATATTATGAGTCTTCAATAAATTAATAATAATCAAAGAGTTTGAATAACAAATTATCTTCTGCCATCCCAAAACATAACCTTTTTCTAAAGAAAAATGAATAGCAAGGGCATCCATATAATTATTAGTTTGCTTCCCCTTATAATAGGAGAAAATGAAAAGAGTTGCACCACTACTATCTCTCTCAACACCAGCAATACCTACTGGGAAATCTGGTGGGTCCTTCTCAACAAATTATGGATAAAAAGGTAGCTTCTTATGCCCGCATTTGTGTTGAGATAGACTTAAATAAGCCATTTCCATATTCTATGGAAATTTGTGTTGTATATTCTTCTTAGATTCAATAGTTCGACGATGAAACCCTTTCATTTCGATGTCGTTTGTGTCATGCATATGGACACCTTCAAATAAAATGCCTAAAATTACTTAGGAATTTGTCATCTAAGACTTAGTATCCTAAGCAGGATAGTGGGCTAGATAAAGGGAAAGCTCCTAAGTAGGATAATGAGCCTATTAATGGGAAAGCTCCAATGTAGGATAGTGGGACTGATAAGGAGGTTTTCATTCTTGTTAAATACTACAGTTTAGGTAGGGGTTTGAAGAGATCCATTAATGAGAGGTAATTTGATGGGTTACATAATAGATTTGATTCTTTGGATGACTTGGATCAGCTTGTTGGGGTTAATCTACAAAGGGATCTATGTGTTACTCATATGGACACTGACCAATCTCTAGGTAATGTGATTGTTCTAGTTTTACTGAATTATGCAGCACAAAATATTGAGGGGAACCTTATTTTTATTTCTTCAGAGGAAAATATGGTTGTTCAGGAGGATGGTATGGTGGTAGATAATCCGTTGTTGGCTGATTTGGTGGGTTTCAGTCATAGAAAAGGTTCTAATGTGATTTCTATGCTGGGATTGCACAAAAATAATTTTAAAAATGGGGTACCTAAAAAGTCTTCTAATGTGGGTAGGAAGAAAGATGTGGAGAAAATTAAACTTGAGGGGGAGTACTTAGTTGAATCAAGGATGGTTAGGCCCCTTAATTCTCACTTTTCTAGAACTCATAAATGATTGTTTTATCTTGTAAAGTGAGGGGATTGAATACCATCCCTTGATAAAAAGCTATTCATGAGTTGATTAAGTTACATAAGCCTAATTGTTTTTCTGTAGGAGTCAAAATTATCAGTTGATTATTTGTTTAGTATTACTTCTAAATTGTGGCCTCATGGCCAATGTCTATGTATTGGTGCCTAGGGTAGTGTTGGTAGTATTTTTAGCTTTTGGAATCCTCAGAAGCTCTCTCCCATATGGTATATTTTTGATAAATTTTCTCTCTCTATGGTTGCTTCTTGTAAGGAGTCTAGTGAAGTGGTCTTATTAACTAATATTTATGCTCCCTCTGATCTTGCTAGGAAAAATTGTCTTTGGAATCATATTTGGGTGGTGTGGTTAATGGCTCCTCACTATCCTTGGATTGTTTTTGGAGACTTTAATGCTATCACCAGTTTGGAGGAGAATGTAATGTAATTAATACAATCATGGTGTATATCAAAATTCAAGCTTAATATAAATTATTATATTAAAGTTGATAGTTATTTCCTTTCTTTTAGTTAAGATTTAGACTTATACCATCACATATAATTATGCCATGTTGCTGGAATAATCCATGGTGTTTTTAATTTTTTATTTTTATATCTCATTTTCCTTATAGTCAGTTTTCTCAAGAGGAGACCTATACATATGACTCAAAACTTTCTAGTATTTATTAAACTAGAAAGAATCTTGTTATTTTATTATGGTTTAATATAGTCTATTATTTAGTGCACCTTGGAGGAAATGAGGCTATTAAACAAGGAGGACATCCCATAATTATTCAATTAAATATAACCATCAATGGCTTGATCTATCATTCAAATGAATGACTACCTAATCGTTCCGTGGAAGTAGTGATCACACAATGATAAAATATCAAGGAATTAACTATCTAATTAAAGAATGTCATTGTATGGTAAAGAATATTATTATACAATTAAGAAATATCATATAATTGTATGATATGAGAATACAATTGTATAATGAGAAAAATAGGTTGTACAATTAGATTGTCACACAATTGAAGCATCAGATAGTTAGATTGTTGTATAAATAAGGGTATCTTATAGTTGGATTCTCATATAGTTCAGGTTCTCATACAAGGATGGATGAATCAAATGAAGAGGAAAGAAATTTTTATTGCTCAGTCGTTTGCTATTACATCAAAAGATAAATCCATAAGAAGCACAAGGTTGCTTTTAATTATTAAATAATTTTTTATATGATTTATTTTAGACTTGCTTAATTTTATTCCATGTCCACTAGTATACCTCCATCCCATACTCATAGATGATGTTAAAAATTAGAAAATTATTAAATCGATATTTGTCAAATATTAATAGTGAGGTTTGGTACTTTACCTCTTATATATTTATAGGATTTGATGATTTGAGAAAGTGGTTTTTAATATAGGATAAATATCTTTTCTAGATGGTCTAAATCCAACTACAAGAGGTCATATCAAGAACCTCCAATAACATAAATAATTTTACAAATAGAAATGATGTGCTAAGTCCCCCAATCACAAAAGAGTTCCAATGCAAATAAACCAAAACATGAATTATTTTCTCATTCCTAGATTTTACCCCCTTTTACAATGTGATACCAAGGGAATATATATATCCCAAAATAAACCTTAAATCTTAAAGCCCTAAAGATAATAAATTATAATATATATAATTTTATTTTCAGGTAATTTCATCTTTTAGTGCCAACCAAAAAAAAACTTGGATAACCCCTAAATTAACACACACTATCATATCATCTATATGAAGGATTTAGGTCCTGATAAGAAGTTATTCCAAATATATTTTATTCCAGATTTTCAAAAAACACAAAATCCTATTTTTTGGCACTATATGAAGGAGTTAGGGCCCGATAACACATTGAAAAATATTCAGGGTTTATATAGAATCTTACCATGACATTGTCCACCTCATTATCTAGCACCCTATAAATTTTCAAGCCAATCCAATAGTCGGATCAAAAGTTATGCCCTCCAGAATATAGGCTCCTAAATCACTAGATATCACTTTGTTATATTTAATTTGAATAAAATCTATTAGTTGCATATAATTTTTACATAATAATTAGATAAGCTATAATTATTTTTGTAAGTTTGGTTAATTTTAATCTTAGTCCATAAAAAAATTATTTACACAAAAGTAAATTGGTAGTCTATCTATTTAGATATATTCTAATGTATTCTTTTACTTTGTGATATTATGCACATACATAGATTCATGAGACCATGATTCTACTATATCCTTATCCTTCAAGTTGCATTTCAAATCAATATCTGCATTTTAACAATTGCTATATTGGATTTCATTTGATTAGTCATGATTAGTTTTATATCTAGTGATGAACCATACACAAGTTTTAACATTATCATTCAAAAACCAATGGATGTATTTATTTATCTAAAACAATTTCAATGGTTTCTTCTTATGACCATGTAATTTCTTCCATATTGTTGGATATTTCTTCTTATGACCATGCAAAGTGTATTTATAAATTAATAAAGCATTGGTGTCCTATATTGTTAGGGTCTTATTTTATCTTAAGCTTTATAGATTGTGAAGAGAAACAAATTATTATTTTTTCTTTCTAAGTAATACATTTTCCTTTCTCTCTCTTTTGTAAATTTGTAGAAATAATATTCAATGTTCTTAGCTAAAAATAATTCTAAGTAAATTATTGGTGTGGGATTCTATATAATTATGTTAACATAGATTATGATCGAAAGAAATATGATTTATTTATAAATTCTAATCCAGTAGATCAACTTGTGGCCATTTCATAGTTTTATTAGGATATACATTACTCTAATAACTTGTTAGGTTATAATGTAAATTTTTCATGACTAGGTTCTTGAATATTTTTACATTTATTTCCTTTTATTATTCACAACAATATAAATATTTTTAAAATAAATCTACTCTCAAAATTATGTAATGAGTTGAATATTGAATATGAATTTCTTTGTTCTCATCTAAAAACTGTATTGTAAAAGTTATTATGTAAAGAGATATTGTTTAAAATTTTGAAAACATCCAAAAGATCATATAGAAAATCATTTGAGAAATTGAAATTTAAAAACAATATGAATAGTTATTAAAATTTTAAAAAATAATTTTATTAAACTAATGTAGATTATTATTAATACAATCAAGGTGTATATCGAAATTCAATTTTAATATCAATAATTATATTATTGTTGATAGTTATTCCTTTGCTTGTACATAAGAGTTAGACTTATAAATTATACCATAAAATATAATTATTCCACGTAATACATGGTGTTTTTGTTTCTTTTCTATTTTCATATATCACATATTCCTTATAGTTAGTTTTATCAAGAGGAGACCTACATAGCTTAACTCAAACATTCTAGTATTCACTAAACTAGAAATAAACTTGCTTCTTAGTTATAGTTTAATGTAGTGCATTATTTAGTGCACCTTGGAAGAAGTGAGGCCATCAGGAAGGGAGGAAATCCTATCACTATTCAACTAAATATATCCATCAATGACTTGATTCATCGTTCAAATGAATGATTACCCACTTTTCGTGTGGAAGTAGTAATCATAAAATTCCAACCACTTAATTTTCTAATTTGGTAATATTTTTGTATATTGAATAATATTATTTTGCAATGATGAAATATCATACAATTATATAATAGGATAATATAGTTATACAATGATAAAAATTGGTTTGTAGAGCTAGATTGTCATACAATTGATGCAACATACAATAAGATTGTTATACAATTAAGGGTATCATATATATGGGATATTTGTACAAGGATGGGTGTACAAGGATGGGTGAGTCGTCTGAAGAGGAAAGGATTTTTCATTTATTAGTCACTTGCTACTACATCAAAAACTAAATCAATAAGAAACACAATGTAGGTCTTAATCATAAAATATTTTGTGATATAATATTTACTTTAGAATTAATTTTATTCCACATGTATTAGTATACTTTCCACTCCATACTCATAGAGGATGTTAAAAATTTTAAATTTAATAAATAGGTACTTCTCAAATCTTAATAATGAAGTTTGGTACTTCACCACTTATATATTTATAGGATTTGATGATTTGAGAAGGTGATTTTGAATATAAGGTAAATAATTTTTTTAGATATCACTTTGTTAGATTTAATTTTAATAAAATATATTAGTTGCATATACCTATTACATAATAAATGGACCATCTATAATTATTTTCATAAGTTTGGTTCAGTTTTATCTAGGTTCATAACAAAATTATCCACATAAAACTAATTTGGTAGTCTATATAGTTAGATATATTCTAATGCATCATTTTCCTTTGTGATGTTATGCATGCCCATAGGGACATGAGACCATGATTCTAATATATATTTATTATTCAAGTTGTTTTTCAAATCCATCTATGTATTTTAAAAATTGCTAGATTGGATTTCATTTGATTAATTATGATTAGTTTTATCTCTTGCAATGAACCATACACAAGTCTTTCCAGTATCATTCAAAAACCAATGGATGCATTTATTTCTCTCATAAAATTTCAATGATTTATTCTTAGGACCATGTCATTTATTCCATACTATGGAATGTGTATTTCTAAATTTATGAAGAACATAAATTGATATTCTTTGCTAATTATGAAATTTCCTATGATATTTTTGAGCGGATGAACATGAAAAAGTGTCCATTGTTTTCTTTCTTGATAACTCTTCAAAAGAGTTTAGTAAAGTAATAATAAATCATTACATTTCCATAGTTTGAGGAGCTAATTTTATTTTAGATTTATGGATGGGTATAATGAAAATTTAAGTGTATTTAATAGAAATACTTGTTTGAGTGAAGTATTGAGTTGGTGTTGAACATGTAGGACTATCAAGAGAAAGAAATTTAAAGAATTTTCTCTAGCTATGTTTTAGTGTATTTTATTTTCCCTTATATATATTTGTAAATATAGTATTGAATGTTCTTAGTTGAAAATAATTCTAATTAAATGATTAGTATGGGCTTCTAGATAATTATGTTCATATAAATTGTGAAATAAATAAATTTAATTTATTTATAAATTGCAATCCATTAGATCAACTCATGATCATTGCATAATTTCATTAGGAGATAAATGACTCTAAAACATTTCTAGGTTATATTTTTAAGATCAATTTTTTTCTTATTTTAATATAATTTAATTTTTTGTAACTAGTTTCTTGAATATTTTTACATTTATTTGATTTTATTTTTCACAACAAAATAAATATATTCTTAAATAACTCAATGTCAAATTTATATCAAGTTTGATGTAGTTGAAATATTGAATATAAATTTCTTTGTCCTCCTCTAAAAACTTTTTTGTATAAGTATTATGTAAAGAGATATTATTTAAATTTTTTAAAATATCCAAAAGGTTATATTGAAAATATTTTGATAAATTTAAATTTAAATATAATATATATATTAATAGGTTATATGTGGCTTCTATTGGGGTCCACTCCCATCACAATACCAAAATATTACATTGGTTGTAACATACATTTTTATCAAGATTTTTTTATTTCTTTTTTCTCTTAAATATATTCTTCAACTTCCTCAAAGTGCTATTTTCACAATAACTCCTTGACATCATTTTTATTAAGACATAAAATTTCACTAAGATAAATATCACCAGCATAATTTTCTAATTTATCTTGTACTTGATTTCCTTATCTATAAATATGCTCACACTGCCATGAGATTACCTCTAGTTATAGACAATGAACATAAGCAATAATACTATTTTTTATCTAGTCTCCACATCTATTTTTGTTAGTAGCATTGATGATAATTTGTGAGTTCCTCTCAATTGAAATATATTTCCATAATTTTTTCTTTGTCCTTTTCTATTGTAATTTTAATCCCTGTAAGAAGTATCATAGCCTCTGCATAGTTGTTAGTTGATGTTCCATATGATTATGAATAAGTGAGGAGAATTTTTCCTTCACTATTTCTAAAAATACCACCTTCGACAACTTAAACTGGTTTCCCTTTATAATCACCATCAAAATTAATTTTGATAAACCCAATTTATGGATATTTGTATTTTACCATATATCAAAGTAGATCATTTGTTTTAACTCTATTATCACAAATGACTCTTCCATGTGTGTTCAAATCATGTAGCCAAGTTAGTAGCACCTATTTTTCTTTTTCTTCAATTGAGACTTCCAATGATGAGCACCACATTTTTAGAAATTCTACAAGAGAGGCACTAATACGACTTGGGCATCATTTTGATATTTATTTTTAAAAATTATTTTATTCCTTTAAATCCATAAATTCCAACAAATAATGGCAGGGCCAATCCTCCAAAGAATACATAATGCTTTAGATTTATTATAATTTATCCAACATTTTATCAACTCTTTCAATGTTGATCAAGCTACCCAATATAGTTTTATATATAGCGTGAAAAAATTGATAATGAAGAAATAAATGATTTGACGTTTCTAAATCATTATCGCATAAGGCACATCTGAAGGGTCCATAATATCCTCTTCTTTGTAGACTCTCTTTGGTAAGAATATTACATTGAACTACTAAACAAGGAAATGTTGAGGCCTTTAGAAGAGCTTCTAATAACCAAATGTTCTTCCAAGAAAAATCATTGGGAGAAGGAAATTTTGATTGTTCTAAATACTCATATCCCAACTTGATTGAGTATCCACCATCCTTTGATAAATTCTAAACCAACTCATCCTTTCATGTAAAAATTGGTAAAAAAAGCTCTCAAAGCTTATTTTGAAGTTCATCTACAATTTGATTGAGTTTCTCTCATTCGATCAGGTTACTAAAACAAATCCATGTTATAGAGTTTTTTCTCCTAATAATATAATCTTTGACCTTTGTACCTTTGCATGCTATGCATTATTGAGCTAATGGTTTCCATTTTGAGTTAGATTTAAGAGGATAAGGCTTCAACCAAGCATAAAACCAAAAATTTGCATAACTCCTCTCATTGACTAACCATCTAATAATTTTATTTATCAAATGTAAACTCTCTAATATAAAGTTCCATGTTGATGATACTTTGGGTAGGGTAATTTTCCTAAACAATTTTTTTTTTGTACTATTCAAAAGAAAGAGGATTTTGAAAGGGATCCCACAACCTTTTACAGAGCAACCTGCTACAAATGCAGCTGGAAGAGAACATTGCAAAACACAAAAATAAAACAACCAATGAGAATCAAGATAGTTCTACATAATTAATTCAATTTTATGGGTAACATTACCAGACATTTGAGAAACCTTCTCAGCAAAATCCAATGCCATCTTGAAAAATCTCCAAACCGCACAGACAAACATAAGAGAATCAAAAGAACACATCACCAAAGACACCACCAAGGCAAAATATTGAAAAGTGGATAACATACCAAGGCATAAAATCCCACAATTATTTCCCCAAAACCAATCCCAAGAAATGGAATTATCACTAGCCCAAGTACCCGCCTTGTAGCGAATCCATAGGAGAAGCAACCAACATTCAAAAAACATGTGAAAATATATGATATAGGAGGTAAAAATACAAACCACAGAATAAATCTCATACCTAAAATCAAGAATAGTCAAGAAGAACTAACAACTCATAATGAGGGTAGGACTTGGGGCAATGGGTGCACTCCAACAGAAGCTATAGAAGCTTTAGGACATATCTGAACACTGATTATGAAAAGGAATACGAGATTCAAAATTTAAAATTTAAAAGGGAAATGAGTCCATGAAGTCTAGGGAATTAATACCGTCTGCCACCCTATACTTTGACCAACAATGGCTGCTACTCCAAAGCCCCACCCACAAAAGCAAGATAAGGCTAACCACCTACCAAAAATTAATGAAGATCATTATTAACACAATGAATGACCTTGAGATGGAAATCCTTCTACTATGTAGAAGATCCTTGGTGAGATACCACCATATTCACTATTAATTCCACTACATAATTGTCTTATCTAAAAATGTACATAATCATAACTTCATCCAGGGATCGAGCAATTCCAATGACTTCATCAATCAAATTTGCCACCCTCCAGCTTACATGGCAAAATATGTTTAGCATATTAATAATGTTTAAAGAATCACCCTCTACAATAATTTTGTGAATACCTAGATCTCTAATCAAATACAAGCCTAAGAATGTTGCCCTTGCTTCAGCAAATTTGGACAAATTAACACCAATATTTTTTGCATAGGCAAGAGCCAAATTTCCATCGTCATCTCGAATGACCCCCCAGAACCGCAACTCTTGGGTTACCTTTAGAGGCCCCATAGAAATTCAATTTACACCAACCTACATATGGAGGGTTCCAATGAATAAAACTCCTAGGGTTAGGAGCAGGCAGGGGATGATACACATACTCAAAACCAAGGCTTTATTCAATTAAAGCTTCATAAGGAATCAAGGTATCTAAAAACTCAAACTCCTTGAAAGCACTCAAGACATTCTCCACTATTCTACATAAAATGTGGAAGCTAAAATGAAATATTGAAGATTCCTTATATTTAAAAACATGAGCGTTCCTCTCCTTCCACACCCTCCAAATCACATGAGGTAAAAGAAAAATCCATAAATACTTAATTTTAGGCAAAAAAAATGGAGAGGCCCATTGCGTAACACAATCCATCACTAAGTTAGAAAGTATCCAGCTTACCCCTAACCTACAGATGATGGACATCAAAATTTTCTTAAAGACCCCATAGTTAAGAAGTAAGTTTGAAGTCGATTCCCAAGATTTTTTACACATAAAGCATGTTTTAACCAGACACATGCCTCTTTTATGAAGATATTTAACAGTTAGAATCTTGTTTTGCACTACAAACTAGAAAAATATATTAATCCTAGATAAGATTATTCCAGATAATATCATGAGGAAAAAATCCATCCCCATCCTCACAAAGGAGCTCGTAAGCAGACTTGAAAAAATATAAACCAACACTATCAACTTTCCAAATCAGGTGGTCCTCCACATTAACTTGCCACACCACATAAATATGGAGCTCCTCCATAAGAAAATTCTAGAGCTGAAGATCTCTAGCAGTCCTTACCATAGGCGAAGGATTGGTCCATACTATTCTGTTTCCATGAATCTCAGTAAAGTCCACCACTTTCACAAGCCCAACAATCCTAGACCCTTCAATTAGGTCTCTAAAATGAATATCCTCACACAAAGGACAATCTATCAACCAAGTATATTCCCAAAAATTCATATTCTTACCATTACCCATAATCCATCTACAATTAATATTAACAAACTCCCTAGATTTTACAAGACTGTTTCAAAAAACCCACTCGCGAGAAGGGAGAAAATTAGAAATGAAAGAATCAAAATTATACTTAGCCTTAAAAATTTTACACCACAGTCTATCAACATTAGATGCAACCATCCATCAAATTTTTGCCACCAAAGCCTTATTCATCCTGGCAGCACTCTTAAGATATAAACCACCAAATTTATTTCTTCTACAAATTTGTTCTCAAGAGATCAAATGAAATTTATCTTTAAGCTCTAGGTATACCCATAAAAATGCCTTGCAAATGCTATCCAATTTTTCTTCCACTTTACCCAAAAGGTGTAACAAGGACATAAAATAGATAGGGATACTATGTAAAGTACTCTGAATGAGCATCACCTTCCCCACTTGGCTTAGAAGACCCCCCTTCCATGATGTAAGTTTTTGCTGAATTCTTTCAATCATTGTAGTCCACACAACATATGTGGCCCTCCCAAAAAAATAGGAAGACCGGGATAAGAATATGGAAGAGAGGCAATCTGAAAATTTAGAATGTCCACAATCCTCCTTTGACTTAGTTCTGGAGTGTTGATAAAAAATAAATTACTCTTCAAAAAATTAATCAGCTAGCTAGCCACCCTTTCATAATAATCTAAAATATATTTGACTTCCCTACCAATGACAACTAAAGCTATATAAGAGGTAAATGTGTCATCATCAAATTACTGATGGGAAATCGAGTTACAAGGAATTATCGGGTGCATCTGCAAATCATTACGCCACCGATAAATAGACCTTCCAAGGGACTCAGCCATAAGAATAAAAATAAAATGAGATATAATGTCCCCTTGTCCAAGACCCCAACAAGAATGAAAAAACCCTGCTGGAGAACCATTGACAAGAATAAAAAACCACTTTACGAGATGCACACCTTTACTAGCTTAATCCAACCTTCATAAAAGCAAAATTTCTGCAAAACTCTAAAAATAAATGCCAAAGAAACCCGATCATACATATTATTAACATCTAATTTAATAAAAAATCTTGCTCTACCACTTTTGAAAACTAAATGCATTAGTTTATGAATAACTATAGCTCCATCAAGAATCTGCCTCCCTAAAATAAAGTCACTCTATGTTGAATCAATAAACACCGACAAAAGTAGTTTAAGCCTATTCACAATAGTCTTAGATAAAATATTATAAATAGTATTACATAAACTAATGGGCCTAAAATCATTGAAATACAAATTCGAGTCTTTCTTTGGTATGAGGACAAGATAAGTCGAATTCACAACTTTCGAAGTAAAAAAATAATGCTACAGACACAAACATCTTCCCCACAAGTATACAAATACCTTTAGAAGAATAGAGGAGGGAATCCATATGGCCCAAGGTCTTACGAGAACCCATCAATATTATAGCTTAAAAAAATTCCTCATTCAATAAAGGAGCCATAAGTCTCCTATTCCAATTAGTAGAAATAATCATTGGAATAGCTTCTAATATTTCTCCTTTAGGAAAAATGTCATGATCAGGAATCAAGCACAACAAAAAATTGAAAAAATCAAAAGCTTCCTCCCAAAATTCCATGACATCAAAATAAATCCCTCCACTGACCTTCTAAATTTCCCTAATTCTATTGCGACCTCTTCTCTGCAAAGTAGAAGCATGAAAGAATCAAGAGTTGCAATCACATTATTTCAACCACAACTCTCTGGATTTTTTCTTCCAAAACAGTTCTTATTTAGCTTGCTTATTATGATAATCCACCAAAAGGGATATTTATTCCTGTAGAAGAGCATCATAACAACCTTGGGCTTCTATAACCGCTTCTATCTCCTTTAGCTAAGATTTCAATCTTTCTTTTTCTATGAACAAATTACCAAAAGACAATTTATTCCAAATATTAAGATAGTTTCTAAGCCTTCTAAGCTTGTTAGTTGACCTTAGCATTCCTTCACTAGAAATAGCTTCCTACCGTCATTCCATTACATAGGATTCAAAATCAATATGGGAACACCACATGACTTCAAATTTAAAGGGGCAAGGAATAAAAGGAGTACCATAAGGAACTTCCAACCATATGGGATTATGGTCAGAACCAATACAAGGCAAAGAAGATAGAGAATCATCCCTAAACAGATTGTTCCTAGAGGAAGAAACAAAAATCCTATCCTATCTGCTCAAAATCAGGCTATCGCCAGATCTCCTATTGCACCAAGTGAATTTCAGCCCCCTTAGATCCAAATCCTAAAGCTTGACCCTATTGACAAACTCAGAGAAATCATACAAGATTCTATCATCCACTTGATTACCTCCATACTTCTCAAACGGATATAATGGAGAATTAAAATCTCTAGCAACTACCTAGTCCTCATTTTGAAAGGTATCCCTCATCTCAAGAAGTAGGAGCTAAAACTTGCATCTATCAATATATGAATTAGGAGCATAAATATTAGACAAAACCCATATCCTATTAGTGATTTTACATGAGAATAAAATATTAATCACATAGCTAGAAGAATAAATAACATGGTCATCCAGCCTTTAGTGTTCTAAAAAGAGAGAAGACCACCAAAAGAACCATCTGGTTCACTAGCCATAAAACCTGAATCCTTCTAAATCAATTTATGCATAGACTCCCAAGAGGAGGCTTCTAATTTAGACTCCTGAATACACAATATATATGAAGATCTTTCGCTCCTGAACGAAGCTAGAAACCATTTCTTAGAGGAACTATTAAGCCCTCTAACATTCCATGAATAAATTTTCATAGGAATTTAAAAGGAGAGTTTCTTTCCCACACCTCGAAGGAGAGGATTTGAAACCATCAAGTTTCAATTGTTTTTCTCCATTTCCATTATTTACCACAAGAATATCTTGACCACCATTAGCCAATGCATCATCCATTGATCTCTTCTTACCTGATTTACTTAGAGGTCAACAAGGTTTCTTGACCATCCCAGTATCGACACCTTTTTTGTGATGACTTCTCATCTTGGGTCCAAGTGACCCTTTCTCCACAATCGAAGAAGAAATTAGGATCACACAGCCTCCCTCAATAGAAACATCAAACTCATTTAGGTAAAAATAATTCTTAACAATCCTAGGGGTAGAAATATCCTTGATGGGAGAATCCAAAGATGTCGTCAGAGGAGATAAAGACTCCTCATATTGAATCACCTGGGAAACCTCTTCCCTAACCGATTCCAGACATTCAAATAAATTCAATAAATGCAAATCAATAGCTTGACTCGAAGGGTTCACTTGAAGGATAACCTCTAAATTATGAGGACTAGGGTTCAAAGAACCCCTCCTAGTTTGAACTGACTCCTTTCAACCTGAACCAGATGCCCCAATAGCACTCTTCAACTAAGAAGGAGAAGAAATAATATCCTTGCCTTTCGAAGTCCCTTGAGATTTCTTATACCAAATGTTTTACTTCTTTAAATGGGCCATCTTGGGGAAATAATCCACATTAACACCCATTTTTGGGTCCTTATGAATAGGTTGGCTGACTGACTTCTTCTAAGAAAAAAAGTTGTGATGGTGGCCCCCCAGACGACAAGACTAACAGACCTAAGGCTTGTTATCATAAATCACTACTTGCACCCAAGTACCTAGGTGAAAAAAAAGTTCCACTAATATTTGAATATTCTTCTCTATGTCCACCATAATACACATTTTGAAAAATTAGTGTCGAGCTATAGATAGAGAAAACTTTGCAAATGAGATAAAGTTCTCAATAGATCTTACCACAACTTTGAAAACACTCTCATGCCATAAATACATGGGAAAATCATGCATGTGAACCCAAAATAGGACCAGGTTAACCCTATAAATATCTGGATTAAAATTAGAGCCCCACTTCCTGATAAAAAGACCCTGATTACCAAAAAACTAGGGACCACCCTCCAAACGTTTACAAGAATCCTCCTCGCATGAGAGCTTGATCGAGAAATTTTTTTGGGGAAGAGTAGCAAGGTCCAAAAAACCACAAGGCTTCCACTGAGATAATACCCATTGCTTCAACACATTCAAGAGTGTTATACAACAAACAAAATTATCCACAAAATCCTAGGTGCCTTTCCTCAACAAGCTATCAATAATGTTATCCAGGATACAAATTTGGTAGGATTCCTAATTAACTTCACAAGGATCAAACTTTTTACCAAAGGATACACCAACCACCATGCTAGCATAATAAGGTGAAGGAGAAGAGACTCCCTTACCAATAAACCTAGAATAAACCTTTCTAGTGTCCCAATATGGAGAAGGACTACATCCTCGCCACTCCTATATATATTTGAAGTAATAATTTTACCCAATTCTTTCTTTGATCTCTAAATAGTCTTCACCTGAGCTTTGCTCCTAATGCTAAATTTATAAGTCTACAATTTTGCAAACATGCTCCTCTAATATTCTTTCCTTTGTAATCCCGATCCCACTTACAAAAGGAAAACCTAAATTTTTCCTCACAACATTTCCATAGAAATTCTCTTTGAATTTCATCCATTTTTGATACAATACCTATTGGCAATATTGAAAGTGACATCATATAAATAAGAATGGATTGCAAAGTAGTCTTTATGAGTTGTAGACTTCCTACCATGATTAAAACTTTTGTTTACAACCCACAAAGAAAGATTTTATTCTATCCAAAAATATATATCCAAAGCTCCTTTTTATTCCCTTTTTCAAACAAAGGAATACCTAAGTAGGTTGATGGAAATTTTTCAATTTTTAACCCTAAAATCTTTACAGTAATGTGTTGTAAATCTAGGGTAGTATTAATTAAAAATATCCCCGATTTTAAATTATATACCAACTATATAGTAGTCTTATCATAACATGATAATAATAATTTGAAATCCATGGCCTCATTGACTAAGGGATGGCCCAAAATAATAGTATCATCAAAAAATTGTAGATGAGATTCGAAGGGATAATTTTTGGCAACTTGAATACCCTTAATTTTTCCTTCCATTTTTACCTTTGAAAAGGTTATCCCTAATTATATTTCTAGAATAATGAATAGATAAGGAGAAAGATGATCACCTTGACGAATTCCACAAGTTGATTTGAACTATCCAACAAGAGAACCATTGATCAAAATAGAAAATTTTACAGTGCTATAACAACATTTAATCCGCTCGCACCAACTATAATCAAAGCCAAACTTTGTGAGAATACCATGTAGAAAATTCTAGAAAATTCCATCATATGCTTTGTTCATATCTCATTTCAAAAGCATACCTAGTTTTTTCATAGAATGAAGAGAATGTATGGCATCTTGTGTAATAATTATACCATTAAGAATTTATTTATCTTGAACAAAGCCACCTTGTTTCTTTGAGATAAGATATCCTAGAATTCCATTTAACCTGTTTACCATAATTTTTGAAATGATCTTATAAATTATATTACAAAGACTTATTTTGTGTCACCCTTCTTGGGAACTAAGATAATAAAAGTAGCATTAAGATCACTTATTACACCCTTTCTTTTTCAAACCTCTTCAACTGCATCTAAAATATCACTCTTCAATAAATCCTAAATTTTTTGAAATAAAATTGTAGAAAATCCATCGAGGCCATGTGCCTTATTAGGATGGAAATAAAATACTACTTTATGAAGCTCCTACATAGAAATATTCTTCATCAAGATTTCATTTTATCCCTAAGTGATAAGTGATAGAATATTTTACAAAAGTTTTTCTTGAGCCTCATTATCTTGCCTAGAATCTGATAAAATATTTTTGAATAGTTTGTTGCTTCCTTCCTTATATATTCTTCATCATCAGTATTTATTCCATCTAAAGTTATAATATTTTTGATATGTCGAATGAAATTTTTTTTTTGTTGTGACATGAATTGTTTTGTATTTCTACCTCCTTCCTTGAGCTATTTCTCTCTAGATTTTTGGAACCATTATGACTTCTCCTTTTTCAATGCATTATGATAATAAAAAAGTAATTTTTTTCTTTCACATAAGAATCTTGGTCCATTCCATTAATTTATACTATCTCATAATTTTTTGAGCTTGGATTCATTTTTTTAAAATGTTACCAAAATATTTGGCATTCGATATCTTCATTTACTCCTTTAAATATTTCAACTTTATAACAAACCTATACATACATGATCCTTCAAATTTTGATTCATCCCACCATAAAATAATCATCTGGAAATAAATCAGGGTCTTGGAGCCACATAGATTGAAAGTAAAATGGCTTTGGATGATCATTTTTAGGTGACTTGTTAGCTTTTGATGCAATATGTAATGGTGGATAACAATCACAAGATGTAGAATTATATGAAATAAAGTAAATCTATGAGATGTCTCAAATATACTATAAATAAAAATGAAAAAAATGAATACAATATAGCTATGGAGGAAATAGATACTCCATGAACAAATCTACCAAACTATATTTCATCCATATCCAATATATGGTGATCTACATAGCACTATGCTACTACCTACGAATATGCTCTGAGCTTCTATATTCTGCTTGTTACAATGAGACCCTTTTTATATAGGAATATAGGTTCCTTGGCCAAAACTCTATCTAGCTATGCAAGGGACACCTTGCACATATACAACTTGCACATTGATACTTGTGCATTTATTACATTGCATGAAGTAACTAGATAAATTCCCCCTAAAGTAATATAATGTCCTAAGTATGTACCTAGGAAGGTACATTTACATGAACTAAATGATGTAATATATTTTATTTATAACACCCCCCTATATTATATTATTTATGTATTGAAGACTTTAGTCTTCAATGTGAATCTCCTTCTTGATCTTGAGATTTAGATTCTTCTTCTCTATTTTCTATAACATGTTAAAGCAAGTAGTTAGTATCTTTATAACCTATCATTCTTTCTGAAAGAGATTTGACTTCATAATCATCTATAGATTCTTCTAGTTTTTTTATTTCTTCTATCCTCTAATCTAGATGTCCTTTTTAATTTATTTTTTGATACTCCAATTAGGGATAATTGGTTGGATGCTAAAATTGTTGTTGATGAGGATTTTGATATTGTCATGGCTAAAATTGGTTCCCATTGTTCATCTAATTTTCTTGATTCTAATTTTTGGGATTGAACTTGCAATAGCTGGTACTATGGCCTTTTTTCTTGCATATCTGAAAATACTTGTTGTACCATGGTTTTCATCCTTTTGATGAAGAAGCAATATTTCCTTGTAGATTATCTTTATATGCTATTGCAGTATTAGTGATTTCATCTTTAACTGTATTTTCCACCTCATATTCCTGTAGAATATTAACTAGGTCATCAAAAGAGGTATCTTTACTTAGGACTCGTAAATATGTTACCAAATGCTTATAGCTATCTAGAATTGCTCTCATGGTTACTTGAGTAAGAAGCTCATCCTTAACTGTTTCTCCTAAGGTCAATAATTTCCTTTTAATATATGTTACCTTCCTTAGGAACAATTCTATGCTTTATCCACTATTCATCTTTAATGAGTGAAGTTGAGTTTGAATATGAAGAATAGATACATTATTCTTTCCTTAAAATATTTTCTCTAGGATTGTCCATGCATCTGAAGATATTTTTGATCAATTGATATAGGGTTGTATATCATTAGTGATAACAAAGGTTATTATCATTAGAGGATTTGAATCATTTTCCTCAAACTTTAGGATTTTAGTATCACCTATGGCAGGTCTTTATGTTTTCCCTTTGATAATATCCCAAATTTTTTCATATAGCAATATTCCTTTCACTTTATTATTTCAGGAGAAATAATTAGGACCCTTGAATTATTGAGATTCTGCTAGGAAGAATTTGTTTGATGCTATTTAAATTCCCTAATATCAATCCTTAGATTTTGTGGACTTCCTTATGTCTCCCTTGTAATTTTAGAATATGATATAGTGCTTTTGTAAAATGTAGTTAAATTTTGGGTTTATTTTGTAAAATGTTGTAAATATTAAAATCAAATTTTCTAACACATAATTAGTTCTACTCGACTAAGCACTTTTCCAATTTTGAAGAGGTTTTAATGTTGGATTTCTTTTGTCCCTTTTGAGAAATTTTGAGACAAGAAAATTTTAAATTTCCAACCTTAGAAAAAACCTTAATAACCTCTTTTAATATCCCTTAGTATTTAATTTTAGTGTTTCTAATTTTTAATAACCTAATTTGGTGTTGTAATGCTTATAACTCCCAAATATAAAAAATTAGAAAAAAATAATATTTACAAATATTTAAAAATAAATTTCTAGTAGAAACCCTTATTGCACCTAATTTTAATATTGATTTGATAAATTATTCCTTTGAGGTATGGCTTTCATAAGGTTAAATTATTCTAAGTTTAACCTTGATTTATCAACCTTATAATTGTATAACTCATGCAAATTGTAAAAATATTGTCATAGGTTCAATTATGACAAATGTATATTTCATTCAAGGAAGATCATAATTCATATAGAACAATTATTAACTTACCTGTAAGGTACATCATGATATGATGAATGCTAAGGATGATGGAGTTGTGCAACATGGGACCTAAAACCAAACATGGAACCACTACCACCATATTCAAATTCCTCTCCTCCATTTGCTTCCATGCGGACTTCTCCACCACCATATTTGCATCATAGTACCAGTTCCGCATCACCAACATGGTCAATATTTTAATAATATATTTATAATTTCATCGATTTTTGAAAAGCCACAATTAAATTTACAATGTCCACTCCATACCTTTGTTTGAATTCAATAATCCAAACCACTCTAGCAGTTTTCATCGATGAAAATGCCACGATCTCTCTTTGGGTCCCTGTAGACCATTTCGATTGAAGAAGTGATGACTAAGAACTTTACTCCATATTATGTTTACGTATCCACTACATTCACGGTTCCTTTGATGATTGGCTCTATCACTCTTTCCTTTATCCCCAATCCCTATGGTGTCACATAAAAAATCAAATATAAGAACATAAGATAAATTAACTATGGTACACATAGAACTTACAAGGTCATCTATTATAGGGCAGAAAATATGGAACATGCCCTTGTAGCCTTCAATAATTGTAACCAGAATCTTGTAGTCCATAATATCCTCTTGTAGAATATACAACCTATTTTTATCTCCTTTCAACATCCTTAAATGGTCGTAATTGGTATCATCTATAGTTGTCAAATACAATAAACTATAAATAAATAAGCAGATACTTTAATAACCATGTTGAATGAATATGAATGTATAAAACACCCACTAGGATTACGAAGAGTTCCTCTAAAATTATATCCTCTACTCAACAACATATTGACAAGCCAAGAACCAATGAATCCTCTAGCTCCTGTCACACACATAGTCTCCTGCCTCATTTTTTGATATTCTAAGACAATGATGGGTAAGCTTAATGTAAGTGATTGTATAATGCAACGATATGAAATGTAATGCAACGATATTTTTATATTTTTATCTTTTTATTATTTTAATGATGTTTGTGGATTTTTATTTATATATATGTATGTGTGTGTGTGTATACATTTGACCAATGGGCTTAGTGGATGCCATAGGGTTTTTTTTTTTATGACCAAAGGGTTTATGGGTACCTTTGGGGCTTTTTGGGTGACTAGAGGGTTTAGATACCTTTGGGGAATTTTGGGTGACCAAAGGATTTATGGGTACCTTTGGGGCTTTTTGGGTGACCAAAGGATTTACAGATACCTTTGGGACATTTTGGATGACCAAAGGTTTTATAGATACTTTTGGGGCTTTTTTGGTGACCAAAGGATTTATAGATACCTTTGGGGATTTTTGGGTGACCAAAGGATTTATGGGTACCTTTTGGGATTTTTGGGTGACCAAAGGATTTATGTGTACCTTTGGGGATTTTTGGGTGACCAAAGGATTTATGGTTATCTTTGGGGCTTTTTGGATGATCGAAGAATTTATAGATACCTTTGGGGCTTTTTGGGTGACCAAAGGATTTATAGGTACCTTTGGGGATTTTTGGGTGACCAAAGAATTTATAGATACCTTTGGGGATTTTTAGATGGCCAAATGGTTTATGAGTACCTTTGGGGATTTTTGGGTAACCAAAGGGTTTATGGATACCTTGAGGGATTTTTGGGTGATCATAGGGTTTATAAGTACCTTTGGGGATTTTTGGTAGGGTACGATGCTTTAAGCATGAAAATGCCACTAGTGAAGGTTATTCAAGGGTTTAGGCTCCTCACATCCTTCAATGGAAGCTAGGTGATAAGTTCTAGGTCCATTCTAACTAGTGATAATGAATGGACCTAACGGGTTTGCTGTAAATTTAACCTATATATGGGACAAAAAGTTAGAGTTTTTTTGTTCTCTTTTAGAACAAGGTCACCAACCTAAAAGTCCCTAGAATGGACTTTAATGTTATAGGCTCTCTTAAGATGATTTTTATAAACACATAGGTGCTCAAGAGCATTAACGTGTTGTTCATCAAGTAAAGTTAATTGGTCAAGGCGAGCTTACGACATGGTGTCATAATTGATGAACTCTTGCATGGATATATGCAATGATAGAATTTTCATCTCTAAAGACATGATGACCTCATCACCATACACTAGTGAAAACAAATTTGCCCCAATGGGTGTTCGAATACTAATGTGGTAGGCCTAAAGAGCAAGAGGTAATTGAGTATGCCAATCTTTGTGATTATCCTTAATGGATTTCTTTAAAATGGCAATTACTGTTTTGTTTGATGCCTTATCTTATATGTTGTCTTGTGGATAAGACGGGGTAGAAAAACTATGTTGGATGTTATATTTAGTTGTTAAAGAATGCACATCCTTATTCTTCAAAGGTGACCTATTATTAGAAATTATTTTGGATGGAATACCAAAATGATAAATGATATTGTGTAACATGAACTCCACAATATGTGGCCTAGTCATAGTGGTAAGGGGAATCGCTTCCACCCATTTTGTGAAATATTCAGTGGTTGTAATGATGAATGTATGATGGCTTGAGAAATAGGGTGAGATTTTCCCAATTAAGTAAAACCCTCATTATGAAAAATACCAAACCAATTGAATCGATTATAAGCTTTGAGAAGTTATGTGTGTCAAATTAACATGGTTTTGAAACTTTACGCACTTCTTAACCTAAGCACAACAATATTGCTCTAAATTTGGCTAATAATAGCCCTTGTAAATAATGCACTTTGTTATGGCCACCACATGTACTATTGTGTGCTTGTACGATTATCCAAAATGACTCTTGAGGTTCTAAGAAACAAAGGAGGATACCCTCATAGCTTCGAAAATACAATATGTCTCCAAGTAATACATATTTTTCCACTTTTTTTTTGAATGTGCAATTGATTGCAAGCGCAAATCCAGAAGGGATGTTACCAATATTTAGGTAATATTTTAGCTGGATGTACCAATATTGATTTGAAGAAGCCTCGATTGCATGAATTGCTTGATCCTTTTGAAGTTCATCTCTTTTGAATATTTATTGGGAGATAACTTGTAAATATGGCATTGTGCTACTATCAAAAGGATTTTGAGGGAATAAAGTCCCCCAAACAACATTATTTAAGAAATTGTGAATTTTATAGAACTATTCATGAGAAGGTTCAATTTGAATCATGTGGAATTCTACATTGGAGTGAAGGTTCTCATGCTCGATTGCATATTTTGATAGCATATTGATTTGAATGGTTTTTATGTCATCAAAAGGGTTCTGCAGGATTAAAAATTCTAAGGAGGCCATTGTGTTCACAAAATAGTTAAATAATTGAGGGAGTGTCTCAATATCATACCATTCAAAGTTTGCTTGAATATTCTTGAAAAGGGATTTGTAGTCTTGCAATATTGGGCATATACATTGGAATATTCTCTTGAATTGATTCACTATGAGAAAGGAATCATCAAAAATATTGAGCTTAGTTATTTTCATGGTGATTGTCGTTTAAAGGCCTATGATAAGTGCTTCATACTCGACATTATTGTTGGTGCATGGGAAAGTGAGTTTGAATGAAAGGGTTATTGGAGCCCCTTTATGTGTAAAAAATACATTTAACATGTCACCCCCTTACTCGTATTTAGAGCCATCAAAAAATAGAGTCATGACAGCTTATGTTTCAGGATCTTTAAGATAAGGTGATTCTAACACTTGAAATATTCCATCATCGAGAAGCTCTAAACTAAGAGGTTGGTCATCCTAGAGGTGAGCCTTCATGAGTTGATCAATGATGAACTAACCTTTAATTTATTTATTTTTGATGAATTTGAGGTCAAATTGCATCAACAACATAATCCATTTCACCGTGCGACTATTATGGTAAGCATGAATCATCACATATCACAATGGATTATCTTTGGATACTATATACATGTTATGATTGATCATATAATGGAGTAGCTTCTTAGTGTAAAAAACCACTCCTAAGTATAGCTTCTCAATGTATGCATAATATATTTTGTAACTGACCAAGGTGTGACTAATATAGTAAGTAGCATATTCTTTATGAAATTCATTCTTTTGGGTCAACATGGCACCCAACACCAGCTCAATATATGAGATGTATAGATAGAATGGCACTCCTAGTTGGGTAGGAGCCAATATTTGTGGTGAAGCCAGGTATTGTTCAATCTTGTCAAAGGCATCTTGACACTCGTTATCCCAATTAAATGTGACCCCCTCGTGTAAAAATTTATTCATAGGTTGAAATTTATTCGATAATTGTGCTATGAAGAGCTTGATGGATGCAACCTTTCCTTGAAGAATCTAGAGCTACTTGATAGTAGTGGTGGGAGGCATTTCAAGGATTATGGATTTGGGTCCCACCATGATCACCATTGTAGAGCAGAAAAAATGGTACACCTAGCAAAGGGAAATGAAATGCATCTACTAATTTAAACACTAAAAAGATATATTAATGTAATCATGATAACAAATAGGTGAAATAAATGAGGGTTATCTTTGTAATAATTAATTTTGCAATTACACTGTTAAAAAATGTTCCCTTGAGGGCTCTAAGTTGATACAATCATTATAGAAGTTCAAAGGATCTAATCCTTTTAGAAACTCAAGGTGCACTTTAGTGTCTTCCTCGCACTCATGAATTGAAGAGTGGGTTTTTTATACTGTTGCGATGATCGATCTTTCATCAAACTCGTAATTCCTTCCTTGCACACTAAAATACTTGGATCTATACACAAAGAACTCAAAATGATTAATAGCATGTGTGGATTGAAATAAAATCAAAGAGATGAATGCAAAAATAAATATGAGGAGTGAAATAGATGATGCAAAACTACTCCAAAATGCACCAAAACTTAGTATAATGCATATAATCTACTTTAGAGATGATTTGTGCTAAAACATAGGTGAAATTATATGCAAAATCCATGGTCATCCCTAGGTGTTCCAATTGGGACTATTAGAATGAAAAACATAATAGAAGATCCAAAACTACTTAAAATTGGACCAAATACTAGTATGATGCATATAAACTATTCTAGAAATGATCTATATTGAAATAGAAGTGGTATGCAGATTCATGGTCATCCCTGGGTGTTCCAATTGTGACTATTAACCATCTTGGGGGGAAGACCACCAAACTTGGTGGTTTTTTCCACCAATTCCTTTAGGATTTGGTTCAAACTACTCCTAGGGGTGTTGTCGTCAAATTTGGTGATCTAATTCATGAAATTGGGTGGGAAATGTAATGTATTTATGTGTTTTTGGGTGACTTGGAAACTTCCTTATATTGATGAAGATTCCAAGTTAGAACACATGGTGAAAGAGAGAGTGAATTTTAGCAGCACTTCATTGTAAAATATTCCAAAGACCTCTCTCTAATAATGGATGGATTGAATCCATTTTATAACCCAAGAGAGCCATAGGGTCAAATGAGCAATATAGGGCATGCAAGGAAGGAGTCACCACTTGTCAAAACCATGACATGCATAGGGTGGGATAAGTCTCGAAATTGGTCATCCCATTTGCAAGTTGTGATGGATTTGACTAACCCTCAATATATCATAAATTATTGGGTGGGATAAATGATAGAATTAGATTACCATTTATCATGTCATTGAATTTTTAAGGGGCCTAGGCCATGGTCATCCCACCCAGGGATGGTTGCTAGTGGAGGTCCCTAGGTGGTATGACCATGAACTATGGTTGTCGTATGGTGGGACGACCTGGCTACATGGCCCAAAACTTCCCAAAAGTGGGGAAAAACTTTTCAAAAGTGGTTAGGACCATTATTTAACCCCTGAGGGTTGCCCAAGGAGGCCATATGGTGTTGATAAGACTGCTTCATTGCAGTATAATCAGATTGACGTGCTTTTAATGTATACAATTAGAACTAAAGTAACTGAGATGAAACACCAAACACTAAAAACATACCAATAACTTTAGTATTTACATTATAAACCTTTTGATAAATAAACTAAATAATTTTTTTTTAATAAGTTGAAAAGATGATGTTTTTTTTAATAGGTTGAAAATTTGGAGGTGCATCTGGAGCCCCCCTCCCCGTGAGATGAACTTGGGTCTCTCCTAGGAGAATCCAATGCCTATTACCATTGGAGTACCCTTTTCAGCTTAAAATAAACTAATTATTATATTTTAATATTATTAGAAAAAATTGCATGTGGAACTTTACTTTAAAATATGGAGGTTGAAAAATCTTGTCATCCAAATTAAAGACTTGTAGAGGGAATTGGATAATGTAATTATGATAGTGTTAAAAAAAAAGTGGCGGACTTCTTGACTATGACTAAAATAGGTATTATCATATTATTATTGATTTTTGAAATATTTTATTCTAAAAAATATATACAATATTTTTGAATATAATTGTATATAATACTCTTTGATTGTTTTTTTAATGAAATTGAAATAGAAAATGTCCTTCCCAAAAGGTTCAAGGTTCAATCCTTCTCTCATTTTTTTTTTATTTGACTTTGTAATATTACATCCATGTATAATTGATATTAGAAGGAATAAAATTAGTATTTGTTGTGTAAACCTCCTTAAACAAATAAAATAAATAAATTATTATACTCTAACATTTTAAGAAAAAAAATTGATTATAATATTTCACGGAACAAGGTTTTACAATACATATAATAATTAAAATAAAAAATATTATTATTTAACAGTTCTTACAACTACAATTGCAGTTGTTACTCCCTGACCCCCACCCTCATCAGAGTTAAAGTATACTTTATCCTTGTTTTGATGTTAGCTTATTCAACCTGAATCCCACCATCCAATGCAAACAAATCATGCCCACTCAAGTTATACAATCTTAATGGTTTAATAATTAAAATAAAAAATATTATCATTTTACATCCATGTTTAAGTATAGTTTATCTTTGTTTTGGTGTTAGTTTATTCAACCTCAATCCCACCATCCAATGTAAACAAATCATGCCCACTCAAGTTATGCAATGTTAATGGTTTTTTTAATTTTTTAAAGTCATCATTCAATCCATGTTTTGATTATATTGTCATTGATTTATGAAATCATCATTGTAGAAAAAAAGTATGTAATATATATATTTTTCACAAGCTCATTAATACAACCCATACACCTTATTGTTGTTTTAATATGGGTCTTTCAAAAGAAATATCAAAGCATTAATATAAAATACTCTTTAATATATATATTTTAAATAGGATTGTAATGGTTTCACCTATACATCATCGCTATGTATTGGCATTACAATAGTTTTAAAAATCACTTATATATTGTTTAGCAAGATTTAAACCTTGGTATTTTTTTTAATTTGAAAAATCTAACTGATTAAATTAATGTCATTTTTTTTTCAAATACTTTTATCATTTTACTATAATTTTTATATGAAAAATAGTTTAAAATAATTATCATAATTATTCTTATAAAAAAAATATTATTTACTTAAATATTAGAAATAAAATTTTTATATTCAAAATCAAATAAATAAGATATTTATACTTAATAAAATGAATAATACATGCACATGATCTCGACTTTACGCGGGGTCATGGTTGGGAGGAGACTTCTCAACCATGTGCATTGGTCGTAGGGATTTCTTACACTAACAAAATAAATATAAATAAATAAATAAATGACACATGAACATGAATGTCTCCTCTATACGGTAGACACACAGAATACTCGATGGTCTTATTGCTCTTATAAACATTTACTTTACTCAATAGAACTCATCATTTTTTTGATTAAGGTAGAAGAAGAGGTTTTGAAAGAGACTCCAAACATTTTACAATAAACAACAAAAAATAAAATTTACACTCCAAATATGGTTTCAAAAATATGATTCCAAAACTTAAACAAGAAGGTCAAACAACCTATATACTATGTAAATTTTTGACTCTAGGATCATTTAAGATTATAGAAAATGTAACAAACAATGAACCAAACAATAGACTTAGACAAAGCTTAAACCAACAGAGATCAAAAACTATTTTTTTTTTGGGTCTTGAGCATCAAGATCCTTCTTTTTTATTCTTCAAGTGATATTTCGCTTCTTTTATTTTTCCAAGAACAATTGAAGCAAACATTTTTATGAGTCAAAAAGGTCTTTCAAAAAGCAATTTAGTATGCAGGTCTTTCAGTATGTAGTTCTAGTCCCTTATTCAAAGCTCTATACATAGATTGTCACCTTCTATAATGCTTCCAAACTCAACCAAAATTCCTAACTTTTGAGTCACCTCTATCCCTTCTAAAAAATAGAAGGAAGATCGCTGGTAAGCATGATACTCTCGTGGAAACATATTACTCATCAAGATCAAGCATGTCCTATTTTATTTCGATGCTCTAGTTGCTAGTACAAATAATGACTGATGTTGAGTATTGGGAATTAGAGAAGCCCCACATATCAGCTCCAATTCCATTGAGAAACTAGATACAACATGTAACTAACAAAATGATAATTAGTAAAAAATCAAGAGTAGAGCAGACCGAACCCAAAAGTAGAGTTGTAATGACCTAAAAATACACAAATAGAAAAATACAAAAATAAAAAAAGGTTTTTTTTTACTATGGAGAGAGGTACATGAACCCTTCATGGACCCCTAACCAAACCACTATTTTCCTAAAGTCTTAATATCCTAAGCTTTCCTAAAATCTACATCTCACGAGGTGCCCTAACACAAGTTTGTTTGTGTAGGCATATCATGTGTTACTGCAAATAAGTCCATCTTTCCCATCATTCTCGATGAGCTAGACTTATCACCTTCCATCCATCGAAGGTATACACACATATCCATGCCATACATAAATAGTTATGTGTAGGTATGCTATGAGTATTACAAGTTAAGCTATCTATCTCATCTCCATGATGAGCTATCTTAACTCAGATGTAGTCTCTCCACAACTCAGTCCTTTATCTCCTTAAGGGGGTCTTAATTCCTTTAGGTCTCCTATTTTTACCCTAAGGGGTTCTAAATTCTCTTAGGTCATCTATGTTCACCCTAAGGGGTTCTTAATTCCCTTAGGTCACCTCTGAGTTCACCCTATAACTCTACACATAAATTTCTAACATCAAGTAATCCAAACAATGATACATCTAGATACTACAACATTAGAAAGCATTCACCAAGCATATATAAAAATAAGCAAGATTAACTCTATAAGAGAATCAACTACATGACATAACCAAATACAAACATAAAGTAAAAATACCTTCTTTAATCCAATGAACAGTCATTGCATCAGAATTTGCACGGTGAAATACCATTTATGATTGATAAATAATTTGAGTTAATTCCTCCTCACACCACTAATGATATTGCTTTGTTGAAAGAAAAATAATTTGATGTGATTGAATTATTGAATCAGATTAATCAATAATTAAAAATGGAATCTAAAGTAAGGACATATGATGATCCTCATTTAGTAGATATCTTAGAGGCTTGTAAATTTTTGCGTAGGTTTGATTCACCTACAAACATGAAAAATGAATTAGCATTAAATATTTTAGAAATAAGCTAGTACTTGCAAGATCTCATAGTTGAAAAAGAAAGCCTAATTCCAAAACATGAATCAAATTATGAAATTTGCATTCTAAATAATAGACGAGGAAGAATTGAAAATAAGTTATAGTCTAATCAATTTTATAATTTTAAACTCCACTATGGGATTACTAATGGAACTAAATTAAAATGGTGGGGTGAAAGAGGTAAAATAATAATTTTTGCATTTTATGGCTTAATCTTACTTGGGTTGGATTTTAGTATAGCTTGGGATGCTTATCATGATATATTTTTGTTAAAGTGTGCTAATCGTGTTTGGGATCCAAGGAAATAATGACCTAAATTTTGCATCATCTTGTACATTATTGTATATTATTGTATATAGTTTTGGTTTTGGTTTTGTTATTTTTGTGATTTGTCCTTAAGTTTGGTTTGTGATTTTTGTGTTTTGGGTTGTTCTCTTGTTTTGAGCCGATGTTTTGTGGTTGCTAATTTATGGCCTTTACCCATTTTTTATGTTCCATTGTTAAGTAGGTTTGAATACCTAATCTAAAAGTAGGTGAACATGAGAAAAGTCTGATGAATTATTTTATGATCATGCTTAGATTTTAGGACTAAAATGGTGGAGAGTGGAACAATGAAATATTTTTCTAAAGCTGCATATATAACCCACATATTAAAGGGTATTTCTAGAAGTATTTAAGGATGAAGATATCTTGATTTGCAAATTAAGATTAAATTCTAACATTCTCAAATTCAAGTTTTACATAGAGGTTTGCAAACTTTGCTATAAAAAAATAATACAAGCAATACAAAGATTGATAAAATCTAATCTATTTGGCCATAAGTAAAGCAACATAAAATATGATTACCTATACTTCACTTCCATTGAACTCCTTGCTTCTCCTAGCTTCCCATTGATTATTTGAGGGTAATAGGGGATCAGGGCACTCATGGTTCAAGATAGGCATACCTTTAAATGCATCTAATTATTTACTTTACCAAATTACAACTATACAAAATCTAATTAAGTTTCCAACCATCTAATGCATAATGGATGTTATAAAATATTTGTTTCTTTTATCTTCACATCTCAAGTTTCCTTAGAGAGACATCCAACATGTGCTACTTAGATAAAGGTCTAACTTTAATCAAATTCATTCATGTCTTAAAGCATTAAATTTAAATACCTTTAACCTTTAAAGAAATCATTCATTCATTCCCTAAATAAAATCCCCATAACTTCAATTTAAAGAATAAATCCACATCCCTTTTAATTCACAAATTCCAATTAAATCAATTATTATTTTAAGCATTAAAATCACATCCCTTTAACCTTAAAACAAGCATTCATTCATTCTTTAAATCAAAGGCCCATAACTTAGATTTAAAGAATAAATCCAAATCCTTTTTAATTTCAAAAACCCTAAGAAGATCATCAAAAACAAAGCTTTCCTTTTTAATTAAAAATCCTAACATAATCAATAATAAATCAAAGGTTTCCCTTTTAATTAAAAACCTTAATATAATCAACAAAAATCAAAGGTTTCCTTTTTAATTAAAAGCCCTATTATAATCAATAATAAATCAAAGGTTTCCCTTTTAATTAAAAAACTTAAGATAATCAATAAAAATCAAAGGTTTTCCTTTTTAATTAAAAGCCCTAAGATACTCAATAATAAATCAAAGGTTTCCCTTTTAATTAAAAACCTTAAGGTAATAAATAAAAATCAAAGGTTTTCTTTTTTAATCAAAATCCCTAAGATACTCAATAATAAATCAAAGGTTTTCCTTTTAATTAAAAACCTTAAGATAATAAAAAAAATCAAAGGTTTGCCTTTTTAATTAAAATCCCAAGATACTCAATAATAAATCAAAGGTTTCCATTTTAATTAAAAACCTTAATATAATTGTAGACACCAAATTACAACCATTAATCCTCCATCCTAACCATCCCACCACCCACTTGTCCACCATACACCTTTCCCACCATCCATTTAGCCACTTTTAGCCCTTCCCGCCTTCAAAAGGCCCACTTTAGCCCTTTCCCACCATTTCCTAACCCAATTGGGCTTATTTTAATATTATTTTATATTTAATATAATATTTTATATTATATTATAATATATTTATTATAAAATATGTATTTATAAACCCAATTAACCACATCCATTCGATCTAATCTAATCTCCACCATCCATCTTCATTAATCCATGCCACATCTAAAGTGTAATCTCAGCCTTAGGATCTGATTTAATCTTAGCCACACAATTAAAAGTGTAAGGCTAAAACCCTAAGAAAACCCTAGGCTAGATTATAAAATAAGAGCATTCATAATGCTCAAACCTTGGAAGGTGACTCGATTGTTTTATGCCCTTAAGAGATCCTGGTGAAGCAGAAGGTTGTAGAGTTCTGAGGACTTCCACTGTCAAATCTACTCGTGATGATCCTAAACCCCCCCCCTTCCTCCTAGGACTTCTCCATCCTTCTCATTGCAACCATTCCATTTATCCATCCTCCATTATCGTCATCCCCCTCACCGTCAATCTGCTGCTACTACTAGGGCATCAAATCAACGAACAAATATTGAAGCATCATTATTGTAAGCAAGGTAAATCATCATTGGTGTTATTTTATTGCATAATCTATGGATTTTTATATGCCATTTTATTTATTCATAGTTAGGGTTTTTATTGATACCTGAGGGTCTCACATTGTGGAGCCCTCGTAGGTGTTACTAATTTCTCTTTCTATTTGTGTATATGCAGATCTATAGGTTCTATCTATTATTAGACAACTGCTAAAGCTAGCGTGGCCTGGAATTGAATACCTGAAGCCCACTCACTCTGTTAGGAGTGAAGCACGTTGAAGACACTAATTCATTATAGCTAGGGTTTCGAAGAACCCTAGAAAACTATAATTTTTGTATCAAAATAGTTATGTCAAGGCAGAATAATTGTACAAAAGGAGTTTTTAAGCTCCCCCCTATTATTTAATAATAATATCTCTTGTGCAATTACATTTGTCTTATTGGATCTGTTCATTTTCTGTTGTTATTTAGTGTTGTGCTTTTAGCTTCACAAATGGCGATCACGGTGGGACCCCACAAGGGTTTCATTTTACTGATTTTATTTACTTTGCTAACTTTATTTTTCTGGTCTGTTACAAGGGTTTTTAGGGACGAAAAACGTATCATTTTCCTACACAACATACCCTGATGGTTTTGGCCATATCTCACTCATCCAGAGTCAGATTGAGCTAAAATTTTGAGGGTAGGTTCCTGACACATCCTGGCATGTCTCCATAAAATTTCAGGTCAATAAGAGTAGCATAGATCTCAAAAATACCTCCACAAAATGTAGGATTTTTTGTAAGTTCATCCATTTGTTTTCTCATTTTGCTTTACGTTTTTTTGAGTTTTCTGCTATGTCTTTCAAATTCTGAGTATAAAATGAACACAAATTAAGTAATATAGGAAGGAATTCATAGTAGGTTGCATTTAGGTTTTTGTGTGCATTCATTTCACATAAATTTAATTTCTTGTTCTAAAATTGCAAATTTGAGTGATTGCTTGCATTTTGTTTGCATTGAAAAAGAAAAGGCATTACTTAGATTTTGCATTATTTTAGGAGTTAAATATTACTTGATTTTATACATCTAAGTAGGAAAAATACTAAGACGCATAAAGTAATCCTGCCCTAGGTTGGCCCCTTTGGCAGAGAGGTGGACGAACCCTTCGGTTGCTCTTTTGATATCATTTGGTATCATTTGTAGGTAGGGGGTTTTGAGCGGTGTACTCCACTCTCTTTAGGTGAAATTTGCATCTTGATGTTGGCTTCTGATTTAGATGAATAAATTTAGTCATATTTAACATTGTTTTAACACAATAAAAAACAAGAAATTTAATAAAATTTATCACACACTGCATGTGGCACTTTTAAACAATAGTGGTTGGATTTCATCACCAGCCATTGCTTGAGATTTGGTGATGGTGGCAGTCATTTCCATCCACCAATATCTGCCCTAGACACCTTAGGATACCCCCGAGCAAACTTGTTGGAGGTCATTACCAACAAGAATCTCGTTGCCCCAACCAGCCATAGTTTTTTTCCTTTGTTTTTATTAAGAAAGATTAGGGTACATAAAAACACACAAGCCTATAACTCTAAAAGGAATCTCACATTAAATAAAGAAAATAATTAATGAACAAGGTAAGCCACACATGGTGAAACTTAGCATTGATTTTTTTCTTTTATTTCAAATTTTGTACGAGTTTTTAGTTTGTGTTATTTTGATAAGCTTTAAATTTTTGGTTTAAATACTTTATGGTTTTAACAAGACAACAAAAGAAAGTAATAAACCAAAATTGTTTAATGGAAAACATTCCCCATTCTCCCGCTACTTCGGTGGCAAACCCATCCAGTGGGATTCAGACTACTTCATCTGGACCTCCATATCCATCCCTACCACAAGTAGGATACCTTCCACACAATGTGGAACCACCCACAACACACATAGACATGGACAAGGTGAAGGCCATCTACAAGTCTTCCAACTATGTCTTAGAGCCCCTTAGCCAAGAGGGTTTTGAAGAACCCGAACTGGCTACATCTTGCCCGACCCAAGGACATCATAATTTTTCTTATGAATATGGTATGCCTTCTTCACCAAGCCCATCATATCAAAATAAACCCTTCATTCACCTATACCAACCCCTTGTATGAGGAGTATGTCAATGCTGCCTCACAAGTACCCAACCCCCAAGTTGTCACATCAAATGCAACTTGCTCCATGCCCATGTCTTCCCATCCTTCTTCATCAACACCTCCATCATCTAACCTAGCCACAACCACATCCCTTGACACCTGGTCAGATCAAGAACTGAAGGACACATTAGGTCTAATAAATAGATTGCTCTCACAGTGAACAAAAGCTAAACAACCAGTCCATGTAGACCCTATGATCCAAATAGTTCCAAGCCAACCTACAACCACCAACCAAAGTCCAGCATGGGTCCCCCAATCTTCCATAGTCTCCATTCCTAATCCACCTCACATCCACAACCCAACTCAGCCGATCATCATAGTTCCAAGCCAACCTACAACCACCAACCAAAGTCCAACATGGGTCCCCCAATCTTCCATAGTCTCCATTCCTAATCCACCTCACATCCACAACCCAACTCATCCGATCACTTGTGTTCCAAGCCCACCTTAAACCCCATCCACTCCCCATGGGTCCCCCAATCTTCCATAGTCTCCATTCCTAATCCACCTCACATCCACAACCCAACTCATCCAATCACCATTGTTACTAGCCAACCACACAACCATTCCTTCCATCAACCCCCTCATCAACCATCCCCAGCTCTTAACCACCAATATTCACCTCATCACCAACCCAACCCATTTCACAATACCATGTTGGTTACACCACAACATTTATCATCCAACCCTTCACCCAACCATCAAGTGATCCAAGGTTTTCATGTTACAGCGGAGGACCTTAGGTTCCAAGCAATGCAAAAATAGATAGATCAGTTGATGCAAAACTCATCGGGCATGACAAGCCAAAAGCTAACTTTGAGCCAGCTGATCCATCAACCAATTCACCCTTCGGTACCATCACCACCATATCCGATAGATTTCACGTTACCAAAGTTTGACAAGTTTTGAGGAACTGAGGACCCCAAGGAGCATGTGAGTTCATTTGTGCATGCATGTTTTCGAATCCAAGATGACAATGCTCTCATGCTCCGAACATTTCCTCAAACATTAGGGGGTGATGCCATAGAATGGTATAATCAATTGCCTACACATAGTATTTATACTTTTGACCAATTGATGGACCTATTCTTTGAACGCTTTGCCCTCAATTTTAGAAAAAAGGTTTCATTATCGGATATATATTCGCTAAAACAATGGGATGATGAGCCTATATATGATTTTGGAAACCATTGGAGGGTAGTCATAACAAAATTGCCATTCTCCCTACCAATGGAAGAGATCATAAAACTTTTCACCAAGAGTTGCTTGAAACCCATCTCTTGGATGCTACAGCTAAATACCTATAGAACATTTGAAGAAGCTTTAGCACAGGCTAGTGTCATCGAGGAGATAAAAATCCAAGAAGGTGTCATTAAGCCAAAGAAAAAGGAATGGCAAAATAAGGGCCAATATCACAATAATCAATCAGGCCAAAATAAGTCAACACAAGCCTCAACGGTGAGCACAACTAATCAAGTCAATCAAGTGGTGATGAGCCAACCCGTAGTGGCTCAATAGCCGGTGCAACAACCAATTACCTATCATGCGGTCCCGTTAGTAACCCAAGCACCTATGGTTCAAAACACAGTGCCAACTATGGATCAACCCATCCACCACCAACACAATCGACCCCAATGACAATACACTCCCTTAGCGGAGTCGTATTCATCCCTATTTCAAAGGTTGTATGAGACTAATAAATTAGCCTTGCCAGAAATCAGGCCCGATGACCCCACTAAAAGGCCTAAAAATTATAGAGAGCACTTGTTTTTCCCATACCATAGGCAAAATGGGCATGATATTAACTCTTGCCATGTTTTCAAGAACATAGTGCAAGACCTCATAGACCTAGGGGCCATTAACGTGGATAACCCCTTAGCTCCACAGAACCAAAACTTGGGCATATATCAGACACCTCTACCTAACCATGGGGAGGTCCAACATAATGTAGGAGGTAACAATCAACAAGCACCTCCTAACCAAGTAAATCATGTCCAACAGTACCAAAACTTTGTAGGAGCAGTCCATGTGGTCACTAGAGGGCAACGAAAAAATCAACAGAATGCCCAACAACCTTCGAATCCACCGCCCATACAGACATCACCAAATCCATCTCCACCAATCAACTTATCCAACTCATCAAATCAACCCATCCTTCACCCCATAAGGCCAGTGGTAACATTAACTAGTCGGTTAACAACTAGTTTGAAGATGGCGTCAGCCAAGCTTTCTGTATATGAGCTCATCCAACAATCCCCTAGGCATAGAGAAGCTCTAATGGAAATACTCAAGTCAATTGAGTTAGAATCTCAAGACTCTAATGCCTTCAACAACTTTTTAGGGAGTGTTAGGACGTGCATGGAGCCATCAATCACCTTCTATGACTTTGAGATAAAGTCAATGAGTTCAGAATCAGTAGACCCTCCATTGCACATAATGGCCTTAATAGATAGGAAGCCATTCAAAAGAGTTCTAATTGATACCGGCTCATCCATCAATATCATAACTACCACTGCCCTTAGCCATATCCAATTGCCACCTTCCCACATCTCCAAATCATCATTCACCCTCAAAGCATTTAACGATGCTTTGTGTACCACAGTTGGCACTGTCATTTTGCCTATAGAGGTAGGGGCCAAAATATTGCACACAATGTTTCACATCTTGGAAGGAGCCATGGCATATAATATACTCCTTGGTAGACCTTGGATGAGGGAAATGAAATGTGTTCCTTCAATTCTCCACCAATGCTTAAAATACGTTCATGATGGACAAGTCCATTGCATCCCCATAGATGTAGAACCTTTTAAGTATTGCAACTTCATTTCAAATCCTTATGAATCCATGTTGCCTTCCACCCATTTATTCTTGGCCCCATCATAGAATCCATCCACATCATCTTCTAATCCACCTTCTTCTAATCCATCTACATCTTCTTCTAAAGCTCCCATCTTAGAGGAGCTACCCATCACATCACCTCCTCAAACATCCATTTCTTCTTGTACATGTGGTCACGGTCAATCTACTATTAGCACATCGTACATCACAACTACCCCTTCTTCTACAACCACTTCTTCTATTTCATAATTACCCCATCTGTCACCCTCTAATTCCATGCTGCCATCCAACCCCACTCCATCAGCTGATGTTTCACAAGTCAAACTCTTGGATTAT
Organism: Wollemia nobilis; assembly: GCA_028583015.1. Classification (NCBI taxonomy): domain Eukaryota; kingdom Viridiplantae; phylum Streptophyta; class Pinopsida; order Araucariales; family Araucariaceae; genus Wollemia; species Wollemia nobilis. The sequence continues at coordinate 1,016,852 of JAQPPZ010003370.1, read as the reverse complement.
GAAATATTTAATTCACCAATAACCTCCACAGCCAATCCAGAGCCACCCGAGCCCTCACCATCCACCTCATCAACCCAAGTCAAAGTCCACATCACTAATCTTGGCATTGGTGAGTACGTGGTCCAAGACGTCACCATTACACCCCTAGCCATTCCCATAGCTAAGGATTTTGGATGTCCCCAGGATTATCCTTTAACCATAGGTGTTGTTTATGACATGAGCGCAGCTCCAAATAGCATTAAATTTGTTTATGGAGGGGTGGATTGCTCAATTGGAGCAAACCCACCCGAAGAACCAAAAGAGCCTAGGCGTGCCAACATACCTAATATGGAGGGGTTTCCATCCCGCTACTTTAACATGGTTAACTGGCAGGGTCAAGGTCTAGGTTCCCATGAGCAAGGGATGCATGATATATTGGATGTCCCATATAGAGGCACTCATGATCATTTTGGTTTAGGCTATACCCCATTGTCTTCCACCTCTTCTCTTGAGCAAGCCTTTAAAAATCTTAGCCTCAATGATGAAGATCACCCCACCCATCCATTACCCTCAACATCCTCTCTTGAACAAACCCTTCAAGAACTTCGCATTGACGAAGTAGACGAGGATGATCCCATAAACTTCTCCTATCCAATATTTGGTTTCGACGATGAAAGTTACGAAGAGTTTGAAGTTATGTCAAATGCTTCTGACGATTCTAAAGAGGAGTCACCACCCATTGTCCCCATCACCCAACAGGAAGAGTTTTACCTCCGAATGTTCCCCATCCATCATCCCATATTCCGCTTGCTTCTTCCACAAGAACAAGTAGACCCGCCTGGTAATCCACCTTGAGCCACCCACATAAGCCAAGAATTGTAACATATGTACATATTCCAAAAAAAAAATCAACAAAACAATTCAAAAAACATTCAATTTCAAAATGCCCCAATAAAATGAACACCATACACTTAAAAGCGTTCCATGCTTACTGTGATTACTATATATGTATATATACATGGCTAAAAAAAAAAAAAATCAAAAACAACAAAAACAAATTTCATTTACATAGGCATGCTTTCATATAGGCATCTTTACATGCATTTTTCTTTACGCTTGCATATAGGTATTTTTACATACATACTTGCATTCACTACATTTAACATACATTCCACTACATGCACCCATTCCATCACATGTTCAATGATCTTGCATGGTAATGATGATATGGCCATAAACAAAAAGTCAAGTTATACAAATTGGGGGTACCTAGTTTGAAGAAATCATGCAACCCTCACAAAAGTCATATGTCAACCACATCATGTGTCAAAAATCATAAGGCCTAGATTTTCAATCACTCAGCCATTACTAGTGTAACAAGCAACCTCCAAATGGATGTCCGATTTTATTTAGGACCAAAAACAACTTTACACACTAAGAAAGTCTTGAGCATTGCCGATTGATTTCGAATACAATCCTGAACCAACCACATTTCCTCACATCTTAAGAACATTTTGAGTTAAGGAGGGTTAGTACCATACTTGGGTAGCACCTTGAGGCAAAAAGGAGATATCCCTCGCTTGTCCTATCATGCAACATAGTCCAAAAATAGTGGTTCTCACCACTACCACAATTGCTCTCCAAAACATAAACATAAAAACATAGAGTAGTAAGGATAGGGTCAAAATTCTCATCATACTTTGGTTGAGAATCCGATTCCCCAAAGCTCTATACAAAATTAACAAATAAAATCCAAAACACCCCTGATCCCTAAAGTTGTAAGGATTGTACTACACGTCCTTGACAAGGATGGGTAGTCATCCCCAAGGCCTAAAATATCAATCCCATTGGACTATGGAGTGAATCTCCATCGGGTACATAGACGCTTGACTGCTAGTGGAGTAAGCTCATGCGAGGCGATATGTCTCTCTCACAAAAAGAGAGACCTCTGACCGCACATAAGGACAGGCTAGCCTCAGGTCATCCCCATAATAGGTCATGCCTAATTTACTCATAATGGGTTAATGAACCTCACATGCACACACACTGGTGCTTGATTGGATAGGGTCATGGTCACGCTCAAGATTTGGTACATGAACCTCACTTGCACACACATTGGTCCTAAAGAAAGTTAGACAACCTTAGTGAGTTTGGTTGAGGACACTAGTATGTTTGAGTCTTTGAAAATCCTGCAGTACTCATTCCATATCAACATCCATATCTTTTTCCACATCAACATCCATATCTTCTTCCATGTCAACATCCATAAGTCAAGTTGCATAACACCACCAAATTTGGTACCCCCGATTGCCAAACAATGGACAACAAAAATGGCCAATAATATTTCTGAACTATAAAAGATCATTCGAACACCATGCATTCCTCTCATATAGTTTAGATTCATTATACATTTACTTGCATTAATCATCCATAACACATGTCATTTAGCTTGCATTAATCATCCATATAAACACCATTCATATACATGTCATTTTGCCTGCATTAATCATCCATATAAGCATTATGCATACACATCATGATTAGCATGCATTAATCATCAATAAGACATGCATAAAAACATTTGTTTAAACATGCATTCCACAAACGCATTCACTTAAAAGCACAAAAATAAAAATCCATGTATGTATATATATAACTCGCATATGAAGAGATCGCTAGAAAGTGCAAACATCATCACAAACTTGGGGGTGTTCAAGGTTTCACACCTTTCCCCCAACCAAGCAAATAACATCAAAACTTGGGGGTGCTCAAGATATCACACCTTCCCCCCAATTCAATATACAATTCAATCATTCAATCACATCACATCATCAACAAATTCAATGGCCAGGTTCAAAAGGTTGTATCCTTTTGTCAAAGGTTGCACCCTTTGCCTTGCATTCATATCATCCACATCAATTTCTAGGTTCAAAAGGTTGCATCCTTTTGTCAAAGGTTGTACCCTTTGCCTTGCATTCACACCATCATTCATCATCAAAAACCCCTTTATCTATTAAGGGCAATGAACAAACACAAATCATTTCATTTCAAAAACCCCTTTATCTATTAAGGGCAATGAACAGACACTTTTTCATTTTTTTCATCATCAAAAACCCCTTTATCTATTAAGGGCAAAGAATAGACACAAGTACAAGTGAGCCTTGTATTTAGTGGTTTACCCTATTTTACCTAGCGGTTGAGTGACTGGTTATCCATGCAATCTGGTAGGATGGATAGATCACCATAAGGACACTTACATCATCAAAAACCCCTTTATCTGTTAAGGGCAATGAATAGACACAAATAATTTCATTTCAAAAACCCCTTCATCTGTTAGGGCAAGAACAAATACATTTCATCACATTTCCAAATTGCAAAAATCCCTTCATCTATTGGGGCAAAAATAGAATCAATCATTGAATCCACATACATTGCATCCATAAACACATTTTTCATCACCATGTCTTCATGTCACCATATTTCAATCCATCAATCATTTCATCCACCATTTGTCTAGTTCATTCAAGTGAACCTCGTATCTAGTGGTCTATTCTATCTCCTTGGTGATTGTAGTGATTTGCATCCATGTAATTCGGTAAGATGAACAAACCACCATAAGGACACTTCACCATGATCATCCTCACTTATCTCCTTGATCGAAATCACAATCACATTTGGCACCTCACATTTTGAGTGCAACCTTGCCAAGAACAATTTGCTCAAAGGCAGTCATTGATGCCCTTTTTCATGGGGCATGAAAACATGGATAATCAAAATCACAAACACTCATTCATTCGACAATAGTCACAATACAGGCTAGATTGGTAGGTTGATTGGTTCCATTGTGGAATTGGTGAAGAATTTTCCATAGTCACTACCCCACCCCTACGTTGACTTAGTCATCATGCATCTTCATACCTTGCATACTCAATGATGCCACTGTGGCATCTTATTCAACAACATCGAATCATCCCAAAATTTGGGGCAACCACAATTTGATTATGATTTCCCATAATGGGATACATCTTACATGATCATGACATTGGACAAAACCCCCTTTCCACTATTGGGAAAAAAGGTATCACATTTTACATCATTCATATCATCCACAATCACATGGTATTTTACACCAACCCCCTTTCCATCGTTGGGGCAAAAATGGTATCACATTTTACATCATTCATATCATCCACAATCACATTGCATTTCACACCATTCATTCATCAATTACACATATTCACCACATCTTTCATCACTTGCACAAATTCATTTTCAATTGGCTTGTGAGAATCTTCAACTCATTCACCAATTGAGGGGGTAAGCTACGAAAATTCCAAAAATTATTTATTCTTTTGTCTTCAACATCAGTGCTCAAATCCAACAACAGAGAGAAGTTGCTTCTGTGCCCATAGCCCAAGCAGGTGTCTCGTATTTTTGCACCATATTGTGTTTCATGCAACATGGTACAAAAAGGGGCATCTGTAGACACCAAATTACAACCATTAATCCTCCATCCTAACCATCCCACCACCCACTTGTCCACCATACACCTTTCCCACCATCCATTTAGCCACTTTTAGCCCTTCCCGCCTTCAAAAGGCCCACTTTAGCCCTTTCCCACCATTTCCTAACCCAATTGGGCTTATTTTAATATTATTTTATATTTAATATAATATTTTATATTATATTATAATATATTTATTATAAAATATGTATTTATAAACCCAATTAACCACAATCATCCGATCTAATCTAATATCCACCATCCATCTTCATTAATCCATGCCACATCTAAAGTGTAATCTCAGCCTTAGGATCTGATTTAATCTTAGCCACACGATTAAAAGTGTAAGGCTAAAACCCTAAGAAAACCCTAGGTTAGATTATAAAATAAGAGCATTCATAATGCTCAAACCCTGGAAGGTGACTCGACTGTTTTATGCCCTTAAGAGATCCTGGTGAAGCAGAAGGTTGCAAAGTTTTGAGGACTTCCATCATCAAATATACTTGTGAGAACAGATCTAAAGCCTTAGCTTGTTGTAGGACTCCCATCCTTCCAGCCATTCCATTTATCCATCCTCCATTTCTGCCATCCCCCTTGTCATCAATCTGTTGTTGCTACTAGGGCATCAAATCAATGAATAGATATTGAAGCATCATTATTGTAAGCAAGGTAAATCATCATTGGTGTTATTTTATTGCATAATCTATGGATTTTTATATGCCATTTTGTTTATTCATAGCTAGGGTTTTTATTGATATCTGAGGGTCTCACATTGTGGAGCCCTCACAGGTGTTACTAATTTCTCTTTATGTTTGTGTATATGCAGATCTACAGGTTCTATCTATTATTGGATAGCTACTGAAGCTAGAGTGGCCCAAAATCAGATACTTGAAGCCCACTCACTCTATTGGGAGTGAAGCATGTTGAAGACACTACTTCATTATAGCTAGGGTTTTGGAGAACCCTAGAAAACTATAATTTTTGTATCAAAACAGTTATGTCAAGGCAAAATAATTGTACAAAAGGATTTTTTAAGCTCCCCCCTATTATTTAATAATAACATCTCTTGTGCAATTACATTTGTCTTATTGGATCTATTCATTTTCTATTGTTATTTAGTGTTGTGCTTTTAGCTTCACAATAATCAATCATCAAAAAAAGGTTCTCCTTTTTAAATACCCTTCAATGCATTCCACATAATCAAAGGTGTCTATTTAATTAATATCCTTCAATATTCCACATATTCAAAGGTCTCTATTTAATTAATATCCTTCAATATTCCACATATTAAATGGTCTCTTTTTAATTAAATTTCATAGCTAACCTTCCCAAAATAGATTAACCAAAGCTAACACTCTTCATGGCAATACTAGCAACCTCTGCTATGTGTTTAAGTAACAACCAAGCTGGAAGTTCAATAGGTACAATAGAGTAGTCTGGTACTTCCTAGACGTAGTCCTTGTTCAAACCTATGGGTGGATTTTCCACAAGTGGCACTCCCAAAAATGATGTCCCCCTATTCATTTTTACATGAAGGTCTAAGGCACATAGTTCTCTCAAATTCTTTTAGCGCTCTAGAGACACACCAGACACTCTTGAACTCACACATTCTCAGATTTCTAGAATGCTAATAGAGTCTTTAAACAAAAACCATGCCTTTAGGCTTACACAAGAAGTTTCCTAAAAGCACAACACCTTCAACTTGCACATGTGGTTCCTAAAAATCACATCACCTTCAACTTGCATAGGAGGTTCCTAAAAACACACACATCATGTTGAGCAAGGTGCAGCGACAGTATTGTCATTGTTGTCAACACAGTTAGATAGATCGGTTGATGCAGTGGATAGGAGTTCAGAGGTTATTCAGAGTATGTATAGTGAAGTTAAATGCTTCTAAGGATGTTTTTGATGTTTGGGTGAAGTTGTTACAGGTTGTCCAAGAAGAGTGAAGTGGACCATATGCTAAAGATAAAAAAGAAGTGAAAAAGAAAAGAAAGAAAAAGTGTCGTGATATCGTGACATGTTGCATTTTCAAGGTCAAAAGAGAAAAGAAAATGCAAGGAGAAAAAATGTCGTGATATCGTGACATGTTGCATTTTCGTAGCTGAAAGAGCAAACAGAAAAAGTGTCGCGATATCACGACATGTTGCATTTTCATGGCCGAAAAAGCAAGGAGGAAAAAGTGTCGCGATATCGCGACATGTAGCATTTTCGCGGGCCAAAGCAAAGAGAAAGGACAAGAAGGAAAAAGTGTCGTGATATCGTGACATGTAGTATTTTTGTGGGCCAAAGTAAAGAGAAAGGACAAGAAAGAAAAAGTGTCGTGATATCGTGACATGTTTCATTTTCGCAGTCCAAAGCAAAGAGAAAATGCAAGGAGGAAAAAGTGTCGCGATATCACGACATGTTGCATTTTCACGGTCCAAAGCGAAGAGAAAAAGCAAGAAGGAAAAAGTGTCACGATATCGCGACATGTAGCATTTTCACGGTCCAAAGCAAAGAGAAAATGCAAGGAGAAAAAGTGTCATGATATTGTGACATGTCGCATTTTCACGACTCAAAAAGGACAGGAAGGTAGAGAAGCAAAAGTGTCACGATATCGCAACATGTTGCATTTTCATGAATCGAAAGGGGCAGGAAGATAGAGAAGAAAAAGTGTCGCGATACCACGACATGTCACATTTTCATGACTCAAAAAGGGCAGGTAGGCATAGAAACAAAAGTATCATGATATCACGACATGTCGCATTTTTGAGACTCAAGAAGAGCCTCAAAATAGAAACAAATAGTCATGGAAAAGAAAACGAACAGTCATCAAAGGAGAAAATAAATGCATGCACAAGGGAAAAGAAAATGAACAATCATGAAGGAGAAAACGAATAATCATGGAAGGAGAAAATGAATAGTCATGGAAAGAAGAGGACGCATGCCCATGTGGAGAAAACAAACAATCGAAGAAGGAGAAAATGAACAGTCATCAAAATAAAAATGAAAAGATTTTTCGAAAACCAAAACGCATGCATGCACAAAGGAGAAAACGAACAGTCATGATCGAGAAGACGAACAGTCATGGTAGGAGAATATGGTGTCAATTCATTGCATGTAACGTGTTTGACGAAATGCCTACTCTATATATACAAAAGGAGTTACATAAAGAAGGCGTTACAATTGACAAGTGGCGTATGAGAAATGAAAGGAGTTACAACTAGAGTTACAAAGAGAAAGGATTGTTATAAAAGGTGTGTTGCTTGGAGAATTAATTAAGCGTGGGGGATTAGAGCATGGATTTTATCTTGCAAAGAGAGTGAGAGGAGAGTGAGAGGTGCACGATAGGCGAGCGAGAAGGGTGTGTGTTGTGTGAATTGTGGGTGATGTTGAGTAAGCAATAGACCAATCAGGGTCTTGTAAAAGTGAAGGCATTTATATGTCAATATTCTAGTTTCAGAATTGAAGTCCAAGTTGGTGCTTGGCATCATGGGTTGGTGCTCCTTCCAGTTGGTTCTGGTAAATCAGGGGTTGGTGCTCCTTTCTATTGGTGCACATAAATCAGGGGTTGGTGCTCCTTCCAGTTGGTGTTGGTAAATCAAGGTTTGGTTCTCCTTTTTGTTGGTGCAGATAAATCAGGGGTTGGTGCTCCTTTCTGTTGGTGCAGATAAATTAGGGGTTGGTGCTCCTTCCGGTTGGTGCTGGTAAATTAGGGGTTGGTGCTCCTTTCTGTTGGTGTAGATAAATCAGGGGTTGGTGCTCCTTTTTGTTGGTGTAGATAAATCAGGGGTTGGTGCTCCTTTATTTTGGTGCAGATAAATTAGGGTTGGTGCTCCTTCGAGTGGGTGCTGGTAAATTGATTGTAAAGTTGTTGCTTTGCAAAGGCTGGATTTGGATGGGAGTCCAAACAGTCAATTTTTTAGGAGTAGCCAAATCGGTGAACCTCGGTACATCTTGTGTTGTGTGATGCTCTCTTGTTATATTTGCTTTATTTGGTTTTAAGTTCTCATTGTTTTAGCTTTAAGAGTTTAAGATTTAAGTTTTAAAGAGCTACACTGATTCAACCCCCCCTCTTAGTTTCATTGTGAGACTAACAATTGGTATCAGAACCAAGTTCCTGAACAAGCTTAACCGGCTAGGGTGATCTTGGAAGTGACACAATGGCAGGTGGTGAAGGCTTCTCATCAAACAAAGCACCATTGTTGAACGGAACTAATTACACATTTTGGAGACTCGGGATGCAGAAATATCTTTGTGCTTTGGGATATGACATTTGGGATTAAGTAGATAGTGGATACACAATACCCACCACTTCTCCAACCAATGTTGTCGATAAGAAATTGTTTGAGAATAACTCAAAAGCAAAGAATGCTATCATGTGCGGATTAGTGGATAGTGAACTAGTAAAAATTATGAGTTGTAAAACGATAAAAGAAATATGGGACAAACTGAGGAGCATTAATGAAGGAGACGATAAGATCAAGGAGGCCAAGTTACAAACACATCGAGCTCATTTCGAAGTATTAAAGATGAATGACGATGAGAACATAGAGGCATATATGCTGAGAGTTAATGAAGTCATTAATGCGATTAGAGGACTCGATGAGGAAATCAAAGATTCTATCATCGTGAAAAAGGTATTAAGATCTCTTCCCCAAATATTTGATTCTAAAGTTTTAGCTATAGAAGAAGCTAAAAATCTAAATTCTTTTAGTATGGATGAGATGCATGGTTCTTTGACTGCATATGAGATGAGAATAGGAAAATCTAAACCCATAGACAGAGAAGCTGCTTTTAAATCCCATAAAAATATGAAAGAAAAACAATAATCTAAGGAAGAAGAGACATCAGATGAAATGGAAGCAAACTTTGTTCGAAAACTAAAAAGGGGAAAAGAAAAATACAGAGGAAATTTACTTTTTAAATGTTTCAATTGTGGAGGAATTGGGCATGTTGCAGCTAAATGTCCACTTAATGAGAAGGAAGAAAGTGATGAAGGATTGCACCAAGAAAGAAGTGACTAGAAGAAAAAAACAAATTTTAGAAACGACAACTTCAAGAAGAAAAGTTTCATCTCCAAGAATGTCAGTTCATCAAAAGACAATTGTAGTGAGGATTCTAAAAAGGAAACAGGTGAAGCTCTTTTCATGGCACTCAAAGAAGAAAAAATAGAAAAAGAACAGGAATATGATGAAGAAGAAATTGATGAAGAAGAGATTGTTTTTTTGAAGAAACAACTAGAAGAGGCCAATACAAATCTCAAATTTGAGAAGAGCATAGAGTTGCTAGATGAAATGATAAGGCAACAAAGAAGCTCCATGGTTAAGCTTGGTCTTGGATATGAAGCTGAACAACCTTCATCTTCCAAATATGCAGAGAAGAAGTTCACTGTTGAAGGATCGAAGCAAGAAAAGTTTGAAGTTGAATCTTCAAAAGGAAGAAAATATCAAAGGAGATCTACAACAAAGCAACCACAACAAAAGATATTTCATCAGACACAAAGAATGCAACACAGACAGGGAAGAAATCATGTGCATAAAAGAAAGGAAAATAATCATCCATCAAGGATGCACAAGAGACAACCACCCAAGAGAAATGTTCAATTTCATGAAAAGGTTCAAAACAGGGATGAATTTGAAAAACTCAAGCCCAAGTTCAAGAAATATTGGAGAAAGAAAGAAGAGAGGAAATTGTGTCTCCTTGGACTGAAGGAGACTACTCCTCTATTGCACTAAGTAGCTCCAGGTAGCACATCCTCAGGGGGAGCAATCTTAAAGTTTTATTTTAATTATCCTATGTTGTTTGGTTATCTAAGGATGAAAGGCAAGTAGTCAGGGGGAGTTGTCGTATAGTTTTCAAAGTGTGTTTTAGTTCATGTAGTTGTTTGTGGAGGTAATAAGAGAGCATTAATTTTCTCTAAAGAAGTAGTCATTATCAAAGAGATGCTAGAGTCAAAGCAAACATTGGCACTAGCACCCATTTTGTCAAGAGTGCCAAGTGGCACATCCAAGGCAGAGACGTTGAGAGAATAACACCTAGGTGGTGAAGCACCAAGGAGGACAAGATGCCTATGCACCTAAGAAAGTCTTGCATTATTTGAGAAATGTGAGATATTTCCCGAGGAATCCCTTGATCGTAGCAAGGAGAAATGCTCCCTGGAATCATGTGAAGAACGTTTGCCTAAGACATTGAGTAGCCCTGACATATGCCCTAGCAAGAAGTAGAATATCGAGTGTTGATGACTATGCATAGATTGAGGTTCCAACGCTAGATGTAATGGTCCACTGTCAATACCTGCGTAGACGATGAAAACATTCATGGCAACCGTTAGAAACCAGAGACATTGAGCTGCACAATGGATGCAAGGCAAAGTCATTAGTCATGGAGGAGGTGGCAGTCAAAAGGCTAAAGAAATTACATGTAGGCTACCTGGAGAGTCAATCACTTTTTATTTGGGAGTAACTTTTGTGTAGCTAAGAGTTGCATGTTGATCAAACTATACTAAATAAGTAAAAGAAAGGTACAACAAGAATTATAATATGATGAGCAGAGATTAGAGTGCTTATCCAAGAAGACTTTATGATAGAAAGAGTACCATTGGAGGTGCATTCTATCTTGGAGACAGGTTGGCCACATGGCACATTAAGAAACCAGAGTCAGTCTCCTTATCCACAGTAGAGGCAGAATATATTGCAGTGACAATGTGTTGTAAGCAGGAGAAAGTTGTAGAAGGTGAGGTTAAGTTGGATTTTTTTCAAAAACAGAGCAAGTAGCGGATATCTTCACAAAATAGTTGCCCAAGAAAGTCTTTGAGTACCTTCGTAATAAATTGGGAGTGGTCACGTTTCCCAAGAATTGACTAGCTATCGGGATCACATTCTCAGGGGGAGCATTTGTGTATTTGTTTATCTTTTTTCTCATGTTTGTGATTTTTGCTAAGTGTAATAATTTTTGCCTGAGAATGTTGTGCATGGACTCAGGGGGAGTTTACAGCAGCCCTTTTGGTATTGTTGTCAAAGGGGGAGAAGAGTTATAGGAAATTGCATAAGAGTTACAAAAAATTGCATGTGTGTTGCCAACAATTCCAAATGGGGAGATTGTTGAGCAAGGTGCAGCGATAGTATTGTCATTGTTGTCAACACAGTCAGATAGATCGGTTGATGCAGTGGATAGGAGTTCAGAGGTTATTCAGAGTATGTACAGTGAAGTTAAATGCTTTTGAGGATTTTTTTGATGTTTGGGTGAAGTTTTTACAAGTTGTCCAAGAAGACCAAAGTGGCCCATATGCTAAAGATAAAAGAGAAACAAAAAAGCAAAGAAATAAAAAGTGTCGCGATATCACGACATGTTGCATTTTCATGGCCAAAAGAGAAGATAAAATGCAAGGAGAAAAAGTGTCGCGATATCGCGACATGTTGCATTTTCGTAGTAGAAAGAGCAAAGAGAAAAAGTGTCGCGATATCGTGACATGTTGCATTTTCACGAGGCCAAAGCAAAGAGAAAGGACAAGAAGGAAAAAATGTCGCGATATCGCGACATGTAGTATTTTTTGCAGGCCAAAGCAAAGAGAAAGGACAAGAAAGAAAAAGTGTCATGATATCGCAACATGTTGCATCTTCGTGGTCCAAAGCAAAGAGAAAATGCAAGGAGGAAAAAGTGTCATGATATCGCGACATGTAGCATTTTTGCGGTCCAAAGTGAAGAGAAAAAGCAAGAAGGAAAAAGTGTCGTGATATCATGACATGTAGCATTTTTGCGGTCCAAAGAAAAGAGAAAATGCAAGGAGAAAAAGTGTCACGATATCGTGACATGTCGCATTTTTGTGACTCAAAAAGGACAGGAAGGCAGAGAAGCAAAAGTGTCGCGATCTCGTGACATGTCACATTTTCACGACTCAAAAAGGGAAAGAAGGTAGAGAAGCAAAAGTGTCACGATATCGCGACATGTCGCATTTTTGTGACTAGAAAATGGTAGGCAGGAATAGAAACAAAAGTGTCACGATATTGCGACATGTTGCATATTCGCGACTCAAGAAGAGCCTCAAAATAGAAACGAACAGTCATGGAAAATAAAATGAACAGTCATCAAAGGAGAAAACAAATGCATGCACAAGGGAAAAGAAAATGAACAGTCATGAAGGATAAAACAAACAGTCGTGGAAGGAGAAAATGAACATTCATGGAAAGAAGCAGACGCATTCCCATGTGGAGAAAACTATCAAAGAAGGAGAAAACAAACAGTCAAAGAAGGAGAAAATGAACAGTCGAAGAAGGAGAAAATGAACAATCGTCAAAATAAAAATGAAAATATTTTTCAAAATCCAAAATGCATGCCTACACAAAGGAGAAAATGAACATTCATGATCGAGAAGACAACAATCATGGTAGAAGAATATGGTGTCAATTCATTACATGTAACGTGTGTTTCTTGGAGAATTTATCGAGTGCAGGGGATTAGAGCGTGGATTTTATCTTGAAAAGAGAGCAAGAGGAAAGCAAGAGGTGTGCGATAGGCAAGCGAGAAGGGTGTGTTGTGTGAATTGTGGGCAATGTTGAGTAAGCAATAGACCAGTTAGGGTCTTGTAAAAGTGAAGGTATTTATATGTCAATCTTCTAGTTTCAAAATTGAAGTCCAAGTTGGTGCTTGGCATCAGGGGTTGGTGCTCCTTCCAGTTGGTGCTGGTAAATCAGGGGTTGGTGCTCCTTTCTATTGGTGTAGATAAATTAGGGGTTGGTGCTCCTTCCAGTTGGTGTTGGTAAATCAGGGGTTGGTGCTCCTTTTTGTTGGTGTAGATAAATTAGGGGTTGGTGCTCCTTTCTGTTGGTGCAAATAAATCAAGGGTTGGTGCTCCTTCCAATTGGTGCTGGTAAATCAGGGGTTGGTGCTCCTTTCTATTGGTGCAGATAAATTAGGGGTTGGTGCTCCTTTCTGTTGGTGCAGATAAATCAGGGGTTGGTGCTCCTTTCTGTTGGTGCAGATAAATCAGGGGTTTGTGCTCCTTTATATTGGTGCAGATAAATCTGGGGTTGGTGTTCCTTCGAGTGGGTGCTGGTAAATCGATTGTAAAGTTGTTGCTTTGCAAAGGCTGGATTTGGATGGGAGTCCAAACAATCAATTTTTGAGGAGTAGCCAAATCGGTGAACCTTGGTACATCTTGTGTTGTGTGATGCTCTCTTGTTATATTTTCTTTATTTGGTTTTAAGTTCTCATGGTTTCGGCTTTAAGAGTTTAAGATTTAAGTTTTAAAGAGATACACTTATTCACATCCCCCTCTTAGTGTCATTATGAGACTAACACATCACCTTTAACTGCATCTGTGGTTTCCTAAAAATACACAACACCTTAGCTTGCACAGGTGGTCTCGTAAAACACATAACACCTTCAACTTGCATAGGTGGTTCCTAAAAAAACATAGCACCTTCAACTGCACTGGTGCTTCCTAAAAACACACAATACCTTAGATTGCATAGGTGGTTCCTAAAAACACACAACACCTTAGCTCACATAGGTGGTTTCCTAAAACACACAATGCCTAAGAAGCGCATAGCTTTCAATAGAGCAATAGGGTGGTTTTTAAAACACCAACAGGACAAGAAATGCATAGCTTTCAATAGAGCAACAAGGTGGTTTTTAAAACACCATCAAGGAAAGAAACACATAGCTTTCAACGGAGTAACAGGATGGTTTTTAAAACACCAACAAGGCAAGAAGCACATAGCTTTCAACAGAGCAACAAGGTGGTTTAACCAAGTTTCAAACCACTATTTCACCATAGCAAAGCATGTAAACAAAGCAATTTATAGTCTAAAAAATCCAACCTCAATACTACTATGAAATGGGAATAAGTGGCATCTCGTCTACCTCTCCTTCGCTCATGGCATGCTCCTCTCCTTTTCCCATCCTTGGTTTACATTTTCTCCCTCTGCTCCTTCGTCCTCATGTCGTCCCTTCCAATATTTTTTTCTTTTGTCATTTATTTTGGCTTCTCTAGAACCATACATGTTCTCTTCCTCCAGGTGGTCCATCTCGAACCTCGAGCCCTTTCTCAAGCATCCTCTACCTTCAATTCTTCATCCCTTTCTCTAGTGGCAAGTAACCCTTTGTCTGATGGTTTCTATCTTTGGAAACTTAGCAACCATCCTAGATTATTTCATAGCCTACAAGCTATAAGGGAATGGGATATTTACATTTTTATATTATCCCTTTTTATTTTTAGAAGAATGGCATTCTTTTAAACATATATCCTTTATTTTAAATATATATACTTTATTGCGATAATTATCACCAATAAAGTATTTTTTTTATTTACACAATTTCATAATTTCTATTTCTTCAAAATAAAAGACATATTTCTTGCTTATATTTTTTGTTGGACATATAATATATATCCTTTCTTTCTTATAAAATACATAATTTCTATTTATTGAATGGATATATATATATATATATATATATATATATATATATATATATATATATATATATTTATTGCTTATTTTAATTAATTAAAGTCTTTCAATGACTTCTCCATTATCATTAAAATGAACACCTTTAATTAACTAAAAAAACTCTCATCTATTAAATAAAATGAGGTTAACTAATGAGATTAATTAAATAAACCATTATTTAATCAAACTTCATTGATCCTTTTGAATGAACCTTCATTTAACATTCAAATTTGATATGCTTTTATCTATGAAAATGATGCTCTATATTTTATTTAACAAAACAATTAGTTGTATGCATCCACATACATTTGGTAGTTGTTTTCCTATAGCAGTTCCAATATTATGCTACTTCAACCATGATGGATCAAAGAGCAAACAAATTTATAAAGCAACAAAGAGGGAATATTTCGATCAACCCAATCACCTATCTTAGCCAAATATTTTATTATAGCTACTATGCTATCAACTAAAGCTCAAGGAGATCAACCATCGATGATTATCCCTTATGATAATGCATGCCTATATGAAGGTATCTATCCATGTTACCTTCGAGTATCTTAATCATCATTTCCCCTGATCTTAGGTACCCTCATTTTTGGTGGATGCTTCTACCTTCTCCACCTATGAGTGTATCTGATCCTACACACTTGGCAATATGTTAGAAATAACATGCCCTTCTCAAATCAACTAACCATCATATAGTTGGTTCAATTGTTCAAACTAAGTATCGCCACCATAGGTTAATACATTGTTACTTTGTGCCATAAAGTCAACTTGGGAGGGTCATGACATCCTACCCCACTCAAATTAAACATCATCCTCAGTGTTTCAAGTTTTCCTTTGTTTTAACAACAACAAAAATAAAAGTTATTACATCACAAAGATTAAAATAGAAAGGGAAATTTTTTTTGCATAACCTCCACTTTCTCCCAAGTGGTATTTTTCTTAGATAAATGGTCCCACTGGACCTTACACTATTTGAGATTTTGATTCCTCAGAGACTTGGAATGAAACTCAAGAATCTTCATCGGTAGTACTTAAATGGCCTTCAAATTTACCATCTATAAATTAGAAATATACCACATATATTTAGGGTCAGTAACATAATTTCTCAGCAAGGATATGTGAAAAGTATCATGGATTTCAGATAGATTAGGTGGTAATGCAAGTCAGTATGTAATCAGACTAATATTTTCTATGATCTCAAAGGGTCCCACAAAATGTGGATTCAACTTCATGAATTTCATCACACTATTCTTTGGATTAAACCTTAAGAACACCTTATCTCCAATAGAATACTCTCTTGGAGTCCTTTTTAGATCTACATAACTCTTCTGCCTATCCGCAACTTCTTTAAGCCTTTGACTAATTTTCTTTAGCTGCTCTTCCATCACCCTAACCATTTCAATACTAGTCAACTTGATCCTCTAGGTCATACCAATATAATGGTGTTCTAAAATATCACTCATAAAAGGCATAGAAAAGTGTCATTCCTAGCGAGGAGTGATATCCATTATTGCACGTAAACTCTACCAAAGGTAGACAATCCTCCCAATGAGATTTGTGATCCATGCAATACATTCATATCATGTCTTCCAAAACTTGGTTTACCTGGTCCTTTTGGCCATTTGTTTCAGGGTGGTATGCTAAACTCATTTTAAATTTCATACCAACCGCACTATGAATGGATTTCAAAAATTTAGAAGTGAATTTGGAGTCTCTATCTGAGATGATTACCTCAAAAAATCCATGCAATTAGAATACCTCTTTGATGAATCTTCTAGCCACCACCCGAGCATCGTCCTTGGTATTTCCTAGTATGAAATGGGTAACCTTACTCAATTTGTCATCCACTAAAAAGATGGCATCATGTTGATACCAAGTCTTGAGTAAACCCACTATAAAATCCATAGATATAACCTACCATTTCTGCGTAGGTATATCATGCAGACATAGTTTTCCTATAGGATGCTGGTGTTCTCCCTTAACTTTCTAACATTCAAGGAATCAAGCAACAAAATCCATGATGTCCTTCTTCATACCTACCTAAAATAAGGCTCTTTTCATGTTTTCTCATATTTTGGCTCCTCTCGTATGCGCAGAATAAGGATATCTATGAGATTTTTGCATTATCAATTTCCTCAAATCGCCCATATTTGGTATGATGACTCTTCCCTTATAACACAAAAATTCATCTTTCACACTAAATTCCTTTTTTCCTTCAGGATATCGGTCCATATTGACTCAAATTCCTTAGCAATACTCATCCTGATATTGCTCCTGTCTTACTCGATCCATCAGGTCCATGTAAATTCTATTTATGGTTGCTATATATTTTCTTCTACTTAAAGCATTAGCTACTTTATTCTTTTTTCATTTTATTTACTAAATCTCAAAATCATACTCAATGATAAATCCCACCCATCTTCTCTATCTTGCATTGAGTATTGGTTGGGTGAATATGTACCGTAGACTTTTATGGTCGGTTTCTAATTCAAAGGGTCTCCCCACCAAGTAGTGTCACCAAACCTTTAAAGCATGCACCACTATACATAGCTCTAAATCATGCGTAGCATAATTAACTTCATGCTTTTTGAGCTTCCTCTTAGTATATACCACTACTAAATCTTCTTGTGAGATCACCCCACCCAACCCCTCTCTTGATGCATCAGTGCACACTTAAAAGTCCCCCTGGGGATCAGGAACCTTCAATATTGATGTCATAGTAAGCTTATGCTTTAGTAGTTCAAATGCATCCTCACACATTTTTGACCACTTGAATTCTTTCCCCTTCTTCTAAAGGTTTTTTTTAGGTCCAACAATATTGGAGTAGTCCTTTATATAACGTCTATAATAGTCCATTAACCCCATGAAACTTTGCACTTCAGTGACGTTAGTAGGGTATGGCCAATTCAGATTAGCCTATATATTTTTTGGATCCACAAAAATCCCCTTTACTGATATAATGTGTTTGAAATATCGTACCTCTAGGACATAGAATTCACTCTTAGTCAAATTTCCATAAAGTTGATTCTTACTTATCAATTCCAACATGATCCTAAGATGTTTATCATGTTCTTCTTTATATTGTGAATATATATGGATATCATCTAGGAATACCAGGATAGACTAGTCCAAATATCTTCTGAACACACTATTCATTAAGTTCATGAAAGTAGTTGGGACATCAGTCAGTTCGAAGGGTAGAAAAATAAACTTATAATGCCCATACCTAGTCTTAAATGTCATCTTGTGAGTGTCTTCATAACGGATCCTTAACTGGTGATACTCTGACCTTAAATTGATCTTAGTAAACACCTTGGCATATTTTAATTGATTAAATAAATTTTCTATCCTAGGTAAAGGATATCGATTCTTGATTGTAGCTTTATTTAACATCCTATAATAAATACACAATTGTAGCGAATCATACTTCTTTTTGACAAACAAAACTGGTGCACCCCATGATGACACACTTGGTTTTATCAAACTCTTCTCAATAATCCTTGCAATTGAACCTTGATTTGTCGTATTTTAGTAGGATTCATCCTATATGGGGATCTATGAATAGGTTTGGATCCCATCATAAGTTCAATTGTGAAGTCAAACTCCTCTACCGGAGGTAGCCCCGGTAGGTCCTCTGAAAATAAATCCTAAAAATACTATAAGATTAGATGTTTTCTTAGTATTTCTCCTTTCTCATCATCTTCCACTTCATTAGGTTTTACCACATACACTATTCCTACTTTCTTTAGGGCATTTTTCATTTGCATAGAGGACAACATCTGCGGTTCAAATACCTCTTACTCGCTATGAACTCTTAGTCTCCTTCCATATTTTTCTAAATACTCAATGCATCGCTATTGAAAATTGACCAAGTCTTTATGAGCCTGCATCCAATCCATCACTACGATCACATCAAAGGTGTGTAAGGGAGCTACATATAAACAACCTTACGTAGTTCCACTTGATAGAGTGATTTTTGCCATAGGATAACATTGGTTCATCGAGTAGGTCTACCCAGAACCGTAATCAAACTTCCACCCTTGAGCCAAATATCCAGGCCTTTTCAACATAGTCCTTTCCAGACTAGACAAAATAAAATTGTTAGTGGCTCCACTATCTATCAAAATGTTTACTTGTTTATTGAAAACCTTACATTTTGCAAGTAATGGGATGGCTTGTCCCTCTAGCTTCTACTTCCTAATTCTGACATAAATTCGATGTTATGGTTCCTTCCCCTTCGCATTAGCAGTGCTAGTCCCTACTATATATGGACACTGCATATAGTAATGAGATCCCCAAAAATTGTAGCACCATTCCTTGGGTCCTTGCTATTTTTTAGGTTTCTCATTTCCATTATTAACTACTGGAGTTAGAGCTTGCAACTTTTGTGGTTGAGGTTTTGTGTTGTTGTGTTTGTTATCCTTCTTACAAAAGTTCTTATTGAACTTATTTTGATTTTCATAATATTTCTTCTCAGGATTTTGGGGGTACTTAGCCTTTTGCTCTTGATCAGACTCCCATTTTACAAACCCAACACTATTCCTCTTTTTTAACTCCTTTCGATCTTGCTCGGTTAGAGTGTCATATTTATAACAGAAGTGTGACTCTACTTTCTTTGCTAGGTCATATACCTTTTGTAGTGATTTAGGCTCCTGCATTTCCACATCATGCTTTAACCTAGATTCCAATCCAAGAATGAACTTGTGAACCTGCATTTTGTCATTATAAACATGCACATATTTGAACAACCTTACCAAATTCTTGTAGTACACCTCTTCTATGTTGGTTCCTTGTTTGAAACTAGAAAATTCTTCAAACTTTAAGTCATGGAAATGCTCAGTGAGGAATCTCTTTTTAAAGATATTTATAAATTCTTCCCATGGAGTATTAATGGTTTCAATATTAGTTTCCTCATAGTGGGTTTTCCACCACTCTAGATTAGTCCCTTCCAGGTTAATCATAGACCAAAGTGTTCGGGTTCTTGATGAGTAGCCTTTTACCATAAAGTGAACCTCTACTTCTCTTAGCCATGCTTCCACTACATCACCATCACCCTCTCCATAAAACTTAGAGATACTGATGTTTTTCATGTCCCTAAATGTTTCCTTTTATAATAGGCTTTGGATTGTATATATTATATAGTTAGTCCACTTTCAAGACCGATATTTGAACCACGAACTTAAGAATTCTGATTTATAGCCTTTTCTAGAAATTGTCTTATCTGATCCTACATAGCAGCTATCGTAGTGGTCAGGTCTTATACCTTCCTATTGGGTTTTGTTGGTTCCCCATCCTGGTTTTCCTCTTCAACATCAATTTTTTGATTTTGTCTAGGTATAGACCTCCCTCTTCTAGTTTTAGGTGGCAACTTAACTTGATTCTATCCAAGAAAGAGGATTAGATTGCAGTTTCATCTTAATTTGTAACTCTAATTTAGGTCATAATACAAAGTTCTATTGCTATATGCATTAATCAAAATAACTAGGGTAATATCCTAGGCTAGTATGTGTCACTGATACCAAAGCCCATACTAAGGTATCCTAACATCCTTTCTCCCATGGGGTTGATTCCAATCATATCCTAGAAAATAGGGTATCCTAGATCATCCCAATTTTAGCTTTTACCTTAAGCAAGCCTTCATTGGGTTCACCTAATTTCCCTTAGCACACATAGAAGATCTATACCATCATACCTAGAGCTTTGATACAAAATGTAATGATCCAAAAATACACAAATATAAAAATACAAAAATAGAAAAAGTTTTTTTTTTTACTATGGACAGAGGTACATGAACCCTTCATGGACCCCTAACCAGACCACTAATTTCCTAAAGTTTCAATATCCTAAGTTTTATTGAAAGCTACATCTCATGAGGTACCCTAACACAAGTCCGTCTGTGTAGGTGTATCATGTTTTACTGCAAATAAGTCCATTTTTCCCATCATTCTTGATCAGATAGACTTACCTCCTTCCATCCATCGAAGTAATACATACACAAATTGTTGTGTAGGTATTCTACGAGTATTACAAGTTAAGCTATCTATCTCATCTCCATGATGAGCTATCTTAACTCAGATGTAGTCTCTCCACAACTTAGTCCTTTATCTCCCTAAGGGGGTCTTAATTCCCTTAGGTCTCCTATGTTCACCCTAAGGGGTTCTAAATTTCCTTAGGTCATCTATGTTCATCATAAGGGGTTCTTAATTCCCTTAGGTCACCTCTGAGTTCACCTTAGAACTCTACACTTAGATTTCTAACATCAAGAAATCCAAAAAATGATACATCTAGATACTACAACATCAAAAAACATTCACCAAGCATCTAGAAAAACAAGATTAAATATAAAACGAAATCAACTACATAACATAACCAAATACTAAAATAAAGTAAAAATACCTTCTTTAATCCAATGAAAAGTCATTGCATTAGAAATTATATGATAAATCCTTCTTACTTTAAGGAATATCATAGTAACTACATTGGGGATATCTCATCACAATTCCAATCTATTTGAGCATAAGTAAAGCAACATAAAATACAATTACCTATACTTCGCTTCCATTGATTCTTTGAGGGTAGTAGGGGATCAGGGTACTCATGGTTAAGGATAGGCATGCTTTTAAATGCATCTACTCATTTACTTTACCAAATTGTAACTATACAAAATCTAATTAAGTTTCCAACCATCTAATGCATAATGGATATTATAAAATATCCATTACTTTTATCTTCACTTCTCAAGTTCCCTTAGAGGGATATCCAACATGTGCTACTTAGATCAAGGTCTAAATTTAATAAAATCCATTCATGTCTTAAAGCATTAAAGTCCCATACCTTTAACCTTTAAAGCAAACATCCATTCATTCTCTAAATCAAAGACCCATAATTTCAATTTAAAGAATAAATCCACATCCCCTTTAATTCACAAATTCCAATCAAATCAATTATTGTATTAAGCATTAAAATCACATCCCTATAACCTTAAAATAATCATTCATTCATTCTTTAAATAAAAGCCCCATAAATTCAATTTAAAGAATAAATCCACATCCTTTTTAATTTTAAAAACCTTAATAAGATCATCAAAAACAAAGGTTTCCTTTTTAGTTAAAAGCCCTAAGATAATCAATAATAAATCAAAGGTTTCCATTTTAATTAAAAACCTTAATATAATCAATCATAAAACAAAGGTTTATTTTTTATTAAAAGCCCTAAGATAATCAATAATAAATAAAAGGTTTCCTTTTTAATTAAAAACCTTAAGATAATCAATAAAAATCAAAGGTTTTCATTTTTAATTAAAAGCCCTAAGATACTCAATAATAAATCAAATTTTTCCCTTTTAATTAAAAACCTTAAGATAATCAATAAAAATCAAAGGTTTTCCTTTTTAATTAAAAGCCCTACGATATTCAATAACAGATCAAAGGTTTCCCTTTTAATTACAAACCTTAAGATAATCAATAAAAATCAAAGGTTTTCCTTTTTAATTAAAAACCCTAAGATAATCAATAATAAATCAAAGGTTTCCCTTTTAATTAAAAATATTAATATAATCAATCATCAAACAAAGTTTCTCCTTTTTAAATACCCTTCAATACATTCCACAAAATCAAAGGTCTCTATTTAAATAATATCCTTTAATATTCCACATATTCAAAGGTCTCTATTTAATTAATATCCTTCAATATTCCACATATTCAAAGGTCTCTATTTAATTAAATTTCACATAAAATATTCCCAAAATAGATTAACCAAAGCTAACGCCCTTCATGGCAATACTAGAAACCTCTGGTGCACGTTTAAGGAACAACCAAGCCAAAAGTTTAACATGCACAATAGAGTAGTCTAGTACTTCCTAGATGTACTTCTAAGGCACACAACGCTCTCAAGTTATTTTAGCACTCTAGAGACACACCCGACACTCTTGAACTCACACACTCTCAGCTTTCTAAAATTCTAATAGAGTCTTTAAACAAAAACCATACCTTTAGGCTTACACAGGTGATTTCCTAAAAAGCATAACACCTTCAACTTGCACAGGTGGTTCCTAAAAAGCACAACACCTTCAACTTGCATAGGTGGTTCCTAAAAACACACATAAAACATTCAATTGCATCGGTGGTTTTCTAAAAACACAACACCTTAGCTTGCATAGATGGTCTCCTAAAACACACAACACCTTCAACTTGCACAGGTGGTTCCGAAAAATACACAATGCCTTAAAATGCACCAGTGGTTCCTAAAAACACATAGCACCTTAGCTTGCACAGGTGGTTCCTAAAAACATACACAACACATTAGCTCACATAGGTGGTCTCCTAAAACACACAACGCCTATGAAGCTCATAGCTTTCAACAGAGCAACAGGGTGGTTTTTTAAACACTAACAGGGCAAGAAATGCATAGCTTTCAACAAAGCAATAGGATGGTTTTTAAAACAACAATAGGGCAAGAAACACATAGCTTTCAATAGAGCAATAGGGTGGTTTTTAAAACACCAACAAGGCAAGAAATGCATAGCTCTCAACAGAAGAACAGAGTGGTTTAATGAAGTTTCAAACCATGATTTCACCATAGCAAAGCATGTAAACAAATAAGGTTAAAATTTAAACACTCCAACCTCAATACTGCTATGAAATGGGAATCAGTGGCATCTCGGT
The DNA here is from genome assembly GCA_028583015.1 of Wollemia nobilis. NCBI lineage: Eukaryota > Viridiplantae > Streptophyta > Pinopsida > Araucariales > Araucariaceae > Wollemia > Wollemia nobilis. The sequence continues at coordinate 993,267 of JAQPPZ010003370.1, read as the reverse complement.
TTCCTCTCCTTTGTTTGCAGTGTGTTCCTCTACTTTTCCCCTCCTTGGTATGTGTTTTCTCCCTCTGATCCTTCATCACCACGTCATCCCTTCTACTTTTTTTTTCTTCTACCATTTCTTTTGGCTTCTCTAGCACCATACATGCTCTCTTCCTCCAGGTAGCCCATCTCAACCTTGAGCCCTTTCTCGAGCCCCCTATGCCTTCAATTATTCATCGCTTTCTCTAGTGACAAGAAACCTTTAATCCGATGATTTCCATATTTGGAAACTTAGTAGCCACCCTAGATTATTTCATAGCTTACAAGCTATAAGGGAATGGGATATTTACATATTTTATATTATCCCTTTTTATTTTTAGAAGAATGGCATTCTTTTAAACATATATCCTTTATTTTAAATATATATCCTTTATTGTGATAATTATCACCATTAAAGTACTTTTATTTACACAATTTCATAATTGCTATTTCTTTAAAATAAAAGACATCTATTTCTTGAATGGATATATATATATATATATATATATATATATATATATATATATATATATATTATATATTTCTTATTTTAATTAATTAAAGTCTTTCAATGACTTCTCCATTATCATTAAAATGAACACCTTTAATTAACTAAAAAAAAACTCTCATATATTAAATAAAATGAGGTTTACTAATGAGCTTAATTAAATCAACCATTATTTAATCAAACTTCATTGATCCTTCTAAATGAACCTTCATTTAACATTCAAATTTAATATGCTTTTCTCTATGAAAATGATGATCTATCTTTTCTTTAATAAAATAATTAGTTTTATGCATCCACATACATTTGGAAGCTATTTTCCCATAGCAGATCCAACATTATGCTACTTCAACCATGATGCATCAAAGAGAAAACAAATTTATAAATCAACGAAGAGGAAATATTTCCATCGACCTAGTCACCTATCTTAGCCAGATATTTTACGATAGCTACTAGGCTATAAACTAAGGGTCAAGGTGATCAGCCATCGATGATTATCCCTTATGATAATGCATGACTATATGAAGGTATCTTTCCATGTTACCTCTGAATACATTAATCATCATTTCCCCTGATCTTAGGTACTCTCATTTCTAGTGGATGCTTCTACCTTCTCCACCTATGAGTGTACCTGATCCTGCATACTTGGAAATATGTTAGCAATAACATGCCCTTCTCAAATCAATGAAACATCATACAGTTGGTTCAATTGTTCAAACTAAGTATCACCACCATAGGTTAATGCATTATTCCTTTGTGCCATAAAGTCAACTAGGGAGTTTCATGACATCCTCCCCCACTAGAATTAAACATCATCCTCAATATTTATAGTTTTTCTTTGTTTTAACGACAAAAATAAATAAAAGATATTACATCACAAAGTTTTAAACTTCTCATAACCTCCACTTTCTCCCAAGTGGCATTTTTCTCATAGAATTGGTCCCACTGGACCTTACACTATTTGAGAGTCTGATTCCGTAGAGACTTGGAATGAAACTCAAGAATCTTCATTGGTAGTACTTCAATGGCCTCCAAATTTACCATATGTAAATTAGAAACATCCCACACATATACATGGTTAGAAACATACTTTCTCAAAAAGGATATGTGGAAGGTGTCATGGATTTTAGACATATTAGGTGGTAATGCAAGTCGGTATGCAACCAGACTGCTCTTTTCCATGATCTCAAAGAGTCCCACACAATGTGGATCCAAATTCATGGATTTGATAGCACTCTTCTTTGGCTTAACCCTTAATAAAACCTTATCTCTAATAGAATACTCTCTTGGAGTCCTTTTTAGATCTGCATAACTCTTTTGCCTAGACACAACTTCTTTAAGCATTTACCTAGTTTCCTTTAGCTACTCGTCCATCACCCTAACCTTTTTTGGACCAATCACAACTCAATCCTCTAGGTTATCCCAAGATAATGATGTTTTAGACATTCACCCATACAAGGCATCAAAAGGTACCATTCCTAGCGAGGAGTTATATCCATTATTGTAGGTAAACTCTACCAAAGGTAGATAATCCTCCTAATGAGATTTGTGATCCATGTAGTACATGTGGAGCATGTCTTCCAAAAATTGGTTTACCCACTCTTTTTGGCCATCTGTTTTAGGGTGGTATGCTAAACTCATATTTAATTTTGTACAAACCATACTATGAAGGGATTTCCATAATTTAGAGTAAATTTGGAGTCTCTATTTGAGATGATTACCTCAGGAAATCCATGCAATCGAAATACCTCTTTGACGAATATACTAGCCACCACTTGAGCATCATCCATGGTATTTCCTGGTATGAAATGGGTAACCTTAGTCAATTTGTTGACAACTACAAGGATGTCATCATGTTGATATCGAGTCTTGCGTAAACCCACTATAAAATCCACAGATATAACCTGCCATTTCTATGTAGGTATATCATGTAGACATAGTTTTCCTACAGGATGTTGGCATTTTACCTTAACTTTCTGACATTCAAGGCATTGCGCAACAAAATCCATTATTTACTTCTTCATACGTACCCAAAAGAAGGCTCTTTTCATATTTTCTTGCATTTTTGCTCCTCTTGAATGAGCAAAATAAAGAGATCTATGAGCTTCTTGCATTATCAAGTTCCTAAGATCACCCATATTTGGTATGACGACTCTTTTCTTATAACATAGAAAGTCATATATCACACTAAATTCCTTATTTCCTTCAGGATCTCAGTCCATATTGACTTGAATTCCTTGGAAATAATCATCCTGAGATTGCGTATGCTTTAATAGTTCAAAGGCAACATCACACATTTCTAACCACTTGAATTCTTTTCCCTTCTTCTGAAGGTTTGTTTTAGGTCCAAAAATCTTGGAGTAGTCCTTTATATAACGTCTATAATATCCCGTTAACCCCATGAAAATTTGTACTTTAGTGACATTAGTAGGGGGTGGCCAATTCAAAATAGCATCTATCTTTTCTAGTTCCATGATAATATCCTTTGCTGATATAATGTGTCCAAGATATTGTACCTTTGGGACATAGAATTAACTCTTCTTCATATTTCCATAAATTGTATTCTTAATTAACAATTCCAACGTGATCCTAAGATGTTTATTATGTTCCTATTTATATCGAGAATATATAAGGATATCATCTAGGAATACCAGGACAAACTGGTACAAATATATTTTGAACACACTATTGATTAAGTTCATGAAAGCAGCTGGGGCATTACTCAATCCAAATGGTAGAACAGTAAACTCATAATACCTATACCCAGTCTTAAATGTCGTCTTGTGAGTGTCTTCCTCACAGATCCTTAACTGGTGATACACTGATATTATATCGATCTTAGTAAACATCTTGGCATCTTTTAAATTAATTAAATATTTGATCCTAGGAAAAGTATATTGATTCTTAATTGTAGCTTTATTTAACATCTTGTAGTCAATACACAATCGTAGCAAATCATTCTTATTTTTCATGAATAAAATTGGTGTGCCCCATGGTGACACTTAATTTTATCAAACCCTTCTCTAATAATACTTGCAATTGAACCTTGAGTTGTCATATTTTAGTAATATTCATCCTATACAGGGATATATGAATAGGTTTGGCTCCCATCATAAGCTCAATTTTGAAGTCATATTCTCCTATAGGAGGTAGCCTCGATAGGTCCTCTAGAAATACATCCTAAAAATCCTGTAAGATTGGATGTTGTCTTAGTATTTATCCTTTCTCATGGTCTTCCACTTCATTAAATTTTACCACATACACTATTCCTCCTTTCTTTAGGGCCTTTTTTCACTTGCATAGCGGACAACATCTGCGGTTCAAAATCCCCTTGCTCGCTATGAAATATTAGTATCCTTTCGCCTTCTTCTAAATACTCAATCCATCAGTATTGAAAATTGATCAAGGATTTATGAGCCTAAAACCAATCCATCCCTAGGATCATATCAAAGTCATGTAAGGGAGCTACATATAAACAACATTTCGGAGTTCCACTTGATAGAGTGATTTCTACCATAGGATAACATTGGTTCACCGATTAGGTATACCCAAAACTGTACTTAACCTTCCACCCTTGAGCCAAATATCCAGGTCTTTTCGACACAGTCCTTGCTATACTAGATGAAATAAAACTGTCAGTGGCTTCACTATCTATCAAAATGTTTACTTATTTATTGAAAACCTTACCTTTCACAAGTAATGGGGTGGCTTGTCCCTCTAGATTATGCTTCCTGATTACGTCATAAATCCAATGTTCTAGTTCCTTCCATTTTGTATTAGTGGTGCTAGTACCTACTCAATATGGACACTAATTGTAGTAATGATATCCCCAAAAATTGTAGCACCCTTCCTTGAGTCCTTGGTATCTTTTAGGTTTCTAATTCTAATTCTTAACTACTAGAGTTGGAACTTGTGACTTCTGTGATTGAGGTTTCGTGTTGTTGGGTTTGTTATCCTTCTTACAAAATTTCTTATTGAACTTCTTATAATTTCCATAATATCTCTTCTCAGGATATTGGACGTTCTTAGCCTTTCTCTCTTGATCAGACTCCCATTTTACAAACCCAACACTATTCCTCTTCTTTAACTCCTATCGAGCTTGCTCGGGTAGAGTGTCATATTTATAATAGAAGTGTGACTTTGCTTTCTTTTCTATATCATATGCCTTTTGAAGTAATTTAGGCTCCTGCCTTTCCACATCATGCTTTAACCTAGATTCCAATCTAATAATGAACTTGTGAACCTGTATTTTCTAATTATAAATAGACACATATTTGAATAACTTTACCAAATTCTTGTAGTACACCTCTACTATGTTGGTTCCTTGTTTGAGACTAGCAAATTCTTCAAACTTTAAGGTATATAAATGCTTGGTGAGGAATATTTTTTTAACTATATTTATAAATTCTTCCCACGGAGTATCAATGGGTTCAATATTAGTTTCCTCATAGTGGGTTTCCCACCACTCCAGAGCATCCCATTCCAGGTTAATTGTATCCCAAAGTGTTTGGGTTCCTAATGAGTAGCCTTTTATCATAAAGTGAACCTCTGCTTATCTCATCCATGCTTTCGCTGCATCACCATAACCCTATCCATCAAACTTAGAGATACTGATGTTTTTCATGTCCCTAGTTGTTTTCTTTTCTACTAAGGCTTTGGATTGTACTTGTTCTACAATTAGTCCACTTTCTATACCAAAATCTAAACCACAAACTTATGAATTTTGATTTGTATCCATTTCTAGAAATTGTCTTATCCAATCTTGCATAGCAACGACCGTAGCAGTGAGGTCTGCTACCTCCCTATTGTGGTTTGTTGGTTCCCCATCCTAGTTTTCCTCTTCGACATCACTTTGTCAAGTTTTTCTAGGTATAGTCCTCCCTCATTTGGTTTTAGATGGCATCTTAACCTAATTTCATCCAAGAAAGAGGATTAGATTACATTTTCATCTTAATCTATAACCCTAATTCAATCCATAATACAAATTTCTCTTGCTATATTAATTAATAAATCTAACTAGGGTAATATCCCAGGCTAGGATGTGTCACTAATACCAAAGCCCATACTAAGGTATCCTAACATCCTTGCTCCCTTTGGGTTAATTCCTATCATATCCTAGAAAATAGGGTATCCTAGATCATCCTAGCTTTATATTTTACCTTAAGAAAACCTTCATTGGATTCATCTAATTTCCCTTAGCACACATAGAAGATCTATACCCTTGTACCTAGAGATCTTATACCAAATGTAATGACCCAAAAATACATAAACAAAAAAATACAAAAATAGAAAAAAAAATTACTATGGAGAGAGGTACATGAACCCTTCATGGACACCTAACTAAACCACTATTTTCCTAAAGTCTCAATCTCCTACATTTTCCTAAAATATACATCTCACAAGGTACCCTAACACAAGTCTGTATCTGTAGGCGTATCATGTGATACTACAAATAAGTCCATCATTCTCGATGAGCTAGACTTATAACCTTCCATTCATAGAAGGTATACATGCATCTCCATGCCATACACAAATCATTATGTGTAGGTATGCTATGAGTATTACTAGTTAATCTATCTATCTCTTCTCCACGATGAGCTATCTTAACTCAAATGTAGTCTCTCCACAACTTAGTCCTTTATCTCCCTAAGGGGTCTCAATTCCCTTAGGTCTCCTATGTTCACCCTAAGGGGTTCTCAATTCCCTTAGGTCACCTATGTTCACCCTAAGGGGTTCTTAATTCCCTTAGGTCACCTCTGAGTTCACCCTAGAACTCTACACTTATATTTCTAACATCAAGCAATCCAAATAGTGATACATCTAGATACTACACCATCATAATACATTCACCATGCATATAGAAAAACAAGCAAGATTAACTCTAAAAGAGAATCAACTATATAACATAACCAAATACAAACATCAAGTAAAAATACCTTCTTTAATCCAATGAATAGTCATTGTATTAGAATTTGCATGGTAATCCCTTCTTACATTAAGGAATATCACAATAACTACATTGGGGATATCTCCCCACAATTCTAATATATTTGAGCATAAGTAAAGCAACATAAAATACAATTACCTATACTTCGCTTCCACTGAACTCATTGCTTCTCCTGACTTCCTATTTATTATTTTAATGTAGTAGGGGATCAGGGTATCCATGGTTCAGGATAGGCATACCTTTAAATTCATCTACTCATTTACTTTACCAAATTGCAACTATACAAAACCTAATTAATTTTCCAACCATATAATGCATAATGGATATTATACAAGATCCGTTACTTTTTATCTTAACCTCTCAAGTTCCCCTAGAGAGACATCCAACATGTGCTACATAGATCAAGGTATAACTTTAATCAAATCCATTCATGTCTTAAATAATTAAAGTCCCATACCTTTAACCTTTAAATCAATCATTCATTCATTCCCTAAATCAAATCCCCATAACTTTAATTTAAAGAATAAATTCACATCCCTTTTAATTCACAAATTCCAGTCAAAGAAATTACTATTTTAAGCATTAAAATCACATCCCTTTAACATTAAAATAAGAATTCATTCATTATTTAAATAAAATCCCCATAAATTCAACTTAAATAATAAATCCACATCCTTTTTAATATTAAAAACCCTAAGAAGATCATCAAAAACAAAGGTTTCCTTTTTAATTGAAAACCTTAAGATAATCAATGATAAATCAAAGGTTTCCCTTTTAATTAAAAACCTTAAGATAATAAATAATAAATCAAAGGTTTCCTTTTTAATTAAAAGACCTAAGATAATCAATAATAAATCAAAGGTTTCCATTTTAATTAAAAACCTTAAGATAATAAATAAAAATCAAAGGTTTTCCTTTTTAATTAAAAGCCCTAAGATACTCAATAATAAATCAAAGGTTTCCATTTTAATTAAAAACTTTAATATATGAATAACACAATCTTATACTGATAGGGAGGGGGGGTGAACAGTATAAAACCACTTTTTACTTTTCTTTCCCAATCAATATTAAACAATGCATAGATAGCAATATCAATAGCAACAATCAAAGAAATGTACAAATATGAAAATATTTCACTAAAATTTTCTTAATCAATATCTTGGGAATTCTTTCCCTATTATAATGCTTATGGATCTCTATCCAAATGAGACACTAATCTCCTAATCAAGTTTGTGGATCTCTATCCATAGGATAACTCATTTCTCCTTAGTTCTGACTGGTGATATTCTAGAAGAACTGTTTCCCCCACTACTCTTGCTAATGGATATTTATCCATTGAAGACACCTATCCTCTCTGCCCTAGCTAATGGATATCTATCCACTGGAGACTATTGTCCTCTATACTTTGTCACCTTTAAATATCTTTCTTAAATTTGCACTAAACATAGTCCTTCAGTCTAGCATAAATTTATCCTCAATATTTGTTATTTGTACTAAACACAGTCCTTCGGTCTAGCACAAATTTGTCCTAAAAATATTTCCTCTTATCTACACTAAACTTAGTACTTTGATCTAGCACAAATCTGTCCTCAAAATATGTCTCAAGCTTTAACAGAATGCTTGACTCAATATCAACTCAACTCTATCGGATCTGCCCCAAACCTTAACTCAAGGTTTGAACAAATCAATCAATCAACTCTATAATCAAGTATTCTCAAATACTTATCTCAAATTTACCTTGTAAGCTTCCATAAAATCTCACACTAATCTGTCCACAAGTCCTCTCTAGAACTTGTCCAATCTGCTCAATAAGTCCTCACTAGAACTTATCCAAATATGCTCTCAATCTGTATTGTAAGCTTTCACAAAAGCTCACACAAATATGTCCACAAGTCTTCTCAAATACTTACCTCAAATATGCTCAAAAAGTCCTCACTAGAACTTTTCTAATATCATAGAAACATAAATAGAATGGTTAGAATCAATATGCTCTTCATTCATCACAATGCTCAATCACTTTCAACCACTCTTTCAGAAACATACAGAGAATTGTTAGGGACTCAATATGGATCACATTCATCACAATGCTCAATTACTTTAAATCACTCTCTTAGAAACATATAGAGAATTGTTAGAGACTCAATATGCTTCACATTTACCTCAATACTCAATCACTTTCAGTAACTCTCTTAGAAACATATAAAGAATTGTTAGAGACTCAATATTCTTCACATTCACCTCAATACTCAAACACTTTCTTCAACTCAATTCAAAATATAGAATAATTTGTCTCACATAACTTGAAAAATGACTTCACACGTTCACTTGACTAGGCTAAATCAAATCTACTCAACCAATAACTCAATGAAATAATCCTTGCTCACAAAACCTAGTCCAAGCATATGAATACTCAAATATTTCAAACAATGCTTTATCAACCACTCTCACATAACAATGATACTCATGTTCTTTGCAAACACTAGTTCAAGTTCTTCACTCAACAACTCACTTCAACAACAATTCTTATAAAACAAGGTTTTATCAACAACTCTTAATTCCCAGAAACCTTGAAGCAATAAATCAAAACACTCTCAACAATGTTAACCAAACAATCATTTTCACTCCAACTTTTCATACACAACTTTCAACAATCACTAACTAGGAAGAATATGCCCATACCTTTTGTTGTATGTCAAAGTGCCTTTGGAAAAAACTATCTTAATCACAATTTCCTTCTTTCCAATTTCAATGGTTAAACACAACAATATCACTTCAATACTTTCTGAAAAATATTCCCTTAGACACAAAATAATCACAACTCAATTTATGACATATTTCTCCCTTTTAAAAATAACAGTCATCATAACATACATAAAAATAATTTCTTTGATACACCTTATAAGCTCCAACTTAAAATAATATCCAACACAATAAAATATTAACAAAAAATATTACAATCCTTTCCACACCTTTGAGCAAGTAACATTAAAATTTTAATTTTTGCAAAACCCTTATAAATCCTTTGCAACCTTAGAACCAACTAAAAAAATGCAAAAATTAATTTTTAAATAGCCAAACTATATTCCTGAAATTTTCGGTGACCAATATCAAATCATACCTCTTACTTTCCCAAAAATGGGATTCGACGAGATTCAATCCACCTTCTCCTCTACCTAAGCACCTTAGCACTTTAGAGCCCACCACATGGGATACTAAGGCCCACGTGAAGGAATGTATAACCCCTTCCTCTTATGCCTTCACCGTCGTTTGTCTTTCCACAAATTTGCATGTTCTTTCTTCCTTGGACGTAGCACAAATTACAAAGCTCACAATGTATTTCAAAGTTATGGTAATCTTTGGTATTGTGGGAGTTCCTCATTATATACACGCTTTTTAAACTTCACTCATGTCGGTGCTATGTCATTTGAAATCTAATTTCGAATTTTATTTTTAATAACCCACCTTAGGGTTATTTAACCTTAGCTGAAATTAATTAATAATTAATTTAAATAACTTTATAAGTTAAATAAATTAGTTTAAAATTAATTTTAAACTTCCTTTCTATAAAATTATAAAAGAATATTATAATATTATTTATTTGGGCTTTTTCTTGCACTTTGGACCTCATATGACTTCCTAGAACCAGGTCTTGAAACTAAAATTGAAATGGATGCTACCAACTGAAACTGCCATTGACTGGTGCTATTAGTTCAAAACCAATGACCACTTACTCTTGACATCAATGATAACTTATCACTCAAAATGTCCAACAATATTCCCCTTTGTAATTGATGGCAACCCAAATTATTTTTACCAAATATTGACCTTTTTCATGTTCTGCTCCCCCTGGGAAATTGCTCCCCCTAACTCAATATTCTCTCCTTAAACTAAATCTCTCCCCATTTATAAAAAATCTCCCCCTTTGACATCAATGGCAAAGGGTCACCTTTGGGGCTCGAGGCTAATAATGAATCTCTTAGCTTAGCCCCTACCCCACCTCCTCTTGAGGTGGTTAATTATGGGGTGGGAGTATTTCTACTCCTAGCAAGCACTGGTATTTACCTTTATCTTTTTTCCTTCTCATTTGATCCTTCTAATTTCTTTGATTGTTCTTGTTCCTATTCCTATCCATGTCCATATTCTTGTTCTTGTTTATATCCATATCCATATTCCTATTCATGTTCCTGTTCTTATCCATATTCTTGTTCTTATTCATGTTCATGCCCATATTCCTGTTCCTATTCCTATTCATATTCCTGTTCCTGTTCATGCTTGATTTTGGAATGTCTACTCTACACCATTTTATTGTATTTCCATCATTATTGCACTTATAAAACTTAATTTTATTATTCCTTGGAGGTGCAAATATCTTAGGATTTCTCATAGTGAAGCTATATCCTTTTTTTTCATGAACCCCACAATCCATTTCCTTGTGACCAAAATTATTACATGAGTAGAAATACCCATGAAAAAGCTATCTATTTTTGAAATTCCCATTTTACTATATTTCATGTGTCCAGCACTATGAAGCAATGTGTCCAAACCTGTGACATGAGAAACACCTTCCATTAAAATTTCCTTATCTTGACCTCATTGGTCTCTTAGTCTCTCTTAACCTATTCTGATTGATGTTCCATATTTTTCTTCTTTGTGCATTATTCCTTTCCTTGTTGAACTTTATATTATCCAACTCATCCTCAGATGTCTCACTTTCTCTTACACTATTTTTTTTTTAAGTTTCTACTTCTGAAGTTTCTTCTTCTTAAGAACTTGAGGTTGACTCTTCTTCTTGTTTCTTTTGAGTCTGTTCAAAACCAAGACATGTTTTATTTTTTGACCTTATTTGTACTTTGATCATCTTACCCACAACCTTTGAGATCTTTCCAAACTTGTGTAGCTTATCCTTAGATTTTTCTAAATATTCTCTTAGTAGAGCTACTTCTTGTTCTAACCTTTCACATTCTAAGACCTTTGATTCTAATTTATCCTTGAACTTATTTGTCTTAGCCATTGACTTGTTTAGATCCTCTATAAGATTTCTTATTCTCCATCGTATTCTTGAAACTAAAACTCAAGTTTAGAGTTTTGATTTCCTACCTTCTTTACTGTGTCAATAGCATAAATAAGTTACGACTTAAGATCAAATCCTTCTTTATCTGATTCTTCCTCTATTTTTTTGCCATTGTCTACATCTACATTTTATTTTTTACTATAGGATCACATTCTTCTACTTCTAGTGCCATTAGAAGATTTTGTTATGGTCCTTCAAGTGCATCATCATATTCATCATCACTAAAACTATAACCATTCCTTGTACAACTATCTTCAAGATGTCCAAAGTTACCACATCTAAAACACTTGAGAATTATTGGTGACCTTTTCTTAACTTCTTATTTTTCTTCAATCATAAATAGGACTTCATCGATATCATTATCTAAAAAGCTAGCATCACTATCTCTTGAGTACTTACTTGCCTTGTCTGCATAGTAGCTCCTCTTTTGTCTTCGAAATAAATTCTTCCCTTGTCTGCTTTGTCCATCCTTACCTTTCTTTTGGTACCTGTATTTTTTTTATTCCCTGTTCCTATGATCCTATTTTTCTTCATCATTGTTAATTTTAGCTTATTAAAAATTAGTTGCATAGTGACCATACTTTCCATAATTGAAACATCTAATAGATTTTACATATTTGAATTTTCTTGAATCCATGTTCCTTTTTCCATAATTTACTTCTTCATCATTGGATGACTCATTGCTTGATTTTGACTTCTTACCCTTTTTCTTCTTAATTACTTTAAATGTTGCTTCCTTCTGGGGATTAGGTTCTTTTGTTATTAACTCAAAATTTGTAAGAATACCAAACAACATATCTCTTGTCAAATAATCACCATCCTTTGCTTCTTCTATAGATGAAATATTTTCACTAAATCTTTTTGTAAGAGACCTTAAGATCTTATCACAAACATCTAATTCATCCACATTAAGTCCAAGTCCTTGCATAGAATTAACAACCTCATCTACCCAAAGTAAATAAGAACTAATATCTTCCTCATTCTTCATTATTAATTCTTCAAATTGTCCTTTGATATTTCATATATTTGCCTTTTCGACACTCTTATATCCTTCATATATGCTTTGCATCTTATCCCAAATTCCTTTTGCATATTTACAATGCATAATGTTTATTGATTCTATTTTATGAAATCCTCTCAGAAGTGCATTCTTTTTTTGGAATTGTAATGATATAGAAGATTACCTTCCTTATCTGTAGGTGGATCAACTAGTTGTATGTATCCATTTTAAACTACTTTGCAAATTTCATTGCCATGGCCATAAGGTGAACATTCATTCTCATACTCCAATATATGTAGTCACTTCTATCAAATATTGGTGTTGAATTATCTAAGAACACATTCTTAGAATCCATTGTGTTCTTGAATGTTTTTCCTTCAAGTTGTTAAACTCTTTCGAAGGAACCCGCTCTGATACCAATTGAAAAACACAAGCTTATACTAAGGGGAGAGTGAATAGTGTAAGACAACTTTTTAATTTAATATTATGCAATGTATAGATAGCAATATCAACAACTTTAATCAAAGTAATGCACAAATAACCACACACAATAGAGATACCAAATTTATGTGGTTCACCCAATGTGGGCTACTCCACGGAGAAAATCTTTCACTAAAATTTTCTCAATCAATATCTTGGGAATCCTTTCCCTATTACAATATTTATGAATATATATCCAAAGGAGACACCAATTCCCTAATCAAGTTTGTGGATATCTATCCACAAGAGAACTCCTTTCTTATTAGCTCTGATTGATGATTTTCTAGAAGAACTGTTGCCCCCACTACTCTAGCTAATGGATATATATCCACTGAAGACACCTATCCTAACTGCCCTAGCTAATGGATATCTATAGATATTATCATCCTCTATACTTTCACCTTCAAATATCTATCTCAAATCTGTACTAAACACATTCCTTCGATCTAGCACAAATCTATCCTCAATATCTATTCTCTGCACTAAACATAATCCTTTAGTCTAGCACAAATTTATCCTCAAACTCTATCCTCTGATCTGCGCTAAACACAGTCCTTAGGTCTAGCACAAATATATCCTCAAAATCTATCTCAAGCTTTAACATAAAGCTTGAATCAATCTCAACTCAACTCTGCTGGATCTACCCCAAACCTTAACTTGAAGGTTTAAAAAATCAATCAATCAAATTTGTACTATTCCTTGTAAGCTTCCACAAAAAGCTCACACTAATCTGTCCACAAGTCCTCTCTAGAACATGTCCAATATGCTCAATATGTCCTCACTAGAACTTATCCAAATCTACTCTCAATATGTATTGTAAGATTTCATAAAAGCTCACACAAATTTGTCCACAAGTCTTCTCTAAGACTTACCTCAAATTTGCTCAGAAATTCCTCACTAGAACTTTTCCAATCTCATAGAAACATAAAGAGAATTGTTAGAAACTCAATATGCTCTTCATTCATCACAATGCTCAATCACTCTTTTAGAAACATATAGAGAATTGTTAGAGACTCAATATGCTTCACATTAATCACAATGCTCAATTACTTTCAATCACTCTCTTAGAAACATATAGATAATTTTTAGAGACTCAATATGCTTCACATTCACCTTGATACTCAATCACTTTCAATCACTCTCTTAGAAACATATAGAGAATTGTTAGAGACTCAATATGTTTCACATTCACCTCAATACCCAGACACTTTCTCAAATCCATTCAGAATATAGAATAATTTGTTTCACATAACTTGAAAAATAACTTCACACTTTCACTTGACTAGGCTGAATCAACTCTACTCAACCAATCACTCAATAAAATAATCCTTGCTCACAAAACCTAGTCCAAGCATATGAATACTCACTCAAATATTTCCAACAATGCTTTATCAACCACTCTCACATAAAACTGATACTCATGTCCTTCGTAAACCCTAGTACAAGTTCTTCACTCAACAACTCACTTTAACAACAATGCTTATAAAATAAGGTTTTATCAAAAACTCTTAATTCTAGAAAACCTTGAAGAAATAAATCAAAACACTCTCAACAATGCTAACCAAACAATCATTTTCACTCCAACTTTTCATACACAACTTTCAACAACCACTCACTAGGAAGAATATGCCCATACATTTTTTTGGATGTCAAAGTGCCTTTGGAAAAAATGTCTTAATCACAATTTCCTTATTTCCAATTTCAATGGTTAAACACAACAATATCACTTTAATACTTTTTCAAAAATATTCCCTTAGACACAAAATAATCACAACTCAATTTATTCCATTTAAAAATAACACTTATCATAACATACATAAAAATAATTTCTTTGATACACCTTATAAACTCAAACTTAAAATAATATCCAACACCATAAAATATCAACCAAACACCTTACAATCCTTTCCACACCTTTGAGCAAATAACATTAAAATTTTAATTTTGCAAAACCCTTTTAACTATCTTGCAATCTTAGAACCAACTAAAAATATGCAAAAATTAATTTTTTAAATGCCCAAACTATATTCCCAAAATTTTTAGTGACCAATACTAAAGCATACCTCTTACTTCCCCAAAAAGGGGAATCAGCAAGATTCGATCTGTCGTCTTCTCTATCCTAAGAATCTTAGTGCTTGGGAGCCCACCGCATGGGCTACTAAGGCCCACGTGAAGGAAGGTATAACCCCTTCCTCTTATGCCTTCACCATCGTTCGTCTTTCCACAAATTCGCACGTTCTTTCTTCCTTGGACGTAACCCAAATTACAAATCTCATAATGTATTTCAAAGGCATGTTAATCTTTGGTAGTGTGGGAGTTCCCCCTTATATACACGTTTTTTAAACTTCACTCATGTCGGTGCTATGTCATTCAAAATCTAATTTCAAATTTTATTTTTAATAACCCACCTTAGGGTTATTTAACCTTAGCTTAAATTAATTTATAATTAATAATTAAATTAATTAATAATTAATTTAAATAACTTTATAAGTTAAATAAATTAACTAATAAATTAATTTAAAATTAATTTTAAACTTCCTTTGTATACTATTTTAAAATAATATTATAATATTATTTATTTGGGCTTTTTCTTTCACTTTGGACCTCATTTGACTTCTTGGAACTAGGTCTTGAAACTAAAACCGAAACGGATGTTGCCAACAGAAATTGTCACTGAATGGTGTTGTTTGTTTAACATTAATGACCACTTACTCTCGACATCAATGACAACTTATCACCCAAAATATCCAACAATATAATCAATCATCAAACAAAGGTTCTCCCTTTATAAATACCCTTCAATACATTCCACATAATCAAAGGTCTCTATCTAATTAATATCCTTCAATATTCCACATATTCAAAGGTCTCTATTTAATTAATATCCTTTAATATTCCACATATTCAAAGGTCTCAATTTAATTAAATTTCACAGCAAACCTTCCCAAAATAGATTAACCAAAGCTGACGCCCTTCATGGCAATACTAGAAACCTCTGTTGTGCATTTAAGGAACAACCAAGATGAAAGATCAATAGGCACAACAGAGTAGTATGGTACTTCCTAGACGTAGTCCTTCAGATATATGGGTAGAATTTCCATATGAGGCACTCCCAAAATTGATGATCCCCTCTTCATTTGGACAAGAAGGTCTAAGGCACACAATGCTCTCAAGTTATTTTAGTGCTCTAGAAACACACCCGACACTCTTGAACTCACAGACTCAACTTTATAAAACACTAACAGAGTCTTTAAACAAAAACCACACCTTCAGGCTTACACAGGCAATTTCCTAAAAATCACATCACCTTTAACTTGCATAGGCAGTTTCTAAAAAGCATAACACCTTAAACTTGCATAGGTGGTTCCTAAAAATACACACAACACCTTCAATTGCATCGGTGGTTTCCTAAAAATAACAACACCTTAGCTTGCACAGGTGGTATCTGTAGACACCAAAACAACACCAATCCGATTATGTGACTACAAACACTGATCGCATTGACACACACAGCTTTCAGGGCAGCCCTCAGAGGTCAAACAGTGGTCCTAGCCACTTACACAGCAGTTTAGAAGGTCAAAAAGTAAACAAAGCAAAGTTGGTCATTTTAACAAGCCTTTATCAAAAGCAAGCCTTAATCAAAAGCAAGCCTTAATCAAAAGTAGGCCTTAATCAAAAGCAAGCCTTAATCAAAAGCAAGCCTTAATCAAAAGAAGGCCTTGGCCGAAGTGTCACGATATCACGTGATATCGCGACACTTCGGCGCCCAAAGCAAAGCCTTGGTCGAAGTGTCGTGATATCGTGACGTCGCGATATCATGACACTTCGGCGCCCAAGGCAAAGCCTTGGCCGAAGTGTCACGATATCGCGACGTCGCGATATCGCGACACTTCGGCACCCAAGGCAAAGCCTTGGCTGAAGTGTCACGATATCGTGACACTTCGGTGCCCAAGGCAAAGCCTTGGCCGAAGTGTCACGATATCGTGACGTCGCGATATCGTGACACTTCAGCACCCAAAGAAAGGCCTTGGCTAAAGTGTCACGATATCACGACACTTCGGCATTTGCGCCTAGGTAGAAATTCAACCAATCAAAGGCGGAATTCAATCAATCAAAGGCGACATTAAAACATTTAAAAGCAAAACATTAAAACCATCAAAGCAGACGTTAAACAAGTGGCAGCCGAGGACAGTCAGTTATTGCCGCCTGTTGTGCATGCGCGCGTAGGTGGGCAGATTGGCAGTTAGCGGATTGTCACAAGGGCAGTCATGTAAGCCCAAGTCAAGGAGGAGTCTCCTCCCTTTTGGGAAGGCATGGCCGCCATGTGGCATCCCTGCGTGCCCCTCCAAAGAGACCCCATGGGTCTATAAAATGGCAGACTTTCTCGCCCAAAAAAAACAAGCTGGTAGACATTTCGAGCGACGAAGTGCTGCCAAAATCAAACACCCGATTGCATCCTTTTAGATTCATTTCTTCTACACCCGTAATCTCTTTCGCAAGGGAGGTTATTGGTGGCTATTAGAAGGTGAATCTGGACCTTAGAACCCGACATTGGACCACAATAACCCATCAATTCGACGACACCACAACCTGAGAGATTTTGGGCCCTTCCTTAGTGGATTGGCGCCGAAATCAAGTTTTAACGGGGCGGCCCGCTTGGGCACCCCACACACATTCTTAGTTTCAATTTAATTTATGCTACTTAAATAAATTATGCTTTTTATTCGAATATATATACTACATTACGCTTTACGTTTAATTTATATTTTAGAAGATATTTATCGAAGACATCTTACATTACGTTCTACGTTCTACGCTGTTGGTTCTTCACTAACTTGCAGGTAACAATGATCAGTTTCATCGATTGTTTTACTGGCAGCAATGTTTTGGTGATGTTTTCGGGTCTTTGTCAGGGTTGCACGTATTTAATCAATCTTTCGCACGTATTTCTTATTAATTTCTAAAGTCAAACGTTCTATCCTTGTGTTGCAGGTGCTACTAACGTCTCTGTGTTTCTTTGATCGTAGAAGAAGCAGCAAGCAAGGATTCATCATCACAAGCGATGGCAACACTTTGGCCCGCCCGTTTCAAATGTGGGCATGCGAAAGAAGATCACTATGCACTTTTTGTAATGGAAACATGCTAACTCTCCTAGCCCTTAAAAAGGGAGGAGATGTATTGTAACCGAGTTGGAATCACATTAATAAAAAGGGTTGTGCTCCTGCTTTCTCCTTTTATATTTGGTTTTGATTCGATTATATCTATTTTATTTCATGCATCAAGCTAGTTAGTTTACATTGCAGCAATACTATTTTTCTTCTAGAATCTCATGCTTTCAGTGGCGATCACGGTGGGACCCTGTCCCCTATTTTTTTTTAGATTCAAAAATTGATTTATGTTTTTTTGTGCTTAAAGGTACCAGGCCAAATCAGAAACAACCGATTTGAGCAGAAAAAAAGGTAAGGTTCCAAAGTTGTACCTGCATTTTTTTATTATTATTATTTTTTGTTTCTACTTTTTGTCAACTTTTACTTGCTTAGGGAAAGTTGTTTATGCTTGTTTCATTTTTATTAAATAAAATGAACCCCACACACATCACGTGGTAAAATTAAACCAAGGAGCTGGTCGTAAGACCCCAGCCCTTGAGCAAGACCAACGGTGGGTTCATCACCACCTTGGCTTAGCTTTGCATCCATTTCCCCGATTGTCATTGTTGTTAGGCGTAAATCTTGACGAAAGCTGACCGAGTGTTGCTGGGGTGATTCCCATGCACGCGAGGATAAGTCTTCTATGGTAGGTGTCATTAACAGGACAATCCCCCTTCCGTACCGCCTATGTTCCATGTACCATCTGCTCTCACGTACCTATAGTTTCCCTCTCGTAAGGGCGGGTATATAGAGAGGTTGGTATATCGGTCCGACAATGGTATATTGAAGGGGCGACCATTTATGGGAGTCATATGAGCCAACATTATGCATTTAAATGTTCTTCAAAACTTGCAAAAACAAAACAAAACATCAAAATGCACTAAACCAGTTTAGGACACACTATTAATCCTTAAAAGAGATAATCACTGTTTGTGTATGTGTGTGTTCATTTCTGCTTAGTGTAAAAAAAAGAAAAATCATCATAAATGAGATAAAAATCTGCTTAGCTAGTAGAAGAGCACCACAATGGTGTTCACCCGTAGCCAAGCCCAATCACGGGCGGATGCTATGGAGAATGTGCACAAAGAGGAGGCACAAGTCACCTCCGGTATAGCCCCAAGGATTTGGTCATACCACCTTGGCGGCCTGACACACAAGGCAGTCCCCTCCGTGCCCCGACGGAATGGGACTATAGGGGCACCTCTTCGAGGAGCACTCCTGTTCAGCATAGCACTCAACACACACCCTTCCATGAGGGGTACAGTCATAGGAGAGCTCCCTTAGATGCTCGCTATGAGCGGTCACCGCGCGATGAAGCGCTAGGTCAACATAGGGTTCAACGGGAGGAACCACATCATTACACTATCCCTCCTTCACCCCCTCTAGTTGTCAGGACTACAAAGACAAATCCAGAGCACAAGGCTCCTCAGGCGGGGCGAGCCAACTCCACCCATTCCTTTTTCACTTATGACAAAGAGCAAGAGGAAAACCCTTACCTTCCTCAAGAACAATATACATCACGGGAGCAAGACGCCTCCGCAAATGCTAGCTATCAGGATCACCTACCGAGGCTAGAGCCTCGGATAAATGCCACTACCTCCAACAGAGGGAGGCGGCCTATAGAGATCTTGGATCACTACGACCGAGATAGATATCTAGGAGAGGCATCTAGGCCTTCTAGACATGAGGCGGTAAGACCAACTATCTTAGAATCTGTCAAGCATTTCGCACACCGGATGCAACTCACGCAACTTGAGCTAGAACGACAACAGTTAGAGCAATGGTATCTTCTAAATAAAGAGCACCTTCAAGCACCAGAAGGATGAGTTGTTCCAACACACTATGCAGGAGAGGACTCCAACCCCTCACACACATAAGACAAAACATTATGAGAGGCACAACCCTCGGGTGCGAGACAAGTCTCCACGACCTCATCAAGCATCGCCCCCGATGCCTCCTAGACATGAGCGGGAGGCTAATCCTATAACCAATGATGGGCGCCTTCCTCAAGAACCCACTCAGGTTTATGGGCCACCCTTAGAAATTCATCAAGAAGCCTCTAAGGAATCAGAGCGAGAAGAAGAGCGGGATGAACTGCCCTACCAAGGCATGGGGGGTGCTATCTGGCCACCCCTCCATAAGCCCCAAGTTCCTCAACAAGAACCAACCAAAGAGGAGGAGCTCAAATCTCCCGATACATGCAAAGCGCTAGAGCACTTAGAGTCGGTAGAGACCAAGATTTTGGAGCTCCCAAGGCCCAACTTACATGAGGCTCCTTTCGAAGAGGATCAACCTTTAACCATAGGGCTACCTGATGATGCAGTCCTCCATGTCTCAGAATCTCCAGATTTTGATGAGCTGTACTCACTGGTCGAAGGTGAGGATAAAACAGAGATAGCCCACAGCAATCACATGCGACAGCATCGACATCCCATAAAAATCGAAGAAGCATGTCAACAGATAAACATAATACTAGGGCATGAGTGGCGCGTTAACCCACCGCAGTGGGACCAAGCGTTACATCCGCCACTTTGGGCATACAAAGATCAATTTTCACCTAGAGATCCCATAGCAATATCAGTGCCGAGGGTAGACCCTGTCCTCCTATCCATGCATAGGGCCGATCCATTCGTGCCCATCCCTCCAGAGCCAGATCCGGAGTGCAAAGACCATCAAGCTGGGGGTACCTCTATCCCCTGAAGAGCCATAATCCAAACCAAAAAGCTCCAAGGATTATCACAATCACTTGGTCAACCCAAAAGCTCCAAGGATTATCGCAATCACTTGGTCATCCCAAATGCTCCAAGGATTATCAATCGCTTGGTCAATCCCAAAAATGCTCCAAGGATTATCGCAATCGCTTGGTCAAACCCAAAAAGCTCCAAGGATTATCGCAATCGCTTGGTCACCCCAAAATGCTCCAAGGATTCTGTATCACTTGGTCAATCCCAAAAATGCTCCAAGGATTCTATAATCGCTTGGTCAAATCCCAAAAATGCTCCAAGGATTCTATAATCGCTTGGTCAATCCCAAAAATGCTCCAAGGATTCTATAATCGCTTGGTCAATCCCAAAAATGCTCCAAGGATCCATAAAATCGCTTGGTCAAATCCCAAAAATGCTCCAAGGATCTATAATCGCTTGGTCAATCCCAAAATGCTCCAAGGATTTCCACAATCGCTTGGTCAAAAATAAGAAAAGTTAAAATTCAAAAATCATCAAAAACAACAAAATTTTTTGCATCTCATTTCTAGGCATACTCAAATTCATCAATAGAGAGCTCTTCTCGCACCTCATCTTCATATTCACAAAAATCAATCCATCAAAAATACAAAAATACATAGCTGCATTAAAGCATTGCATCCATACATTGCATATTTGTGGTCGTACAGGTCAAAGGCACCATAGGCTGTAATTGCTCTGCTAGTCCATCTTGTTCCACACTGTTCCATTTTACAAAAACAACAAAAACACCATGCATTGCTTTTTACCACACTAGAGTCAGTGGTCTTTTAATGTATCAAGAGTTTTCGTGATTCAGTCATCATTTTGCTCTTTAGCTACGTAATGTACCGAGTCAGACAGATTTTACGAAGGTAGAGTTACACTTGAAATACACCTTGTTACGTAACATCCCAACACAAATTAAAACACATAAAAATTCCCAAGTTGTGTGAACGAAAGATGAAACCTGCATAGTAATCCAGGTCACCATAAGTGAAACGGTTATCTTGCTCATCCCCCCGTGCGAATGGTTCTAGAATGCTGAGAATTGACAAAAGGACGAGCTCTTTCCTATCCATTCACCTCCATATACAGTGGTTTTCACCACTACCAAATCCCAATCATAGTTGGTTCCCAAAGTTGTAAGGATTTGTACTACACGTCCCTGCCAAGGATGGGTAGTCATCCCCAAGACCTAAAAGGGATCAACACCATTCACAAACAAAATTCCAACAAATCATCATCCTAACACTTTCCATTCACCTTTGGTCTCCAAGTTGTAAGGATTCGTACTATCCGCCCCTAACCAGGATGGGTAGTCATCCCCAAGGCCTAAAAGATCAATGCCCTTACTCCATAATCTCCATCACCCCCTTGGTTCCCAACGTCGTAAGGATTCGTACTACACGTCCCCACAAAGGATGCGTAGTCGTCCCCAAGGCCACAAGGATCAAGGCCACTCACCATCCCAAACTCACAATACTCAAAATACAAAATCAAATAACAGTGGTTATCACTACTATTCAAAATCCTTGCTCAAAAAGAATTAATAGAAAATAAACAGTGATTTTCATCACTATATAGACGAGCAACTTTCTAAATCATTCAGCCAACAAATATCCCGAACTTGAATCCCTAGAATTCTCAGCATTCGAAAACCATCTAGGTGATCCTCATTACAGGTTTGGTTGATAGCCTATCTGGCAATGGTGGTATCCTACCCGCATGACGATATGTCTGTCACATTCGCTTTGCGTGTGTGCAGACCAATGTTTGCATAAGGATGAGCTAGCTTATGGTATCCTGGATAACACCGTAGATTAATCTAACTAAATACAACAAAGGAGTTAGTGGAGCTAATTAGGTGATCCTCAGTACAGGTTCGGTTGAAAGCCCATCTGGCACTGGCGGTATCCTGACAAATACCACATAAATGAACTCAATTGCACACACAGGGATGTGAAATAGCTTGGTCAAAAACAAGTCCGATTCATACCTTGTTCAAAAGTCTTGTAAGATAAAGTACAGTCATGGCTAGTAAGTTAAAACCGTCTGAGTCTCGAGAAAACCTTAGCTACATTTCTAAACCAACTGCGCTACTTTTCATCCTTACAATACCATCAGAAAATACAAAAAAAAGAAAAACCACATGTATACATACAAAGTCATGCATACATAATCGCCTAAAGACAAAATAACAGAGTTCTAAACAGTCTATGGTGCCATAGCCAAACATCACAAATTCTATCCATCCATTTCATTTCTGCATATCACATATAAATCAAAAACATTTGCATTCATCACAACATATGCATCCATCAAAATAAATCAACATACAACAATCGCATTTATCATACCATATGCATACATCAATATAAAGTAGCATGCATCCATCAACATCAATCATTGTGCATAACATAAAATCATGACATATACACAAAGCAAGAAAATCAAAACAACAAAAACATCACAAAAATGCAACACAAAAACATAGCAATAAGCATTGCCGGACACAAGTGCTCTTGCACTTAACCTCTTGGCATAGAAAATCGATGTCGGGGCTCAAATTGTCACTCTCCTACTTCCCCAAGAAGGCTACCATAGCCGGACCGCTCCACGGGAAGACGGGTTTTCGACGATTTCACCCCATTATGGCATCACCAAAAGGGTTAACACCCACCAAAAATAGGTCCAAATGTCGGGAAATTGCACATGCTTAATGGTAAAACATCTAAAGGCACCCTTGCACAAGTCATCTTGGGTCAAGCGACTCGTCGCTTTTCTCATGAAGGTCATTCCCTCATCGATTCGTCGCTTGAGGGGGTAGTCACACTTAGTCACCAATCAACAAGCACACACCCAATCAAAGCAATGACATGCATTCAAAGAATCATTGACAAAGACAATCATGCTCCTGCTTGGGGCAGTAAACAAGCAACAATCAAATTGATCAAACACTTGGCATTCCCGAAGCATGAACACAAGGTTCCCCTATGGACAAAAGGTTACGCCCTTTGCCTAATCATGACTGATCAATGTCCAAGCTCAAGTCACACCTCACCAAAATAGGTTAACACTTGAAATCAAATTCCTTAGCTCGTCAGAAGCAAGGATTCAAGAATGCATGCCCTTTCCATACTTGGGGCATCAAAAGTTGGTTAGGTTACCAAGAAACCCTAATCATTAGTGCTTTGGTTATCTATTTTTGCTCAAGCATTGCGTCACCCACAGCGCTTCCCAAAAAGGGGCATCTATAGACACCAAAACAGCACCAATCCGATTATGTGACTACAAACACTGATCGCATTGACACACACAGCTTTCAGGGCAGCCCTCAGAGGTCAAACAGTGGTCCTAGCCACTTACACAGTAGTTTAGAAGGTCGAAAAGTAAACAAAGCAAAGTTGGTCATTTTAACAAGCCTTTATCAAAAGCAAGCCTTAATCAAAAGCAAGCCTTAATAAAAAGCAAGCCTTAATTAAAAGCGAGCCTTAATCAAAAGAAGGCCTTGGCCAAAGTGTTGCGATATCACGACATCGCGATATCATGACACTTCGATGCCCAAAGCAAAGCCTTGGACGAAGTGTCGCGATATCGCGATATCGTGACACTTCGGCACCCAAAGCAAAGCCTTGGCCGAAGTGTCACGATATCGCGACATCATGATATCGTGACACTTCGGTGCCCAAGGCAAAGCCTTGGTCGAAGTGTCACGATATCGTGACACTTCGGGCCAAGGCAAACTTGGTCGAAGTGTCGCGATATCGTGACACTTCGACATCCAAAGCAAAGCTTGGCCGAAGTGTCGCGATATCGCGACACTTCGGTGCCCAAGGAAAAGCCTTGGTTGAAGTGTCACGATATCGTGACGTCATGATATCGTGACACTTCGGTGCCCAAGGCAAAGCCTTGGTCGAAGTGTCACGATATCGTGACACTTCGGGCCCAAGGCAAAGCCTTGGCCAAAGTGTCGTGATATCGCGACGTCGCGATATCGCGACACTTTGGGCCAAAGGCAGAGCCTTGGCCGAAGTGTCACGATATCACGACGTGGATATGGACATGGAAGGCACTTGGGAGTGTACGATATCACGATGTCGTGATATCGTGACACTTCGACGCCCAAAGAAAGCCTTGGCCGAAGTGTCGCGATATCGCGACATCGCGATATCGTGACAAACTTCGGCATTTGTGCCTAGGCGGAGTTAAACCAATCAAAGGTGGAATTCAAGCATTCAAAGGTGCCATTAAAACATTTAAAAGCAAACATTAAAACCATCAAAGCGGACGTTAGACAAGTGGCAGCCGAGGATAGTCAGTTATTGCCGCCTGCTGTGCATGCGCGCGTAGGTGGGCAGATTGGCAGTTAGCGGACTGTCACAAGGGCAGTCATGTAAGCCCAAGTCAAGGAGGAGTCTCCTCCCTCTTGGGAAGGCATGGCCGCCACGTGGCATCCCTGCGTGCCCCTCCAAAGAGACCCCATGGGTCTATAAAATGGCGGACTTTCCCGCCCAAAAAGAACAAGTTGGTAGACATTTCGAAGCGACGAAGTGCTGCCAAAATCAAACACCCGATTGCATCCTTTTAGATTCATTTCTTCTACACCCGTAATCTCTTTCGCAAGGGAGGTTATTGGTGGCTGTTAGAAGGTGAATCCGGACCTTAGAACCCGACATTGGACCACAGTAACCCATCAATTCGACGACAACACAACCTAAGAGATTTTGGGCCCTTCCTTAGTGGATTGGCGCCGAAATCAAGTTTTAACGGGGGCGGCCCGCTTGGGCACCCCACACACGTTCTTAGTTTCAATTTAATTTATGTTGTTTAAATAGATTATGCTTTATGTTCGAATATATATACTGCATTACGCTTTACGTCTAATTTAGATTTCAGAAGATATTTATCGAAGACATCTTGCATTACGTTCTACGTTCTACGTTGTTGGTTCTTCACTAACTTACAGGTAACAGTGATCAGTTTCATCGATTGTTTTGTTGGCAACAACTTTTTGGTGATGTTTTCGGGTCTCTGTCAGAGTTGCACGTATTTAATCAATCTTTTGCACGTATTTCTTATTAATTTCTAAAGTCAAACGTTCTATCCTTGTGTTGCAGGTGCTACTAACGTCTTTGTGTTTCTTTGATCGTAGGAGAAGCAGCAAGCAAGGATTCATTATCGCAAGCGACGACAACACTTTGGCCCGCCCGTTTCAAATGTGGGCATGCGGAAGAAGATCACTATGCACTTTTTGTAATGGAAACATGCTAACTCTCCTAGCCCTTAAAAAGGGAGGAGATGTATTGTAACCGAGTTGGAATCACATTAATAAAAAGGGTTGTGCTCCTGCTTTCTCCTTTACGTTTGGTTTTGATTCGATTATATCTGCTTTATTTCATGCATCAAGCTAGTTAGTTTACATTGCAGCAATAGTATTTTTTTCTTTCGGAATCTCATGCTTTCAGTATCCTAAAACACATAACACCTTCAACTTGCACAGGTGGTTCCAACAAACACATAACACCTTCAACTGCACTGGTGGTTCCTACAAACACACAATGTCTTATCTTGTACATGTGGTTCCTAAAAACACATAGTGCCTTAGCTCACACAGGTGGTTTCACACAAAACCTAAGAAGTGCATAGATTTCAATAGAGTAACAAGGTGGTTTTTAAAACATCAACAGGGCAATAAATGCATAGATTTCAACAAAGCAATAGGGTGGTTTTTAAAACACCAACAGGGCAAGAAATGCATAGCTTTCAACAAAGCAACATGGTGGTTTTTAAAACACCAACAGGGCAAGAAACACATAGCTTTCAATAGAGCAACAAGGTGGTTTAACCAAGTTTCAAACCATGATTTCACCATAGCAAAGCATGTAAACAAAGTAGATTGAAGTCTAAACAATCCAACCTCAATACTACTATGGAATAGGAATCGATGGCATCTCGACTACCTCTTCTCCGCTCATAATGCATTCCTCTTCTTTTCTCAATCGTAGTCTACGTTTTCTCCCTCTGCTCCTTCATCCTCATGTCATCCCTTCTAGTTTTTCTTCTTTTGTCATTTCTTTTGGCTTCTCTAGCACTATATGTGCTCTCTTCCTCTAGGTGGCCCATCTCAAACCTCAAGCCCTTTCTTGAGCCTCCTTTGCCTTCAATTCTTCATCCCTTTCTCTGGTGGTAAGGAAATCTTTGTTTGATGGTTTCCATATTTGGAAACTTAGTATCCATCCTAGATTATTTCATAGCTTACAAGCTATAAGAGAATGGGATATTTACATATTTTATATTATCCCTTTTTATTTTTAGAAGAATGGCATTATTTTAAACATATATCCTTTATTTTAAATATATATCCTTTATTGTGATAATTATCACCATTAAAGTACTTATTTTATTTACACAATTTCATAATTGCTATTTCTTCAAAATAAAATACATCTATTTCTTGAATGGATTATATATTATATATATATATATATATATATATATATATATATATATATATATATATATATATATATATATATATTGCTTATTTTAATTAATTAAGGTCTTTAAATGACTTCTCCATTATCATTAAAATGAACACCTTTAATTAGCTTAAACAAAATATCATCTATTAAATAAAATGAGGTTTACTAATGAGCTTAATTAAATCAACCATTATTTAATAAAACTTCATTGATACTTTTGAATGAACCTTAATTTAACATTCAAATTTAATATGCTTTTCTCTATGAAAATGTTGCTCTATATTTTCTTTAACAAAAAAAATAGTTGTATGCATCCACATACATTTGGAAATATTTTCCTATAACAGTTCCAATATTATGCTACTTCCACCATGATGCATCAAAGAGCAAATAAATTTATAAAGCAAAAAAGAGGGAATTTTTCCATTGACCGAGTCACCTATCTTAGCCAAATATTTTATGGTAGCTTCTAGGCTATCAACTAAGTCTCAAGGCGATCATCCATCGATGATTATCCCTTTCAATAATGCATACCTATATGAACGTATCTATCCATGTTACCTTCGATTACCTTAATCATAATTTCCCCTGATCTTAGGTAACCTCATGTCTTATGGATGTTTTTGCCTTCACCTATGAGTGTACCTGATCCTGCACACTTGGTAATATGTTAGCAATAACATGCCCTTATCAAATCAACTAAATATCATATAGTTTTTTCAATTGTTCAAACTAAGTATCACCACAATAGGTTAATACATTGTTCATTTGTTCCATAAAGTCAACTAGAGAGGGTCATGACATCCTCCCCCATTAGAATTAAACATCATCCTCGGTGTTTCCTATTTTCCTTTGTTT
Organism: Wollemia nobilis; assembly: GCA_028583015.1. NCBI lineage: Eukaryota > Viridiplantae > Streptophyta > Pinopsida > Araucariales > Araucariaceae > Wollemia > Wollemia nobilis. The sequence goes on along the minus strand of JAQPPZ010003370.1, from coordinate 965,037 downwards.
TAAAAACAAAAAAAAATAGAAGTTATTACATCACAAAGTTTCAAACAGAAAGGAAAAATATTTTCACATAACCTCCACTTTACCCTGAGTGACATTTTTCTCAGAGAACTAGTCCCACTAGACCTTACACTATTTGAGAGTCTAATTTCGTAGAGAATTGCAACGAAACTCAAATATCTTCACCAATAGTACTTCAATGGCCTCCAAATTTACCATCTGCAAATTAGAAACATACCACACATGTTCAAGGTCAACAACATACATTCTAAGCAAGGATATGTCGAAGGTGTCATGGATTTTGGATAGATTAGGTGGTAATGCAAGTCAACATGCAACCGAACTGATATTTTCCGTGATCTCAAAGGGTCCCATAAAATGTGGATCTAGCTTCATGGATTTTATAGCACTCTTCTTTGGTTTAACCCTTAAGAACACCTTATCTCAAATAGAATACTCTCTTGGATTTATTTTTAGATATGCATAACTCTTATGCCTATCCATAGTTTCTTTAAGCCTTTGCCTAATTTCCTTTAGCTACTCTTCCATCACCCTGACCATTTCTGGACCAATCACAACTCGATCCTCTAGGTTATCCCAATACAATGGTGTTGTATAATTTTTCCCATACAAGGCATCAAAAGGTGACATTCATAGCGAGGAGTGATATCATTATTGTAGGTAAACTCTACCAAAGGTATACAATCCTCCCAATGATATTTGTGATCCATGCAGTACATGTAGAGCATGTCTTCCAAAACTTTCTATACCTGCTTTGTTTGACCATCTATTTCAGTGTGGTATGCTAAACTCATATTCAATTTTGTACGAACCGCACTATGAAGGGATTTCCATAATTTATAAGTAAATTTGGAGTCTCTATCTGAGATGATTACCTCAGCAAATCCATGCATTCAAAATACCTCTTTGACGAATCTACTAGCCACCACCTAAGCATCGTCCTTGGTATTTCCTAGTATGAAATGGGTAGCCTTAGTCAATTTGTTGACAACTATAAATATAGCATCATGTTGGTATCGAGTCTTGGGTAAACCCACTATAAAATCCATAGATATAACCTGCCATTTTTGTGTAGGTATATCATGTAGACATAGTTTTCCTACAGTATGTTGAATTTTTGCCTTAACTTTATGACATTCAAGGCATCGAGCAACAAAATCCATGATGTCCTTCTTCATATCTACCCAAAAGAAGGCTCTTTTCATGTTTTCTTGTATTTTGCCTCCTCTCATATAAGCAAAATAAGGAGATCTATGAGCTTCTTGCATTATCAAGTTCTTAAGATCGCCCATATTTGGTATGAAGACTCTTCCTTTATAACACAGAAAGTCATATATCACACTAAATTCCTTATTTCCTTCAGGATCTCAGTCCATCTTGACTCGAATTCCTTGGCAATACTCATCCTGAGATTGCTCATGTCTTACTCGATCCATCAGGTCCATGTGAATTCTAGTTATGGTTACTATATATTTTGTTCTACTTAAAGCATCATCTACTTTATTCTCTTTTCCTTTTATGTACTCAATCTCAAAATTGTACTCAGTGAGAAATTCCACCCATATTCTCTGTCTTACATTGAGTATTGGTTGGGTGAATATGTATCGCAGAATTTGATGTTCAATTTTTAATTCAAAGGGTCTCCCCACGAAGTAGTGGTACTAAACCTTTAAAGCATGCACCACTACAGCTAGTTATAAATCATGCATAGCATAATTAACTTCATTATTTTTGATCTTCCTTGAAGTATATGCCACTAATAAATCTTCTTGTGAGAGCACCCTACCCAACCCCTCTATTGATGCATCAGTGCACACTGAAAATTCCCCTTGGGGATTGGGAACCTTCAATATTGGTGTCATAATAAGCTTATGATTTAGTAGTTCAAAGGCAGCCTCACACATTTTTGATCACTTGAATTATTTCCCCTTATTCTAAATGTTTGTTTTGGGTCCAACAATATTGGAGTAGTCCTTTATATAATGTCTATAATAGCCCTTTAACCCCATGAAACTTTGCAATTTAGTGATATTAGTAGGGGGTGGCCAATTCATAATAGCCTCTATCATTTTTGCATCCACAAAAATCCTCTTTTCTGATATATTGTGTCTAAGATATCATACCTCCGAGAAATAGAATTCACTCTTAGTCAAATTTCCATAAAGTTGATTCTTACTTAACAATTCCAACATGATCCTAAGATTTTTATCATGTTCCTCTTTATATTGTGAATATATAAGGATATCATCTAGGAATACTAGGATAAACTAGTCCAAATATCTTTTGAACACATTGTTCATTAAGTTAATGAAAGCAGTTGGGGCATTAGTTAGTCTAAAGGGTACAATAGTAAACTCATAATGCCCATACCTAGTCTTAAATACCATATTATGAGTCTCTTCCTCACAGATCCTTAACTGGTGATACCTTGACCTTAAATCGATCTTAGTAAAAACCTTGGCATATTTTAATTGATCAAATAAATATTTGATCCTAGGTAAAGGATACTAATTCTTTATTGTAGCTTTATTTAACATCTTGTAGTCAATACACAATCGTAGTGAACCATCCTTTTTCATGAAAAAAATTGTTGCACCCCATGATGACACACTTGGTTTTATCAAACCCTTATCCAATAATCCTTGCAATTGAACCTTGAGTTGTCGCATTTTAGTAGGATTCATCCTATACTAGGATCTATGAATAAGTTCAAATCTCATCATAAGTTCAATTGTGAATTCAAATTCCTGCATAGAGGTAGTCTAGTAGGTCCTCTAGAAATACATCCTGAAAATATTGTATGATCGAATGTTGTCTTAGTATTTATCCTTTCTCATGGTATTTCACTTCATTAAGTTTTACCACATACACTATATCTCCTTTATTTAGGATATTTTTCACTTGCATAGTGGACAACATTTATGGTTCAAACGCCCCTTGCTCCCTATGAACTCTTAGTCTCCTTTCACCTTCTTTTAAATAATCAATCCATTGGTCTTGAAAATTTATCAAGGATTTATGAAACTGCAACCAATCCATCCCTAGGATCACATCAAATGCATGAAATGGAGCTACATATAAATAAAATTTTGTAGTTCCACTTGATAGAGTGATTTCTACCATAGGATAACACTAGTTCATCGAGTAGGTCTACCCAGAACCATACTCAACCTTCCACCCTTGAGCCAAATATATAGGACTTTCTGACACATTTGTTACTAGATTATATGAAATAAAACTATTAGTGGCTCTACTATCTATCAAAATGTTTACTTATTTATTGAAAACCTTACCTTTCACAAGTAATGGGGTGGCTTATCCCTCTAGCTCCTGCTTCCAAGTTGTGGTATAAATCTAACATTTTGGTTCCTTCCCTTTCACATTAGTGGTGCTAGTCCCTAATCAATATGGAAACTAATTGTAGTAATGATATCCCCATAAATTGTAGCACCCTTCCTTGGGTCCTTGCTATTTTTTAGATTTCTCATTCCCATTATTAATTGCTGGAGTTGGATCTTGCAACTTCTGTGGTTGAGGTTTTGTGTTGTTAGGTTTGTTATCCTTCTTACAAAAGTTCTTCTTGAACTTCTTCTGATTTTCATAATATTTCTTCTCAAGATTTTGGGAGTTCTTAGCCTTTCACTCTTGATCAGACTGTCATTTTACAAACCTAGCACTATTCCTCTTCTTTAACTCCTTTCGAGCTTGCTAGGGTAGAGTGTCATATTTATAACAAAAGTGTGACTCTACTTTCTTTGTTAGGTCATATACCTTTTTTTGTGATTTAGGCTCATGCATTTCCACACCATTCTTTAACCTAGATTCCAATACAAGAATGAACTTGCGAACCCACATTTTCTCATTATAAATAGGCACATATTTGAACAACCTTACCATATTCTTGTAGTACACCTCTACTATGTTGGTTCCTTGACTGAGACTAGAAAATTCTTCAAAATTTAAGGCTTATAAATGCTTAGTGAGGAATATTTTTTTAAATATATTTATAAATTCTTCCCATGGAGTATCAATGAGTTCAGTATTAGTTTCCTCATAGTGGGTTTCCCACCACTCCAGAGTAGCCCTTTTTAGGTCAATCATAGCCCAAAGTGTTTGGGTTCTTTATGAGTAGCCTTTTACCATAAAGTGAACCTCTACTTCTCTCAGCCATGCTTCTGCTACATCACCATCACCCTCTCCATAAAACTTAGAGATACTAATATTTTTCATGTTCCTAGTTGTTTCCTTTTATGTCAAGGCTCTATCATGTACTTGTTCTACAGTTAGTCCACTTTCTAGATTGATATTTGAATGATGAACTTGTGAATTCCAATTCATATTTTTTTATATCATTTGTCTTATCTAACCCTGCATAGCAGTGACCGTAGCGGTGATGTATTCTACCTCCCTATTGGGTTTTGTTGGTTCTTCGTCTTGTTTTTTCTCTTTGATATAACTTTGTTGAGTTTGTCTAGGTATAGACATCCCTCTTCTGGTTTTAGGTGGCATCATAACCTGATTCCATCCAAGAAAGAGGATCAGATTATAGTTTCATCCTAAGTTTTAACTCTAATTCAAGCCATAATATAGATTTCTCATGCTATATACATTAATTAATCTAACTAGGGTACTATACCAGGCTAGGATGTGTCACTGATACCAAATCCCATACTAAGGTATCCTAACATCCTTGATCCCTTGGGGTTAATTCCTATTAGATCCTAGCAAATACGGTATTCTAGATCATATTAGATTTAGCCTTTACCTTAACCAAGCCTTTATTCGATTCATATAATTTCCCTTAGCACACATAGAAGCTCTATACCCTCGTACCTAGATCTCTAATACCAAATGTAACAACCCAAAAATACACAAATAGAAAAATACAAAAATAGAAAAAAAAAAATTTTACTATGGAGAGAGGTACATGAACCCTTCATGGACCCCTAATAAAACCACTATTTTATTAAAGTCTCAATCTCCTAAGTTTTCCTAAAAGCTACATCTCATGAGGTACCCTAACACAAGTCTATTTGTGTAGGTGTATCATGTGTTACTGCAAATAAGTCCATATTTCCCATAATTCTAGATGAGCTAGACATATCACCTTCTATATTTTGAATGTATGTAGACATATCCATGCCATACACAAATCATTATGTATAGGTATGCTACGAGTATTGTGAGTTAAGATATATATCTTGTATCGACGATGAGCTATCTTAACTCAGATGTATTCTCTCCATAACTTAGTCATTTATCTCCCTAAGGGGGTCTCAATTACCTTAGGTCTCCTATATTCACCCTAAGGGGTTCTCAATTCCCTTAGGTCACCTATTTTCACCCTAAGGGGTTCTTAATTTCCTTAGGTCACCTCTGCGTTCATCATATAACTCTACACTTAGATTTCTAACATCAAGAAATCCAAAAAATGATACATCTAGATACTACAAAATCAAAAAGCATTCACCAAGCATCTAGAATAAAAAAGCAAGATTAACTCTAAAAGAGAATCATCTACATAACATAACCAAATACAAACATAAAGTAAAAATACCTTCTTTTTTCCAATGAATAATCATTGCATCAAAATTTGCACGGTAAATCCTTCTTACTTTAAGAAATATCACAATACCTACATTGGGTATATCTCCCAAAAATTCTAATCTATTTGAACATAAGTAAAGCAACATAAAATATGATTAGCTATACTTCACTTCCATTGAACTCATTGCTTCTTATGGCTTACCATTGATTCTATGAGGGTAGTAGGGGATCAAGGTACTCATTGTTTAGGATAGGCATACATTTAAATGCATTTACTCATTTACTTTACCAAATTACAGTTATACAAAATCTAATTAAGTTTCCAACCATATAATGCATAATGGATATTATAAAATATTCGTTACTTTTATCTTCACCTCTCAAGTTCCCTTACAGAGACATCCAACATGTGCTACTTAGATCAAGGTCTAACTTTAATCAAATCCATTCATGTCTTAAAGCATTAAAGTTCCATACCTTTAACCTTTAAAAAAATCATTCATTCATTCCCTAAATCAAATCCCCATAACTTCAATTTAAAGAATAAATCCACATCCCTTTTAATTTACAAATTCCAATAAAGTCAATTAATGTTTTAAGCATTAAAATCACATCCCTTTAACCTTAAAACAAGCATTCATTCATTCTTTAAATAAAAACCCCATAACTTAAATTTAAATAATAAATCCACATCCTTTTTAATTTCAAAAACCCTAAGAAGATCATCAAAATCAAAGGTTTCATTTTTAATTAAAAACCCTAAGATAATCAATAATAAATCAAAGGTTTCCCTTTTAATTAAAAACTTTAAGGTAATCAATAAAAATCAAAGGTTTCTTTTTTAATTAAAAGCCCTAAGATAATCAATAATAAATCAAAGGTTTCCATTTTAATTAAAAACCCTAAGAAGATCATCAAAAACAAAGGTTTCCTTTTTAATTAAAAATCCTAAGATACTCAATAATAAATCAAAGGTTTCCATTTTAATTAAAAACCTTAAGATAATCAATAAAAATCAAGGTTTTCCTTTTTAATTAAAAGCCCTAAGATACTCAATAATAAATCAAAGGTTTCCCTTTTAATTAAAAACCTTAAGATAATCAATAAAAATCAAAGGTTTTTCTTTTTAATTAAAATCCCTAAGATACTCAATAATAAATCAAAGTTTTCTCTTCTAATTAAAAACCTTAATTAATCAATCATCAAAAAAAAAATCTCCCTTTTTAAATACCCTTCAATATATTCAACATAATCAAAGGTCTCTATCCTTCAATATTCCACATATTCAAAGGTCTCTATTTAATTAATATTCTTCAATATTCCACACATTCAAAGGTCTATTTAATTAAATTTCATAGCAAACCTTCCCAAAACAATTAACCAAAGCTAATTCCCTTCATGGCAATAATAGCAACATATGGTGTGATTTTAAGGAATATCCAAACTAAAAGTTCAACAGGCACAATAGAGTAGTCTGGTACTTCCTAGACGTAGTCCTTACTCAAACCTACGAGTGGATTTTCCACAAGAAATGCTCCCAAAAGTGATGTCCCCCTCTTCCTTTGGACATAAAGGTCTAAGGCACACAACACTCTCAAGTTATTTTAGTGCTCTAGAGACACACCTGACACTTTTTAACTCACACACTCTCAGTTTTATAAAATTCTAAGGGAGTATTTAAATAAAAACCATACCTTCAGGATTACATAGGTGGTTTTCTAAAAAGCACATCTTCAACTTGCACAGGCAGTTCCTAAAAATCACAACATCTTCAACTTGCACAGGTGGTTCCTAAAACACACACAATGCCTTAGCTTGCATAGGTGGTCTCCTAAAACACACAACACCTTCAACTTGCATAGGTGGTTCCTAGAAACACACAACACCTTCAACTACACCGGTGGTTCCTAAAAACACACAAAACCTTAGATTGCATAGGTGGTTCCTAAAAACACACACATCACCTTAGCTCACATATTTGGTTTCCTAACACACATAGTGCCTAAGAAGCACATAACTTTCAATAGAGCAACAAGGAGGTTTTTAAAACACCAACAGGGCAAGAAATGCATAGTTTTCAACAGAGCAACATAGTGGTTTTTAAAACACCAACAGGGAAAGAAATTCATAGCTTTCAACAAAGAAATAGGGTGGTTTTTAAAACACCAACAGGGCAAGAAACACATAGCTTTAAACAGAGGAAAAGGGTGATTTTTAAAACACCAACAGGGCAAGAAACACATAGCTTTCAATAGAGCAACAGGGTGGTTTAACCAAGTTTCAAACCATAATTTCACCATAGCAAAGCATGTAAACAAAGAAGGTTAAAGTCTAAACACTCCAACCTTAATATTGTTGTAGAATGGGAATCGATGGCGCCTCAGCTACCTCTCCTTCACTCGCACCATCTTCAACTTGCACAAGTGGTTCCTAAAAACATACACAACACCTTCAACTGCACCAGTGGTTTCTTAAAAGTACACAATGCATTAGCTTGCATAGGTGGTCTCCTAAAACACACAAAACCTTCAACTTGCACAGGTGGTTCCTAGAAACATACAACACCTTCAACTACACCGATGGTTCCTAAAAATATACAAAACCTTAGCTTGCATAGGTGATTCCTAAAAACACACACATCACCTTAACTCACATAGGTAGTTTCCTAACACACACGGTTCCTAAGAAGCACATAACATTAAAACACCAACAGGGCAAGAAACACATAGTTTTCAATAGAGCAACATAGTGGTTTTTAAAACACACACAACACCTGTAGACACCAAAACAGCACCAATCCAATTATGTGACTGCAAACACTGATCGCTTTGACAAACACAGCCCCCAGGGCAGCCCTCAGAGGTTAAACAGTGGTCTTAACCACTTGCATAGCAATTTTGTAATGTCAAGAAGCAATTTGGTACACTTGGAAACTTTGCCCAGTACTCGTCTCACCCCGGGACGAATTCAAAATAGAATCCGTCCCACCCCAGGACGAATTATAAATCCATCCCTGGGTGGGACGAATTCTAAGCTTAACGGGCAAAAAGGAAAATGGTGCCAAGTGGCAGCCCAGAACAGTTAGTTAAGGGCTCCTACCTTACACGCATGTGTAAGTGGACAGAGGGGCCATTAGAAGACTGTTACAAAAAGCATTTATCAAAGCTCAAGTCAACGGAGGACTCCCCTCCCTCATGGGAAGACAAGACTACCACATGGCACCTATGGCCAACACATGGCATTTGTGCTTCCCTTCCCAAAGAGACCCCATGGGTCTATAAAAGGTGGGACTTTTCTCACCCAAAATAGACAGGTTGAAGGAGTTTTCAAGCAACGAAGTGCTGCCGAATTGAAGACCCACTTGCATCCCTCTTGGTTCACCTTCCCACATCCACCAATCTCTTTTGCAAGGGAGGTTTTTGGGTGGCCTTTGGAAGCTTGAACCTTACCCAAATCCAACGCATGGACACCTAAACCAACCAATTCGCCGACCCCCCAATCCTAAAATATTTTGGGCCCATCCCTGGTGGATTGGCTCCAAAATCGAGGGCCAACGGTGGGAGACCCACTTGGGCACCCCCACACCTCCCAAGTCCTATTTTAAGTTTTTGAGAATTTTAGATTATTTTTTAGATTGCATTTTGTGTTATTAGGTCTGATTAATCCATAACTGCAATTTTGTAACTTTTGGTCAGATTCTAGGATGTTTTGTATTGCTTTGTCGTTTCGCTGACTTGCAGGTGTCAAGGTCAAATTCTCGAGGGTGGAGGCAAAATTGGGAAAATCCAACCATCTGGGTCATCCCAAAATGGCCCAAATTACATAACCCCCATATTTGCAGGCATTTTGCAGGTCTCGGGATCTAACATTGGAGCAGCAGCAGGTCGGTTTCTTCAACACAGAAGAATTCGTCCCACCCAGGGATGAATTACAGTCAGAATTCGTCCTGCCCAGGGACGAATTCCAGTTTAAGGTAGATTGGCCAGCTGCCTCAATTGCAGTGGCCTTCTGGTAACTTTTCTTACCTTCTGTCAAGTTTTGAAGCAATTTGGATTCACTGTATGCACTGTTTCAGGCAAATATTTACATGCATATTTCGTTAGTTTTAGGGAGCAAACGCTTTTCATTTGCAGCAGGTGCTACTGACGTCTTGGTCATTTATTTGTTTGCAGGAGAAGCAGCAGAGGCAAAGAACTCATTGACATCAGCGGCGGCATCATCTTGGCCTGCCCATTGCAATCATGGGCACGCAGAAAGAGGAATCCTTCAGTGATTGTAATCAAACTCTATTTGCGCTCCTAGCCCCTGAAAAGGGAGGAGACGCCATTGTAACAAAGATCAAGGGATATTAATGAAAGGGTTGTGTTTTCTCTATTTGATTGTGTCTCTTCTAATGTGTTTCTTTTCCTTTTCCATTTCATGCAATTTACATTTCTAGGACTTAAGCGTACTTAATTTTGAATGCAATCGCACTTGGTGTTTCCTTTGGCCGGAATCTCGTGCTTTCAGTGGCGATCACGGTGGGACCCTGTTCCCTGGTTTTTAAAATCACAGAAACTAATTAAATTTTTGTGTTTGTGCTTGAAAAGTACATATTTTCTTGTTGCAGACTGCTATTCGTCTCTGACAGGGACAAATTCTTTTCTGGAATTCGTCCGACCCTGAGACGAATTCAAATTCGTCTCTGGAAGGGACGAATTTTGTTCTGCAATTCATCTCCCAGAGGGACGAATTCCTATTTGCGGATTTTCAAAGCAGAAATTCAGAAGCAACTAGAGCAGGCAGAGAAGAGGTAGGGATTTTCATGATCTCTGTTATATTTTTTGTTTCTGTTTCTGTTCCTTTGATTGTTTTCATCTTGTCCTGCATTGCATAAGAAAAGTCATGTATGCTTGTTTCATTTTTGTTGAATAAAACGAATCCCACACACATCACGAAACAATTTTAAACCAAGGAGCTGGTCGTAAGACCCCAGCACTTGATCAAGACCATTGGTGGATTTCATCACCACCTTGGCTTGATTTGCATCCATTTCCCGATTGTCAACTGTTGTTAGGCATAAATCCTAACGAAGACAGACCGAGTGTCGCTGGGGTGATTCCCATGCGCACGAGGATAAGTCTTCTATGGTAGGTGCCATTAACAGGACAATCCCCCTTCCGTACCACCTATGTACCATGTACCTTCTGCTCTCACGTACCTATAGTCTCCCTCTCGTAAGGGCGGGTATATAGAGAGGTTGGTATATCGGCCTGGTTGGTATATTGAAGGGGCTACCGTTTTGGGAGTTATATGAGCCGTCATAATGCATTTAAACGATCTTCAAAATCTACAAAAACAAAACAAAACATCAAAATACACTAAACCAGTCTAGGGCACACCAAGAATCCTTAAAAGAGATAATCACGGTTTTGTGAATGTGTGTGTTTAATTCTGTTTAGTGTAGACAAAAAAAATCATAAACAAAAAGATAAAAATCTACGCATTTTGTCATTTTCTCCAAAAAGCTCCAAGGATTCCCGTAATCGCTTGGTCACTCCAAAATGCCCCAAAGGTGTCCATGAACCCTTTGTTCAACCCAAAAGCACCCCAAATGTGCCCATAAGTGATGCAGGACCATTAAAAAAAAAATGGGAAATCTTGTATTTTTCTCTAAATTTTAGTGCATCTTGCCGGGGCCATAACTTCTCAACCGTAGCTCCGTTTGACACGAAATTTTACAGGGAGTTGGTTGGGAGAATTTTAAACAAATATAACTCCTTTGAGTTGTATTTCCCTAGAAATCCAGTTTTCGGGGCCAAATTCCATCATCTAGTGCCCCGAAATTAGGTTCTAAAATTGCGTGCCCAATTTTTTGCACTTTTTGAGCTGTTCGGATGTCAATATATCCTAATGTATTTAGAGTTAGGACTTGAAACTTAATTTTTGTCTTATCTATTATAATAGGGATGTGCACACCAATTTTGGGCCCCATATGACTCATTTTCAATTTTAGGGCTTTTTAGAGAGATCGTCATGGTGCTCACCCGTAGCCAAGCCCAATCATGGGCGGATGCTGTGGGGAATATCCAAGGAGACACGAGTCACCTCCGTTACAATCCCAAGGATTTGGTCATACCACATTGGTGACCTAACACACAATGCAGTACCCTCCACACCTTAAAGGAAAGAGACTACAGGGACACCTCTTCGAGGAGCACTCCTGTTCAACATAGCACTCATCACACACCCTTCCATGAGGGGTACAGTCATAGGAGAGCTCCCTTAGATGATCGCTATGAGCGGTCACCACGCGATGAAGTGCTAGGTCAACATAGGGTTCAACGGGAGGAACCACATCATTACACTACCCGTCCTTCACCCCCTCTAGTTGTCAGGACTACAAAGACAAATCCAGAGCACAAGGCTCCTCAGGCGGGGCGGGCCAAATCCACCCGTTACTTTTTCATCTATGAAATAGAGCATGAGGAAGACCTCTACCTTCCTCGAGAGAAATATACAGTGCGATAGCAATATGCCTCCGCACCTGCTATCTATCAGGAACACTCACTGAGGCGAAAGCCTCGAAGGAATGCTGTTACCCCCAATAGAGGGAGGTCGCCTATAGAGATATTGGATCACTACGACCGAGATAGATATTTAGAAGAGGCATCTAGGCCTTCTAGACATGAAGCAATGAGAGCTCCCTTAGATGCTCGCTATGAGCGGTCATCGCACGATGAAGTGCTAAGTCAACATAGGGTTCGATGGGAGGAACCACATGATTACATTATCCCTCTTTCACCCCCTCTAGTTGCCAGAACTACAAAGACAAATCCAGAGCACAAGGCTCTTTGGGCAGAGCGAGATAGCTCCGTCCATCCCTTTTTCACTTATGAAAGAGAGCACGAGGAAGACCTCTACCTTCCTCGAGAGCAATATACGATGCGAGAGCAATATGCCTTCGCACCTGCTATCTATCAGGACCACTCATTGAGGCCAAAGCCCCGAGAGAATGCTGCTACCCCTAACAGAGGGATGTGTCCTATAGATATCTTGGATCACTATGACCAAGATTTTTATCTAAGAGAGGCGTCTAGGCCTTCTAGACATGAGGCGATGGGACCAACTATCATAGAATCTTCCGAATATATCACACATCTCAAGCAACTCACGCAACTTGAGCTCGAACGACTACCATTAGAGGAACCGTACCATATTAATGAAGAGCACCTTCAATGCCAGAAGGATGAGCTGTTCCAACACACTATACAAGAGAAGACTCCAACCCATCACATGCATAAGACAAAGTATTTTGAGTGGCACAACCCATGGGGGGAAGATAGGTCATCGCGACCTCATCAAAAGCTACCCCCAACACCTCCTAGACAGGAGCGGGAAGCTACTCTCTCGATTCCTGAAGCACCACCCCCGACGCCTCCTAAACATGAATGGGAGGCCGCTCCTATAACCAATGGCGGGTGCCTTCCTCAGACATCCACCCAGGCTTATGAGCCACCCTTAGAAATTCATCAAGAAGCCTCTAAGGAATCAGAGTGCGAAGAAGAGCGAGATGAACTGCCCTACCAAGGCATGGGGGGTGCCATCTGGCCACCCCTCCATAAGCCCCAAGTTCCTCAACAAGAACCAACCAAATAGGAGGAGTTCAAATCTCCCAATACATGCAAAGCACTATAGCACTTAGAGTTGGTAGAGACCAAGATTTTGGAGCTCCCAAGGCCCAACTTACATAAGGCTCCTTTCGAAGAAGATCAACCTTTAACCATAGGGCTACCTGATGATGCGGTCCTCCATGTCTCAGAATCTACAGATTCTGATGAGCTATACACATTGTCCGAAGGTGAGGATGAAATAGACATAGCACACAGCAATCACATAAGACAACATCGGCATCCCATAAAAATTGAAGAAGCATGTCAACAGATAAACATAATACTAGGGCATGAGTGGCGCGTTAACCCACCACAGTGGGACCAAGCATTACATCCGCCACGTTGGGCACACAAAGAGCAACTTCCACCAAGAGACATCATAGCAACATCAGTGCCGCGGGCGGACCCTGTCCTCATCTTCGTGCATAGGGCCGATCCATTCATGCCCATACCTCTAGAGCCGGATCCAAAGTGCAAATACCATCAATCTGGGGGTACCTCTATCCCCTAAAGAACCATAATTCAAACCCAAAAAGCTCCAAGGATTATCGCAATCTCTTGGTCACCCAAAAAGCTCCAAGGATTATCGTAATCTCTTGGTCACCCAAAAAGCTCCAAGGATTATCACAATCTCTTGGTCAACCCAAAAAGCTCCAAGGATTATCGCAATCTCTTGGTCACCCAAAAATCTCCAAGGATTATCGCAATCTCTTGGTCACCCAAAAAGCTCCAAGGATTATCGTAATCTCTTGGTCAATCCAAAAAGCTCCAAGGATTATCGCAATCTCTTGGTCAACCCAAAAAGCTCCAAGGATTATCGCAATCTCTTGGTCACCCAAAAAGCTCCAAGGATTATTGCAATCTCTTGGTCACCAAAAAGCTCCAAGGATTATCGCAATCTCTTGGTCAATCCAAAAAGCTCCAAGGATTATCGCAATCTCTTGGTCACCCAAAAAGCTCCAAGGATTATCGCAATCCCTTGGTCACCAAAAAGCTCCAAGGATTATCGCAATCTCTTGGTCAATCCAAAAAGCTCCAAGGATTATCGCAATCTCTTGGTCAATCCAAAAAGCTCCAAGGATTATCGCAATCACTTGGTCAAACCCAAAAAGCTCCAACGATTATCGCAATCGCTTGGTCAAAAAAAAAAAAAATCAAGTAATTCAAAAAAACAAAACAACAAAAATCATTAAAAAACAACAAATATTTGCATCTCAATTCTAGGCATACTCAAATTCATCATAAAATTCATATTCTCGCCCTTCATATTCACATTCACAAAATCAATCCATCAAAAGTACAAAAATATGTAGCTGCATTAGCATTGCATCCATACATTGCATATTTGTGGTCGTATAGGTCAAAGGCACCATAGGCTGCAATTGCTCTACTAGTCCATCTTGTTCCGCATTGTTCCATTTTACAAAAACAACAAAAACACCATGCATAACTATTACCGCCCTACAGTCAGTGGTCTGGGAATGTACCAAGAGTTTCAGTGATTCAGTCATCATTTTCCTCTTTAGCTATGTAGTGTACCAAGTCGAACAGATTTTACGAAGGTAGAGTCATACTTGAAATACACCTTGTTACGTAACATCCCAACACAAATCAAAACACTAAAATTCCCAAACTGTGTGAACAAAAGATGAAACCTGCAAAATAATCTAGGTCACCACAAGCGAAACGGTTATCTTGCTCATCCCCCTTTGCGAATGACCCCTAGAGTGCTGAGAGTTGGCAAAAGGACAAGCATCCTTCCTACCCAATTCCCTAAGAATCCCTAAAGTTCTCAACAGTTGCAAAACACAAAAAATTTGCAAAAATGTCAAAACTCAAAAATTTGACAAACTATAGTGCACACATCAAAAGGCACAAACAACAGTGATTTTCGTCACTCCATATCCCCAATCCCTTGCTCGAAAGAAAAATAAATCAAAATAAACAGTGATCTCATCACTACAATGAGCAAGTATCCCAATACAATTGAAAAAAAGAAGGGAGTTGACCTTGAATCCCTGGAACTCTCAGCATTCTATAGGTCATAAGGCAAGCCTCAGTATCGGTTTGGTTGATAGCCTATCGATAACTGGCGGTAAACCTCTCGCATGATGATATATTTGTCACATTAACTTGCGTACAGATCAATGTTTGCATGTGGATGAGCTAGCTTATGGCATCCTGGATTACACTGCAGATTAATCTTAGTACATACAACAAAGGAGTTAGTGGAGCTAATTAGGTGATCCTCAGTACAGGTTCGGTTGAAAGCCCATCTGGCACTGGCGGTATCCTAATAAATACCACAATAATGAACTCAATTGCACACACAGGGATGTCAAATAACTTGGTCAAAAACAGGTTCGATTCATACCTTGGTCAAAAGTCTTGTAAGATAAAGTACAGTCATGGCTAGTGAGCTAAAACCGTCTGAGTCTTAGAAAAACTTAGCTACATTTCTAAGCCAACTGTGCTACTTTTCATATTTGCAAATACCATCAGAAAATACAAAAATAGAAAAACCATGTATACGTGTAGAGCCATACATCACAGCAATCGCCTAAAAACAAAATAACAGAGCTCTAAACAGTCCTTGGTGCCACAGCCAAACATCACAAACCCCATTCATCCATTTCATATCTGCATATCACATATAAATCAAAACCATTTGCATTCATCATAGAATATGCATCCATCAAAATAAATCAACATGCATACATCCATATTCATCAACCATCATGCACAAGATCAAATAAAAAAAAAAAAAAATGCAACAAAAACAAACAGCAATAAAATTGCCCTACAGGATTGCTACTGCACCTGACAACAAGGGCATACAAAATCGACATTGGAATCACAAATTATCGCTATCCTACTCCCTAAGAAGGCTACCATAGCCGGAACGCTCCACGGGAAGACAAATTTTTGACAATTTAATCACTAAATGGTGTCACAAAAACAACAAAACAACAAAAACAGTACAAAATTCAACAAAAACACAGCAAAAATAATGTCGGACACAAGTGCTCTCGCACTTAGCCTCTAGGCAAAGAAAATCAATGTCAAGGTCCAAATTATCGCTCTATTAATTCCCCAATAAGGCTATCGTAGCCGGACCGCTCCACGGGAAATAAATTTTCGACGATTTCACCTCATTATGACATCACCAAAAGGGTTAACACCCACTAAAAATAGGTCCATATGTTGGAAAAATTGCACACGCTTAACGGTAAACCCTCTAAAGGCAACCTTGCACAAGTCATCTTGGGTCAAGCGACTCGTCGCTTCTCTCACGAAGGTCATTCCCTCATCGATTCGTCGCTTGAGGGGGTAGTCACACTTAGTCACCAACCAACAATCACACACCCAATTAAGGAAAATGACATGCATTCAAAGAATCATTGACAAAGACAATCACGCTCTTGCTTGGGGCAGTAAACAAGCAACAATCAAATCAATCAAACACTTGGAATTTCGTGAATCATGAACACAAGGTTCCCCCTGAGGATAAAAACGCCCTTCACTTGTTCATGATCGATCAATGTCTGAGTTCAAGTCACACCTCACCAAAACAGAGTTAATACTTGAAATCAAATTCCTTAGCTCGTCAGAAGCAAGGATTCAATAATGCATGCCCTTTCCATACTTGGGGCATAAAAATTTGGTTAGGTTACCAAGAAACCCTAATCATTAGTGCTTTGGTTATCTATTTTTGCTCAGCACTGCGTCACCCGCATCGCTTCCCAAAAAGGGGCATCTATAGACACCAAAAACAGCACCAATCTGATTATGTGACTGCAAACACTGATCGCTTTGACAAACACAGCCCCTAGGGCAGCCCTCAGAGGTTAAACAGTGGTCTTAACCACTTGCATAGCAATTTTGTAAGGTCAAGAAGCAATTTGGCACACTTGGAAACTTTGCGCAGTACTCGTCTCACCCCGGGACGAATTCAAAATAGAATCCGTCCCACCCCAGGACGAATTATAAATCCGTCCCTGGGTGGGACGAATTCTAAGCTTAACGGGCAAAAAGGCAAATGGTGCCAAGTGGCAGCCCATAATAGTCAGTTAAGGGCTCCTACCTTGCACGCATGTGTAAGTGGACAGAGGGGCCGTTAGAAGATTGTTACAAAAAGCATTTATCAAAGCTCAAGTCAACGGAGGACTCCCCTCCCTCATGGGAAGACAAGACTGCCACATGGCGCCTATGGCCAACACATGGCATTTGTGCTTCCCTCCCAAAAGAGACCCCATGGGACTTTTCTCACCCAAAATAGATAGGTTGAAGGAGTTTTCAAGCAACGAAGTGCTGCCGAATTGAAGACCCACTTGCATCCCTCTTGGTTCACCTTCCCACATCCACCAATCTCTTTTGCAAGGGAGGTTGTTGGGTGGCCTTTGGAAGCTCGAACCTTACCCAAATCCAATGCATGGACACCTGAACCAACCAATTCGCCGACCCCCCAATCCTAAAAGGTTTTGGGCCCATCCCTAGTGGATTGGCTCCAAAATCGAGGGCCAACGGTGGGAGGCCCACTTGGGCACCCCCGCACCTCCCAAGTCCTATTTTAAGTTTTTGAGAATTTTAGATTATTTTTTAGATTGCATTTTGTGTTATTAGGTCTTATTAATCCATAACTGCAATTTTGTAACTTTTGGTCAGATTCTAGGATGTTTTGTATTGCTTTGTCGTTTCGCTGACTTGTAGGTGTCAAGGTCAAATTCCCAAGGGTGGAGGCCAAATTGGGAAAATCTGACCATCTGGGTCGTCCCAAAATGGCCCCAATTACATAACCCCCCTGTTTGCAAGAATTTTGCAGGTCTCGGGATCCGACATTGGAGCAGCAGCAGGTCGATTTCTTCAACACAGAAGAATTCGTCCCACCCAGGGACGAATTACAGTCAGAATTTGTCCTGCCCAGGGATGAATTCCAGTTTAAGGTATATTTTCTAGCTGCCTCAGTGGAAGTGGCCTTCTGGTAACTTTTCTTACCTTCTGTCAAGTTTTGAAGCAATTTGGATTCACTGTATGCACTGTTTCAGGCAAATATTTACATGCATATTTCGTTAGTTTTAGGGAGCAAACGCTTTTCATTTGCAGCAGGTGCTACTGACATCGTGGTCATTTATTTGTTTGCAGGAGAAGCAGCAGAGGCGAAGAACTCATTGACATCAGCGACGACATCATCTTGGCCCGGCCATTGCAATCGTGGGCACGCGGAAAGAGGAATCCTTCAGTGATTGTAATCAAACTCTATTTGCGCTCCTAACCCCTGAAAAGGGAGGAGATGCCATTGTAACAGAGATCAAGGTATATTAATGAAAGGGCTGTGTTTTCTCTATTTGATTGTGTCTCTTCTAATGTGTTTCTTTTCCTTTTTCGTTTCGTGCAATTTACATTTCTAGGACTTAAGCGTACTTAATTTTGAATGCAATCGCACTTGGTGTTTCCTTTGCCCGGAATCTCGTGCTTTCAACACCTTCAACTGCACCGGTGGTTTCCTAAAAATACATAGCACCTTAGCTTGCATAGGTGGTTTCCTAAAACACACAACACCTTCAACTTGCATAGGTGGTTCCTAGAAACACACAACACCTTCAACTGCACCGGTGGTTCCTAAAAACACACAAAACCTTAGCTTGCACAGGTGGTTCCTAAAAAAACACACATCACCTTATCTCACATAGGTGGTTTCCTAGCAATAAATGCATAGTTTTAAACAGAGCAACATAGTGGTTTTTTAAAAACCAATGGGGCAAGAAATGCATAGCTTTCAACAAAGCCACAGGATGGTTTTTAAAACACCAACAGGGAAAGAAACACATACCTTTAAACAGAAAAACTGGGTGGTTTTTAAAACACCAATAGGGCAAGAAACACATAGCTTTCAATAAAGCAACAGGGTGGTTTAACCAAGTTTCAAACCACGATTTCACCATAGCAAAGCATGTAAACAAAGCAGGTTAAATTCTAAACACTCCAACCCCAATACTATTGTAGAATGGGAATCGATGGCGTCTCAAGCCCTTTCTCGAGCCCCCTCTGCCTTCAATTCTTCGTCCCTTTCTCTGGCGGAAAGAAACCCTTCATCTGATGGTTTCCATATTTGGAAACTTAGCAGCCACCCTAGATTATTTCATAGCTTACAAGCTATAATGGAATGGGATATTTACATATTTTATATTATCCTTTTTTATTTTTAGAATAATGACATTCTTTTAAACATATATCCTTTATTTTAAATATATATCCTTTATTGTGATAATTATCACCATTAAAGTACTTCTTTTATTTACACAATTTAATAATTGTTATTTCTTCAAAATAAAATACCTCTATTTATTGAATGGATATATATATATATATATATATATATGTTTATTTTAATTAATTAAAGTCTTTCAATGACTTCTCCATTATCATTAAAATGAACACCTTTAATTAACTAAAAAAAACTCTCATCTATTAAATAAAATGAGGTTTACTAATGAGCTGAATTAAATCAACCATTATTTAATAAAACTTCACTGATCCTTTTGAATGAACCTTCATTTAACATTCAAATTTAATATGTTTTTTCTCTACGAAAATGATGCTCTATCTTTTATTTAAAAAATTAATTAGTTTTATGCATCCACATACATTTAGCAGTTGTTTTCCTATAGTAGTTCCAACATTATGGTACTTCAACCATGGTGTATCAAAGATCAAATAAATTTATAAAGCAACAAAGAGGAAATCTTTTCATCGACCCAGTCACCTATCTTAGCCAAAGATTTTACGATATCTACTAGGCTATCAACTAAGGCTCAATGCGATCAACCATCAATGATTATCCCTTCTGATAATGCATACCTATATGAAGGTATCTCTCCATGTTACCTCTGAGTACATTAATCATCATTTCCCCTGATCTTAGGTACCCTCATTTCTAGTGGATGATTTTGCCTTATCCACCTATGAGTGTACCTCATCCTGAACACTTGGCAATATGTTAGCAATAACATGTCCTTCTCAAATCAACTAAACATCATATAGTTGGTTCAATAGTTCAAACTAAGTATAACCACCATGGGTTATTACATTGTTCCTTTGTGCCATAAAGTCAACTAGGGAGGGTCATGACAAGATTTCATTAGGTTACATTGTTCCTTTGTGCCATAAATTCAACTAGGGAGGGTCATGACAATATTTCATTAGGGAAAGAATCTTGTTTGCTCAATAACACATGTTCCAGCTTCAAAATAAAGGATCCACCACTATTGGAGACTCACTATCAAATCATATTTTATTTAATTCATCCCCGATATTATACTTGTAGTAGTCAAGTTTCTTCAATATCCTCTCTCAAGATGAATAGTAACACTTTACGCACAAAATATTTAAAATCCCCCTAGAAAATTTAATCTCTAATTTCATTTTTCATCATCCTTGGCTTCGTTATTTATAATTTTCTTAACACTATTTGGGAAGGTTAACTCCCTACACTGTATTTCATCCAAAGGTACACCCATGTTTTCCAGACAGTCAACTACCCCATTAGCCTCTCTGTAGAAATGGATAATATACACTTCTTTAAGGAGCTCTACTTTAGTTTTGATCTCATTTATCATATCTACTATATTCCATCTTGGAGGGTGTTTTCCATTCAAAATTTTAATGATGTTTTGTGAACCTCCTTTGATTATTAATTTCCTTATATTTAGCTTGCCAAGAAGTGACACACCCATATCGGCTGCTCTAGCTTCAACAACATGACTTGTTTGGTCTGCTAGAGGCTCTTCATAAGCCAAAAGTGGTCTACCCCAATGATATTGAAAAATAACTCTTGCTCTAGCACTCCCAGGATTTCCTTTTACCGCTCCATAAAAAATCAATTCTATCCATCCACTTGGTGGCATTTTCCATTTTAAATCGGTTCATGGATGAACTGAGGATGAGCAGGAATTCTTATAATTGGAATCTAGCCCCCAAAATCTAGAAATTTTATTTTTTTGGTTGAACTTCATAATACCTAAATTTTCCAACACTGCACTTAAAATTCTATTTTCCACTGATGTGCAGTTTCTCTTCTTGTATTTGAATATCCAATGGTTCCTTTCTTTCCATACCCTCCATAGAACATGTGGAAGACTTAACCTCCATAACATTTGCAACTTTTTACTTTTAAAGGGAAACTCCAATTGAATAAAAATATCAAAGAGATACTTGGGGAGGACCCACTGTACCTGGAAGTTTTCTAGAATCTCATTTAGTAGCTCAACTATAAAAGGGTTGGTACATAAGAGATGATCAGTATCTTACTCACTCATTTCATAGAGAACATGCCTTTTTTGGAATATGAAGCCTCTTTTATGTACATTATCCATGGTTAAGACCTTATTTTGGATTTCTAACCAATAGAAGTGAGCTATCTTAGGAATGAGGTCTTTGATCCAAATATTAGCTACTAGCAACCATCCAAAGCCCTCCCCTTAAAGGAGATAATAACCTAATTTGATTGAGTATGTTCCTTCCTTTTGGCTCATCCAAATAAGAGAGTTTGAATATCTAGCATTGTTCAAATAATAGACCTGTAGAAGTATATTTAGCTTCTTTAACTTTTTTTTATTTCTATCATCAATATTATCCACCTGTAAATGTTTCCATTTCTTAAAATTTTCCTCAGTGATTATATAATATTTGACTAGGTCCCCATAAATAGCCTCAATTGAAGGTTTTAAGCTTGCAAAATCTGGATCTTCACTGAGACGAATACTTTTAATCCATTTATCATTCCAAAAGTGTACTTGGGATCCATCCCCAATCTACCAACATTTTCCTTGTTTTAAAAGTGGCTTGGTTGTTTCAAGACTATTTCAAAGGTATGACCCTTTTTGTAGATTATCTACCTTTAAGAAATTTGAGGTAGGCCTCAAATATTTTACCTTGGGGATGTTATTCAAATTAAGATTTACATTAGTTGCAAGTTTTCATCCTAACTTACCCATTAGGGCTAAATTCATTTTTCTCAACTTTCTAAAACCCAGTCCACCCACTTCTTTTTTGGAACACAGCTTATCCCAAGATACTAAGGCTAATATTTACTTATCCTCAGCTCCATACCATAGAAAGTTTCTTTGAATATGCTCTATTCTCCCATAAATTTTGATCAACCTTTTGAATAGATACATGAATTAAATGGGTATATTTTGAAGTGATGACTTGACCAATTGAGCTTTACCATCCTAGCTAAGTAAGGAACCCCTCCAACCTAAATTTTTTTTCATTAAACGCTCCACCAATGGGTTCCAAAGAGCTACCTTTATCCTTTCTTTAAATAGTGGCATTCCTATAAATATGGTTGGAAGGACTCCAATACTGCAGCCAAATATATGAGCTAACTTAACCTATCTAGGTCCAAGAGTATTCAAAAAATAAATTTTGCTCTTATCATAGTTAATTGTTTGATCCCTAGCTTGCTCATATTGATCTAAGATAAATTTTATCTCTTTTAGCTATGGAATATAAGATTTTAAATAGATAAGTGTCTCATACACAAACTTTTGGTGGGACACTGGTTGCAAATTAGTAGCTAGGATGATCCCTTCAATCCTATCAATTATTGTTGCCACTAAGATAGTCTTACCCAAAGCCTCAACAAGGATAATAAAGAGATAGGGAGATAAGGGATCTCCCTGTATCAACCCCTTCTTACTTGGAATATATCCTACTGGAGATCCATTCACCAAGATGGAAAACATAGCAAAAGATAAGCACCCCTTGATAAGACTTACCCATTCTTGATGAAAACCAAACCTATTCAAAACCTAAATTAGGAACTCCCTAGAGACTCTTTCATATGCCTTGTTCATATCCAAATTTAATAACATTCCTATATTTCCACTCTTATCAATGGATTGAATTACCTCATGAATGGTAATGATTCCATCTAAAATTTCACACCCCTTCACAAAACCTCCTTGTTGGGAATCAATAATAAATGGTAATACATTTTTTAATATGTTGGCAAGATTTTTTGAAATAACTTTGTAAATAATGGAGCAAAGACTTATTGGTCAAAAGTTAGAAAAAACTTGGCTCTAGCTACTTTTAGTATTAAAACTATAAATGTTGAGTTGACATATCTTAGCATAAACTTAGTTTTTGGAAATCCATTACTACTTGAGTGACATTCCCTCCAACAATATGCCAAAAATAATGGAAAAAATAGTTAGAAAACCATCAGGTCATGGGACATTTTCTCCATGCATCCCAATGATAGCTTTTCGAATTTCCACTTCTTTTAAGGAGCTAAGAAAGTAAATATTTAATTGGTTTGTAACAAGGTAAGAAATATTCTGAAGCAATGAATCTTAAGCAGCCTCATTTATAAGATCTTCCACACCTATGATATTGAAGAAGAAATTAATAGCCTCCTCTCTTATTTTTATGGGGTCATAAGTTATTGATCCATCAGGTTTTAACCACTTCTTTAATTTTATTATAAATCTTGTGTATTAAGGTAGATAAATGAAAAAAAATTATTCCTATCACCTTTCTTTAATCAGGTTACTCTAGATTTTTACCTTCAAAAGGTTTCCTCACAAGCTAAAACATTGTGGAATTCACACAAAAGCTCCTTTTCTTTTGCTCTCAAATCACAAGATAGATTTTTATACTGAATGGTTGACTCTAAATCATTTAGTTATTTTTTCAACTCTACCTTTTTCGTATGAAGATCACCAAAAACCTCCCTATTCCACACCTTAAGATTTTTATTTATAAACCTTAGCTTTTTTTCACTTGGATTAACTTGCTTCTATAAAAATCCTGTTGTCACCAATCCTCAACCTATTTTCCAAATCCTCATGTTGGAGCCACATCTTCTCAAAAATAAAAGGACTCTTGAAGGTTCTTTTTTGGTCCTTTGACTCCCAAACTAGAGGATTATGATCAGATCCTATCTTCAGATGGGTTATTAAGGTTGAATCCCAAAAAAAAGAAGACTCTCTTGTGACAGAAAAAAATGATCCAAATGAATTTGAATTAGTTGGTCTCCTAGTCGTATATTAGTCCAAGTATACTTTACACTTTGAAGGTCTATATCCATAAGTTCATTCTCATTTACAAAATTTGCAAAATCTATCATGCCTTCCGTAATGGACTAACTCCCTCCATTTTTGTCTGAAGACTAAAAGGGAGAGTTAAAATCCCCTACCAAAAACCATGGAAGGTCCATAAAGGCTTCTTTAATTGGCTTAGATCCTTCCATAAATATTTCCTTCCTATAGTTGAATTTGGAGCATAAACATTAGTAACTATCCATTGTTGGTTTTCCTCCTTATCAAAAATGGATTTCCATGAAGCTTTGATTCAAAACTATCAATATTCCTTCAAATCTATTCTGATTCCACATATTTAAGAGGCCTCTTGAGGTACCTACAACCGGTCCTACCACAAAATTGATCCCTCTCCATAGTCTTTGTTTGATAAGTTCAGTTTGAGGTTCATCAAGTTTTATTTCTTGTAACAACATGATATTTTGGTTTTATTCTCTTCTCAATGCTTGGACTAATCTATGCGTAGAGGGGGCGTTAAGACCCCTCACATTCTAATAAACTATCCTCATTTTTTGGGTTTGTTCTACTGCTTTTTCCCTCCACCCCAATCCAATATAGAATAGATATTATTTGCAATATCAACAGTTGTTTCTCTTTCTCTAATTTCCCAATTAGAGGGTCTATCAGTTTTTGGGTCAATTCCTACATCTATCCCTCCTTTTTTCATTTCTAGTGATTCTTATTGGGGTAGCTATAATATTTCATTTTTTCTCTCATTATCAGAAAAAATTACTTCTTTATTTTATTTTAAAATAATATTCTCCTCATTGGTTCCTGCATTAGCATCCCATTGAGTTTCTAGCACTATATCCATGTCTTGGGATTCCTCATTTATTTCCACCAATTCTTCTATAATATTTCTTTGAAATTCAAATGATTTTTTTTGAATTGGGGATCTTACCTGGTCCATATTTTGGATGAATCTTCTTCCTGTTGTTTATTGATCTCCTTTTGGCTTTGTTGGGGATTTGTTGGATTCTCTTCCATAAATTTTCCTTCTTCCAATGTCCTGCTGGATTGGAAATTCCTTCTGTTGTTCTTCCCTCTTATCATCCTTAGTTCATTCATTTTTGTGTTGTTTAAAACTTTCTCCTTCACTTTGCTTTTTGTGCTAAAATATTTTAATCTAGGTCTCTTTTTTTCTAAATAGACATACACTAACCCCGTGCCTTAGTTTTTTTACAAACACTACATTTAGCTAGTACATTTTCATATTCAATTCTTTGGTTCCAGACACCCAACTTCGAAACTAACTAGACTGACTCATATAAATCCTTCTCTAAGTCCACATTAACATAGATCCTCACAAAAATAAGCCTTGATCGAGCCTTAGTAACAGGGTATAGGGCTATTAATTGTCCAAATTCACTTTATATAACCTCAAACACCTCTTCATTCCAAAAATGAAATGGAAGCTCAACATTTTTACCCATACTAGATCCTGGAAAACTTTGCGTCTCTGGATTGAAGTCTATCCCCCATATTCGCAAAAAGAGCCCTTGTCACCCGAAAAACCATGGGTCTTCCCATAGGATCCTATCTGAATCCTCTTTAAAAATTAACTTAACCATAAAAAAACCTTTCAACAATGCCACAATTTCCATGTGTCTGTTTGGTCTCCATTTTGAGAAGGCCCATTTCCTCACTACATCTAAATCATGTCTAACACCTATAAAATGTCCAAAAAGGTTTAGAACCCCTTGGTCTATTGTCATATCAACCAGGTTATCAGGAATGAAGGGTTCTCCCCTTTCAGGCTACAAAACAAAATTTGATTTTAGGATTCTTCTTTTTCCACCGACTACATACGACCAAGTCCGTATTCTTGGATCAATTTGATGCTCTCTTGGGTCCTATGGAAAATCCACCTTCTTACTTGAATCCTCTAAAACTAACTCGGACATAGAACTATAATCTGCAAAAACCCTATTAAATATGTGTGCAAAAACCCTGTTAAATATGTGTCCTTCTCGCTATTCATGTTGCTTCCACCCCTCCTACCGTTAAACTAATGCTATTTGATATTAACCTAACTCATTATTAATAAATATGAATTAAGTTTCTTATAACTTCACTAAACAACTTAATACCCAATTAAGTTTCTTATAACTTCACTAAACAACTTAATACCCACGCCCCAATGTTGGTTGGCAAGTTCCACAATTGCAATCTTGGTTAGTAATGCAATGTAACTTCTTACTCCAAGGTTTCTTTATACATAAAATATTAACTACAAAATTTATTAATTGTATCCATCTCCACTTGTTGGTAGAAAGCATGGTTTTCGAGGGTCTATTTCAAAGATGCTTCACTTGACAGAAACGTTAAACAAATCTTTAATTTTTTTAAATAAAAATTGCAGGGATTAAATCAAGCCTGTATTTGTATTAATTTTTTATATTGCTGGTTTACTATAATCGTGAGATAGAAAGCGGTCAATTAACACACGAGCTTCTCTTTTTATGTGTCCCTTAACATATCGCACCTCTACCTCACAGAGGTATCGTACATGTATAAGTAGGTCATCTCCTACCTCACTGAGGTATCGTACATGTATAAGTAGGTCATCTCCAATAATTTATAAAACATTTTACAAAGTGAAAGTAGTAAGTCTATTTTTTTTTCTCCTCCAATTACTAAGTAGTAAGTTTATTTTTTTTCCCTCCAATTACTAAGTCGCTGAGTTAGACATTGGTCGTTACATTCAGCAGGTAAACGTCAATATCTGAAATTTAACATTTGTTTTTGCATTTTATTGCCGTTTATTCGTTATCATGGTGAAAGCGAGAGGTTGGTATCGCTCTGCAGGTATATAGTATTGTGTCAATAAGACAAGCTCCAGCAGCATTCAGGATTTATTTTTATAAAGTAGTTAGCTACATTATAGGTAAGAAATATGATTTCCACAGTTGTTTTCATGGTAGGCGAAGTGATAACTTTTTTAGGTTGGAATACCTAAATGAGGTAGAACAAACTAATAAAGCTCACATATAAATGCATATAAACCCATGAAATATCATAAATTATTGTGATTAAGCTTTTCCGTTTAGATATAGTTTTGAAAGAATATTATAATAGTAAAATTTCAGTTTTAAAAAATTTAAATTTAAGAAACATAAACCATAAAAATTCATGTTTAAAAAAAATAAATAGATTAATAACAAGGGATTGTTTGCCTATAGACAACTCATTAAAACAATGAGGTCATAAAACTATCCCGGGGAAAGATCAAAGTCTAACTTTATCTTTACTAAATTCACTAGGGAATATATTTTTCCATAAGTTAAAAAAAAAAAAGACTTACGGACGCAAAGGGTTATGGTGTGAAATTCATGCTGAAGATGTCAACGGAATGGGAACACGAGCCCGAGATAGAAAGACAAAGGAATCCTGTCAAAGCGGTAGAGGCACCAAATTCCCTTTACCATGCGTATTACACAATAAATGCGAATCGTGAGGTCTGTGCTCGACAGAGGTGGAAAAGGGAGATCGAGTAAGAATTATTAATGCAGTTTTTTTAATATATTATTAAAAATAAATATTTTGTATAAGAATAGTATCACATGAATTTGTTAGAAAGGAAGAAGATCAATTATGGATACAAAAAATTCATGTAAGTTTCAGTAAGGGCTTGCCTCTTTAAGTTTACTACCCATTAACAAAGAATTTGACAAATGATAAACTCATAAATCACTCAAATCCCACAACAGTAATATTGATATGACTGCGCAACGTATCTTCCTTTCTGCTTATTAAGGGTAGAGCGCAGGCTTTCACAATCCACTCTTCTGCACGGCCAATTGCTAATATTGGTTTCGCTGCTCCAATCTTCGCTTTTTGTTTTCATTACGTTTCCCAAACCTCCCTCTGAACTTGTAGTGGAAGAGACGAGAGAGAAGAAATGAGGCAGCAGACAGTTTGTGTGACAGGGGCTAGGGGATTCATTGCCTCTTGGCTCGTTAAGATGTTGTTGAACAGAGGTTATACTGTCAAAGGGGCTGTCCGTAATCCTGGTCAGCACGTCTCATATTATATCATTCATATATTCATTTGGTAAGAGTCTGTTTATTGATGTATGGTTGTATTTCACAAGTGCAGATGATGGCAAGTATGACCATTTGAGATCCATGGAAGGAGCCAAAGACAGGCTTTACCTTGTACAAGCTGATATTCTTGATTACCATAGTCTGGTCAAAGTTATTGGAGGGTGTGATGGTGTCTTCCACATGGCCTGCCTGCTAACAGACGACCCCGTAAGTTATAAGCTCAAATTTACAAACCATCATTAGCAACAAAAATAAACGAGGGGTATAGGTAGTCGCATAGTCAAGGACAAGTAATGCTCGCAATAATTTTAATAGACATGACGGTGATGGTGTAATGATGCAGGAGCAAGTGATAGAACCAGCCGTGAGAGGAACCAGCAATGTAGTGGACGCGTGTGCAGAATGTGGAGTAAAGCGCGTAGTCGTCACGTCTTTGATCGGTGCAGATTACATGGACCCGAAAAGAGAACCCCACGTTGTCGTCGATGACAACTGCTGGAGTGATTTGGATTATTGCATCCAAACAAAAGTATGGATTAACACTGCAAATATCCATGTCTTGTTTCAGGTCCTTTGCTGCAGTCCTCCATCAACGCCAGCACTGTTCACATCATGAAATACTTGATAGGTATAACGTGCTTAATCATCTATCGATTGATTAATTTTATATCATTAAGATAAAATGCAAGAAAAGAACCATTCAAAATCTCTAATCAGAAGATAAAGGACCTTGGCTTTTCTTTCACATCAATGAAAAAGTGCCTCGCAGACACAGTAGCCAGTCTACAAGACAAGGGATTTCTTCGCTAGCTTCAATCATAACGTCAGACATGGAGGACATTAAGCGATGGAGAACTTCGATAATGCAATGTCCCTAAACACAGAGACACATGTATCGCCGCGCCCAATCCCCGCCAGAGACGATTGTATTGTTTTCTGTTTATTTTCTGTTCTGCATTGTTAGATGAGAAAGATTACAAATTGCAAGCACTTTGGGCAAATCAATTCCTCTCTTAATGAATTGGGTCGATCCGTGGAAATTTGTTGAAACTCATATTCAATAGTGGGCTTGTGCTTAATAATAATAAATAGTAGGTGAGAAAGGTAGTTGCCTTTTTTTTTAATAGTAAATAGTAGGTGAAGATTTTATAAGTTGGATTGCAACGGTTTGACATGTAATACTAATTTCAAAACCTCGCCATCTGAAGCGTAAAAGTTTGACTTTATGTCAAAAATTTAAAATCTAATTAGTGTCATCCAGTTGAAGCCGTTAGTTTATACCAGTCAAGCATACCCACAGGAAAAAGTATTGCCGCGAGTGACAAAGTTTAGCTTGACTTCCGCATAACACACATTTAGGGGAACGCCATGTACCCTTTCGACGTTCCATGAGTTCCTCTTTTTGATACACCCATACATTATAGGAGACGGTCAGTATTTATTTAATTTTAATATACAATTAATAAATAAATATATTAAATAAATAAATTTAAATTAATTAAAATAAAATATTAATTTAATGTTTTTAATTAGTTATATAGGATTGAAATCGGTTTCACCCTTCATTGTATTTTTATCATATATTAGTATTAAAAAAAAGCTTTGATATTATCTATATATTATTTTTGATAAGATTTTAACTTGGGTCTCTCTTTAAACATTCAGGAATCTTACCAGTTGAGCTAATACCACCACATAGAGATATTACAACAAAATTTGAATATTATCCATATATTAATTTTGACAAAAACCTTGGTTTCTTCCTTAAACATTAAAAAATCTAATTGATTAAACTAATACCACTTAATATAAAATATTAATAAACATCTTAGTACCCTCAAACGCATAATATAAGGCGCTCGTTTGATCTATTATCTATTATTTATTTTGAAAAAAGCAAAAGATCGTCTTTGTAACGATTATTTCTTAATCCATTTCTTCAATAGCTATATATATATTTTTAAATATTAAATTCAATTAATCACATG
The DNA here is from genome assembly GCA_028583015.1 of Wollemia nobilis. NCBI lineage: Eukaryota > Viridiplantae > Streptophyta > Pinopsida > Araucariales > Araucariaceae > Wollemia > Wollemia nobilis. Next base: position 934,681 of record JAQPPZ010003370.1, on the reverse strand, counting down.
TTTATATTATTTTTATTAAATTTAATAATTATTAAAATAAATATAAATTAGGTTTGAGGTGTAAATTAATTGGTTCCTCCAAATTTTGTAAAATGAGGTCTAAGGTTTAAATTTTTGACCTCGCGCCACTCAACGATTGTATGTTTTCTTTTTTGGTGCTTTGGTTTAAAATGATTGTGGTATGGTGGTTATAGGTACTAACTATAAGAAAATTTGTGTGAGACTTTTGAGGCAAACAACGCAAAATAATGTGACCACCATAAAATTCGAACACTAAATTCGTGGTGACTACCAATTCCTTAAAAAAATAAACAAATAAATATAAATTATTATTTTTAATTTAATTTAGAAAATTAATATAATTAAATAAATATTTTAAAAACTAAATGTTTTGAAAATTTAATTTCAATTGTTAAACCGTAAAGTACCAACCATCATAATATAATTAAAATAAGTAAAGATTTAAAAACTAAATCTTAAATTAAGATTTATTTAAACAACTATAATTAATTGAATATTGCATACAAGGCAATTCAATTTTAAATAATAAGAAAGTTATAAAAAAAATTAAAAAATCTTGAAGTACATAAAAGTAAAATAAAATTTTGGTGGAAATTAATTATGATCATAAATAATATTTTGTTGTATAAAGAAAGCAACTTTAGACCCAACTTTGAACACTAATTTTTCATAGGAAACCTCTATAATATTGGAAATAAATTTATTTTGGTAGATGGTGCATTCATGGTTCGGTGCATTTGAATGAATAGTGGTTAGCCCTTCCAAAATCCTTATCATTGACCATGGTCTCTACTAAAAATTATGACTTTACATTTACATTTGGTGAGGGTTGTTCAAGTGGAAGTGGATAACACCATAAATGATACATAATAAATTAGTGTTAGTGATCATATTGGTGTATCCTCTTATTGTAGAGAAATCATATGAATGGTATTCCAGTTGCACACAATAACAAGGGACTTATTGATTAAATTATAGCAAGACAACAACTTCACCATAAAATTCGGACACTAAATTCGTGGTGACTACCAATTCCTTAAAAAAATAAACAAATAAATATAAATTATTATTTTTAATTTAATTTAGAAAATTAATATAATTAAATAAATATTTTAAAAACTAAAATGTTTTGAAAATTTAATTTCAATTGTTAAACCGTAAAGTACCAACCATCATAATATAATTAAAATAAGTAAAGATTTAAAAACTAAATCTTAAATTAAGATTTATTTAAACAACTATAATTAATTGAATATTGCCTACAAGGCAATTCAATTTTAAATAATAAGAAAGTTATAAAAAAAATTAAAAAATCTTGAAGTACATAAAAGTAAAATAAAATTTTGGTGGAAATTAATTATGATCATAAATAATATTTTGTTGTATAAAGAAAGCAACTTTAGACCCAACTTTGAACACTAATTTTTCATAGGAAACCTCTATAATATTGGAAATAAATTTATTTTGGTAGATGGTGCATTCATGGTTCGGTGCATTCGAATGAATAGTGGTTAGCCCTTCCAAAATCCTTATCATTGACCATGGTCTCTACTAAAAATTATGACTTTACATTTACATTTGGTGAGGGTTGTTCAAGTGGAAGTGGATAACACCATAAATGATACATAATAAATTAGTTTTAGTGATCATATTGGTGTATCCTCTTATTGTAGAGAAATCATATGAAGTTGTTGTCTTGCTATAATTTAATCAATAAGTCTCTTGTTATTGTGTGCAACTGGAATACCATTCACATTTGGTATCAAAGCCTATGGATGTCTAGACAAAATTTATATTATTCAACATTTTTAGAGTCCTTTGTGAATGAACCCTACATTGTGTGATCATATTTATCTGGTGCTTATGGTCTTTAAGAGCTATGAGAGCTTCTATTTTATAAGGCACTGAGCTCATAAAAGCCCTAGGAGTGGGAGGTGATGGAAAGAGTTGTGTATGCACAAGCCACTATGGAAGAGTTGTGTCGTAGTATGCATCAAAGGTGGAGACCCACATCCATTATCGTCCCTCGATGCTTACACCTAGGCAAAAGGAGGATGCACATGTGCAGTTGATAAGACTATAGGAAAAGCTAAGGTCACATATCTATGGAGGTTGATATTTTCAAGGGCATGCCATAGTTTATTGCTATAGAGTTTCATTTACAAGTCTAGCCATGGATTAGAGATAAGCAATTGCTCCTTTGAGAGTGGAGGAAAAATTTTTGGTCTTCCAAGTTAGGAAAGAACACTCAAATTTTATAGATCCTTTCATCAGTGATGAGCTTATTTGTTTGGTAATTGGTGGTACCATAGAGAAGCATAAAATTCATTATGCCAAATATGGTGAAGAGCTTCTATTAATTTGATAGGTGTGGTATAAAAAATAAGCCTAATGTGTCATGTCCTTTTCCAACCACCTTTTGTATTTGTTTGGATTTATAAAGTACCCTTGGGTTTGTATTTTATATAGGATACCTAGGAATCTTCTTGATTAGTGTCATTATTAGTAAGGCAGGGTATAATGACCACCAATGAAATTACAATTTTCATTACAATGAAAAAACAATCCAAAACTTGTTAGGAACAAATACACCAAAAAAAAAAAAAAAACATTTATAAGAAGACCAATGTTTTTTCACAATGGAGCTCTTCATTTGGTACTAGCCTGACCATCAAATGATTATTTTTGCAATTCCATTTAAAAAATCTAAGTAGAAGTGAGTCACTACCAATTTTATTTTATTACCAATAAAAGTAGAGGAATTGGGTATATTTAGTTGTGGACCCAACAAGCTCCATGTGGCCAATTGGGCTAACATGAAAATTTTTGTGTGACTTGATTGTCCAAGACTAAAAGGGTCATTTTTAAAGTTATGAAACACTCATAATTCTGTGTGGTGAAGGAAAACAAACAAAATGTTCCTATCTTTGCTTTATTTGGTAAATTTGTGTGGAATCTTCTCACTCACATTGCTTTCGCTACTTGTCTCTAACCATATCTAGTGTTCCTACATGTACCCACATGCCATTGAAATTTTTCTCACAATTATTAGTCTTCAAAGTATTATAAAAAAGAGATCGTGTGCTTCTGTCTCAAGCAAAAATAAGAAGGAAAAGAGCAAAATTTATGTCTAAATAAGATGTAAATTCAATTCATGAGTCTAAGGTTTATTGGATGTCAATTAAAATTCAAGCAATTAATATGTGAAAAACATATTACAAGTCATTAAATATTATATAAAAAGTTTAGTGTTGAGATGACATGGTATTAAAAGGAGTCCATGTAATAAGTCATGTATAATTTTGTGTGACAAAATTGAAAAAACAAAGATTTATTTTATGAAAGAATGGGCAAGGTATAAGAAATCCCATAGAGTCAAACATAAGGCTAAATAATGAAATCCTTGGTAATATTGGTCCAATCAAAAGTGGGGAAACCAAGTTTATGAAAGGGAAAACCTATGCAGAGGATAATTTTTTTTAACTAATTCATTCTAGTTATTGTGATTGATCAAGACACATGATAGTGTTGGGATCTCCATCCATGATTTGTGGTGAAATCATTCTAAGAATAATTATTAGCACAAATATAAAATGAACAATAAAATACATGTTGATCATGGATATGATAAAATATAATAAAACAAAATAAATGTTGAATGGTTTTTGTAGAAAGATGTCTTGTTCTCAAAACAACATGGTAAATTATATAAAAAAAATATTTGTATTAAAAATTATTTGTTTATCTTAGAAGTCATTTAAAAATATATTGTAACCCCTAAATTTTGATGTAACATTTACAAGCCTTTGTCTTTATCTTGAGTCATTCTAAAATTAATTTATGGAGGTTGTTAGAATTTTTTTTTTTTTTTATATACATAGAGGAGTTGGTTACATCCACGTTATTTTTAGTAACTACCAAGTACAAGGTTCAAACCATAGGGGCTGATCCAAACAAACCTATAGCACCTTGTTATTTATTTTGGTAGACAATGTATCTATGGTCAGTGCATTCAGAGGCAACCCTTCTAAAATCTTCAACATCTTTAACATTTTTTGGTACAAATTTAGACTTTGCACTTGCATTTTATGAGGGTTACTCATGTGGAAGTGGCTAACACCATACATGATTTAGAATATATTAGTGTTGATGATCCTATTAATATCTTTGATCTTGCTCTAGAGAAATCAATGAGACCTCCTAAGAAATCAAACCAAAATAATGCATCAACAAGCACTCCACCACTACCAATTAATCTATCCCTTTACTAAATATGAATGCCTAAATATTCTAAAAATTATATTTTAAAATTAAGATCATTAATGTAGAGTTCCATAAAAAAACTAGTGTCTACACTTTGCACATAAATCTTCCAATGCTGAAGGATGACTGATGAAAATTATTAGTAACTTTTATTATTATTATTCTATAAATTTAATATTTTAATAATAAATTAATTTGTGTTTACTTTTTTTTTTTTTTGGTGGTGGCCACCAGGGGTAAACAGACTGTGACCACGAGGGAACCATTGCATAACATATCCGCAACATGTGAGGCAAGAGATTTGAACCTGGGCCTCTCAGAAATTAGAGAGGTTTAACTACCCACTTGCTCTCCAACTCCTCTACATGGGCGGATAATTTGTGTTTACTTTTGTTCAATTAAACTTTATGTAATTAATAGACATTCTTCTTTTAAGAGAATGGTTTGGCTTTTTCCCTCTTAGAAAGCATCCAAGATGGGTTTCTTTGGAAAGTGCACAATTCAAATCGCATTGTGTACATCATAGTAAATCACTTTGTTTTTATATATTTATGTTAATAAATATAAATATAATTATAAATTTATAAATATATATATATATATATTTTTTTTAGTATAATTATTTTTACACATGTAAACATTTTATTACAATTAATTTTAATTTTTTAAACTTAAATTTAATTATATATATTATTTAGTTATTTGTCTATTATTTTAGTTTTGAAATATATTAATTTATTTTTACTTACAGTTAATATAAAAATAAATAAATTAAAGTGGTAAAAGAAATTTAAACACAATTTTATTTAAAAATGAATTATATGTTTATATAAAAAAACTTAAACTTAGATGCACAAATTAAATTCAAAAATTGAAGTAGATATTATATAATGATATTTATTAAAAGATGTTTTAAGTGTTATGCATATTAAATTAAATAAAGTAAAATTAAAATGAAAAATAAAATTATAATAGTTATGATTATGGGTATGGTTTTTATTATTAATATAAGATAAATAAAATAAAGTGATAAAAGAAATTTAATAAAAAAATTATTAAAATAGAAAATATATTTTTAGGTATGAGAAAGATTTAAACTAATATATTGAAGAATTACATTTAAAAAAAATGGAAGTAGCATGTTTATATATTATATACTGATATTTATTAAAAGATGTTTTAAGTGTTGTGCACATGAAATAAATTGATTTTAAAAATTATTTTAATAATTTTTTCATGGATATGATTTTTATTTTTATTTTAAATCTAATTATTGATGAAGGTTCTTGTGGATGGGAGAAGGTAAAGAAAGATTCCTTAGGTAATTCTTGTTATAAAATAGAAGTAGTATAGAATTTATTCCTTTTACTTTAGGGTTTTATGTTCATTATACTTTAGGGCTTCCAAAGTTGTTTAAGAAAGAAAATATAATGTGGAGAATTACATGGTACTAGAAGAATATTTAATTTTTGAGAGTGTTTATTGTATTATAGTTTCTTGAGGGTGGTATGAACCTATAGATTATAAGTTTTGAATAGTTTGAAAGACGAGTAGAGGTTAATGAAGATGAAAGCATGAGTAGAAATAGAAAATGACACGAATCATGACTTTCAAATTAAGAACAAGTAGAAAATAAAATGATAGCTCAAAAACCTAGAAATAGATATAAGATTTAATAAGAAGTGGGTTTAGATCAAAAATAGAATTAATAAATAGTAATGAAAAAAATATAGAATATTTTGTGTGAATATGATTTAAAAAATCATTTTTTTATTGTTTAATTATTAAAATTTTAGCAAATTAGGAATTTGTGTTTTCAAAAGTTATATTGTGATCATTTTTAAAGTGGTCATCTAAGGAGAAAGTTAAATAAATCATTCATGTTCTTAAAGAGAAATTTTTTATTATTTCTTTTCTAGAGGCTAAGAGGTTCATACAGTATTTTCTCCTATCTCCAAGTGGATATTAAGGATGGTGTTATCCTAGTGCACAAAATTTATTGTTACACCTAAATTTCCTTAAGTATCATCTCTTTATTTTTTGATACCTGTCCTAGTAAGAATATTACCTTTCTTATCATTCATAAAGTTGCACCTTTTTAGTTTCTACACATAAGAGGATGTTAAATTTTCTTAGGTATCACTCTCATTCCAAAGATATAGAACTTATACTGAATGAACTTCTTGATTCATGTTGAAAGGCTTACAAATATGTATTTATTTGACTTGCAATTGATCCTCACCATTACTTCATATTACTTCCTTTTAGACATTGACCAATATTTTTTAACCATGTGTTATTTTCTTGTTCCTTGATCATCGTACTAGTCACATTAGGCATATGAAATTTGCTACATTAGTTGATGACAACATTGAACATATAAATGTTATAGACTAGTTAGATGTCACTCAATACTATTAATGATAACTTAACCTCCATATTAAATGTCATAATTACTCTATTTATACCTCAAAATTTTATTTTTCCATCACACTATTTAATTTTTCTTCTTTAAAAATAATTCAACTCCCTCTTCATGCATTTTTCATTGTCAAAATATAAAACAACCACCTACCCATTTTTTTGAGAAATATCCTCTCAATAATGTTGGTTGAATTATAAATATTTATAGTCTATAGTTACAATTATCAAAATTTTCAATTAGGTCACTAGGTATGGTATTTGAATTTTTTCACCTCCTATATGGATTTTTTTTGTTTCAATTTTTGATAAGATGTAAGGAAAAATACATTGCTTAGAATTCTATGGTATCATTTCTTATTTTCCAAGAAGTGTTGACATCTACCATGGCCATCAAGGTCAAAGTAGTTTTTTTTTTTTAGTTATTGATCTATATAGCATATATTTAATTTGCTAATGTTCTAAGATTTTGTGATTGATAGTAAGAATTGTATTTGAATTTTAACACCATGTTCAAATTCCTAGGCCTTGTAACATTTAAATTTGATTTGAAATATCTATTTTTATAAAAGTCTCATTTTACAATGTCACCCTAAGAAGGATACAATTTGTCACCATGATTACTTAGTCTTGTTGATGTGGGATAAATGTTCATCATATTTTTGATCTAATGTGTATATTTCATCTTGACTCATTGGAATCACTAGCATTTTAATTATTTTATCACTTTTATCAAGTTCCATTTGTTCAATGAAATTTTCTTGAGTGTTTACCTCTATGAAATCGATTTCTAAATTGATATTTATCATTATTGTGTACCAAAATATCTTATTGCCTTATTTTATAGTGAACTTAACTACTACCTTATTATATCCTCTTATAATATTTTTTATTGTATTATATTTTAATATTATCCTCCATATATATAACTTAACCTATTAATAACCTATTAAATAGTTATTTAGTAAGGGATAGGTATGAAGGGTTGTGGCCCTTTATAATATAATCCTTGGATAAGATACACACACACATCTCTTTTACATATTAAATTCTTTATGAATTTTGTGTAATAGACGTATTGATCCATTACAAGTGGTCGTTGTGTGTATGGAATAGTTGTTTAAAGTCAAATCTCATTATTTCTACAACGTAGCTTGTAAGAGCTAGAGTCACTATGTATAGCATAGCATGTTAGAGGCTTAAGCTCACTGTGTGTATGGCATAATTGTTTAAATCCAAAGTTCGTAGTGTGTATAGTGTAGCTTGTTAGATCCAGATTTATTGTGTATAGAATAGCATTGAAGCTTGGTGTGTATAGTATAGCTTTTTAGACCCAAAGCCATGTGTAGTGTAGCGCCCAAAGCTCATTGTGTGTAGTGTATCTCATTAGATCTATTACTGATGTGTAGCGTAACACCTAAATATCATTATGTGTAGCATAGCACCTTTAGCCATGGCTTCGTATAGAGCGTACATACCATTAGAAGCTTCAATAACTGTCTCATATCCACCTTGCACTTGACTTATGTTTTGTTTAAGCAGTGTTCGTCTAGTTAGAGTGTTGTCTTCGAATGTGGTCGGGTGATAGGCATGAAATCCCCCATTTTGTTCCTAGTCGAGTAGGGAAGCTTGATTTAAGGAAAAGGGTTTCCCTTAATGGTAGTCTCTTTAATTTAAATAAATATGTTTATGGTTTGTTTTGTAAAATGAGGGTATGGGACCTTGCTTTATGAAATGAAATGGGATTTATTGAAAATAAATATGTTTATGGTTTGTTTTGTAAAATGAGGGTATGGGACCTTGCTTTATGAAATGAAATGGGATTTATTGAAAATAAATATGTTTATGGTTCGTTTTGTAAAATGAGAATATGGGACCTTTCTTTATGAAATGAAATGATATTTATTTAAAATAAACATGTTTATGATTCATTTTTTAAAATGAGAGTATGGGAGCTTGCTTTATGAAATGAAATAGGATTTATTGAAAATAAACATGTTTATGGTTCGTTTTGTAAAATGAGGGTATGAGACCTTGCTTTATGAAATGAAATGGGAGTTATTGAAAATAAATATGTTTATGGTTCATTTTGTAAAATGAGGGTATGTAACCTTGCTTTCTGAAATGAAATGGGATTTATTGCAAATAAATCATATGGGTGGATGCATGGGCGAATGACTCTCATAAGTAGATGAGAAGGGTCATAGTAAGGGTAGTTATATGATAATAAATATGCATTTGAAAGTTGGATTGTTTGGGTTAATTGTATAGTTGCAATTTAGCAAATAAATAAGTAAATGCATCTAGAATCATGTCTATCCAGATCCATCAATGTCTTGATCCCTACTATCCTCACTTGATCTATGGAAGAGTGGGAGGACCAAAGTCATGAGATGAACTACTTCGCAAGTTTGCTCTCTACCTTACTTCTTGCTTGGTTATGCAATAGATTAGATTTATGGGGAGATTTCCCCAATGGATTAAATGTAAAGTTATTATTGGAAGTATGGGGTTGCCATACTTGTTTATGTATTAAATGAACATTGTTGATTATTGTATTTTGATAACCTTCTTTATTGCAATGTTATTTATTTGTTTATTGCATGTTTTTCCTTTAATGAATGCTTTATGATTTGGTTAATCTCGCATATTTTGTTAGATTTAGTATCTATATTTATCCTTTGTATTCTTATGAGCTTTTAAAAATAAAATGTGTAAGTTCTAGGTGAACTTAGAGGATGACCTAAGGTCTTAAGACCCCCTTAGGCATATTGGTTATCTAGGTTTATAAGTTGGTATGAAGAGTTAAAATAGCTTTTCAAATGACAAGATTGATAGCTTAACTCACATGCATGTAGCATACCCACACATAATGGTTTGTGTGAATTATGGAGATGTATGTAAACCTTACAATGATCGAGGGTGGTAAGTCTAGCTCATCAATAATGATGATATGGATGGACATATGTGGATGACATGAGATAAGCCTACGCAGAAGAAACTTGTGTAACGAGAATCTTATGTGGTATAGTTCTTTAGAAACTTAGGGAATGCCAAACATTAAATTGGTCTAAGGTTGGATAAGGATTTATGAATCCTTTTATATATATATATATATATATTCTTTTTGTTTTGTATGTGTTTTCTTATTTTTTTGTTTTGAGGGTTATTACATATAATTAGAGTTATGAAAGTTTGTTGAAAAACTAAATGAAAGAAACAAGTTCTCTTATTAACTAAAGTTGAGAGGATTTTTTTCCCAAATTATAAATAATATTTCTTTGAATATATTTTTTAAAACATATTTAAAAAAATTATAAATGATAATATTTTAATAAAAAATATTTTATAATATACAATAATAATTAAAATAAAATATATTATCATTAATATTTACTATCTATATTTAAGTATAAATTCATTAATTCTTTATTTTTATTTTTATTTTTATTTTTATTTTTATTTTAATGTTAAGTTATCCAACCCAACCCCGTCATCAGACACAAACCTAGACATCATGCCCACTCAAGTTGTACAATCTTGATGGTTTCTTGAATTACGATCATGCAATGAAATCTTTCATTCTAAAAACTAAATGCAATAATATTTCTATAATGTATATAATACTTTTTGTTTATTATTTTTTTTTATGGATTTGAAATGGAAAATATCCTTTACAAAAAGGTTTAATTGTGACTAGAAGGGATAAAAGTAGTATTTATAATTTAAACCTCTTTAAACAAAGAAGATAAATTAATAATTTATACTCTAACATTATAAGTGGAAAAATCGACAATAATATTTTAGCGAATTTTTTTTGCACTACATATATAATTAAAATAAAATATATTATCATTTAACATCCATGTTTAAATATAGTTTATCCTTGTTTATTCAATCTCAACCCCACCATCCGACACAAACACACCATGCCCACTCAAGTTATACAATCGTAATGGTTTCTTTAATTTTTTAGTCATCATCCAATCCATGTTTTTGTTATATTAAATCTTCATTCTACAAATGCAATATAAATATATATATTGTTACAATACAAATTCACTAACACAATCTTGTACATACATTTCATTCAGTCTTAAACCCTTTTAAATTTTTTTTTAAAATAGGATTGTAATGGTTTTATTTATAATATATTATCACTACGTTTTGACATTACAATAGTTTTAAAACTTATCTATATATTATTCAACAAGATTTGAACCTGGGTTTTTTCTTATATTTTGGTATTACAATAATTTTAAAAATTATTTATGTATTGTTTAACAATAAATAAATATTTACTCAACCTAGCTCATTATTAATAATAAATATTTATTAAATTTGTAATCACTTCATTAAACGAGTCTCACAGGACAGCGCAAAGGTTTCGGATTTGGCTCTTTTTCGGAAGGTCTAAGGTTCAAATCTTTGTGGGCTCTTTTTCAGGAGGTCCAAGGTTCAAACCCTGGTATGGGAAAGTATCTGTGTATTAAATTCTTTATTAATAAGAATAACTCTCAATTTAAAAAAAAAAATTATAATTGAAAGACTTAATTGTAAAAATTTCTCACACTAATCAAATCCAAAAAAAAAACACTTAATGTTGTCAAGTTCCAATGTAACTTCTTACTTCAAGGTTTCTTTAAAAATAAAATATTAATTACAAAATTTATTAATTGTATCCATCCCGACTTGTTGGTAGAAAGCAAGGTTTTCGAGGGTCGATTTCAAAATGTTCCACTTGACAGAAACTTTGAACAAATCTTTAATTTTTTTAAATAAAACTTGCAGGGATTAAATCAAGCCTGTATTTGTGTTAATTTTTTATATTTTTGTCCACTATAATCGTGAGATAAAACGCGCTCAATTAACACGAGCTTCTCTTTATATGTGTCCTCAGCATATCGCACCTGTACCTCATAGGTCATCTCCAATAATTTATAAAACATTTTACAAAGTAGATGTAGTCAGTTTATTTTTTCTCCTCCAATTACTAAGTCGCTTAGTTAAACATTGGTCGTTACATTCAGTAGGTAAACGTCAATATCTGAAATTTAACATTTGTTGTTGCATTTTATTGCCGTTTATTCGTTATCATCATGAAAGCGAGAGGTTGGTATCGCTCTGCAGGTCTATAATACAACCTCTCGCTCTGCAAGTCTATAATATTGTATCAATAAGACAAGCTCCAGCAGCATTGAGGATTTATTTTTATAAAGTGGTTAGCTACATTGTAGGTAAGAAATATGGTTTCCACAATTGTTTTCATCATGGTAGGCGAAGCGATGACATTTTCAGGGTGGAATAAGTCAATGAGGTAGAACAAACTAATAAAGCTGACATATAAATGCATACAAACCCATGAAAAATCATAAATTATTGTGATTACGCTTTTGCATTCGAGTTCCTTTTGTGTATAAAGAAAAATAAATGTGAAATAAAGATATATAGATTTTGTTCAGATATAGTGTTGGAAAGATATTATAGTAAAGGATAGAATCATTTTCAAGTTTTAAAAGGTAAATACTTAAATCGTGAAATGATGAGGCTTTCCTATTTCTATTCCAAGTCTAACTTTATTAGTAAAGAGAATATATTTATCTAGAAGTTCACAAAAAGTTACAGAGGCTTACGGACGCAAAGGGTAATGGTGTGAAACTCTTCCTGAAGATGTCAACGGAATTGGAACACGAGCTCGAGATAGCGACAAAAAAAGGAATCTTGTCAACGGAATGGAAACACAAGCTCGACATAGCGAGAAAAAGGAATTACACAATAAATGCGATTCTTCTGGTCGGTGTTCGACAGGACTCGGTTTTTGGAGCCTTCGAGGTATTCATATGACTGAGCAACGTATCTTCTTTTCTGCTTATTAAAGGCAGAGCGCAGGCTTTCACAATCTACTCTTCTGCACGGCCAATTTCTAAAATTGGTTACGCTGCTCCTTTCTTCGCTTCTTGTTTTCATTCCGTTTCCAAAACCTCCCTGTGAACTTGTAGTGGAAGAGAAATGATGCAGCAGACAGTTTGTGTGACAGGGGCTGGAGGATTCATTGCCTCTTGGCTCGTTAAGATGTTGTTGAACAGAGGTTATACTGTCAAAGGGGCTGTCCGTAATCCTGGTTAGCACCTGTCATCTTATATCATTCATATATTCGTTTGGTATGAGTCAGTTCAAGTTTATTGATGCATGGTTCTATTTCACATGTGCAGATGATGGCAAGTATGACCATTTGAGATCCATGGAAGGAGCCAAGGACAGGCTTTACCTTGTGCAAGCTGATATTCTTGATTACCATAGTCTGGTCACAGTTATTGGAGGCTGTGATGGTGTCTTCCACATGGCCTGCCTGCTAACAGACGACCCTGTAAGTTATAAGCTCAAATTTACAAACCATCATTAGCAACAAAAATAAACAAGGCGTTTAGGTGATCGCAAAGTCAAGGAATCGTAATACATGACGGTGATGGTGTAATGATGCAGGAGCAAGTGATGGAACCAGCCGTGAGAGGAACCAGCAATGTAGTGGACGCGTCTGCAGAATGTGGAGTAAAGCGCGTAGTCGTCACGTCTTCGATCGGTGCAGTTTACATGGACCCTAAAAGAGAACCACACGTTGTCGTCGATGACAACTGCTGGAGTGATTTGGATTACTGCATCCAAACAAAAGTATGGATTAGCAGTGCAAATATCATTTCTATTTTTTTCGTTAAAAATTCAACGAAAACACTAACGAATTATGTTTATGAATGGTACAGAATTGGTACTGCTATGCAAAGACTGTAGCGGAGAAAGCCGCTTGGAAGCGGGCGTATGAGAAGAATTTGGATATGGTGGTTATAAATCCATCTCTTGTTTTAGGTCCTTTGCTGCAGTCTTCCATCAACGCCAGCACTGCTCACATCATGAAATACTTGACAGGTATAACGTGCTTGATCATCCATCGATTGATTAATTTTATACATATCATTAATATTACTAATATACTCATTTGATGCTTCATGGGTTAAACATGTGAAGGCTCAGCGAAGACATACGCAAACTTAACTCAGGCATATGTGGATGTGAGGGATGTGGCGTTGGCTCACATATTAGTCTACGAAAATCCTTCCGCTTCTGGGCGGTATCTGTGTGCAGAAAGCAACATGCACCGAGGAGAACTGGTCGCTCTTCTTGCACAACTCTTCCCACAATATCCACTTCCTCTCGTGTACGTAAAGTGAAACCATATTGTTGTATTTTTCGACTATTAATTAATCCTTCACAGTACTGAGAATAAATACAATCTCCACCTAATCTACTCCTATCTAATGATATAATTACTGTTGCAGGTGTTCGGACCAGAAAAATCCAAGAAAAGAACCATACAAATTCTCTAATCAGAAGATAAAGGACCTTGGCTTTTCTTTCACATCAATGAAAAAGTGCCTCGCAGACACAGTAGCCAGTCTACAAGACAAGGGATTTCTTCGCTAGCTTCAATCATAACGTTAGACATGGAGCACATTAAGCGATGGAGAACTTTGATAATGCAATGTCCATAAACACAGAGACACAAATGTATCACAGCGCCCAATCCCCGCCAGAGACGATTATATTGTTTTCTGTTTATTTTCTGTTCTGCATTGTTTAGATGTGAAAGATTACAAATTGCAAGCACTGTGTGCATATCAATTCCTCTCTTAATGAATTGGGTCGATCCGTGGAAGTCAGTTGAAACTCACCTTCAATGTGTGCTTAATAATAATAATAGTAGGTGGGAAAGGTAAAAAATTAGTAAACAGTAGGTGAAGATTTTATAAGTTGGATTGCAACGGTTTGACATGTAATACGAATTTCAAAACCTCGCCATCTGAAGCGTAAAAGTTTGACTTTATGTCAAAATGGAATTAGACTCATCAAGTTGAAGCCGTTGGTTTATGCCAGTCAAGCATATATGTTGAGTCTACCCACAGGAAAACAAATTGCCGCGAGTGACAAATGTTTAGCTCGACTTAGCGGAACGCCATGTACCGTTTCGACGTTCCATGAGTCCCTCTTTTTGATATGCCCATACATTATAGGAGACTCCTTAGAACTAATTTTAATTAGACGTTCAGTATTTATTAAATTTGAATATACAATTAGCAAATAAATAAATTTATTAAATAAATAAGTTTATAAATATCTTAATTTAAATTAATAAAAATAAAATATTAATCTATTATAATATAGAATCTTGTACCCTCAAACAAAGGAGCATAATATAACGCGCTCGTTTTATCTATCATCTATTATTTATGTTCGAAAAGCAAAAGATCGTATTTGTAACGAGTATATCTTAATCTATTTCTACAATAGCTGTACTATATAAATTTAATTAATCACGTTGTCCACATGCAATTGCTTTGGTGGTCAAAGATGATGGTGGTTGTTTTTAAGTAGTTTTGTATCCAAACCCCTTGAAGGTGGTTGTTGATATAATTTGTAAAAGTTCTCCTGCAAAAAAAATAAAAATAAAAAAAATAAAAAATAAATCAATTAATCAATTAATCAAGTTAATAATATAAAATAACAAGTTTATATTATTTATATTTTATTTAAAAATTATTAAAATAAATATAAATTATTATTTTATAATTTAATTTTAAAACTTAATATAATTAAATAAATATTTTAAAAACTAATATGTTTGGAAATTTTAATTTTAAATATCAAACCATAAAGAACCAACCATCATAAAAGATTTTAAAACTAAATGTTAAATTAAGATATCTTAAAACAACTATAATTAATTGAATATTACCTATAGTTAAGGCAATTCAATTCTAATAAGGAGGCTCTTAACCTCCAAAATCCTTGGACAATTATACAAAGAAATTAAAAAAATCTTAAATTACATGAAAATAAAATAAAACTTTGGTAGGAATTAATCATAATCATAAATAATGTTTTCTTGTGTAAAGAAAGCAACTTTAAACCTAGTTTTGAACACTATATTTTTAATAAGAAATCTCTATAATATTGGAAATAAATTTATTTTGGTAGATGGTGCATTCATGGTCAGTGCAAGTGGAAGTTGATAACACCATATATGATACATAATCAATTAGTGCTAGTGATCGTATTAACATCCCTTTTTTTATTGCAGATAAATTAGATGAAGTTGTTAGTCTTGTTATAATTTAATCAATACGTCTCTTGCTATTGTGTATGCAACTCGAGATAAAATTCGCATGTGGTATCAAAAACCATGGATGTCCAAGCAAAATTTATATTATTCAACACTTTTTAAATTCCTTTGTGAATGAACCCTACATTGTGTGATCATATTTATCTGGTGCTTATGGTATTTAAGAGCTACGATAGCTTCTATTAGAAGAGGTGCTGAGATCATTAAAGCATGAGGAACAAGAGGTGTTGGAAAGAGTTGTGTATGCACAAGCCACTATGGAAGAGTTGTGTCATATTATGAATAAAAGGTGGATATCCACCTCCATTCTCATCTCTCGATGCTTAAACCTAAACAAAAGGGGATGCACATGTGTAGTTGATAAGACGACAAGAAAATCTAAGACCACTTATTTATGGAGGCCATCATTTTCAAGGGCACACCATAGTTTCTCGCTATAGAGGTCCATTCTCAAGGCTATCCATGGATTAGAGATAAGTAATAACTTATTTGATAGTGGAGGAATAATTTTTGGTCTTCCAAGTGAGGAAAGAACACTCAATGTTTCTAGATCCTTTCATCAGTGATGAGCTTCTTTGTTTGGCAATTGGTGGTACCATAGAGAAGCCTAAATTCATTATGACAACTATGGTGATGAGCTTATCGTTATTTGATAGTTGTGGTATAGCAAAGAATCCTAATGTGTTATGTATTTTTCCAACCACCTTTCGTATTTGATTGTATTTATAAAGTAACTTTGGGTTTGTATTTTATTAAGAATATTCTTTATTTGTATCATTATTAGTAAAGCAAGGTATAATGACCACCAATAAAATTACAATTTTCATTACAATAAAAAACCAATCCAAAACTTGTTAGAAAAAAATCCACAAAAAAGAAAAATAAGACCAATGACTTTTCACAATTGACCTCTTCATTTGGCACTATCTTGACCATCAAACTATTATTCATGCAATTCTATTTAAATACTCTTAGAAGTCAGTCACTACCAATTTTAATTTATTACCAATAAAAAGTAGAGGAATTGGATATATTTAATTGTGGACCCAATAAGCTCCATGTGGCCAATAGAGCTAACATGAAAAATTTTGTGTGCGTTGATTGTGCAAGACTAAAAGGTTCATTCTAAAGTTATGAAATGCTCGGAGTTCCGTGCGGTTAAGGGAAAGCAACAAAAGGTTCCTATATTTGCTTAATTTGGTAGATTTGTGGGGACTCTTCTCAGTCACATTGCTTTTGTGACTTATCTCCAACCATATCTAATGTTCCTACATGCCCCCACATGTTTGAAATTTTTCTCACAATTATATATTTTGAAAGTATAATAAAAATGACATCTTGTACTTTTGTTTCAAGCAAAAAGAAGGAAAAAAGCAAATTTTATATGTCTGAATAAGAGATTAAGTTAATTTATGAGTTTAAGGTTTACTGGGTGTCATTTAACATTTAGGCAATTAACATGTGAAAAAAATATTATAATTCTTTAAATATTATATAAAAATTTTAGTGTTGAGATGATATGGTATTAAAATGAGTCTCATGTAATAAGTCATGTATAATTTTGTGTGATTAAATTGAAAAAACAAAGATTTGTTTTATGAAAGAATGAGTAAGGTATAAGAAATCCTATAGAGCCAAAGATAAGGTCAAAGAATGAAGGCCATGGTGATATTGATCAAATCATAAGTTGAAAAACCAAGTTTATGAAAGAGGAAACCTATGTAGAGGATAAAACTTTTTAACTAATTCATTCTAGTCATTGCGGTTGATCAAGACACATGATAGCTCAATGTTGGGATATACATCCATGTGCAATTTGTGGTGAAAATAATCATTCTAGGAATCATTGTTGAAAGAAAGATAAAATGAACACAAAAAAATACATGTTGATTGTGGATGGATGGAATAGAATAATAAATAAATAAATAAATGTTGAGTGGGTTTTATAAAAAGGATGTCTTGTTCTCAAAACATGGTAAAATATAAAAAGCAGTATTGATTAAAAATGATTTATCTGTTTTAGAGGTATTTTAAAAATATACTATAACCCCCAAATTTTGATGTAACACTTACAAGCCTTTGCATTTATCTTGGTTCATGCCAAAATAAATTTATGGAGGTTGTTAGAAATAATTTTTTTTCATTATTTTTTATACATAGGGGAGTTGGTTACATCCACATTATTTTTAGTAACTACCAAGTACAAGGGTCAAACCATAGGGACTACTTCCAACATGCCTGTAACACCTTGTTATTTATTTGGTAGACAATGTGTTCATGGTCAGTGCATTCAGTTGATTGTATGCAAACCTTCCAAAATCCTCAACATTGTCCACATTGTTTGCTATAAATTCAGAATTTGCACTTGCATTTGATGAAAGTTACTCAGATGGAAGTGGCTAACACCATACATGACTTAGAATCTATTAGTTTTAATGATCCTATTAGTCTCTATGTTCTTGCTCTAGAGAAATCAATGAGACCTCCGACCCTATAAGAAATCAAACCAAAATATCCCATCAACAAGCACTCGACCACTACCAATTGGCCTATCCCTTTACTAAATATTAATACCTAAATATTCTAAAATTGTTAGGAGGGAAAAATGAAGGGATTATTATTATTGATAAAAATGGTTACATATATAGACATAAGCCTATATGATGAACATGACACTTGTCAATGAAACTGACAAGTGTCAAACTGAAGGCATAGTGCACTTTAACTCTAACATTCCCCCTTAAAGTGCACTATCCTAACTAAAGAAAAAAACAAAGCAAGTCAACATTAGGTAACATTCCCCCTTAATGTTGACTTCTCTAAAAATAACCTATCATCCTCTTTGTTTTGGTCTAGGCTTGTGCCCTTTGCACTTGGCTCTCCAAATATGAATAATGCTAGATCCACTATGTATACATCTCGGTCTGTTGCCTTAGGGTCAGCCACTTCAACGGGTCTGTTGCCACTGGGTCAGCCATCTAAGTGCCTCGGGGTCATCATGGGTGCCTCAGGGTCAGCCACTTCTGGGTCTGTTGCCTCTGCAGGTCATCCTCAGACAATGTTGCCTCTCGTAGGTCACTGACTAGATTCACCATGAGTATGAAATCCCTCCTCATGGTGAACTCAATCTAGAAGGTGTCGGTCTCTACTAAAAAATACACCTAATGAAAGGAAAAACAAGCCATATAAGAGTGTCGGTCTCTGTCGAAAATGCACTCAATACAATAAAATGAGCCATAATTCCAAATAGGAGGAGAGGAGAAGAAAAGAAGAGAATCTTCTGAAGTGTCTTCGTCTGTAGTCTTCAGAAGTAGATCCGGAAAAAACCTCGGATAGAGTCTAGGGTGTCTTTGTCTGTAGTCCCTAGTATAAGTGTCCTTATGGTGACCATGTCATCCCATCGAAATGCATGGGTAACCAGCTACTGCATTCGCCAAGTGTATAGAAAAAGTCACTAGGTACAAGGATCACAAATAAAATTACCTTGGGAGTTTCGGGTACAACCGAGAGTGCACTCCAAGGTAGCAAAACTTTGAGGCAAAAAATATCATTTGAAATAGCCTCAAAATTACAATTGGACACCACCAATGTGTCCGTCATGGAAAACCGTTTCCAATGACTATAAATACCCCTATATTCCACCATCGAAGGGGCCTTCATCATGAGGAAAAAACAATAGCATGCCTATCTAGGCAGCAAAATAAACCTCAGGAATATCATATTCCTGGCATCGCACTGTGGCGAAATAAAAAACAAACTCAATTTTCCCTCGCAAGGGAATTACATAGTCATGTGGGCCATCATTGCTTTTAAAATTTGAAAAAGTACAATAAATAGGCCATGTGGGCCTTCCACTCTTTCATGTGGAGAAAAATAAGACCATATGTTTGACCTACAACCAAAAATCAAGTTCCCAATAAACGAAGTAGTCCCTTCCACTTTAATATTCTCAACTCCTCCAACGACAACTAAGAGAGCTTACGAAAAGTCCACTGCTCTTCGGTTGGTTAGCATGTCCAGTAAGAAATCAGGCGATGATTTATCGCCACTTGCATTCAACATTGAGCACGTGGAGAATGTAACGAGGATGACAACTCGTATCCGAGACTCCACATATTCTGATGACATCGGCTCCTCCCCGGCCGAAATATTACCCACCCTTTCGGCGGACCCCATCTCCATCTGCGAGATCCTCACGCGCCCACAATTCTCTCCGGCATCTCCTCCTCCGCCTGCGCTTCTACTAGAAACGCCATGTCCACTGTAACGGAGCTCACGTACCCGAGCGCCAGGTGGAGGATGGCGCTCGTCAACGCGGACGGCCCGATGTCCACGTCGACGTCAAAATAATTTGGCCCCCTCACATACCGATACGTCAGCTTAGTTTAAGTTCGTCAACGGACGGGAAAAATGCAGCAGGACACATTGAAATGCCACCCCCAGGGGCTTCAGGAGCCATTCTCTGGCAGTAATCTTTTGCTTCTTCGAATCACCAGACTGTTGCATGGTAGGGAAATCAACAATGCCCTGGCTGGTCTGTAGATTCACCAGATCCATCGGTTTAATAGATTCCCACAATACAAGCATCATGATTTTTATATCTGTGGAGAGAGCTATGTAGGGCATTACGTGTCGCAGCTGGCGAAGCAAATCTATGAATATAACAAATTAAAGAATATGTCTAAGCCCTACATTAATCTCAAGGGCTTCATGGTGGGAAATGCAGTCACAGACGATGACTATGACAGTTTGGGAAGTTTGCCCTAATTTTTGATTCCAGTTACAACACTATTTAAAAAAAACCTATAACTTCAGCACAGCAAATACATCAAATGTCTGTAATGATGCTATAAGGGTCTATATTGGCCATGTCATGATCCATGGCATAAAATTGTAGAACCAGGAAAAGACAACACCAAATTCGCCAATAGCAGACAAGCATCGCCAGGCTGGCAAAATTGCAGACATTGGTGCTCTAGACGTCCAGTGAGCCGGTTTACCGTGACGTGATGAAGCGGCCTCCGGAGACGGTTGATCTTCTGGTTATATCGGTAGGTTTACACACCTCATTCAGAATGGAGCGTTTGTAGGTGTAGACACCAAAATAGCACCAATCCGATTATGTGACCGCAAACACTGATCGCTTTGACAAACACAGCCCCCGGGGCAGCCCTCAGAGGTTAAACAGTGGTCTTAACCACTTTCATAGCAATTTTGTGAGGTCAAGGAGCAATTTGGCACACTTGGACACTTTTCCCAGTATTCGTCTCACCCCGGGATGAATGCAAAATAGAATCCGTCCCACCCCAGGACGAATTCTAAATCCGTCCCCTGGTGGGACGAATTCCAAGCTTAACGGGCAAAAAGGCAAATGGTGCCAAGTGGCAGCCCAGAACAGTCAGTTAAGGGCTCCTACCTTGCACGCATGTGTAAGTGGACAGAGGGGCCGTTGGAGGACTGTTACAAGAAGCATTTATCAAAGGTCAAGTCAATTGAGGACTCCCCTCCCTCATGGGAAGACAAGACTGCCACATGGCGCCCATGGCCAACACTTGGCTTTTGTGCTTCCCTCCCAAAAGAGACCCCTTGGGTCTATAAAAGGTGGGAATTTTCTCACCCAAAACATACAGGTAGAAGGAGTGTTGAAGCAACGAAGTGCTACCGAATCGAAGACTCATTTGCATCCCCCTTTGTTCACCTTCCTACATCCATCAATCTCTTTTGCAAGGGAGGTTGTTGGGTGGCCTTTGGAAGCTCGAACCTTACTCAAATCCGATGCATGGACATCTGAACCTACCAATTCGCCGACCCCCAAATCCTAAAAGGTTTTGGGCCCATCCTTGGTGGATTGGCTCCAAAATCGAGGGCCAACGGTGGGAGGCCCACTTGGGCACCCCCGCACCCCCAAGTTCTAATTTTAGTTTTTGAGCACTTTAGATTATTTTTTAGATTGCATTCTGTGTTACTAGGTCTGATTAGTCTATAATTGCAATTTTGTAGCTTTTGGTCAGAGTTTAGGGTGTTTTGTATTGCTTTATCGTTTTGCTAACTTGCAGGTGTCAAGGCCAAATTCCCGAGGGAGGAGGCCAAATTGGGAAAATCCGACCATCTGGGTCATCCCAAAATGGCCCCAATTACCTAACCCCCCTATTTGCAGGAGTTTTGCAGGTCCCGGGATCCGACATTGGAGCAGCAGCAGGTCGATTTCTCCTATTCAGAAGAATTCGTCCCACCCAGGGACGAATTACAGTCAGAATTCATCCTGCCCAGGGACGAATTCTAGTTTAAGGTGGATTGGCCAGCTGCCTCAGTGGCAGTGGCCTTCTGGTGACTTTTCTTACCTTCTGTTAGGTTTTGAAGCAATTTGGATTCACTGTTTTCACTATTTCAGGCAAATATTCGTATGCATATTTTGTTAGTTTTAGAGAGAGAATGCTTTTCATTTGCAGCAGGTGCTACTAACGTCTTGATCATTTCTTTGTTCGTAGGAGAAGCAGCAGAGGCGAAGAACCCATCAACATCAGCGGTAGCATCATCTTAGCCCGCCCAGTGTAATCGTGGGCACGCGGAAGGAGGAACCATTCAACGATTGTAATCAAACCCTATTTGCACTCCTAGCCCCTGAAAAGGGAGGAGGCATTATTGTAACAGAGATCGAAAGAAATTAATGAAAGGGCTGTTTTCTTTATCTGATTGTGTCTCTTACAACATGTCTCTTTTCCGTTTCATGTAATTCATATTTCTAGGACTTAGGCGTGCTTAACTTTGAATGCAATTGCACTTGAATGATTTCCTTTGACCGGAATCTCGTGCTTTCAGTGGCGATCACGGTGGGACTCTGTTCCCTGGTTTTTGAAATCACAGAAAATTGATTAAATTTTTGTGTTTGTGCTTGACAGGTACACTTTTTTTTGTTGCAGACTGCTATTCGTCTCTGACAGGGACGAATCCTTTTCTGCAATTCGTCTGACCCTGAGACGAATTCAAATTCGTCTCTAGGTGGGACGAATTCTGTTCTGCAATTCGTCTCCCAGAGGGATGAATTCCTGTCTACGGATTTTCAGAGCAGAAATTCGTAGACAACAGGAGCAGGCAGAGAAGAGGTAGGGATTTTCATGATCTCTGTTATATTTTTTCTGTTTCTGTTTCTGTTTCTTTAATTGTTTTCATTTAATCCTGCATTGCATTAGGAAAATTCATGTATGCTTGTTTCATTTTTGTTGGATAAAATGAATCCCACACACATCACGAAGCAATTTTAAACCAAGGAGCTGGTCGTAAGACCCCAGCCCTTGATCAAGACCATTGGTGGATTTAATCACCACCTTGGCTTGATTTGCATCCATTTCCCAATTTTCAACTGTGTCTTTGCCTGGTCACTCCAAAATCGCTTGGTCACTCCAAAATGCCCCAAAGGTGTCCATGAACCATTTGGTCAACCCAAAAGCACCCCAAATGTGCCCATAAGTGATGCAGGACCATCCAACAAAATATGGGAAATCTTACATTTTTCCCTAAATTTTAGTGCATCTTGCCGGGGCCATAACTTCTCAACCGTAGCTCCGATTGACTTGAAATTTTACAGGGAGTTAGTTGGGATAATTTTAAAATTCCATCATCTAGTGCCCCAAAATTAGGTTTTAAAATTGGGCACGCAATTCTATGCACTTTTTGAGATGTTCGGATGTCAATATCTCCTAATGTATTTAGAGATAGGACTTGAAACTTCATTTTTGTCTTATCTACTATAAGAGGGATGCACATGCCAATTTTGGGCCCCATCTGACTCATTTCAATTTTAGGGCTTTTTAGAGAGACATCGTCATGGTGCTAACCCGTAGCCAAGCCCAATCATGGGCGAAGGCTATGGGGGATGTCCCAGGAGGCACGAGTCACCTCCGTTACAATCCCAAGGATTTGGTCATACCACCTTGGTGACCTAACACACAATGCAGTCCCCTCCACACCTTAAAGGAAAGAGACTACAGGGACACCTCTTCGAGGAGCACTCTTGTTCAACATAGCACTCATCACACACCCTTCCATGAGGGGTACAGTCATAGGAGAGCTCCCTTAGATGATCGCTATGAGCGGTCACCGTGCGATGAAGCGCTAGGCCAACATAGGGTTCGACGGGAGGAACCATATCATTACACTACCCGTCCTTCACCCCCTCTAGTTGTCAGGACTACAAAGACAAATCCAGAGCACAAGGCTCATCAGGCGGGGCGGGCCAACTCTACCCGTTCCTTTTTCATTTATGAAAGGGAGCATGAGGAATACCTCTACCTTCCTTGAGAGCAATATACAGTGCGAGAGCAATATGCCTCCGCACCTACTATCTATCAGGAACACTCACTAAGGCCAAAGCCTCGAGGGAATGTTGTTACCCCTAATAGAGGGAGGTCGCCTATAGAGATCTTGGGTCATTATGACCGAGATAGATATCTAGAAGAGGCATTTAGGACTTCTAGACATGAAGCAATGAGAGCTCTCTTAGATGCTCGCTATGAGCGGTCATCGCGTGATGAAGTGCTAAGTCAACATAGGGTTCGATGGGAGGAACCACATGATTACATTATCCCTCCTTCACCCCCTCTAGTTGCCAGAACTACAAAGACAAATCCAGAGCACAAGGCTCTTTGGGCAGGGCGAGATAGCTCCGTCCATCCCTTTTTCACTTATGAAAGAGAGCACGAGGAAGACCTCTACCTTCCTTGAGAGCAATATAACATGCGAGAGCAATACGCCTTCACACCTGCTATCTATCAGGACCACTCACTGAGGCCAAAGCCCCGAGAGAATGCTGCTACCCCTAACGTAGGGATGTGTCCTATAGAGATCTTGGATCACTACGACCGAGATTTTTATCTAAGAGAGGCGTCTAGGCCTTCTAGACATGAGGCGGTGGGACCAACTATCGTAGAATCTGCCGAATATATCACACATCTCAAGAAACTCACGCAACTTGAGCTCGAACGACTACCGTTAGAGGAACCGTACCATATTAATGAAGAGCACCTTCAGTGCCAGAAGGATGAGCTGTTCCAACACACTATGCAAGAGAAGACTCCAACCCCTCACATGCATAAGACAAAGTATTTTGAGTGGCACAACCCATGTGGGGAAGATAGGTCATCGCGACCTCATCAAAAGCTACCCCCAACACCTCCTAGATAGGAGCGGGAAGCTACTCTCCCGATTCCTGAAACACCACCCCCGACGCCTCCTAGACATGAATGGGAGGCCGCTCCTATAACCAATGACGGGTGCCTTCCTTAGACATCCACCCAGGCTTATGAGCCACCCTTAGAAATTCATCAAGAAGCCTCTAAGGAATTAGAGCGCGAAGAAGAGCGGGATGAACTGCCCTACCAAGGCATGGGGGGTGCCATCTGGCCACCCCTCCATAAGCCCCAAGTTCCTCAACAAGAACCAACCAAAGAGGAGGAGTTCAAATCTCCCAATACATGCAAAGCACTAGAGCACTTAGAGTTGGTAGAGACCAAGATTTTGGAGCTCCCAAGGCCCAACTTACATAAGGCTCCTTTCGAAGAGGATCAACCTTTAACCATAGGGCTACCTGATGATGCAGTCCTCCATGTCTCAGAATCTACAGATTCTGATGAGCTATACACATTGTCCAAAGGTGAGGATGAAACAGACATAGCCCACAACAATCACATAAGACAGCATCGGCATCCCATAAAATTTGAGGAAGCATGTCAACAGATAAACATAATACTAGGGCATGAGTGGCATGTTAACCCACCGCAGTGGGACCAAGCGTTACATCCACAACGTTGGGCACACAAAGAGCAACTTCCACCAAGAGAAATCATAGCAACATCAATGTCGAGGGCGGACCCTGTCCTCATCTCTATGCATAGGGCCGATCCATTCATGCCCATACCTCTAGAGCCAGATCCAGAATGCAAATACCATCAAGCTGGGGGTACCTCTATCCCCTAAAGAACCATAAATCAAACACAAAATGCTCCAAGGATTATCGCAATCACTTGGTCACCCCAAAAATCTCCAAGGATTATCGTAATCACTTGGTCACCCAAAAAGCTCCAAGGATTATCGCAATCTCTTGGTCACTCCAAAAGCTCCAAGGATTATCGCAATCACTTGGTCACCCAAAAAGCTCCAAGGATTATCGCAATCTCTTGGTCACCCCAAAAGCTCCAAGGATTATCGCAATCCCTTGGTCACCCAAAAAGCTCCAAGGATTATCGCAATCACTTGGTCAAAACCAAAAAGCACCAAGGATTATCTCAATCTCTTGGTCACCCAAAAAGCTCCAAGGATTATCGCAATCTCTTGGTCAAAAACAAAAAGCTCAAAGGATTATCGCAATCACTTGGTCAAACCCAAAAATCTCCAAGGATTATCGCAATCTCTTGGTCACCAAAAAGCTCCAAGGATTATCGCAATCTCTTGGTCAACCCAAAAAGCTCCAAGGATTATCGCAATCTCTTGGTCAACCCAAAAAGCTCCAAGGATTATCGCAATCTCTTGGTCACCCAAAAAGCTCCAAGGATTATCGCAATCTCTTGGTCACCTAAAAAGCTCCAAGGATTATCGCAATCTCTTGGTCACCAAAAAGCTCCAAGGATTATCGCAATATCTTGGTCAACCCAAAAAGCTCCAAGGATTATCGCAATCTCTTGGTCACCCAAAAAGCTCCAAGGATTATCGCAATCTCTTGGTCACCTAAAAAGCTCCAAGGATTATCGCAATCTCTTGGTCAACACAAAAAGCTCCAAGGATTATCGCAATCTCTTGGTCACCTAAAAAGCTCCAAGGATTATCGCAATCTCTTGGTCAATACAAAAAGCTCCAAGGATTATCGCAATCTCTTGGTCAACCCAAAAGCTCCAAGGATTATCGCAATCTCTTGGTCAAACAATCAAGAAATTCAACAAAAACAAAACAACAAAAATCATCAAAAATAAAAAAGATTTGCATCTCAAATCTAGGCATACTCGAATTCATCAAAATCAATAAAAACACCATGCATAAATCTTACCACACTACAGTCAGTGGTCTGGGAATGTACTAGGAGTTTCAGTAATTCAGTCATCATTTTCCTCTTTAGCCATGTAGTGTATCAAGTCGAACGGATTTTATAAAGGTAGAGTCATACTTGAAATACACCTTGTTACGTAACATCCCAACACAAATCAAAACACTAAAATTCCCAAAATTGTGTGAACGAAAGATGAAACCTGCAAAATAATCGAGGTCAACACAAGCGAAACGGTTATCTTGCTCATCCCCCTGTGCGAATGACCCCTAGAATTGGCAAAAGGACAAGCTTCCTCCCTACCCAATTCCCTAAGAATCCCTAAAGTTCTCAATAGTTGCAAAACACAAAAATTTGCAAAATGTCAAAACTCAAAAATTTGACAAACTATAGTGCACACATCAAAAGGCACAAACAACGAGTGATTTTCGTCACTACATATCCCCAATCCCTTGCTCAAAAAAATAAAATAAATAAACAATGATCTTATCACTACAAAAGAGCAAGTATCCCAATACAATTGAAAAAAAAGAAGGGAGTTGACCTTGAATCCCTGGAACTCTCAGCATTCTATAGGTCATAAGGCAAGCTTCAGTACCAATTTGGTTGATAGCCAATGGGTAACAGAAGTAAACCTCCCGCATGACGATATATCTGTCACATTAACTTGTGTACAGATCAATGTTTGCATGTGGATGAGCTAGCTTATGGCATCCTGGATTACACCGCAGATTAATCTTAGTACATACAACAAAAGAATTCATGGAGCTAATTAGGTGATCCTCAGTACAGGTTCGGTTGAAAGCCCATCTGGCACTGGCGGTATCCTGACAAATACCACATAAATGAAATCAATTGCACACACAGGGATGTGAAATAACTTGGTCAAAAACAAGTCCGATTCATACCTTGGTCAAAAGTCTTGTAAGATAAAGTACAATCATGGCTAGTGAGCTAAAACCGTCTGAGTCTCGTAAAACCTTAGCTACATTTCTAAACCAACCGCGCTACTTTTCATCCTTACAAATACCATAAAAAAATACAAAAATAAAAACCACATGTATACATACAAAGTCATGCATCACAACAATCGCCTAAAAACAAAATAACAGAGTTCTAAACAGTCCTTGGTTCCATAGCCAAACATCACAAACCCCATTCATACATTTCATATCTGCATATCACATATAAATCAAAACCGTTTGCATTCATCATAGCATATGCATCCATCAAAATAAATCAACATGCATACATCCATATTCATCAACCATCATGCACAAGATCAAAGAAAATAAAAACAAACAAAAAAAAACAAATAAATGCAACAAAAAAACAACAAGCAATAAACATTGCCAGACACAAGTGCTCTTGCACTTTACCTCTTGGCATAACAAAACTAATGTCGGGGTCTACATTGTTGTTATCCTATTCCCTAAGAAGGCTACCATAGCCGGACCGCTCCACGGGAAGACGGATTTTTGATAATTTCATCCCCAAACGACATCACAAAAGGGTCAAAGCCCACTCAAAAACAACAAGAAAATCAAAACAACACAAAAAAATAAATAAATAAATAAATAAATAAAAATAAATAAATAAATAAAAATAATAATAAAATAAAAATAAAATAAAATTTTCAATTCTAGGGTTTCTAACCTTAGTTGTTAAACAAAAAACATTACAAAAAATCTTAAAGTTTTGAAAAGCGCAACACAAAAACAATGCATTCACTTAAAGCAAAATAAGCCCTAGGTCACTTACAGACTCGCCTCGCTCGCCGCTGAACCGTTGTGCACTCATGATGGCAGAGAGAATTCCAGTGGCGCTTGCTCACGATTACCTCCTCCTCCCGAGGTCCAAAATCGCAGAAAAAATGACACAAATGAGCCCAAAATCAAGTTTTGCCCTTAAATAGGCCTTTTCCGAATTCATCCTGGGACAAGCGCTCGATTAGCTCGTCCCACCAGGACGAATTCTCATGGAATTCGTCCCACCAGGGAATGGCAGCACAAAAAATAAAAAAAAATGACAAAAAATGCACTAAAAACAGAGCAATAAACACTGCTCGACAGAGTCGCAAATGCACTCGACAACATGGGCATACAAAATCGACATCGGGGTCACAAATTATCAATATCCTACTCCCTAAGAAGGCTACCATAGCCGGACCGCTCTAGGGGAAGACATATTTTGAAAATTTAATCCCCAAAATGATGTCACAAAAACAACAAAACAACAAAAAAAGGCAACACAAAACAAGCAATAAACATTGCCAGACACAAGTGCTCTTGCACTTAACCTCTTGGCATAGAAAAATTGATATCGTGGTTTGCATTGTCACTATCCTACTCCCGAAGAAGGCTACCATAGTCGGACCGCTCCACGGGAGGACGGATTGCCGACAATTCAATCACCAAATGGTGTCACAAAAAACAACAAAAACAGTACAAAATTCAACAAAAACACAACAAAAACATTGCCGGGCATAAGTGCTCATGCACTTAACCTCTAGGAAAAGAAAATCGATGTCGAGGTCCAAATTATCGCTCTCCTAGTTCCCCAAGAAGGCTATCATATCCGGACCGCTCCACGGGAAATAGGTTTTCGACGATTTCACCTCATTATGACGTCACCAAAAGGGCTAACACCCACCAAAAATAGGTCCATATATTGGAAAAATTGCACACGCTTAACGGTAAACCCTCTAAAGGCAAACCTTGCACAAGTCATCTTGGGTCAAGCGACTCGTCGCTTCTCTCACGAAGGTCATTCCCTCATCGATTCGTCGCTTGAGGGGGTAGTCACACTTAGTCACCAATCAACAATCACACACCCAATTAAGGAAAACGACATGCATTCAAAGAATCATTGACAAAGACAATCACGCTCCCGCTTGGGGCAAGAAACAAGCAACAATCAAATCAATCAAACACTTGGCATTTCGTGAATCATGAACACAAGGTTCCCCCTGAGGATAAAAATGCCCTTCACTTGTTCATGATTGATCAATGTCTAAGTTCAAGTCACACCTCACCAAAATAGGTTAATACTTGAAATCAAATTCCTTAGCTCGTCAGAAGCAAGGATTCAAGAATGCATGCCCTTTCCATACTTGGGGCATCAAAAGTTGGTTAGGTTACCAAGAAACCCTAATCATTAGTGCTTTGGTTATCTATTTTTTCTCAGCATTGCGTCACCCGCAGCGCTTCCCAAAAAGGGGCATCTGTAGACACCAAAACAGCACCAATCCGATTATGTGACTGCAAACACTGATCGCTTTGACAAACACAGCCCCCAGGGCAGCCCTCAGAGGTTAAACAAGTGGTCTTAACCACTTTCATAGCAATTTTGTAAGGTCAAGGAGCAATTTGGCACACTTGGACACTTTGCCCAGTATTCGTCTCACCCCGGGACGAATGCAAAATAGAATCCGTCCCACCCCAGGATGAATTCTGAATCCATCCCTGGGTGGGACGAATTCCAAGCTTAACGGGAAAAAATGCAAATGGTGCCAAGTGGCAGCCCAGAACGCCGGCTAAGGGCTCCTACCTTGCACGCATGTGTAAGTGGACATAGGGGCCGTTAGAGGACTCGTTACAAGAAGCATTTATCAAAGTTCAAGTCAATGGAGGACTCCCCTCCCTCATGGGAAGACAAGACTGCCACATGGCGCCCATGGCCAACACTTGGCTTTTGTGCTTCCCTCCCAAAAGAGACCCCTTGGGTCTATAAAAGGTGGGACTTTTCTCACCCAAAACATGCAGGTAGAAGGAGTGTTCAAGCAACGAAGTGCTGCCGAATCGAAGACTCATTTGCATCCCCCTTTGTTCACCTTCCTACATCCATCAATCTCTTTTGCAAGGGAGGTTGTTGGGTGGCCTTTGGAAGCTCGAACCTTACTCAAATCCGACGCATGGACATCTGAACCCACCAATTCGCCGACCCCCCAATCCTAAAAGGTTTTGGGCCCATCCTTGGTGGATTGGCTCCAAAATCGAGGGCCAACGGTGGGAGGCCCACTTGGGCACCCCCGCACCCCCAAGTTCTAATTTCAGTTTTTGAGAACTTTAGATTATTTTTTAGATTGCATTCTGTGTTACTAGGTCTGATTAGTCCATAATTGCAATTTTGTAGCTTTTGGTCAGAGTTTAGGGTGTTTTGTATTGCTTTGTCGTTTCGCTAACTTGCAGGTGTCAAGGCCAAATTCCCGAGGGAGGAGGCCAAATTGGGAAAATCCGACCATCTGGGTCGTCCCAAAATGGCCCCAATTACCTAACCCCCTGTTTGCAGGAGTTTTGCAGGTCCCGAGATCCGACATTGGAGCAGCAGCAGGTCGATTTCTCCTATTCGTAAGAATTCGTCCCACCCAGGGACGAATTATAGTCAGAATTCGTCCTGCCCAGGGATGAATTCCAGTTTAAGGTGGATTGGCCAGCTGCCTCGGCAGCGTTGGCCTTCTGGTAACTTTTCTTACTTTCTGTCAGGTTTTGAAGCAATTTGGATTCACTGTTTTCACTGTTTCAGGCAAATATTCGTATGCATATTTTGTTAGTTTTAGAGAGAGAATGCTTTTCATTTGCAGCAGGTGCTACTAACGTCTTGATCATTTCTTTGTTTGCAGGAGAAGCAGCAGAGGCGAAGAACCCATCAACATCAGCGGTGGCATCATCTTAGCCCGCCCAGTGCAATCGTGGGCACGCGAAAGGAGGAACCATTCAACGATTGTAATCAAACCCTATTTGCACTCCTAGCCCCTGAAAAGGGAGGAGGCATTATTGTAACAGAGATCGAAAGAAATTAATGAAAGGGCTGTTTTTCTTTATCTGATTGCGTCTCTTACAACATGTCTCTTTTTCGTTTCATGTAATTCATATTTCTAGGACTTAGGCGTGCTTAAATTTGAATGCAATTGCACTTGAATGATTTCCTTTGACCGGAATCTCGTGCTTTCAGTAGGTTCTCCGATAGTTTGGGAATTTAGAAAGGTTTCCACATTGTCCGGAAGAAGCTTCGATGGCGGACAGAAAGAGGAAGAAGGTAATGGTAGCACATCCGCAAAGGGAAAGGGAAAGGGGCCTTTCATGGCGGTGGGAGCCTTCTCGTTCTCGTTCGCAGCTTCTTTCTCTACAGCGGTCACGAAGGAGCGCCCACCCGTAGAATTTGTTCCCAAGAATCTTGTTCTTTATCAGTACGTAACACCTTATTTTCGTCGAAAAAACCCTGCATTCCGAAACGGATATTCCCATCATCTCTAGGAAACAACTGTTCTACAACAATGGATCTAAAAAAAAAAAAATTGAGGGGCAGCCATTAATTTTTCTTAGACTTTCTGGTTTCTGATCCATCCTATGGATGGAGAGCATACTCCCTCAGTCAGAAAAAAAAATTAGAAAAAAAATGGGGAGGGAGGATTTCCATGAGGGAAATCCCCCCTTAAGGGGTTTCACAGGCAGGGGAAAGCCTGCTCTGATACCAAATGTCAGGAGGGAAAACTGAAGGGATTATATTGTTCATAGAAATGTGTTACATAAATAGGCAGAAGGCCTATATGATAAACATGACACTTGTCAATGAAACTGACAAGTGTCAAATGAAGGCATAGTGCACTTTAACTCTAACATTCCCCCTTAAAGTGCACTATCCTAACTAAAGAAAAAACAAAGCAAGTCAACATTAGGTAACATTTCCCCTTAATGTTGACTTCTCTAAAAAAATAACCTATCATCCTCGCTTATTGCTGATTTGGTCTAGGCTCGTGCTCTATGCTCTTGGCTCTCCAACTGTGAATAATGCTAGACTTACTGTGTATACATCTCGGTCTGTTGCCTTAGGGTCAGCCACTTCAATGGGTCTATTGCCACTGGGTCAGCCGTCTAAGTGCCTCAGGGTCATCATGGGTGCCTCAGGGTCAGCCACATCTGGGTCTGTTGCCTCTGCAGGTCATCCTCAGAGGATGTTGCCACTCGTAGGTCACTAACTAGATTCACCATGAGTATGAAATCCCTCCTCATGGTGAACTCAATCTAGAAGGTGTCGGTCTCTGCCGAAAATGCACCTAATGAAAGGAAAAACGAGCCATATAAGAGTGTCGGTCTCTACCGAAAATGCACTCAATACAATAAAATGAGCCATAGATCAAAATAGGAGGAGAGAAGAAGAAAAGAAGAGAATCTTTTGAAGTGTCTTCGTCTATAGTCTTTAGAAGTAGATCCAAAAAAACCTCGGATAGAGTCTAGGGTGTCTATGTCTGTAGTCCCTAGAATATGTGTCCTTATGGTGACCATGTCATCCCACCGAAATGCATGGGTAACCAGCCGCTGCATTCGCCAAGTGTATAGAAAAAGTCACTAGGTACAAGGATCACATATAAAATTACCTTGGGAGTGTCGGGTACAACCGAGAGTGCACTCCAAGGTAGAAAAACTTTGAGGCTAAAAAACTGAAGTGAAACAGCCTCAAAATTACAATATGACACCACCATTGTGTCCGTCATGGAAAAATGTTTCCAACGACTATAAATACCCTTATATTCCATCATTGAAGGGGCCTTCATCATAATGAAAAACAACATGCCTCTCCAAGACAACAACTAAAACCTCGCACTGTGGCGACATCGCTCTCAAGC
This sequence comes from Wollemia nobilis, assembly GCA_028583015.1. Lineage (NCBI taxonomy): Eukaryota > Viridiplantae > Streptophyta > Pinopsida > Araucariales > Araucariaceae > Wollemia > Wollemia nobilis. The sequence continues at coordinate 901,147 of JAQPPZ010003370.1, read as the reverse complement.
GGAATAAAAAAACAATCTCAATTTCCCTCGTAGGGGAATTATAGGGGCCATGTGGGGACCATGTGTCCCTTCCACTTCCACTCTTCTTGTGGAAAAATACAAAAAAGTGGCCTGAGGCCATACTGTCCACTTAGAATAATGTCAAGTCCCCATTAAATAAAGTGACCCCATCCACTTTAATTAAATATGTCCCTCATTTTAAAAATAAATTTCCCTTACATTAAAGTGCCTGTTCACTTTATAAATAATACCTCCCCTATATGACATTTGAAAATATATGGACCCATTTAAACGTTTGAATAATTGTCACATGCTAGAGGGGTGGGAAACGATTGGCACGTGGAAATCCCAACTCCATGTTCACGCGTAGCCCGAACTCCCTCGCGGCTCTCTTCCAGGAACCATGTCGCTAGCTATGCCAAATCCTCCATTCCATCGGGAAGCTCTTCGTCATCTCTCTCGGTGCACTGTAAGAGCACTTTGTTGATCTCAGAGAACTCATCAACTTCGGCCTCCACGTCCTCCAAAGACTCCTAAAATAGATCCGCAAAAAATATTTGGCTTCGTCGAACTTCTCGAACCGATCCCGAAGCCATGGTGAATACTGCACGCATTTTCATTATCGCAATCAATGGCAATCTCGTCGTCATCGTAGCACGATCTGCACCATAAACCTAAAACATTGCCATCACGACCCCTGATTGCATCCTCGGCATCTCGTGCATCCTCAAACGCATACTTCAAACATCTTTTATTGTTGATCTGCGCCGCTTGAATGTTGCAGGCTCTTTGAAAATCGAAGCTGAGGCCTTCCATGGCCTCGCAGGGGCTCGAAACCCCTTCCTCGGTGATGGGATCCAACTTTAGCTTGGGAACCAAAAAACACCTGCCGCATGTCGAGGATCTGCCAACATTGGAAAAATTTTCCTCACAGCAAGACACTGCCTCGCCTGAAATGCACCAGTAAAGCTCCACTTTAGTAAATTGGTCATCAGCCGTGGAATAACAACAGCCAAAATAGGCATAGAGGGCCTGTATTTTGCAATCAACCTTGCAGCCCGTCCTGATGATGTGAAAAACTACAATAACAAAGGCCTTCACTTTGATTGTTGCACGTACCGTTGACGATGCTATAGATTCCAAATGAGTCATTGGCTCACCCACATATTTGACAGTTTTCTTGAAATAAACTACTTGGTTGTAAACTTTCTCTGCCTCTGCATAAATTCTGCCCACTGTTGTTATGGTCTCTGCATAGTAGCACAGACTAAAAAAATCCCTCGTTGTTCGTAGTGGGGCTACCAGAGAATAGGACGCATTGCCACTACAGAATCTGACTACTGGTGCCGACAACAAACCACGTGGTGGCGGCGGTGGCGTATTTGCTGCCCTTCATCAACGGTTTGCAGTACGGGCGCTTCTTCTTCATGCAGTACCCGAGGGCAGAAGTGCTCTTCCAGCCACTCTTCCCCATCATGGATTTTTACCACGGCCACTAAACTGTAATCTCGTACCTCCATGAATCAGCAGCAAAGAGTTCAGAAAATAGAAAAGCATCAATTTTCCAGCTTGAGAAAAAAACATTCATAGATCTGCTATGGTGAACTTGGGAAGCAAAACAAAATACCGCCAACCCCTTGGAACTAAAAACAAGTAACAGTACTTGTGGTTTCAGGGAGGATTACCACTAACCTCTCAAACTAATCACAAACTAAACTTCCATAAATCTTTCTAAGAGAAATTTAGGCAGCCATGATTTTCCAAAAGTCTGGTTTCTGATCCATTGTAAACAATGGAGAGCATACTCCCTGTTTTGAAAAAAAATGGGGGTGAAAATGAAAAATGAAGAAAAAAAAAGGATGAGGGGGGAGGGAGGATTTCCGGGAAATCCTGCTCTGATACCAAATGTTAGGAGGAAAAACTGAAGGGATTATTATTATTGATAAAAATGGTTACATATATAGACATAAGCCTATATGATGAACATGACACTTGTCAATGAAACTGACAAGTGTCAAACTGAAGGCATAGTGCACTTTAACTCTAACAAAAACTTACATTTTGAAATCCAAAATCTTTGATGTAGAATTACATAAGGAACTAGTGTATACACTTTGGACATAAATCTTCCAATGTTGGAGGATGACTATTGAAGAATATTTGTAACTTTTATTGTTATTTTTTTATAAAATTAATATTTTAATAATAAATTAATTTGTGGTTTACTTTTGTTTAATTAATTTTTATGTTATTAATAAACACACTCTTCTTTTAAAAGAATGGTTTTTTAAATAAGGGCTTTGGTTTTTTCTCTCTTAGAAAGCATCTCTATTAGGTTTTTTTTGGAAAGTCTACAGTTCAAACCTCATCATGTATGTGCACATAATTCCATGTACATTATAGAAAATCACTCATTTTCACATGATATATATAATCATCTTTTAGTACAATGTCTTTGGCACATGCAAACATTTTATGGGAATCAATTTTATTTTTTTTAACTTAAATTTAATTATATATTATTTAGTTATATTAGTTTATTATTTTTGTTGTGAAACTTGTTAATTTATTTTTACTTTATTTAGAATTTATATTATATAATTAATATAAAAATAAATAAAATAAAGTGGCAAAAAAAATTTAAACACAATTCTATTTAAATAGAAATATATTTTTAGAAATTGGAAAAATTTAAACTAATACACAAATTAAAATTAAAAATGGAAGTAGCATGTTTAGATATTATATAATGATATTTATTAAAATATGTTTTAATTGTTATGCACATTAAATTAAATAAAATAAAATGAAAATGAAAAAATTAAAAGCATAATAATTATGATTTTAAAAAATATTTTAATAATTTTTATGAGTATGTTTTTTATATATATATTATTGGTAAAAGGGGTTTTGAAACGATCAGTAATATTTTACTAAAATATAAAGGTTTGGAGAAGAGCTCCCAATGGAATGAATATATATATATATATATATATATATATATATATATATATATATATATATAAGAAATTATATTGTTAGATATAAGAAAGATTTAATTTAATACACAAATTAAATTTAAAAATGGAAGTAGCATTTTTAGATATTATGCAATGATATTTATTAAAATATGTTTTAAGTGTTATGCACATTAAATTAAATAAAGTAAAATTAAAATGAAAATATTGAAAAGCATAATAATCATGAATTTAAAAAATATTTTAATAATTTTTACATGGTCATGTTATATATATATATATATATATATATATATATATATATATATATATATTTATATTATTGGTAAAAGAGGTTTTTGAAAGGATCAATATTCTTTTACAAAAAAATAAAGGTTGGGAGAAGAGTCCCCAACTAAAAAAGATAAAGAAACAACCCTCAAGGGTATGATTTTTATTATTAATAAAAAAATAAAAAAAATAAAAAAAAAAAAGTGGTAAAGAAAATTTAAAAACATTTTGATTAAAATAAAAAATATATTTTTAGATATGAGAAAGATTTAAACCAAGATGTTAAACTAAGAATTAAATTTAAAAAATGGAAGTAGCATGTTTATATATTATATACTGATATTTATTAAAATATGTTTTAAGTGTTAAGCACATTAAATAAAGTAAAATTAAAATGAAAAAAATTAAAATCATAATAATTATGATTTTAAAAAATATTTTAATATTTTTTTCATGGATATGATTTTTATTATTATTTTAAATTTTATTATTGATGGAGGTGATAATCTATTGGGAAATGTAAAGAAATATTTCTTAGGTAATTCCTGTTATAGAATATAAGTAGTATAGTAGTTATGCCTTGCACTTTAGGCTTTGATGTTCATTACACTTTAGGGCTTTCAACGTGGTGTAAGAAAGAAAATAGTGTGGGGATTTACATGGTACCATAAGAATATTTAATTTTTTAGAGTGTTTATAGTATTGTATTTTCTTAAGGTGGTATGAACCTATAGATTATAAGTTTTGAATACTTTGAAAGAAAAGCAAAGGTCAATGAAGATGCAAGCATGAGTAGAAATGGAAAAGGACAGGAATCATGACCTTCAAAGTAAGGATAGATTGAAAATAAAAAGATAGTTCAAAAACATAGAAATAGATATAAGCTTTAACAAGAAGTAGGCTTAGCCCAAAAATACAAATAATAAATAATAATGAAAAAGATATAGAATGTTTTGTGTGATTAGGTTTTTAAAAAACCATTTTTTATTGTTCAATTATTAAAATTTTAGCAAATTAGGAATTTGTGTTTTTAAAAGTTTTATTCTGATCATTTTTTAAAGTGGTCATCTAAGGAGAAAATTAAAAAAAAAAATCATGTTCTTAAAGAGATATTTTGATTATTTCCTTTCTAGAGGATAATAATTTCATAAAGTAATTTTCCCTATCTCCAAGTGGATCTTAAGGATGGTGTTATCCTCTAAGTTCAATTTTTTTTTTGTAACACCTAATTTTCCTTAAGTATCACCCCTTTATTTTTTGATACCTATGTTAGTAAGAATCTTACCTTTCTTATCATCTATAAAGTTGCACTTTATTTTTTTCTACACACAAGAGGATGTTCAATTTTCCTAGGCATCACTCTCATTCCAAAGATATAGAACTTAAAGTGAATCAACTTGTTGAGTCATGTTGAAAGGCTTGCAAACATGTATTTATTTGACTTGCAATTGATCCTAACCATGACTTCATATTACTTCCTTTTAGACATTGACCAATATTTTTGAACCATGTGTTATTTTCTTATTCCTTGATCTTCATCTTACTAGTCACATAGGCATATGGAAATTGCTACATTAGTCGATGATAACATTGAACATATAAATTTGTGACATGTTGCATCATCGCGGCCAAAGGAGAAAAAATGTCATGATATCACGACATGTTGCATCATCATGACCAAAGAAGAAAAAGTGTCACGATATCGTGACATGTTGCATCGTCATGACCAAGAGAGAAAAAGTTTCACGATATCACGACATGTTGCATCGTCACGGCCAAAGGAGAAAAATGTCGTGATATCGCAACATGTTGCATCATCGCGGCCAAAGGAGAAAAAGTGTCGTGATATCGCGACATGTTGCATCATCACGGCCAAAAGAGAAAAAGTGTCGCAATATCGTGACATGTTGCATCATCGTGGCCAAGAGAGAAAAAATGTCGCGAAATCGCGACATGTTGCATCGTCACGGCCATGAGAGAAAAAGTGTCGCAATATCGTGACATGTTGCATCGTTGCAGCCAAAGGAGAAAAATGTCATGATATTGCGACATGTTGCATCCTCATGGCCAAAGGAGAAAAAGTGTCACGATATCGCGACGTGTTGCATCGTCGAAGCCAAAAGAGAAAAAATGTCACGATATCGTGACATGTTGCATCGTCACGACCAAAAGAGAAAAAGTGTCGCGATATCACGACATGTTGCATCATCGCAGCCAAAGGAGGAAAAGGTATTGCGATTTCATGACATTTTGCAACGTCGCGACCAAAGGAGAAAAAGTGTCGCGATATCGTGACATGTTGCATTGCCACAGCCTATGGAGGTAAAACTGTCGCGATATCGCAACATGTTGCATCATCATGGCCAAAAGAGAAAAAGTGTCATGATATCGCGATATGTTGCATCGTCATGGCTAAAGGAGGAAAAAGTGTCATGATATCGCAACATGTTGCAACATCACGTCCAAAAGAGAAAAAGTGTCGTGATATCGCGACATGTTGCATTTTCACAGCCAAAAGAGAAAAGTGTCACGATTTCATGACATGTTGCATTTTCGTGGCCAAAGGAGAAGAAGGAAAAAAAGTGTTGTGATTTCACGACAAGTTGCTTCAACAGACCAAACCGATCCCCCTGGAAACATCTCACATTGTGCAAACATTGAAACTTGTTGGATTGTGCCTTAGGCCAATGGGGAGGGAGTCTCTCCATTCTTGAATATCAGATTTTCCGACTCCCCTGTTTTCTAGGTATTGGTTTAAGATATTTGGCTCCAATGCAAATCTTCTTTTACTATTGTAAACATGTGTTCTCTCTGACTAAGGCTGGGAAAAGTCTCATCCCATCTTGTAATTGATCTTTGTTTTAATACAAGTTTTTTCAAAATTTTCAAAAAAAAACATTGAACATATAAATATTATAGACTAGTTATATGTCAATCAATACTATTAATGATAACTTAACCTCCATATTAAATGTCATAATGAAACTCTATTTATACCTAAAAAGTTTTTTTTTCATCACACTCTCTAATTTTCTTTTTTACAAATAATTCAACTCACTCCTCATGTATTTTTTATTGTCAACATATAAAACCACCAACTACCCATTTTTTAGAGAAATGTCCTCTAACTAATGTTGGTTGAATTATAAATATTTGATAGTCTAATTTATAGTTACAACTATAAAAATTTTCAATTTGGTCACTAGCTATGGTATTTGAATTCTTTCACCTCCTATATGGTTTTTTCTGTTTCAATTTTTGATACAAGGTAAGGAAAGATACATTGCTTAGAAATATATGGTATCATTTATTATTTTCCAAGAAGTTTTGACGTCTACCATGGCCATAAACATCAAAGTAGGTTTTTTTAAATTATTGATCTATATAGCACATATTTATTTTTCTAATGTTCTAAGGTTTTGTAATTGATAGTAATAATTGTGTTCGAATTTTGACACCATGTTCAAATTCCTAGGCCTTGTAACATTTGAATTTGCTTCAAAATGTCTATTTTTATAAAATTCTCATTTTACAATGTCACCTAAATAAGGACACAATTTGTCACTATGATTCCTTAGACTTGTTGATGTGGGATAAATGTTCATCAAAGTTTTGAGCTAGTGTGTACATTCATCTTGACTCATAGGCACCACTAACATTTTAAATATTTTATCACTTTGATCAAGTTTCATTTATTCAATGAAATTTTCTTAAGTGTTTAACACTATGAAATTAATCCCCAAACTGATCTTTGTCATTATCATGTACCAATATATCTTATAGCCTTATTTTATAGTGAACATAACTACTACCTTATTGTATTCTCTTATAATATTTTTATATTGTATTATATTATAATAGTATCCTCTCTCTCTCTCTCTCTCTCTCTCTATATATATATATATATATATAACATATATATATATATATATATATATATATATATATATATATATACATATATGTATATATATATATATATATATATATATATATATATATATATATATATATATATATATATATATATATATATATATATAACTTGTCCTATTAATAACCTATTAAATAGTTATTTAATAAGGTGGGTATGAAGGGTTATGACCCTTTATAATATAACCCTTGGATAAGATACACACACACATCTCTTTTACATATTAAATCCTTTATGGATTTTGTGTAATAGACCTATTGGTCCATTACAAGTGGTATTAGAGCCATGCTCTTGAACCTATGGTTCAACATCTAGTAAATGACTAGAATGCTTTTTTGGACTTGTAGCCTATACTCATTTTAGCTTGTGGCCAAGATAATTTCTACCTATGGAAAAAAAATCAAGAAGATATTTTCAATAAATTCTTATTGGTATTAATCTAAAACATATAATATTTAATGATTTTTTATATAAGATATAGAAGGATATAATCCAAGATATGAAAGGGTGTAACCCAATATATAAAAGGGTGTGATACAAGGTACAAAATGGTGTAGAGATTCAAAAGGGTGCTACCCAAGATTCAAATAATATACAAAAGGTTATGACTTGATATATGAAAAGGTGCAACGTGATATAACAAAATGTGTGACCCAAGATACAAAAGGGTGTTCACCAAGATATGATATGTTGTGACCCAAGTATAAGAGGGCGCAAGCTCATATACTAAAGAGTGAAACCTCATAACAAAAGGGTGTGACCTAATAACAAAATATTGTTATCCAGCATACAAAAGGGTGTAATTCCAATTTTAAAAAGGTACAAACAATATCCGAATTTCAAAATAGACATAAAAAGAAAGTATTTATCAATATAAAATTTTTAGAAAAAAAAAAGAGAGTATCAACAAGTTCCACTAATGGAAAATTTAGTAAGGACTGTACTAGTTCCATCATAGAATATATAATGCTAAACAACCATTTATCCTTAAAATTTAGCCCTATTTTCATTTTATGAAAAAATCAATACAAACTAAGGATGTAAACTTATATAATGATATTGTTCAACCTATAACCAATGGTTTTCATCCCAAAGATTCAAATCAAAAGCCTTCTCATACTTCTAATCTTGAATGTTTTTGAATTCATCAATCTATTTATAGGTATCCACATCATCTAGAATGATGACAAAGATTTCATTCATATATAAAACCACCTTCTATCCCAACATATATAAGAAATATAAAGGACCCATATGAAAGACATCCACAATGATCTTATTCACATACACTATTTCTCAATATTCATAGAAAAAATGGTTTTGATTCTTAAAAAAATATATCTTATATTCCAAATCTTGGAAGACACTCATGTAGTCAAGATAAAAGGTAACTCTCACAAGATTTTTACTCAAATTCAATGCCCCTTAAGGTAAATTTAGGATGGATTAGTCATGATTCTATGAGATGATTTTATCAATATTTGCAACATTCATATCATCATTGTATCTTCCCATGGTGCAAGAAAGGGCCAAGCTCTTTTGGACAATGTCTTAAAGGAACCTACAAGGAATAAAGTCAAGCAAATAAAAGTGTTCATTTCCACTTCATAATTTTTATGATGCTTTGAGGTTGAATTTTTTTTAGAAGAGGGAACATGTAGTGAACCTAACCACTACCTTATTATAACCTCTTAGAAAATATCCATATTATATTATATTATAATATTATCCTATATATAACTTACCATGTTAATAACCTATTAAATATTTATTTATTGAGGGGTGGGTATGAAGAGTTATGATACTCTATATATATACATGGAGAGGGAATAGGACAAGCATTGCATTTTAACTTAAGATTATCATAATTATCTATATTTCTTAGAGAAAAATAATGGATAATACCTACTATATGAATGTTAAAGAATTAGAAATGTTATTTTATTTCTACTGTATTAAAGTATCATATATACAAAAACATAAAATAAGAAAGAAAAAAAATTGGCTATATAAATTTATCTAATTATAAAATGTGAAGGCAATCAATCATCAATATAAATTTGAAATAAATTTATCTAACCATTCAATGTAAATAAAATCAATCATCAAGTCTATTAAAGTCCAATTTTCCTAATTAAAGTAAAAATATATCCAAATGCATTCCTATGGGGTGAGAAACAAATTATTAAAATTTGCCAAACTAAAACATACATGCATAATATGAAATTAATTACTTCTAAATTTGTATTAAGTCCTTGTGAAAAATAGACTCTACCCCTACTAATTGCTCCATAGATTATTAGAAAATGAAAAAATATTAACAACTATCATAAGTGAAAAGACATGTCTCATAAAATTCTCTAAGAAAAATTGCTAGCATAGCCTTGGTTGGGAGTGCTGGAGAATATTATATTATTTGGTAGCTGCTAATATACCCCTTAGTACCCTAATGGTATAATTGTAAATATGTAATAAATAAGGATGTAAGTCTATAGTTTAGGAGTGTGATTTATATTTTCTCTTATGTATGTGTCTATGTGTAGGATGTGCACAAGTGTCATGTAAATATGTATGCAAGTGTGAGGAGTGAGAATGTACAAAAATGTCATGTATTAAGTGTTTAAATGTTTAAATATAGAAGTGTGCAAGAGTAAATAGAGAGGCAAGAGTCAAGTATACAAGCAGCAAGCTAAGAAGATAAAGTACATGAGAGGATTATCTTATGTATGGAATAGAAAAATATGCATCTATCGAATATGTGAGGAAAGCAATAGAAAAAGAATCCAAGAGTTATATTTCTAAGATTAATTTATGGACACAAAGCTCCATGTTATAGAATCAATCAAAGAATTCATAGCTTGTATATAGTTTGAGCAATTATATTGTAAGCTTTCTTCATTATATTTTCATAAATGATATTGGCCATTCTAATTCATATTATTTTTATTTTATATGAATGCTATGTTATTTAATATTGTCCATATATATTGAATGTTCAAATAATAATTTCATATTCGATCCTACACATTGGGACATGTGATAATATATCTACAAACCCAATAGGGAGATGTAATAAAAATAAAAAATGAAAAATATTTTAAGATAAAATCTTACCTTTAGTATACTCTAAAAACTAGAGATTTTAAACTTTTGAATATGAAAAAGGACATGTTTAAGATCTGTTCATCCTACACTTCTTTTAAAACCCTCTTGTCAGTAAATTTTTTAAATATTTCTAGCTAAATAACCAAAATACTAGCCAAAACTTCACCTCCATGGGTCTCTTAAAGTGTGTTCATCTTCCTTACATATCCTTCCTCATCTAAGATATCCAACACTTGAAATTTTAACTTTTCTTGTACCTTTATGCATAATTATGTGTTATATTTTGATGTCACATACAATGGGAGATAGCAATCACAAGATGCAGAAAGAAATAAAGTAAATATGCGAGATGACTAAAATATGCTATAAATAGAAATGACAAAAAAAATTACAATCGTAGTTATGGAAGAAATTGACACTCCATGATATAAACTTTTGCTCCATGAATGAGCTTTGAGATTATAGCTCACACATGCTACCCTACTACCTATCTACCACACACTGACTATGATACAATGACTTTGATATCTATCTTCTACATCTAAATCCTTTATATAGGAATATAAGTTCTTTGGCCAACACTCTACCTAGTTGTACAAGTGGACACCTTGCACATTACAACTTGCACATTGACACTTGTGTATTTATTACATTGCTTGAAGTAACTAGATAACTTCCCCCTAAAGTAACCTAATGTCCTAAGTATGTACCAAGGAATGTAGTTTTACATTACCCAAATAATGTAATATACTTTATTTCTAACACCCCCCTGTATTACCATATTTGGGTATTGAAGACTTTAGTCTTAAATGTGGATCTTCTTCCATATGATGGCTTTGAATTTGATCTTCTTCTTTGAAATGATATTTGGCTTCTTCAGTAGTTGCTTCAGTCTTCAAATGATGTAAAAAATAGGTTGAAGTTGTAGACCCTTATTTTAGTTGACCTTGCACTGTATTCCTCCTTCATTGGGTTCATCTCCTTTTTCTTCCTTAGATTTACCTTTGAACTCGGTCCTTGCCTTTTAATAGGTGGTTGTGCTGCTACTTGGTTCTTGCATGGATGATTCTTCTTTCTTGTCTTTAGTCTATACAAATGCTTATAAAAAACCACTTAGGGCATCATGATAAGATTTTGAGTTAGTAGAACTTGAAGTATCAATTCTACATGAGGATTGAAAAAAAATTTCTAGATATGACTCACTTAGTTCTACCTTCTTTTTGAGTAGTTCTATCAATCCTTTTTGTTCTACATTTTCATTCTTAAAGTGCTTATATGTGAGTAAATTCATATATAATATGCTCACAATATCTAAGTAAAATGTAAAAATATTTTCTCCATTACCAATAGCTTCATGAAGATAGCATTCCATAGTGTCAAAGTTATCTACTAAGGCTTCACTATGGATTATTTTAAAAGTTAGATCTATCATTATTTCTGATTTCAAGAGAAGATTCACGATCCCAAGCTTTAAGGCACTAACTTTTTACTTATTGATATTTGTAGTATTTTAGAAGGTAGACATCCTTACGAATCCCTATTAGGATATATGAAATCTAATAGAAGTATGTAAGTTTGATTTGATAAAACCTATATTAATCCTTGATTCTTGTAGGCTTCATTATATCTTCATAGTAATGATAATGAGTACTCTCAAGGATTTTTAGGTTTTGTAGATAGCGTATATATTGCTAATGGATTTACAACTTGATAAACAATAGATTATGATATTACCATGTTTCGTAGAATGCCTTATGACTCCCTAGGATGTTTTGGATAAGATATAAAGTGCTTTTGTAAGTTATAGTTCAATATTTTGGTTGATATTGTAAAGTTTTGTAAATGCTCAAATAAACTTCTATTGTCCTTATTTCTCCTATTGAACTAAGCACTTTTAAGAGGTTTTAATGTTGTATCTTTTGTCTCGATTTGAGAATATTTGAGACAAGTAAATATTATAATTTCCAACCTTTAAATGTTTTTGATAAACCTCTTATAATGGACCTTTGATATTTGATTTTAATTCTTTAATTTTCCAATAAATAAATTTGTAGTAGTAGACCTTATGACTTCCAAATTTGGAAAATTAGAAAAGATAATAATATTTGCAAAGTATTAAATAGTTCAACCTAAGTAGAAGGCCTTATATCTCCTAGATTAGTTTGTAAATAGTATTTTAATTTCTGGTAAGTTATCTTCTATAAATTTTGCTTTCTCAATATTAAAGTTTATCCTTGAAATTATAACCTTATATCTCCTATGTTTTAAAGTAATATTAATGATATAGTTATATTACCTTAGCCCCTTGACTTCACACTTGAATGGTGCTGGTATTTACTAAAATATAATAGTCATTGATGTAACCTTTCTGTGGTGCTTGAATCAATGAATTTGAATGATCGAATGTGGTATGGCTACTGGGCTTGCTCTTTGACACTTGGAGAGTATGTGTTGAAATTTTTTAGTGGGGCCTTAAATGCTTCTATGCTCTCCTTATTCTACATTGCACTTAGAAATAGATTGACTACATTATTCCTCCTATCCTTTGACTGCACTTTGCTCTCCACTTCACACTGCAGACATCAAATGTAAATTCTATCATTTTGATCACTCTACACTACATTTAAAGGGTAATAAATAATGGACATGTGGCACCTAAGTTTCTTGAGAGTGCTACCACTTATTATTGTAATGTTTTTGCACCAACAATTACTTATTTATAGTGTATTAACCTTCCTTTGAGTGCTTGAAACTCCTCAACATTCATCTCTTGAGCGTTAGAGATATGATAGCCGATAGGGAATATTATGCCAAGTGGAACTCAACACTATTTCATGGTATTTTAGATGTAACACCTCCAATAAGGAGATTATAACTCATTTGATTATCTTCCTCCTTAGCTTGCTTTGATTTCTTGAACAACCAATAATATATTTTCTTTTGTAGGTAATTCATGAGCTAATTTGGAGCTTCAAACGAGGATTGGGTAGCTATTTTGTTGTCATATGTTGATGCTTTTCTTAACATAACATATACTCTTATTCTTTGTGCGTATACCTTCACTATGCTCCATGTTCACATTGATAGAGGTGAATCTTGATGCGTCTAAATTTTGGATGTGCTCTATCCTTTTTTTTACATAAATAGATTTTTATTCTTGCTATGGTTTACATAAATTTTTGTGATAGATTTCCTTTGGCTTACGTAAATAACCTTGGTAGACTTGTTTTAATTTACATAAAATCTTCCTCTATATTGCATATCAATTCTTGGATAGAATACCCTTTCGTTTTTGGAGAACACTCGATCCTTTGGCCCTTCCTTTGGCCCTTATTTTGGTTGATTTTTTCCCTATACATGTTGTACCTATTGTGGCATCTTTAAATATACTCCTTTCCCTACACTTGATGTATTGTAGAAGTGCAATACCATGTAACCTTTACATGTATATAGAATCCTTTTATTGCACCTTTTATTAAACTCTTTTGCAGGTCTGAGATTCTTATTTTTGTAGAAAATTAATAAGTGCAAAATAAGGGTTTTAAGGATGTCTCTTTGGCTAGAATCCTTATCATTTTTGCATCTATGATTTATGGTGAATCCAAGCCTTGTAAATATTGTAGAATATAAGATTTATTTTAGTTCCACTAACCCTAAGTGCTTTGGATTTGATACTCACCAAGTCTCAATATTTAAAGCTTCTTTTTGGTTAGCTTTTATTTTCTTGTACTAACAAATTTTGGTGGATTCTATTGTCCACTATGAGTTGCAGGTTTTTGTGATTTAAGAGTGTCTTTAGACACTTGATCCAAACTAGGTTTTGTAGCCTTTATTTCAAAGCACAAAACTAATTTCTAACAAATTCTACTTTTAATGCACTAACATATTAGACCTTGTCACTCCAATCTATTCTCAAGAAAATGCACTTAATCAATTCATTGCAACTAATCAAGACTATTCTTAAATTAACCTTCAAGAATTATTCTATAAATTTCTTATAAGCAAGATATTAAGAAATAGTCTTCTTTTTCTTTCCATAGTAGATAATAGGCTAGTTTATATATTTTTAAAATTATGAAATCTAATCAACTCCTAATGTGTAAATGAACCTTGAAAATAATATTTATCTTTGCACACTTAAAGACTATAAAAAAATCTCCTTTTTGCAACTTTAATTACGATGAAGGTGCTTTAATAAATCTGATAAGTAATCCAACTAATGAATCTACTTACATGAATAGTTGCTTACATTTTTCTAAATGCTTTTGTATCTCCTTTTCTGCTTCTGTAGAGGATGTAGATCTTGTTTCCTCAGATCACCAAGTTGCTTCCTTGAGTAGGATCTTGCAGCCCTTTGTAGACTGTTCTGAACAACTTCTTCACCAAATTGATGGTCTTGAACTTTCTTTCATGAGCCTAGGATTTGGTGATTTTGATCTCTTATTATAATATCCTCCTCCTGCTATATATTTGGAGAAGTTTGTATCTCTGAAGTAGTGACCTCTTAGTATAGGAGGTAATCTTCAAATATCCTATATTTGATAAGCTTCTTCTACCTTCAATTATTCTTGTCAAATTCTAACTTCAAGTAAGATCTTCTTCTCAAGATTCTAAATGTCTTGAAGTTTAAACTGGATTCTTCTTCTACTCGAATTTGGCACTCCTTTCCAAATTATCCTCCTCTTGGGCTTGTGGTTAGATTTAGGGCTTCTCCTTGATAGTGGATTTCTCTAGTGAGTTCTCCTTTGATGATTTCTTTAGCAAGGCTCTCCTAGCCTTTTACTAGATTCTCGTCGAGACCTTATCAAGGTCTTTGATATTGTAGCTTCGTTTGGTATTCCTTGAGACCTTATATTCAATATTCTACTTTTGAAAGTGTTGGCATTGAGATCTTCTCTTGGAGCTTTAATTATACTACTTCTGGATTCGAACAGGACTCTTCTAGTCATTCTTCTTCTTCCTAGTCTAGAAGTTCTTGAATGAAATCTCCTCCTGATCTATTTGTCTTTAGGTATTGGATTGATTCTGAAGAGGCTTTTCTTCCTAAATTTCTTGTAGGAATCTTCCTCGAATTAGTAGATATTCTTTACCTGCAACAAAAATATTAATATTGAAATCTGCTTCTAAATTTGATACTCTCTTCTAGAATATTCTTCAAAATAAAGGTATATGTGGTATGTTTCAACATCAAGGCTTCTATGGCCTGTTATTCAATATCAATTCTTATATGGACTTTTCTTTTGTATCAAGGCTTTTATGGCCTTTTCTTCTATATCAAGGCTCTCATAGACTTTTCTTCTGGATCAAGGCTTCTATGGCCTTTTTTTTTTGTATCAAGGCTTCTATGGACTTTTTTTCTTGTGAAGTTCTTCAAACTATCAATGGAGATCTCCAGTATCCAAAATTCACCATGATTCTTTTCCATAAGTTTCTTCTAAAGTATTCTCCTCTATGCAACAACTAATCTCTACACTATGAAGGCACTTTGACCTCTAGACAATAAAGTTGAGGTCTCATAGCTTTCTATTTTAGGAGGTGTCCAAATTATCTAAGTATTAATTCCCTACAATAAAATAAACTTTTAGGTAAGTATTTCTAGATCTCTGAGCTTCACTAGTTGATTCATCAACCTAGTGGATCAAATGTTGAGTCCTAGTCTTTACGATTTTTCCTTCAACTCTATGGAAAGACTCTAGCCCTATACAATCTTAGTATTTCTAAAATTAAGATTTAATTTCCCATTTGCAACTCCTCCTAATTCTACCACCTAGACTCTTCTAAGAAATTTTAACATTGACTAGTCTAATGGTGTGTCAAGTTATCAAAAAACTCAGGGTCAATAATAATAGTAGTTTCCCTATAGACCTATCATGGCTTAATATACCATAGATTTGATACCACTATTTTTTTTATTCCACATACAATGGGAGATATCAATCACAATATGTAGAAAGAAATAAAGTAAATCTACGAGATGACTAAAATATGCTATAAATAGAAATGATGAAAAAATATTAAAATAGTAGTTATGGAGGAAATGGATACTCCATGATATAAGCTATTACTCCATGAATGAGCTCTGATCTTATAGCTTACACACACTACCATAGTACCTATATACCACACACTTATTGTGATGCAATGACTTCGATATATATCTTCTACATATATGGCCTCTATATAGGAAGATAAGTTCCTTGGTCAATACTCTACCTAGTTGTACAAGTGGACACCTTGTACTTTACAACTTGCACATTTACACATGCATTTATTACATTGTATGAAGTAACTAGATAAATTCCCCCTAAAGTAACCTAATGTCCTAAGTATGTACTAAGGAAGATACATTTACATGACCCAAATAATGTAATATACTCTATTTATAACATGATGCAGTCTATATGAGGTGGTCTAATGAAAGACAACCTCTTCTAGTAGCTTGAATGTCTCACAAAAAAATCACACAACTAGAAAATGAATAATAATAAATTAGAAAACTCAATATTTCCTTATATTGCTTATTTTTGTTGAGTTAACAAGAAATGTAGCAATACCTCCATTTTATGTTTTTCTAGTAATGGGAATGAAGGTGGTATATGGAAGGATAAACATCATGACTCTTCCTCTTGTATTGGAAACTAGAAAAATATCTCTTTTTTATTTTTCTTTTTTATAACATGGATTCTCCTACATCATATATGTCGAGTAAGAGAAATATTTGATTAGTTCCATCTCATGAACATGAATTGCTCTTCAAATTTTTTATCCTTGCTCACTTTATAATTCGACATTTCCCATATTATCATTACTTTATTTTGAGAACAAAACCTTCTCTTGTAGAATGCACTCAACATTTATTTCATTTTTTCCCATTCCATCACATCCATCCAACCACAATCAACATGTATTTTATTGGCCATTTTATCTTTGTGCCAACAATATTTCTTAGGGTGATTATTTCTACCATAAATATCACATGGATGAAAATCCCAAAACTTATTTGTCACATGTCCTAGTTTTCCTTAATAACTATAACAAAATGTTTCATCCTTTACATAGGTTTATGCTTTCACAAACTTTGTGTCACCACTTTTGTTTTTACCAAAATAACCAAGGCCTTTATTATTTGGTCTTATGTTTGGATTTATTGGATTTATTATGTGTTGTCTATTCCTTCCCAATCCTTTGCCATTATATCTCATTATTTTTATTAACATAGAACCCTTATCTTTGGTGTGCCTTTCAAAGCATCTAATATCTTCATCACCACTATGTTCTTCAATAATAGGACCTTTTTTAAAACCATAATAACAATTAATAACTTCATAATGCTTATCTTCATGTATACTTAATGGTGTTATAGTCATCCTCCTTCGCACATTTTGCTTGTTTATTTTGGTATCTTCTTCTCATGTCTCTTTATCATTATTTTTCTCTTTCTCTTTCTATTTACCTATAGTGATGCTTGGAGATGATGTCAAAAAAAAATAGAAATCATTATATTATAATTTTCATCATCACTAAAGCTAATAACTTAGGCCAATTGCTTCTTCCTCATTTTTATGCTCTTGCTTGTTTTCATCTCTACCTCTACTTGTTTTACAACTCCTCTCAACATTGTCATATCTCTTCCTTCAAGTTTATCTCATAATCCTTCAACCTTGTTTCATAATCTTGAAATACTCAAAAGAGCATCATTTTACTCTCCTAGGCTCTTAATTTATTTAACCATAACTTAGTTTATATTATTCAAATTGGTTATATTTTCCTCATTCCAAATGTTGTTATTATTTGTAGCTTATCTAATGAGCTATGTCACCAATTTCTCCCTAGTCATTGATAGAGCATTCCTCCCACATCCTAGTAGGAAATATTAGTTTGACAAAGATTTTTGCATCTTTGCCTTTCTCATTATTAATTTTTGTACTCTCTCTATTTTCTTCTTTCTTTCATCATATTTTATTTTAAACATCAAAAAAGGCTATTTGAAAATATCAATATTTTTTCCCTAGAAATCTAAACCATCATCCTTGGGTATAAAAAAAAAAGAGGAAAGAAGAAATGACATGCAAAATAGAAGTGGAAGAAATAAAGTAGGGTAGATTTTCTAGTTATTTATGCATGGAAGAATGGAAAAAATAAGATGATATAATTTATGGTTAACTTACACATTGGCAATAACATTAAGTTTACACCTCAAATTTGTTCTGTGTATTTGAATGGTCACTGTATTAAAATTTTAAAGGTTACATAGACTAGTTTCTGTGTAGTATTCTAGGTGAATTATGGTTTGCATGAAGACATCATTTGAATTGACATACTATTTGATTAGAAATTATCCAAGTCATGATTGGTTGTTTGAGTCACTTGTCTGATTACAAATTGATCATTCAAGTGGATATTGTCATTCCATACAAGTGTAAGTTACACCATGCTATACAAGTGAAAATTACACAATGCAAGATAAATTTGCACCTTGTCATACAAGTGGAAGTAGCACCATGTCATACAAGTGGAATTTACATAGTGTTGTACAAGTGGAAGTTAAAATATTTCATACAAGTGGAAGTATCACCATGTCGTACAAGTGGATGTTGCACTAGATTGAAAGTATTGTTGTCATATGACATCAAAGCATTATATTTTGCCCTTATCATCTTGGTTATTGTTGTCATGTCATCTATTGCATGCAAATATAAATAAAACTAAATATTACACTATGGGTGTTGGAAATATTGAGCATATTGTTGTCATTGATGTCAAAGAGTACACAAGGCAAAATATTTTGATGTCAAAGGTGCATGGTTATCAAGGCAATAATATTATATGGTGAAAGCAAGACAAATATTTAAAATAAAATAAGTTTTAAATGTTAATGAGAAGACAAAGTTTTAAAATAAATAAAGGTTCAAATGCCAATGAGAAAACAAATGTTTAAAAGGAAAGAAAGATTAACTATTAATAAGAAGGCAAAGATTAAAAAGGAAGGCCAAAGGATAATATTATAATATTTTTTTAATATTATAATAAAGGTTTCAAAAAGGGGTTAAGGTTATAGTATTTATATTTTAACCTAACCTAAGGGTGCAAATTTATAAGGAAAATAAATAAATGTTTCAAAAAAATAGCATCGATGTCGTGTGAGAAATGGAGGAGAAAGGGTATTTAAAACTTAATCAAATGCAAAGAAAAGTTGTGAAGATTCAATTGTGCTTGAGAGAATCTGGTTGCATTTAGCAAGGATGAATCAAATAGGAGAAAGGGTGCAAACTTTGATATAGGGTGCACAGTGAAGAAAAGAAGAATAGTTTCTCATTTGGTTTCAGATGGCAGGTTAGTGTAGTTGGTCATTCGAGAAACACTAAGGTGTTGGCAGAAGATAGGTCATAGGGTCGAGACCCATGGTAACATTTTTGGACTGCACACTGAGAACAACAATAAATTTTGGTAGATGCTTCATTTGGTTCCAACCACCATAGTAGCACATTTGGTTAGGACACTCATGATAGAGTGTTTTTGTAGAGGTCTATTGGTCGAAACCCGTTGGGGGTGTCTTGTTTAGTTTTAATGTTTTAGGAAGTGCAATGAAGGGAATAAAATGACTGATGTGCATTTGATATTTTATCCACTTGGATATCTCAAGTGTTCAGTATCCATGTTTGTGTGCTAGAGGTCATTGGGTCAATTCTCATACATGCCATTAAAATTTACAAATAGGAGTTATAATGTTTGTATGATATAAAGGCTTTTATTTTTTGCAAATAGGAGTCATAAGGGGTGTTTATCATTCAATATTTTGAATCATAAGGTGGAGAAATAAGGATTATGTATGAGCATTGTTGGAAATATATGTGCTAGGTTTTGAGAATAAAATTATTCTTTATTGTTAAATGAGATTGGAAACACTTGTGCTAAGGTTTGTGAACAAGTTATGCATTATCATTGAAAGAAATTAGAAACACTTGTGCTAGGGTTTTGAGAAAAAATTATGCATTTTTGTTGAAATAATTTGTGAAGCATTTGGATATTTACATTGAATGTGAATGGGAATACCCCTGCCTCCTTGGGTCTTACCCAAAAGTGGCATCCCTTTTGGGATGTTTTCCACAAATTAAAAAGAAAAAACATTGAATGTGAATGGGTAAGTGTTAGAGACCAATTTTGTGAAGCAAATTTATGCATTATTGTGTTTTATCTTTGAGAGCAAATTTACAAGGAACATAAACAAGTTTTTGTGAAGCAAAGTTATACACTAGTGTGATTTTATTTGAAATGAATTTACAAGAAGTAGAGATTTTATTTGATGAAAATGAGACATGTGAAAATGACAGACTTAATAAATGTGAAGAGAACATATTAAGTATTTGTATTGCATATTATTATTTATATGTTCTTGAAAGAATTCTGGGAAGAATATGTCTAAATTGCCTAGTTGAAGAAATCATTTCTAAAAGTTATACAAGCATTATTTTGAACATAATTTTTGTGCAAGATTTGGGATTGGTTGAGCATGTGTTATGAGCAAATTAGAGCATGTGTTATGAGCATATTTGAGTGTGTTATGAGTAGATTTGAGTGTGTTTTGAGCAGTTTTGAGTATGTGTTCTAAGTAATTTTGAGTATGTGTTATGAGCAATTTTGATTATGTGTTATGAGAAATTTTTAGTATGTGTTATGAGCAGTTTTGAGCATGTGTTAGAGAAAATTTGAGCAAAAATAGTGAGGTAAATTTGAGCAAGTATTGCGAGAATATTTGAAGCAGGTTTGAGGTAGATTTGAGCAAGTCTTATAATAAAACTTGAAGCAGGTTTGAGGTAGATTTGAAAAATTCTTGTGAGAATATTTTAAGCATGTTTGGGTAAGATTTGAGAGAATATTTGAGCAAGCCTTGTGAGTAGGTTTGGTGTAGAGTGGAATAGTGAGTTGAACATATTTTGTTGTAGATTTGAGTAAGCCTTGTGTGAAGGCTTGGAGCAATTTTGAGTAGAGTATTAAGTTGGATTTGGAGTAGACCAGAGATGAGAGGAGAGGTATCTCCTATGGATAGAGATCCATGAACTATAGCTGAGAGGATATGTGTCTCCTATGGATAGAGTTCCATGAACCAAAGTTGAGGGGATAAAGTTATCCTATGGATAGAGGTCCATGAATTAGATTTGAGGGGATAGATTTATCCTATGGATAGAAGTCCATGAACCTTATTTGAGGGGATAGATGTATCCTATGGATAGAGGTCCACAAACTAGAGCATTGGGGACAAAGGTCTCCTATGGATAGAGGTCCACAAACCAGAGTTGAGGGAATAGAGTTCTCTTGTGGATAGAGGTCCATGAACTTGAGCATAAGGAATTGGTTTCTCCTTTAGATAGAGGTCCATAAACATTGTAATAGGAAATTGGTTACCAAGATATTTGTTGAGAAAATTTAGAAGAAAGAGTTTCTTCGTGGATGTAACCCACATTGGGTGAACCACATTAAATTTGTGTATTTCATGTGTTTGATGATTTTTACATTGCTTTATTGCTCCCATTGATGATATTAGTTAATACTTCTTTGGAAAGATAACATTGGATAATATTGGTTGGAAATAAAAGCAAAATTTTGTCTTATACTGTTCACCCCGCTCTCAGTATAATCTTGTGTTCTTCAATTTGCATTAGAGCTAGTTCATTAAAAAAATTCTAATAGCTTTAAGGAAGATCTTATAGGAACATAGATGGCTTCTCAGAATAAATATTCAACAAATAAAGCTCCAATGTTTGATGGGAATAATTATGCTTTTTGGATTATGAGGATGAAGACTTATTTGATGGAACAAGGATATGAAACATGGCAATATATTGAGGATGGGTTCAAACCTATATCTAATCCTCCCAAATATAAGGATGGAAAGTGACTATATGTAAATAATTTCAATGCTATAAATGGAATCTTAAGTGGATTACGTGAATCAGAGTTTATGAAAGTCATGCAATGCAAATTAGCAAAATAAATATAGGACAAATTGAATCAAACATATGAAGGATATAGAAAGGTTTAGTTGGAAAAAATTTAAAGTCATGGGATAAGGTTTGAAGAGTTGAAGATGAAATATGAGGAAGATATTTCTAAATACTTACTTCGTATTGATGAAGTTTTTAGTACCATGCGTGGACTTGGATTTAAAATTGAGGACTCTAGTGTTGCTTAGAAAGTATTAAGATCATTCCCTATGAGGTATGATGTAAAGGTTTTAATAATAGAAGAGATGAAGGATCTTGATAAGTTGACAATGGATGAGTTACATGGAATTCTCATCGCTTATGATATGAGGACAAAAAAATATCAAAAATTCCAAGAGAGGTAACATTCAAAGTTTCAAAGAAGACAAAATATAAGAAACCAGAATCAAGTAATGAGTCAAGCAATGATGAAGAAGCTACCTATGTGAGAAGAAATAAGGACTCAAGAAAATACAAAGATATCAATATTGTGAAATGTTTTAATTATGGTAACTATGGTCACTATGCATCTAATTATCCACAACCTGGAAGTAGTAGCAGTGAAGAGAAACAAGATTATAAGAAAAAAGAATAAATAAAATTTAGGTATGAAAAGAAAAATAGGTATGGTCAAGGCAAACATGAAAAGAATATTTTTCAAATGTACAAGAAGAGTTTCTATGTTGGAGAAGCAAGTAGTGCTTCAAGTGACAGTGATGAAATATTATTAGATAGTGAAAAATAAGAGATTCTATTCTTTGCAATAGAAGAAGAAGAGGACACTCCTATTGAAGATCAAGTAGAATATGTTTCTGACCAAGTAGAAGAAAAATAATATGCTCCTATAATTGAAGACCTAGAGGAAGGTTCAAAAAGAAGAAGAAGCCACATTGACCTAGAAGAGGAACTTATTGTTGCTCTAAGAGAGTCAAAAATATTTAGGAAGAAAAACTCAATACTGAAGGCTCAAGTTCAAAAGATAAGGAAATAAAGGAAAAGCTTCTACAAGATCTCAAAAACTTAAAAGATAAGGTAAGGATATTTAAAGAAGTTATGGTTGAAAATTTAGAGGTAAAAGAGTTAGAATGTGAAATATTATAAAATGAAGTGATTTCTATAAGGATGGAAGTGAAATATTCAAAGGATAAGTTGCACAGGTTTGGGAAAAGTTAAAAAAATTGGATAAAAATATCAAAGCACAAAGATCTTCATTTATCAAAATAGGACTTGGTTTTTAAGAAGGTCAAGAGGTAAAAAAAGAGAAGTCAAGCTCAAAATAAGAGGAAGCTTCAGAGGAAGATATTGAATAAGAACCTAAGACCTATGTTGATAAGTTGAGGATTCAAAGCTTCATTAAGAAAGAAAACAATGCACAAACAAGAAACATGGATCATCATAGAGAAGGCAAAGAAAGGACCAAGAGACCAGATTTTTCAAGACAAGATGAATATTTCTTCCAAGGGCATTTTTTCTTATGTAAAAGTTTTGGTCACAAATCTATACATTGTAGGATTCATGACATAAATGATTATGGCTTCATATAGAGAAATTTTAGATCATTTGCACCTTCCAAGGACTACAACATCATGTGTTACAATTGCAATAATTTTGGGCACAAAGCAAAGTGGTGTGTTTCAGGAACTACCAAGAATAAGCAAGAAGCAGGACAACCAAAAGGTTCAAAGAGGTATGACTACAAAGGTGTGGAGGAAGGTTGAGAAAGGAGAAGAGCATTGTAAGTTGGGAGTAGATTTACTCCCACCCCAAAATTGATCACCTCAAGGAAAGGAGGTGGTGAGGGGGCTGAGCTAAGAGTCTTATTTTTAGCCCCATGGAGCCCTTTGCCATTGATGTCAAAGGAGGAGAGAATTCAATAAGGGGGGAGACTTTAGTAAGGGGGAGCATATTTGAAATCCAGTAGTAATAAAATGAAATATTTAAGAAGGATTGCCATCGATGACAAAGGGGGAGATTGTTAGAAATATTGAGCATATTATTGTCATTGATGTCAAAGAGTACATAAGGCAGAAATATTTTTATGTCAAAGGTGCATGATTATCAAGGCAATAATATTATATTGTGAAAGCAAGACAAATATTTAAAATAAAGTAAGATTTAAATATTAATGGGAAGAAGAAGGTCTAAAATAAATAAATTTTCAAATGCCAATGAGAGGACAAAGGTTTAAAAGGAAAGTAAGGTTAATTTTTAATAAGAAAGCAAAGATTAAAAAGGAAGGCCAAAGAATAATATTATAATAAAGGTTTGAAAAAGGGGCTAAGGCTATAATATTTATATTTTAACCTAACCTAAGGGCACAAATTTATGAAAGCAATAAATAAATGTTTCAAAAAATAGCACCGAGGTCATGTGAGAAATGGAGGAAAAATGGTATTTAAATCTTAATCAAATGCAAAGAAAAGTGGTGAAGATTCAATTGTGCTTGAGAGAATCCACTCACATTTATCAAGAATGAATCAAAGAGGAGAAAGGGTGTGAACTTCGATATAGGGTACACAATGAAGAAAAGAAGAATCATTGTTCATTTGGTTTTAGTTGGTAGGCTAGTACAATTGGTCATTCAATAAGTGGTAAGGCTCTAGCAGAAGATAGGTCGTAAGGTCAAGATCCCTAATTGTCATTTTGGGTATTAAAATTTTTTGGACCACACATTGAGGATAATGATACATTTTGGTAGGTACTTCCTTTGGTTCCAACCACCATAGTAACACAATTGGTCAGGGCGCTCGTGATAGAGCACTGTTGTAGAGGTTCATGGGTTGAAACCCATCGGGAGTGTCTTGTTTAGTTTCAATATTTTAGGAAGCACAACAAAAGGAATAAAATGACTGATGTGCATTTGATATTTCATCTTCTTGGATATCCCAATTGGTCACTATCCATGTTTGGGCATTAGAGGTCATCGGGTAAATTCTTATCCGCACCAACAAATCTTGGTATAAGGTATTTATAAAGTCTTGATTATTCACAAACAAGAGTTATAAGGGTTGTATGCTATAAAGGCTTTTATTTTTTGCAAATAGGAGTCATAAGGGGTGTTTGTAATTAAGGATTTTATTTTGCAAATAGGAGTCATAAGGGTGTTATTTTTGCATTATTAAAAATAAAAATATAGGGGATAATTTTTGCATGTGATAAAAGGGGATATAAGGTGTATTGTGAATTGTTTTGAAATTGGAAATGTTGCACATTAGAAAGGAGATATAATGTGTACTATGTTCTCTTTGCTTGTTGTACTCTTGATATTTTTAGGGTTTTGGTTTATCATTAAGGGATTTATCTTGTGAAACTAAAAAGGAGTTATAGAGCATTATATTTGAGGTATTCTTGTGGACATATTTTGAAAGGGTGTTAATGTGGATCTTTTGAAAAAGAAATTTGCTAAATTGTTTTGGAAGTGGCAAGAGAAAAGAAAAGTATTTTTGTGATACATTTTAAGGGCACATCTTCATCAAAGCAAGTTAAGAGGTATGGTGATATCATTCCTTATTTAACGTGTTTGATTGAACAAATATTTTTGAATCATAAGGTGGAGAAATAAGAATTATGTATGAACATTTTTAGAAATATATGTGCTAGGGTTTGAGATAAACGTTATGCTTCATTTTTGAATGAGATTGGAAAACTTGTGCTAAGTTTCGTGAACACGTTATGCATTATCATTGAAATAAATTGGAAACACTTGTGCTAGGGTTTTGAGAATAAATTGTGCATTCTTGTTGAAATAATTTGTGAAGCATTTGGGCATTGATGTGAGTGACATTGAATGTGAATTGGCAAGTGTTAGAGACCAGTTTTGTGAAGCAAATTTATATATAAAATTTTAGATTGTAAATTTAAGAATGAATTTTGAATAATTTATTGAACATGTATATAAAATAATTTAAATTTGACATTTTACTTAAAAATACATTGAAGGTATCATAAGAATTCTAGAAATATTTTGGGAGAGGGAGAGAGAGGAGTGAAGACAATAAACTCTAGAGTGCATTCCAAATTGAGAAGATATGATCCTTGTAGATACTGGGTGTAGAGGAGGATGGTAAAGAGTGAGAATATTGTGTTGGTGGAAGGGGAGCTTAGAGGGGTGGGGCTTTGCGAACCTTGCTTGCATCTCTTTCCTGGTTGCTCTAATCTATGTGTTGGAACACATGATTGGGACCTATTTTTTTGTTTTTCAAATCTTGCTTGAAATCTAGTGGTGTTGAACAACCTAGTGTTCTGCATGGTTTGGGTGATCCTCTAGGGATGGTGTTGTTTTACCCTTGAAACTGATAATAAAAATAAATATTGTAAATGTATGAACAAAATTCAAATAATTATATATATATATATATATATATATATATATATATAATTTTAGGTTGTAAATTTAAGAATGAAGTTTGAATAGTTTATTGAACATGTATATAAAATAATTTAAATTTAACATTTTTCTCAAAAATACATGGAAGGTATCATAAGTATTCTAGAAATATTTTGGGATATGGAAAGAGGGGAGTGAAGATGACAAGATCTAGAGTGCATTTCAAATTGAGAAGATATGATCCATATGGATACTAGGTGTAGAGGAGGATGGTAAAGAGTGAGAAGATTGCATTGGTGGAAGGGGAGCTTAGAGGGGTAGGGCTTTAAGGACCCTGCTCTCATCTCTTTCCTAGTGGCTCTAATTTGTGTGTTGGATCACACAATTGGGATCTATTTTTTTATTTTCCAAATCTTGCTTGAACCTCATGTCAGGTGGTTTTGAACAACCTAGTGGTCTGTATGGTTTGGGTGATCCTTTGGGGGTGAAATTGGTGGTGTTTGATCTTTGAGATAAAATTTGTAAGGAACATAAACCAGTTTTTGTGAAGTAAAATTATACACTAGTGTGATTTGATTTGAAAAGGAATTTGCAAGAAGTAGATATCTGATTTGATGAAAGTGAGACATGTGAAAGTGACATACTTAATGAATGTGAAGATAACATATTAATAATTTGCATTGCATATTATTTTTTATATGTTCTTGAATAAATTCTAGAAATAATATTTCTAAATTGCCTAGTTGAAGAAAGCATTTCTAAAAGAGATACAAGCATTGTTTTGAACATCATTTGTTTACAATATTTGGGTTTGTTTGAGCATGTGTTATGATCATATTTTAGCATGTGTTATGAGAATATTTGAGTATGTGTTATGAGAATATTTGAGTATGTGTTATAAGAATTTTTGAGCATGTGTTAGAGTAGAGTTGAGCAAATATAGTGAGGTAGATTTGAGCAAGTCTTGTGAGAAGACTTGAAGCAGGTTTGAGGTAGATTTGAGAAATTCTTGTGAGAATACTTGAAGAAGGTTTGAGGTAAATTTGAGCAAGTCTTGTGAGAAGAATTGAAGCAGGTTTGGACAAGAGTTGAGAATTTATTTGAGCAAGTCTTGTGAGTAAGCTTGGTGCATATTGGAACAATGAGTTGAGCAGATTTTATTAAAAATTTAAGTAAGCCTTATGTGAAGGCTTGGAGCAATTTTTGAGTAGATTATTGAGATAGATTTGGAGCAAACCAGATTTGATAGGATAGGTATCTCCTATGGATAGATATCCACGAACCATAGATGAGAGGAGATGTGTCTCCTATGGATAGAGGTCCATGAACCAGAGTTGAGGGGATAGAGTTCTCCTATGGATAGAGGTCCATAAATTAGAGTTGAGGAGATAGAGTTCTCCTATGGATAGAGATCCACAAACCAAATTTGAGGGGATAAAAGTCTCCTATGGATAGAGGTCCACAAACCAGAGCAGTGGGGATAGAGGTCTCATGTTGATAGAGATCCACAAACTAGAATAGTGGGGACAAAGGTCTCTTATGGATAGAGGTCCACAAACTAGAGTTGAGCGGATAGATTTATCCTATGGATAGAGGTACACAAACTTGAGCATAGGGGATTGGTGTCTCCTTTGGACAAAGGTCCATAAACATTGTAATAGGGAATTGGTTCCTAAGAGATTTGTTGATAAAATTTATAAGAAATATTTTCTCCATGGACGTAACCCACATTGGGTGAACCACATTAAATCTGTGTCTTTAATGTGTGTGATGATTTATGCATTGCTTTATTACTGCCATTTATGATATTGGTTAATAATGCTTTGGAAATATAATATTGAATAATATTGGTTGGAAAGAAAAGTAAAAGTTTATCTTATACTGTTCACCCCCCCTCTTAGTATAATCTTATGTTCTTCAATGGGTGTTAGTGAACCATAAATCATTTGTTGTTAGAGGTAACTATTATTAATTTACCCCTCCATAAATATTACATCATATGGTATCAAGTCTATATTTTATTTTTA
Source organism: Wollemia nobilis (assembly GCA_028583015.1). Taxonomy (NCBI): domain Eukaryota; kingdom Viridiplantae; phylum Streptophyta; class Pinopsida; order Araucariales; family Araucariaceae; genus Wollemia; species Wollemia nobilis. The sequence goes on along the minus strand of JAQPPZ010003370.1, from coordinate 872,525 downwards.
TAGGTATGGAATACATGTGAAAGGAGATATGGTATAATGAGAAATATGAAGACCGCATTGTTTGGAACCCTTACTAGCAGATATAACTAAAATGATAAGAGGAATTACAACTAGACCAGGCTCAATTAAGACTTACCATAAGAGATACATTCATCTTGAAAAATTTATTGATGGTAAATAGGAGTAGATAAATTATGTAAAATCTTGAGATGAATAACAGGAAGAAGAACCGAAGCAGTATTTGATTCAGGTGACTTCAAGTATGGGAAGTAAACCAAATATGGATACTCTTAATTTTAATGGAAATTTGAATCCTAATGAATGTATATATTGGATAATGAACATGCAAATATTCTTTGATTATTAATCTAAGGAAGATCCAAGTGGATCAAATTTGCTTGTACATGCTTCACTTTGGTGGGATCAAGTGCAAATAAAAAGATAACAAAAAGATAAAGATATAATATAATCATAAGAAAATTTTGTCGCCAAATTAAAATCAATTTTTTTACCTATTGATTATTAGATTAGGGTTTTTAGAAGACTCCAAAACCTTAAGCAAAAGTATTTAGGACTAAAATAGGATACACAAAAAATGTATATGTCAACTGTAAGAGAAAGTTATATTGAATAAGATAAATAAAAGGTGGTAAAATATATCAATGGACTAAGGTTGTGCATACAAGATGCAATTGATATGATTTGAATTAGAATAGTTTAGGAGGTATTTCAATATGCACTTACTATGGAAGAGTATTTGGATTGGAGGTAAAAAAATAACTATAGAGGGAGAGGGAGAGGGCAACAATCCCATGATTTAAGAAAACGTTGCTCACAAATGAATAGTTTCAACCAAAGTACCTGAGAAAAGGGTGAATTGTTAGAAGGATAAGGTGGATTTGGTAGAGGATATGGTTTTACTAGAAAATTCTATAGATGCTAGGAAGACGAGAATAGAGCATATTAGGGTCCTCAAGTGCAATAAATAAGTTGGCATGGAAAGGAATACCATAACCAAATCATACAAGTGGATGAAGAGAATATTGTTTCACCAAAGCACGTGGAGGAAGTAAAATAAGGTGAGTCACTTATGATGAAGACGGTATTATTAAAACCCATAAAGGAGGTGCATGAACCTATACATGGAAGGAACCTATTCAAAATAATTTACAAATAAAGTAGAAAATGTTATAAGGTGATTGTAGACAGAAAAAACACATACAACTTGGTATCAACAAAGATGATAGAGAAATTAGGTTGTAAAATAATTGAGCTTCCATATTTTTTCAAAGTATCATGATTATAGAATAGACACCATATTTTGGTAACCAAATAATGTATGGTGAATTTTCATATTAGTTATTATAAGGGCATAGTTCTATGTGACATCATGTCAATGGATGGATGTCATATTTTATTGGGAAAACCATGACAATTGGACAAGAAAGAAGTTCATAATGGTGATGAGTACTTATTCAATTGTCAAATATGGTCAAAGTTATGAATTAAGTCTATTAAAATACAAAGTAATAGATGTCAGTAGTAGTTCTAGAGTTTTTAAAATATTGAAGGAGATGAAGAAGGAGGAAGCATGTTTTTCTTTCATTGTGAAATCCATAGAATATGGGATAGTGAATACGATGGCTTACATTCCACATGAAGTGAAGGATTTTTTGGAATAATATGTTAAAATTATTTTAAAATAACTACTTCATAAGTTTCCACCTATGAGAAGAATTAGTCATCGCATAGAATTCATACCTAGATCAAGTTTTCCAAATAAGAAACCCTATAGAATGACACCAATGGAAACTAAAGAGGTGAAAAGATAAGTCCAAGAGCTACTGGACAAGGGGATGATCAACAATAACTTAAACCCATGTGTAGTATTAGTTGTACTTCCACCAAAAAAGGAGAGGAATGGTACATGTGTATAGAATATTGAGCAATCAATAATATTGCAATAAAGAATATGTTTCCATTACCTCATATGGATGACTTGATGGATTTTTTGAGTGGAGTAGAGTACTTCATAAATATTTATTTTAAGAGTGGTTATCATCAAATATGAATTTGAGAATAAGATGAGTGGTAAATTGCATTTACAACCAAAGAATGCTTATATGGATTGTCTAGCCATGCCAATTGGTTTGAAAAATGCACCAAATACTTTCATGTGATTAATGAATGAAGTCTTGAAGCCTTTCCTTACTAAGTTTGTGGTGGTTTATTTGGATGATGTTTTGTTGTTTAGAAATATGAAGAAAGAACACCTAATGCATATAAGACTAGTTTTGAAAAGGTTAAAGGAGGATAAATTATTATTTCATTTCAAGAAATGTAGTTTTATGTAGAAGGAATTGGTATATTTGGGTTTTTGTCATATCCAATAATAGTTTGCAGATGGATCTATAAAAATGAAAGGCTATTATGGACTGGCCATTGCCAAAGAGTATGTTTAAAGGTAGAAGATCCCATGGTTTTTTTGGACATTTTGAGTCCCTAAGTCAAAGTTATCATTGATGTCACCAAATGAGGTCATAATTAATAATAAAGAATTTCAGAAGGAAACAAAGGGGATAAAAATAGTTATTTGATATCCAGGAAGAAGACCAAAGATCAAGTGAATCAGTATAGAAGTTAAGAGTTCAAAAGGATATATAATATTTATTTTTATAAATTATTTAAATTCAGTGATAATTTAAATTCTATAAATAAATATTATTTACGACATGGAATACAGTGAGAAGGAGATATTTTATCAAAGGTATAATATTATAATAATGGTTATTATAATATTAAAGGTGATATGGTGAAAACTCAAATAAAATATTTATAATTTTTATTATAATATTTTATAATGCAAAATTGGGTTTTATAAAGTCTAAATATAATTTATAAACCCAAAGGTTGGGTTTAAAAAAAAGGTATTCGAAGCCTTTATAATCTCTGTCGATGTTGTGGAAGATAACATTTAGAGCACCAACATTTTCAAAACAATGGAGGAAGAATATAAACACAAACACCCAAAGTTTAGATAATCATCCTTGCTCAAAAATTAAAAATATTGAATGCGAAGAAAAGAGCTCGTGAGTTTTTGCAAAAGTCAAGAAGATTTTAAGGGAGGAGGATTTAATCCTTGAAGTTGCATAGGACAGCATGTCCTAGTGGTATTTTAGGAAGCGTGAAAGTGTTGGCTTGCAAGAGGGTTTACGTTAAAATCTCGACGGGTGCATCGTGAGTTGTGTTGGTTAAGGCACCTATGGTGCACATTCTTTTTCCCAAGGTAGAAGGTGTGAGGATATTAAGAAGCACGTGGTGCTTCATTAATATTGGATGAGCTCTTGGCTCATGCAATGACTTTGGTTGCAGCTAAGGCGCACATTGGGGGCAATGTTGAGGGTTCGATTCCCTTCAAATACGAGGTAATATTTTTGGTTTTAATTTTAATCAAATGCCTAAGTTGGAGGTATAAGGTTGTTTAGTGGTTTGTGTTTGGAAAGGTTGCTTTGTAATAAATTTGTGGTAGTTGATAATTATCATTAGGAGTTATAAGGAGATTTCTATTTTTAACTTTTAATAGTCTTAAATTGCTATAGTGGTATATTGGAGGTTTAAGACTTTGTGGGTATTGTGTTATTTTGAATTAAAGTTTTTTGTGATTATTGTGAGGGTGTTGATTATTAATAAAGGTTGAAGTGATAAGGTGTAAATTTGATATTGTTTTTGTGTTATGTTTTGTTGATAAAAATATCCTCTAACCCTTATTGAGATTTGCAAAGAAGTAATTGTGAGTGTGGCAGATTTGTGAGATCAACTATTTGTCAAGCAAAAAGGTATGGGCAAATTATTCTTTGGTTGAGTTGATTGAATGGCTTACTAGAAAATAAATTTTGGAGTGAAAATAATTTGATTAGGGTTTCCTTTTTGAAATTTTTTTAGTTAATGCTTCAAGGTTTTCTAAAATTAAGATTTGTGATTAAAACCTTGTTTTATAAGCATTGTTGTTGAAACCATTGGCTGTGTGAAGAACTTGAGTTAGGGTTTGAAAATATCATGAGTATCATTGTTATGTGAATAATTTTTTATAGGCATGGTTGTTGAAGTGAGTTGTAATGCAAAGAACTTGAACTAGGGTTTGAAAATATAATGAGTATTTGAAAAGATAACGAGAATCATTGTTATTTGATATTTGTTGTTGAGCATTGTTGGAAATATTTTGAGTTGGATGATTCATGCTTGGACTAGGGTTTGTGAGCAAGAGTTGTTTCCTCAGTGATTGGTTAAGTAATTTGATTAAGCCTAGTCAAGTGGATGTATAAATTGGTTGTTCAAGTTCCATAAAACAAACTATTCTATATTCTTATTTGAGTTGTGAAAGAGATTGAGTTGTGAGAATAGAACATATTGAGTCTCTAACAATTCTCTTTATGCTTCTATGAGATTGAGTTGAGAAAGTGATTGAGCTTTGAGTATAAAACATATTGAGTCTCTAACAATTCTCTTTATGCTTCTATGATATTGAGTTGAGAAAGTGATTGAGTTTTGAGTATAGAACATATTGAGTCTCTAACAATTCTCTTTATGCTTCTATGAGATTGATTTGAGTTGAGAAAGTGATTGAGATTTGAGTGTGGAACATATTGAGTCTCTAACAATTCTCTTCATGTTTCTATGAGATTGGACAAGTTCGGTGTGGAATTTTTAAGTAGATTTGAGGTATGTCTTTGAGAAGACTTGTGGAATAATTTTGTGTGAGCTTTTATGGAAGTTTACAATACAAATTGGACTTATTGAGCAGATTTGGACAAGTTATGTGTGAGATTGTTGAGAATATTTGAGTAGGTTTTGAGTGGACCTATTGAGCAGATTTGAGAAGGTTATGAGTGGACCTGTTGAGAATATTTAAGCAGGTTCTAAGTGGACCTATTGAGCAGATTTGATTAGGTTTTGAGTGGACCTATTGAGCAGATTTGATTAGGTTTTGAGTGGACCTATTGAGCAGATTTGAACAGGTTATAAGTGGACCTGTTGAGTATATTTGAGCAGGTTCTAAGTGGACCTATTGAGCATATTTGAGCAGGTTCTAAGTGGGTATTTTGATCATATTTGAGTAGGTTCTGAGTGGACATGTTGAGTAGATTTGAGTAGTTTCTAAGTGAACCTATTGAGAATATTTATGCTAGATCGACTAGACTATGTTTAGTGCAAATTTGAGTGGACTTGTGCTAGAGCGACTAGACTATGTTTAGTACAAGAGTTGGGCATATTTGTGCTATACCCAATGAACTATATTTAGTACAAATTTGAGTGAGTTGGGCATATTTGTGCTATACCCAATGAACAGAATTGTGCTAGACCGACTGGACTGTGTTTAGTACAAGAGTTGAGCAGATCTGTGCTAGACCAAATAGACTATGTTTAGTACAGAATTGAGATAGATATTTGGAGGTGACAAAGTAGAGAGGATAGTAGTCTCCAATGGATAGAGATCCATCAGCCAAGGTAGTGAGGATAGGTCTTCTAAGTGGGGACAAGAGTCTTCAATGGAGAGAGATCCACAAGCCAATGTAGTGGAGGTAGTAGTCTTCTAGAGGATCACCAACCAGAGCAAAGAAGAAGTTATCCTATGGATAGAGATACATAAACCAGATTTAGGAGAACAACATCTTCTTTGGACATAGATCCATAAATATTGTAATTGGGAAAGATTCCCAAGAGATTGATTGAGAAAATTTAGTGAAATATTTTCTCCATGGAAGTAGCCATATTTGGGTGAACCACATTAAATTGGTGTCTCTATTGTGTATGGTATTTTTTGCATTACTTTGATTATTGCTATTGATGTTGCTATCTATACACTGCATAATATTGATTTGGAAAGAAAAGTAAAAAGTGCTCTTATATTGTTCACCCCCCTCTCAGTATAAGCTTGTGTTCTTCAGGCTTGAAATTTTTTTACAAAAAATTCACTAGAAATTTTAGTGCAATTCATGCTCCAATCATGAAAATAATGAAAGGAGGAAGACATGAATTCAAATGGATAGGTATAGAAAGGATATTTCAAAACTTAAAGGATAAATTCATAGAGCAACCAATTTTAGTATTACCATATTTTAACAAAGTTTTCCAAGTAGCTGATTGTGATGAATGTGGAACCACTATTGGAGAAGTATTTGTTGGCAATTTTGGGTACCTTGGGTACATTGCCATTGCTCACGTGTAGATGTTGTCATTGATGTCAAGAAGCTCTTGAAGGAATTTGATTTAATGTCAAGGAATTTGTTTTGATGAAGGTTTTTCAGAGTATGATCAGTGAGTTTCCAAGAAGTCCTTAGTGGCCCTTTTGTAAAAGATCAAATAAAAATACAAGAAAAAGTTTGCAGCAGGCAAGAAAAACAGTCATGATTTCGTGACATGTTAGAGGAGAGAGAAAGTGTTGGCAAAATAGTCATGATTTCATGATATGTTAGAGGAGAGAGAAAGTGTTGGCAAAATTGTTGTGATTTTGCGACATGTTAGAGGAGAGAGAAAGTGTTGAAAAAATTGTCACGATTTCATGACATGTTAGAGGAGAAAGAAAGAGCTGGCAAAACTGTCACGATTTCATGACATGTTGGAAGAAAGATAAGAATTAGGAAAAACTATCGTGATTTCACGTCATGTTGGCAGAGAAAAAGACAAGTGGAAAAACTATCACGATTTCATGACATGTTGGTAGATAAGGAGAGCAAGATGGAATGTGTCGTGATTTCACGACATGTCGCATTTTCGCGACTCGGCAAGTGCAGGAAGGCAAAGGAGGAAAAATGTCACAATTTTACAACATAATGCAAGGAAGGTTGTATGGACAAAAAAGTGTCATGATTTTGCAATATGATGTAGAAGAGAGAGTCTACAGTGTGAACTGTCATGATTTCATGACAAGTTTGAAGAGAGAGAAAGTTACTCGAAAGGTGTCACGATTTCACGACATGCTACAAAAGACGAAGTGAGGACTGTCACGATTTCATGACATGCTACAGAACTTGAAGTTAGAACTATCATGATTTCATGACATGCAGCAAAGGGAAGAGTCTGGAAGGAGAAGCGTCATGATTTCATGATAGGTAGTAGAGAAAGCAAACAGAAGTAGAAGTGTCGCAATTTTGTGATAGAAACAGTAAGCAAGGTTTCATCAGTAGAAGTGTCGTGATTTCGTGACAAAAACTAAAAGCATGTCTTCCATAGGTGAAGTGTCACGATTTCATGACAAAAGCATAGAGGAAGGCTATGAAGACAAAAGTGTCATGATTTCACGACAGAAGTGAAGACGAAGTATGCAAAAGTAGTAGTGTCATGATTTTGCGACATGTTCTAGTTTTGCGGGCATAAGGCAGAGAAAAGCATAAGGCAACGAAAGTGTCATGATTTTGTGACATGTTCCGTTTTCGCTAGTTCAAGCTAAGAAAAGGTTGAGAAAGTGAGAAATGTCACGATTTTGTGACAGAAGTGAAGATGATGTCAGCAGAGGTAGAAGTGTCATGATTTCATGACAAAAGCCATAAGATAGTGTACGGTTGCAAAGGTGTCGTGATATCATGACACGTTGTAGTTTCATGGCAGAAGCTACAAAGAAGTGTAGAGGAAGTGAAGCCGACAAAGATTAGGGTTTGCAGTCGACATAGTTTTAAGATGTGCAGCCAACTAAGATGAAGGTTTTAATCTTGAAAGTGTTAGTATAAAATGAGGACTGCTTGGAGAGTTTAGATATTGATCGATGTGTGCGTTCAAAGAGCGACGTTCGTAGATAGAGTGCGGGGGTGAATTTCGATCGCTAAAAAGTAGAGTGCAAAATTTGATTGCAGTGTACTGAGTGCATTTCATCGAATCTTCTAAGTGAGAGAGATTGCAAGGAAGCAGAGTGCACGAAGATGTTGTTGTTGTGATTGCATAGAGGTGCAAAGGTCTATGTTCGATCAAGTATAACTGTGATTGCACAAAAAGAGTGAAGGACTATGTTTTGTGCAGAACAGAGGAAGAGGACATTTGTGCCAGATCGAAGGACTATGTTCTGTGCAGATCAAAGAGAGAGAAAGAGGACATTTGTGCTAGACCGAAGGACTATGTTTGGTGCAAATTCGAGGACCAGCTTTGAGGTGATAGAGTTGAGGATAGAGGTCTCCAGCCAGAGTAGGGAAGATAGGTGTCTTTTGTGGATAGAGTTCCATTTGCTAAGGGTAGCAGAGGAAGAGGTTTTCTAGAGGATCACTAGTCAAAGTAGAGCTAGGGGAAGGTATCTCCTTTTGTTTGGTGCTCATAAACATTGTAATCGGGAAAGGTATTCCCAGAGGTTGGATTAATAAAATTTAGTGAAATATTTTATCCGTGGAGTAGCCCACTTTGGGTGAAGCACGTAAATTGTTGTGTCTCTATTGTGGATGGTGTTTTGTGCATTGTTTTGATTATTGCTATTGATACTGCTATCTATTCACTGCATAATATTAAATTGAAATTTGATTTGAAGGAAAAAGTAAAAAGTGGTCTTATACTGTTCACCCCCTCCTCCTAGTATAAGCTTGTGTTCTTCAGTATTGACCCAAGAAAATAGACCCATTGCTTATTTCAATAAATATTTTAATGAAGACAAGAATAGATATTAATATTATGATTATAAGTTTTATAATATTGTGCAAAAATTTGAGAAGTGGAGATATTACCTATTGTTGAAAAAAATGTGTTGTTAACATTTCACCATGCTTTGCAATTCATTAATAGTTAAGGAAAATTGAACCAAACACAAAAAAATGGATAGAGTATCTCCAAATTTACTCATTTATTTTTAAATATAGAAGTGGTAGTTCAAATTAAGTAGCATATGCCTTGAGTAGAAGTTTGTTAGTGAATACAATGAAGATTGAAATTGTTGGTTTTGATACACTGAAAGAACTTTATGTTGATGATTTAGATTTCAAGGAAGCTTGGGCAATGTGTAAGAACCCTATTATAGGATATAGATCACCATGGCTTAATTACTTTATTCAAAAGACAATGGTTATGCATACCACAAAGCTCAATGAGAGAGAACTTTATATGAGAAAAACATAGTGGAGGACTTGTTGGAAATTTTGGAGTAGATAAAATCATGGGATAACTTTATGTAAGTTATTATTGGCCAGGAATGAATATGAATGTAAGAATATATAAGCAGTGTTGTCAAGTTTTTGAGCATGTAAAGGGGAGAATACAGAGCATTGGGTTGTATCATCCATTAAAAATATTATAAAGTCCATGGAAATAAATAAGCATGGATGTTTGGCATACTTTATGGAAGAATTTGGATATAAAATTATGATTTAATTCAACTTATCATATGTAAATGGATGGATAAACCAAATTTGTGAACATAAGCCTTGAGAATTTTGGATAGTGTTTAGTTGGAAAGATGCTAAAGTTGTGAGATACCATATTGGAACAAGCAAAATTTGCATATAATAATTCAATAAATAAAAGTACAACCAAGAGTTCATTCTATATCTCTTATGATTTTTCAATAGGATTGATGAGTTTAACAATACAACCAATTTGCAAAGACCAAGTGCAATAGAAAATGATTTTTTTTATTATATGCATGACTTACATAAAGAAGTAAAATTTTATTTGGAGAATAATTTTAAGTTTTACAAGCAACATATTGATCTCAAGTGTTGAAAACAAGAATTTAGATTAAAGACTTGTTTTTGACACATCTACAAAAAGAAAGACCCCCAAGAGATGCTTACAAGCTCAAATTAGAAAAATATTGGACCATGGAAGGTCTTGAAGAAGTTTATAGATAATGCATATGAAATTGAACTCCTAGGAGTAGATATCTCACTAATTTTTAATATGGTAGATTTGTACCCATACTATTACAAACCCATGGATAGTAATGCAAATATCATATCTGATTTTATATTGAAAATAATAGGTAGCATAATTATCAAAAATGAAATGGGATGAAATTGAGGTAGTGAAATATTCTAGAGTGACCAAGAGGACAAGAGGTAAAGTATATTACAAGTATTTGTTCAAGTGAAATAACTAGCCAATTGAAGTAGTGACATTTATGAATGCTTTAAATAAATCCCATTATGGAACTTTGATTACAAAATTCAAAAATGTTCATGATTTTTCACTCATGAAACATTTTCTATTACTTGGAATGTATGATGTAGGAGCATCAAATAAAATTATTTTTTACTATATTATGTTTTGTTAATGTAATAGTTGTGGGTAGATATTCCAGGTGGCAATTTTGATAACCATCATCATCGTGTATAAAAAAATAAGAGGGGAGAGGAAGAAGAAGAAGGAGGGGCATGAAGAAGAGAATAGGAAGAGATAAAGGCAATTTCAAGGTTCCAATTACTTATTTATGCATAAGAGCCAAAAAATAAGCATGTTAGTAATAACGTTAACTTTCCATCTAGAATTTCTCTATTGATTTAAATTATCATTGTATTAAATTTTTACAATTTGCATAGGCTATTTTTTGTGTAGAATTCTAGGTGAATTGCAATTCACATGAAGACACTATTTGAATTACCATATCATTTGATTAGGAATTTTCCATTTCAAGATTGGTCGTTGAGTAAATAGTCTAATTACCAACTGACTGTTCAACTGGATATTTTTATTCTATACAAGTGGAAGTTGCACCATGTTGTACAAGTGAAAGTTGTAATGTATAAGTGGAAGTTGCACCTTGTCATACAAGTGGAAGTTGCACCATTTCATACAAATGAAATTTGTAGCATACAAGTGGAAGTTGCATTGTGACATATAAGTGGAAGTTATGCCATGCTAAGTGGAACTTGCACTATGTCATACAAGTGGAAGTTATACCATATTTAAAGTGTTGCCATCATATAACATCAAAGCATTATCTTTTTTCCTTGTTGTTTTGGATATTATCCTCTTGGATATTGTCATCTTCCTATATAGAAAATTCAAATTTTAATGAAACTAAATGTTACATTGTAGATGTTAGTGAAATGTGAAGTCCTTTTTTTTAAGGGAGGCTATTGTTCGTTGACCCATTTTATCTAGACTACATCATTTGGTATCAAAACTGGATTTTATCTATAGAGGTCTATAATACATGCCACAGGAAATATGGCACAATAAGTAAGAGTAAGACCATGTGGTTTGAGATCTCTACTAGTGGATATACTTGAAATTCCAAGAGGTATTACAACTAGACTAGACATAATTAAGATTTCCTAGAGGAGAGGCATTCATATTGAAGAAGTGATATGGATACTCCTAATAATTATGGAAATTTGAATCTTGAAGAATTGATAGATTGGATAATAAACATGGAGATATTATTTGATTATGAATCTATGGAGGATCCAAAGTGGGTCAAATTTTCTTGTACATGATTGAAGGGACATGCTTCAATTTGGTGGGGTCATAAACACAAAAAAAACAATGAAAATGTAAGGATAGAATCCAATATTGGAAACATTTTGTAGCCAAATTAGAATTAAAATTTCTACCTACTAATTACTAGATCAAGTTATTTTGAAGACTCCAAAACCTTAGGCAGAAGGATTTAGGAGTGAAGGAGTATACACAAGAATTCTATAAGTTGACCATAAGAGCAATTCATATTGAATTATGAAGAAAAAAATGGCAAGATATATCAATGGATTAAGGTTATCCATACAAGATAAAATCTGTATGATTCAATCTAGAACAATTAAGGAGGCATATTAATATACACTTAAGGTGGAAGAGAAGTTGTATTACAGGTAATGAAATAAATTCAAAGAGATATGAAAATCTTTAAGAGGAAGAGGGCAACTTCATGGAGGAAGAGGGCCAAAAGCCTATAAATTAGGAGAAAATTCCTCACAAATGAACAATTTCAACCAAATTACTAGAGAAATGGGTGAATTGTAAAGAGGACAAGGTGGATTTCGTATAGGTAGAGGATGTGGTTTTACTAGAAAGTGCTATATATGCTTGGAAGAATGGCATAAATAATATAAGCACCCTCAAGTGCAATAAAAAATTGCACATGGAGATAATCCTCTAACTAAATCACACAAGAAAATTAAGAGAATATTGCTTCACCAAACCACATGGAGAAATTAGAACAAAATGTGTTACTTAGGATGAAGAGGATATTGTTAAAACCCACAAAGGATATGCATGAACCTATGCAAAGAAGGATCTTGTTTAGAAAATTTATAAATTGAGAGGTAAATATTACAAGGTGATTATAAATAGCATAAGCACATACAATCTAGTGTCAACAAACATGGTAGATAAATTGGGTTTGAAAAGAATTGAGCATTCGAATTTGTACAAAGTATTGCAATTATATAATGGACACCAAATTTTGGTAACTAAACAATGTATGGTAAATTTTCATATTGGTTCTTATAAGGATGTATTTCTATATGACATCATACCAATAGATGCATGTCATATTCTATTTGGGAGACCATGACAATTTGATAGGAAAGTAGTACATGATGGTAGGATGAATACTTATTCAATTGTCAAATATGGTTAAATTTATGCATTAAGTCCATTGAAGGACAATGGAAAAGAGGTGGGTATTATTTTTAAACATTGAATGATCTCCAAAAAAAATTCTTTAAGGATATTAAGAAGGAGGAAGCATTTTTTTATTTCATTGCTAAATCTACGGAAGATGGGATAGTGAATAAGTGTTAGCAAGGTGAACCCAAATTATCACGTCCTAATTTTATAATAGAGCAATCGAAAGGTGACAGACACACTCCAATAATAACATCAATATTCATAAAACAATAATATTTATTGATAATCCAAAATATCTTAATATAAACTTATTACATAGCATGGATCTTTGTCTCCAATATATAACCTTACATAAAAAATATTCAATACTCCTAATTTTTGATCTCAAACTCACAAGAGATGCAACCTTTCACATGCCTTTCATTATGATAAAATATTTCATCATTACATAACTTCCTACTTCTAATATTGACACATTTCACATGACTCTTCACTTTCGAACATGAAACCTATCACTCATGACTCTTCACTTGCACACTTGACACCTTTCACTCGTAACTCACAGTTAATTATATGGCACATAATAGAATCACACTCCTAATATAAATATTTATAATGGAACTCAACGTACCAAATAATATAATATCTCCAACACCCCCTTGTATTACATTATTTGGTGTAAAGGCTTTTAGCCTTCAATGTTTATCTTTTGTCTTCTTCCTGTATTCATATTATGATTATGTTGTTGATGTTGTTTTTGTTCTATTTTCCTACTCTTTGTTTATTTTCCATAGCATATTTAAGCTCAATATAATATTTATTTTGATTTGTCTCCTATTTCAAAATTTGATTTTATTTTTTTTCATATTTCTATCACATTTAAAGCAAATATCCCACTTTTGTGGAAACCAATGGCTTCAATTTTATATTCTCTTCATTAGATATTTCTTATTTCCATTGATATATGTAAACTCCACTATTCTTCCTTGTCAACCAATTCATATACTAAAATAATATTATTGGTTATCATAGGGACATAAAGTACATTTTTAATGTACAATCAAAATATAGAAAATTAAGTGTTACATTCCTTGATCCATGTACATGATAAAATTTATTATCAACTATTTTAATTGGTATGTTTGTTTCAAATTGTAATATCTCAAAACAATATAGATTTCATGTCATGTAGTGACTTGCACCAGAATCACTATGGCATGAATCATCATCTATAATTTTCAGACTTGAATGAATTTCAAGTGGTTTGTAATATCTTGTCACATGCCTATGACAATATTTTTGTGTTTGAAAAATTCTTCTCATAAAATTTGATCCTTTGAACTTATATGATTTTCTTGATGTATTCATTTTCAAACAAATTAATTTTCTTTGATGTTGACTTCCTTATAACTCCCAAATTTTAGATTTCAATCAATATTTATTTTTCTCACATTCAAATACTTCTCAATTTCAGTGCTTCATTCAATTTTCATAGTCTTATTTTTTCTTCTTCAAATTCTCAATCAAACAACTTCAACTTCAAATTTTCAATTTTTAATTCCTCTTTTAAAATTGCAAATACAATTCCCTTCTCATGTCTCCCTAATATCCAATTTTAATTATTTTCTCCAATTTTCAATTTTCTTATTTAATCATTAATTATTTCATTGATCCATTCACCTTATAACTCCAATATTTCAATTTATTTCAACTAAATAATCCTTATGTATCCCGAATCATTAACGCCAAATTAAATTAAATAAAAAATCTGAAATGAGCACCTAAATAAATACAATTTAGAAATTCATCTATGATTTTCTTATTGCATGTTTGTTCCTTTATTCACACTTAAGTTTATAGTCATACACTACTATTTTAATGCAATGTTTTGAGGATCTCTAAAAATGATTTCTCTTTGGCATCTTAGGCTCCTTAGGTTCTTCAAGCATTCGTATGCTATGTTTTCCAGGCACTCGAGCAATTTCCAACCTCTCAAGGTCCTTTTGTTTGCTTTAGGAACACTCCAATCTATTGTAATATTCTTTAATATTGTCTCATTTAGGTGTTCTCCAGTTGCTAATGAATTATAAGGTGTTGTTGTTCCTCACATTCCATAATCCTTCTCTTTGAATTTTGCACTCGTCCAGTATGACTTGTCTCAAATGCTCATGTTCCTCAATATCATCTCTTCTAGTCCTTCTCCAAAATTATCCTTTAGGAACTACTATACCATCATGTTTTATTTTATGCTTTATTGTTCCTTTATTTCTAATTATTTGCTTCTCAAATATTCTCTAAGATTCTTGTTCTTCCCCCTTTCCTACATCCACCAATATGTTGCTTTGACTTTCAAATCCTCTAATATTTTTCTTTCTCCTTGAAGCATATTCTCAAATTTATTTCACCAATCTTCTTCTTCCCACTCAAATATTCACATGGCCAAATTTAATACATCCAAATCACTCACCCTCCAAATATATCCATGTTCAATATCTTCTACAATCCTCCAATATCTCTGTTTCCAACAACTTTTCACTTCAACAATATCCTCTCCATAAACCTCACATTATTTTTCTTCAATATTCTCTTCCTTAAACTTCCTTTCTCTCTTCACTATGGATAAGGATTACTAATATGGCTCTGATACCATTTTTTGCAAGGTGAGATCAAAATATCATAAGTTTTAGTTCCAAAATAGAGTAATCAAAAGACAATAGTTAGTCCAATAATAACATTAATATTCATAAAATAATAAGAGTTATTGATAATCTAAAATTTCTTAATAAAAAATTGAATAATTTAAGATCTATTAATAATAATAAAATAGCATGGAGATTTATCTCCAATATATAACCTTACATGAAAAAGTCTTTAATCCTCCTAAATTTTGATCTCCTCAAACGCATTGGAGATGCAACCTTTCACATGCCTTTAATTATGACAAATTATATCGTCATTACATAACCTCTTACTTCTAATATTGACATATCTCATGACTCTTCACTCACACACTTGAAAATTTTCATGCATAACTCACACTTGCACACTTGACACCTTAAATCATAACTCGCACCTAGTTTCATGAGACATAAAAACACATTATAACTTGACATATACTATATAATAAAATTATACTCATATAAATATTTATAATGGTACTCAAGATACCAAATAATATAATATCACCAACAATAAGATGATTAAAATTCTGCATGAACTGAAGGGTTTATTGGAAGAATATGTTGTAATTCTTTTAAAAGAACTACCTAACAAGTTACAACCTATGAGAATTATTAATCATAAAATAGACTTCATATTTGGAGTGGCTTTGCTAAAAAATAAGCCTATAGGATGACACCCATGGAAAATAAAGAGATGAAAAGATAAGCCCAAGATCTATTGGACAAGGGACTAATCAAGGATAACTTGAATCCATTTGCAGTACTAGCTATACTAGAACCCAAAAAAGGAGGATAATGGTTTATGTGCATAGACTCCAAATAAATCAACAAGATTACAATAAAGTATAGGTTTTCATTACCTCGTATGGATGGCTTGATGGATTTTTTGAGTGGATTATAGTACTTAATAAATATTGATTTGAAGAGTAGTTATAATCATACTCAAATTAGATAAAGATATGAGTGGTAGACTACATTTAAGACCAAATAAGGCTTTTATGAATTGATGGGCATGCCATTTGGGTAGACAAATGCACCAAGTAATTTCATGCAAATAGAGATTGAATTCTTTAAGCTTTTCCTTACTAATTTTTTGGTAGTTTACTTTGATGGTATTTTCATGTTTAGATATATTAATAAAGAATACTTAATTCTTCTAGGGTTAGTTTTGAAAATGTTGATAGAGGGGAGAAATTATTTATTAATTTGAAAAAATGTAGTTTTATATAGAAGGAATTGATATATTTATGTTTTTTCATACCCAAGGATAGGTTGTGGATGGATATAGATAAAAAAAAGGCTATTTTGGTTTGGACATTGCCAAAGAGTATATCTAATACTATAAAATTATATGATTTGGCAAGTATTTATAGAAAGTTCATCAAAAAAATTAGTGAAATTTTTTCTCCAATCATGAAAAATATGAAGGATGAATACATGAATACAAATGGATTTATGGAGTGGAAATTTGATTTCAAATATTGAAGGAGAGAGTCATAGAGTAGCTAGTTTTAGCATTGCTAAATTTTAACAAATTTTTCCAAGTAGATTGTGATGCAAGTGGAACTACCATTGGAAGAGTATTGAGCCAAGAAGGTAAACCCATTACTTATTTAATAAAAATATTGAATGAATCCACAAATAAATATCCAATTTATGATTAGGATTCTTATGATATTGTGCAAGCACTTAATAAATGGAGATATTACCTATTATCACAATAATTTGTGTTTTTTATGGATCATCATGCTCTACAGCTCATTAACAAAGGCAAATTGAATAAAAGACATTAAATGGATAAAGTATCTCCAAATTTTCTCATATGTTTTGAAATATAGAAGTGGTAATTCAAATCGAGTGGCAATTGTCTTGAGTAGAATTTTATTGGTTTTGATACAATAAAATATCTTTATGTTGATAATTTAAACTTCAAGGAAGCTTATATAGTGTGTGAGGGTTGTTATCTGTAATTGTCCTTGGTAGGGTAATCGTGCCTTATAGGGAGAAACATAGTAGGGTCACGATTAAGAGTGTAAGTTTTAGCTCAATCGAGGGCCTCTAGAAATTTTTACAAGGTCAGATCCTTGTTATGATGTGATCTTAAAGGTGTAGTTGTGATCAACAAAGAGAAAGGAATGAAAGAGATAAAAGTAAATAGACTCAACAAAATAAAAGGGGGTGATGCATCAAAAGATCCGCTAAGATCTTCCTGCAAAAATATACCTAAATACTATGTGTCAATGGTAAACACTTCCTCTCCTTAACACAATGAAGCACATATAAGAGTTGCCAATTACATGTATGCATAAGAAGATGGGTCTGACTGGAGATCCAAACAAGTGACTAGTTTGAAAATAGATGCAGGCCCATCACACATACATACACTTAATAAAACAAAAGAATAGGAAAAATATTATAAATAAATACATACACATAGAAACGGTTCAATAAGAGGCCATAGATGGATATACAAAAAAATTGACATAGGCTCACATGTATATATATGCAAGCAATATCTTACAAATATTGTGCTAGAGTTGGGGGTTCAATATTACCCATAAACCACTCAAGAACTTACTATTTTTACAAAAATAAATGAAAGGAAAGTCTAAAAAATAATACTATTGCAAACTTGTAAATCCTTTACAAAGTTAATTCTATCCCTATTTATACTATACAAGGGGAGGGTTTTCCCTCCAAAACTCATATAGATATTTTTAGGTGGATCTCCTATTTTATGTTGAGTCATGGATCATATTATTTTCTATCCCTTTTATATTCTATGGATTTGAAGTTATGAATGTCAAATTTTCTTGGTCCCTTAGATGAGTAGCTACCACCTTTATTTCCATCTACATATTTTCAGAACTTCCCCTCATCTAGGTGTGGAATATTTCTTCATTTAGTGGTCTCGATATTTGAGCTACTTTTGTCATTGTTCCCATGCTACCATTGTCATTTCTTAGAGATATGACACATTCCTTTGCAATAAATGATGATATTACTTGAAGAATTTGTACCTTATTAGTTTTACTTTTAGGTTATTAGCATTTCTTCTTTAGAAGTTTTACTTGGGAATACTCGACTTTAGATCTTTGGTACTTTTATCTCTTGTACCTTTATAAAAACTTTTTCTCCTTTTCTTCTATTCATGGCTTAGGAACTTTTTATCTTTGGATATTTTTTGATCCTAAGATATGGCCTCTAATAATTGGAAATTTGTTATCAAGGTTTTCTTTCATGTTTTTCCATGACTCAAATCTCCACTTTTTTTTGTCAAGCAAAAGGTTTAATGATTCATCATTATAGCTCAAACAACTCTTAGGGGATATTTAGCCTACCAAATATAAGGAACTCAAAAAAATAGTTTCTCAGTCCATTGGGTATAGATTCAGGTAAATATATTTATTTGTTAGTATATATTTTCAGTTACTAGCCTTTATCTATTGGATAGGGATTTTTTCTATCTCATAAAATGGTTAGGACTTTTTCTATTCCTTTAAAAAAATTGTAGATGATCAGGACTTTTGCTATCTCATAAAATGGATATTTCTTATGATACATATTTAAAAAAAATGAGTGACTAGACTTTATATATTGGACATGGAGTTAAAAGCCCCTTACTAGCTACTCAGTCCTTTCTTCTTTATTTTTCTCCAATGTATTGGGTGAAATATTGTCACCTTTATGAAACTATGACTCCTTTGTATTTTTCTCATCCTAAGTAGGCAGGTGCCAAAAATAATGCTATGGTTGGTACCATTGAGATGAGGCCCCTGCCTATTAGTCAAACCTTCTTATGTCCTCTCATCCTTATAGATGAAGAGGTCCTTTGCATATGATGGCTCAACCTCTTAAAAAAGAATGATATCCCAGATGGAAGTTGCACGTTGTCCTACTTGGTCACCATAAGGGTAGAGGAGGTATGACACAAAATTTTCCTTCTCATCATGAGTCTTTTCAAATTTTGGCTATTTTGTAGACTCATGCCTTTCATGATGCATGTAGAGGGTCTCATTTAATATTTGTTCTTGTTTTTAAGGAGTGGTATAGATATCCTTTTTGTCCTCCATAAGGATGCTTTGCACCTCCCTTTATGATGTATCCTTGGAGTAAGATTTTAGCTCAGGTTCCACTTTATTTACCTCTTCTATGAAATCACACATGATTAACGCAACAAGCTAATCCCAATTGAAGATTGAATATGGAGACTAAGTGTTATATTTTTGGAAATCCTTTCCTTTTAGTGAAGCCACCAATAGCCTAAGGGCCACATCCTAATTCATGATGTTGTGCACAATGTAAATGAAAACTATTTATTATAGGTTCTCTAATGGGTATGTTTGTCCTTCACTAGTATATTTAAGCAAAATTTCTAGTGATGATCCTAGAAATGTTCCCCATGCAATTGGTGGTTCTAGAGGTCAAAATAGGTTCTTTTATCCCTAGGTAGGGTATTGATCTTAATATAGGGTAATTATCTTAGAATTATGGGTACTTTTTGGAATCAAAATTTCTATAAAGCAAAAGCTCAATATTATGACTGTTATCTTCCAATTCTCTAATTAGGCATGCACATGCTAATCATAGTTTAGATCACAATATTGGATGGATTAAATATTTCTCTAATCCAAATTCTAGAGTAGGATGCTATTCCTTGTTAACTAATAATATGTTGGCTCATTTAAGCTCAGTTAAATGTTTAAAGGTTAGGGATATAAATGAGTAAGGGTTAGGAGATAGTAATAAAATAGTGGACGAATAGAGCTAACAACATAAGCATCTAAAAGAAAGACCCATATTGCATAACAATTTCTAGTGTCCTACACTTAGAATTAATAGCATTCAAAACAAGTAATCTTCAATATCATAGACAAAATAGAGTTATACTTCAAGGAAGATTTTTCAATATCAAGATACTAGTAATCCAAATTACCAGAATAATATCATTATCGAGATTTAACAGAAAATAAATTCTTACAAGCACAAATTCAATCATGAAAATATTTCAATTGCTCTAAGTTAGTAATCCAATATCAGTAGAATAAACTAACCATAGTAGCAGTAACAGAAAAGCAATCCATAGTTTGAGGTAAAAATTCCAAGTAGTGTTCCTTCTATTAATTTGTAGAAAAATAGTACACATTAGGTCAAGCAAACACTCTAGAGTCAACCCTTCAAAATGAGGGTTTGACCTCCTTTTATAGTTTTTACATATTTTAAAATAAATTGAAAGAAATGGAACATTACAAGGAAAATAAAATGCCATATCAGTCTGATGCTGAGATGACAACATTTTATTTGCATTTGATAATAGGAAAAAATGTGTGATCTTATGTTCCTCTTCAACTTATTGGTTCCTCATGGCGGTTCAACTCCAAGTTGTCGAAGTCATGATCTAGGCCATCTTTCATTCTTGTAGATGTTATCTATCATAGATCTGTAATTGACTATAATAATGTTTTCTTGGTTCTTTTGCTTTGTTGATGCTTCATCTACTAGGTTTCTTCCTAAAATAGTTCATTTCATAAAGACTTTGGTTTTATGCATCTGAGATCTCGTCAGAATAACCTAACCATTGATCTATTCATGAACGACCAATATATAACTTTAAAGTCTTCGATAGTTTCATGGTGTGTAACATATCATATCTAACTTCCTTTTTAATAAATTATCACTTCCTTTGACCACTTTGATAGTGGGTTGGAGTAGGTTAGGCTTTAACATGAAAATATACTGCAAGGTGCATAGGATAGAGCATTGTGCTAGGCAATGACTCTTATTATTCAATTAGCTTTAGAGTTCATTCCCTTCTATGATGTAGAAAATGGTCTTAAATGTGTTTTAATATGTACCTTGAAATTTGTACCTCCTATTTTGACTATGGCTAACCATAAGATAGAGCGTCACTCTGGCCCATATGGGATACAACATAAGACACATGCAATATAAAACTTGTGCTAGTCCGCGACTTTATTTTCCATTTTTGTAATGTTTAACCATTTTTAATGCATGCTAGAACATGTGCAATGTGCCACTACAAAATGCTCTTAAAATATCATAGGGTAGAACAAGCTTTAAATAGCCTTAAGCTTATGTGAGCTAGAAAAATATGCGTTGTGCCAAGGTTCAAAAATAAGCAAGTGTAAACTTTGACTGCTTTGACCACAGATTAGAACCATGTCGGACATTGTACGAACTAAACATGTTGCAATCCGTTGAGATTTTAGACTTAATTAAATATGTCATGATCCATGAATTCAAAAGCATCTAAGTGAATTTTGACTATTTTTACTGCAGGATAGAACATCATGTCATGCACTACTGTAAAATAAATTGGATCTCACATAGGATAGAACATCTTTCTTTTCCTTGGAAAATATTTCAAAAAAAATTCTAAGGATGTGGCCATTTTGGGCCTACATTCTGGTGCCTCTCAGGGGGTTTTTATCACAAATCCTAAGAACTCAGAGTCTTATCCATTGGGCATCAAGAGTCAAAAATGATGAAATTTGCATATTATGCTTCATAGAATATGTGACTATTACTCAATAAAATATTTTTTAAAAATACTGAGAGAGTAACAATTCACATGGAACCATGTTAGAAACAATATACTTCAAAACTCTCACCATGGGCATTGCCTTAGCCTGGAAATATGGACTTATATCTCCTTTTATAACTTCAGTCAATTTGGACAAAATGCTGTCATGTATTTTCATTTCCTACCACAAGCCTCATGCTTTTATTAATGTTTCTTCTTATTCTTCTTTATTTTCCTTTTGGTTCTACTTTTGGATTTGCTTATCTAGTATCTTCTTTGTATCCTTAGCATCTTTCTCTAATTTTCATTTAGCTTGATATTCTTCAGCTTCTTCTTCTTCTTTAAAATTATTGTGCTTATATTTAGAGTTTGGATCTATCCCAAACAACTAAACCATTATCTTCAAAGTTTGCAAAGCCTAATTCCAAACAACATCAGTAGGGTTGGAGGTTTCTTTAAGTCACTTATGGACATATTCCAACATGGAGGTCTCTTCATAAGTCATAGAGTTACCTTTGTTTACTAGGTATTCCATCAGATATTTGAGCCTATTTAAGTCTTTAATCATCTGAGAGACTTACCTTTGATCAATCGTATCCTTCTAGCTATTTATCTTGAATTATTACAGCTATACATTTTTAATCTCTACTTTTGATAACAAAGTGTTGCTTTCAATCCACAGTGATGACAATTTAGAATTCCTTATAAGGGGAGGATAAGCTATAATATAAGGTATAATAGACTTAGAATCTTATGAGAATGAGGTAGTAGTGATGACAATTGAATTTGTACTGATTGCAGGGATTGCAATGGGGGAATACATAGGGATGGAAGTTGAAATCATGTAATGAGTTGGAAAGGATGAAATATTTTGCCCTTGTAATGTTACAAAATTTAATGGCTTTGAAATCAAAGATTAAATATCAGGAGATGATGTGAGTGGCATTTTGGATGAAGGTGGAGGATATGGATTGATTTACCCCTCCATGGTAGCTGATGAACTGGGTAATGACTCTTGAGGGGGAGAGGGTACATTTTTCTCAAAATTTTCTTAAGAATGGGAAGGGGATTCCTTTGTGGAAATAAAAGGAGAAGAATGTATAGAAATAATACCTTTTCCTATAGGAGTAGGATCCTTCATACTTTAGTGTTGTTCCTGCTATATTGATAGCTCTGCAACTGTAACAGGGACTTGTTCAACACTTTACCCCTGAACCATTTTCAATTTCTTATAGACATTTTTTTGAGCTTTCTCTACTGAATATTTAGCCTTTCTATTGTAAAATTGAAACACCGTAGGCTTCTCACTTTTTGTATCTTCCATAGATTTTTCTTCCTACAATACAACTTTAGCGATCAGAGTTAGCTTAGTTGTAGTTGTAGTGGTGAAACTCGTAGGAGTGAAGATAAAATCTTCATCTTTCTTTTTCCAATTAATATCAATCATAGGAGGTTCTCCACCTCTAGGAATTTAGGCATGTTAGTTGTCTATATGATTTCCATATTTGCTACCTTATCACCAGAGAAATGCATTTTGCTCATAATCTAAGCCCCTACATAATACTTATCTAATTTCTCCTGTGAAGGTTTGAATGCTTTTAAGGATTCTTCAGTCGTTGATGGGGAATTGCCCTCTACTGCTTGAAATTTCTCTTTTTCTTTTATTTCAGCCCTGATATAGCTTAATACCAAATTCTTGGCATCTTTGGCCCTCCAGGTTTTAATATATTTTTTATATCAGTCAGAGAACTCATCGTTAGCCTGTCAGCCCACTCTAGCCTTTTTTGTACCTATTTCCACTCCAATTATCCACCAATATACAATTATACTTTCATCCCATCCTTTTTTCTTTTTATTTCCTTAATCTTAGACTCTTTCAGATAGTGGTATTTATTCTTTTCAGGGTCAAAATCGACTATATGTTCATAAAAGTCTCTCCATGGGGGTAGTTGCTCCATTTTAGTGACATTCCACTCCAACAAAGGATTTTATGTATTATTCCTGCCCTCTTCGAAATGAGGCCTTGAATTATTTTTAAACTTGAGATATTTTTCCTTTTTTAGAGTGATGTTCCTCTTCGAAAACTTGTAATCAAGGTCATATCTCCATCTTTGTGGTATGTATAATAGTCCTAACCTTTCCAAATATTGGGTAATTTGTTCACCTTAACCCCTTATTGTTATCATTATATCATACAAATTGTGATATTAAGTCAAAATACTCTTCCTCCCTTTTCCAGAGATGAAATTTATGTTGATAAATCTTTCCTTCCTTAAGTACTCCAGGACCAATAGCCTACTAGTTACAAAATTAGGTAGTAAAAATTATTACCAGTAAAACCATAGAATATGATGACAATGCCCACTATAAGAATATACTAGTCCCCTTCTTCGATGTCCTCTAATCATAACAATTATTTATTCAACCTTGGAAACCTAGGGCATTTTCCATAAATGATTTTCAAGGTCAGACCTAGAAATTCCAAGTTGAACCCATAGCAGGATTCTGAGCTCCTCAGATGGCTGGTCCAATAATAAATAGGGATATGACATACTTTATCATTATTGCCTTTCATTGGGATCCAGGGCATCATATGCCTTATGAAAACAAAGAACATCCATACCAAATTTGAATAGTGCTAGAAGGAAGGATTCTATGAATATTTCTTCATCCTAACTAGCTGCTCATGCATTTGTTTGGAGAGAAAGGCAGGCTAGTAAAAATAAATTTGCTTGGCCCCTTCTTCCTCTACTTTGGTCATGTAAATTTTCTCATTCAAAATATAATACACACTGGATATTTTCTAGTCTCCCACATATTGATCAAAATCTAAACCCTCTAAGCAGGCTAGCATGAAGAACATCTCAGTATTGGTAAACTAGTCAATGGAAATTGGGGCCTTGGGCAAGGTATTCTCAGTATTAAACCTTTTGAATTGACTAAAAATCCATTTCTTGAACTTCATCTTGAGTATGTAAGTTGAAGGAATAATATTTGGCTTGTTCTGCTATATCAAAGGATTTATGTTTTACAAAGGCTTCTATTATAATAGAAAATAGATCATGATAGGCTTTAGTTATGATATTGAATAGGGTTTCATCCTTAAATGTATTAACTAATTTTGTCTCTGGGTCATAATATTTTACAATTGCAAAAACTAGTTCTAGGCAATGATGAACTGAATCACAGATGTAAAATGATAGGATGGAATTTACAACAATCAAACCTTGGAAATAAATCAACAACTCTTCAAGGTACCTATAGTCGATACTCCTTCTAAGATTAGTCCTCCTTATATGTGTCATTATAGTATCTGTTGATGCTCTTGTCTGTTTTATATAGCTTTCCAACCAATTTTCTCTATCCATTCATCTCCTTGAGCCCTTTTGTATGTGTTTTTTTGCTAAGCATCATTGATTGTTTGTTCTCTTCTATTTTTTGCAAATCATTCCTCACTGCTTTGATATGCGCTCTTTAGGTAGCTAAATTTAGCTTTTAAAATGAATGACAACCAAAATTTGAGCTTTAAATCCTCCCACATGCGTGCCTTCCACCATTAATGTGGACCTCATACAACTACCCATTGCACACTTCTCAAATCAAAATATGGGTGGCTTGGTGGTGGGAGATATCATGCTATCCAATGATTGGTCATGACCTAGAACATTTTTTCAATTGTGGCACTTTTCTATCCCTTTTCCTTCCAAGAGCAGCATGGAACATCTATTGCAGCCCATGACCACTTTTAGCATATTGAGCACAGTGTGGAGCACATGTAGTGTCCCACTGACACTCTTAGCACTTTTTCATGATTTGGACTTGTAGCCCCATTTTTTTATTATATATATTATTTCTCTGTACAAAATTTTTTTATAACAAAAAACAAAAGTATAATATAAATATATACATATATTACAAGAGAAAATTTATTCTTAATAAAAGTAGAGTTTGAGATGGAAACCATTAACCAGAATAGGTTGAATGTTTTCCTCTAAGTCTTCAATATGGGAAGAGTTGCTCTCTTTAACCTCAGCTACCTTGAAATGGCCATCTTATAAAGAGTCAAACTTCTGATGATATCCTGTATTAGCTCTCTCCACATTCCACTTCAAAATAGAGTCCCCTACTTTAATTTTTTTGTATCTAGCCTTATTATTAAACCATCCCTTAATATCAGATGAATGCTTCTAGAAATATTCATATGCTTGAGTCCTATTCTCTTCTAGATGGAGTAGATTTTTCAATCTAGTCTCGACTAAACCCTGATAAGGTTCTTCTTCTAAGTCTACCAGCTTAAGAGCCATTATTTCCAAATGAATAGGTAGAAATGCTTCTTTACCATACAATAAAGCATAAGGTGAGGTTTTAATAGAATTCTTGGTTGTGATCATATCTACCCATAGATCCTGCTCTAACAAGTGTCAAATTATTTTATTATATTTTAATGATATCTTTAGAATTCTCATCAGATTCTTATTATTTGACTCTGTTAATCCATTCCCTTGAGGATAGTAATTGGAAGAATTTTTATGGTGATACCATAATTGCTAGAAAACTCAATGTACTTAGATCTTATGAAGGCTGGACCATTTTCACTTACTATAGCTTCGGGAATACCAAATATTGCAATCAATCTTATGAAGTCAATTAACACTTCTTGATCTGATTTATTTGTGGGGATGGCTTCTACCCATATGGTAATGTAATTTATGGTAGTAATAATGTATTTATATCCTACTAAGGAATTTGGGTTAATTTTTCCAATGAAATCCAAACCCCATTATTGAAATGGCTCTTCTACCTGGATAGGCTTAAGGGGAAATGATGCATTTTTGGTTCTTCCCACATACTTTTGATATTCATCATAGGATATTTTTACTTTGAAGGTTTTATAAAAAATGGTAGGCCAATAATAGCCTACTCTAATTATTTTTAAAGCTATGACCCTTCCTAAAAAATGTCCTCCATATAACCCTCCATGAAATTCTTTAATAACCTTATTCTTCATACTGTCCTTCAAGCATATTAGAAGGACTCCATCCAAATTTCTTCTATAAAGTCATTTTGGTAGTAAGATATACTTTAAGGCTTGAAGCCTATATCTCCTCCTTTGTGATGGGTTAAGATCTTGACAACGAATCCCTATATGGAAATATCTACTCATTTGATCAACCCAGTATGAATCTATTGATTGAGGCTTTCCAGCTTTATATTCTGATGTTGATTGATAAGCTATCATTTATTCAGTAGACATATTCTATGTTAACCCTTAGCACAATTCTCTACCTTTGACCAACTTGGTAGGATGAATTTCTACATAATACTCTTATATCTTGATAATCCAACATGCTCTTTTGTCTCCTAGCTCATTGTAAAATAGAACTTCTTACATCTGAGTGAACTACATATACTAGGGTTTCACTTTGAGCCAAGTATTACCTAAATTTTTTGAATGACTTCATCACTGCAAAGACCTATCTTTTGATGAAGTTGTATTTAATCTGATACTCATGGAGAGTTTGGCTACAGAAAAATATAGGGTGTTCTTCCCCATCATAATTCTTCTGAGTAAGCATAGATGCATAGATCTCTTCAGCTCCATAAGCATGCATTATGAAATTCCTACTCAAATCAAGATTCACCATAATGGGAGTGTTGAGTGGTATTTTCACCCAGTTGTGAAAGTACACTCTCCTTTAGGATTTGGGTTCCAAATCCCCTCTTGCAAAGAAGTTAAACAAACAACTTCTCCAAGGTCTCCGTTGTATTAGCATTTGCATATGTGTATTAGTAATCTCAAATAAAGATATTCAATTTAAATGCTTGGAACACCTTAGTGATTGCAAGTAACTGTAAACAAGGGGCAATGTTGGTTTATTTCATCATGAAACTTTAGTGATTGTTCATTGTTTTTTTGGATTTTGGAATTTTTTAAATGTTTATTTTAATGCCTGAAGATTTAAAATAAGTTAAAATTTTTGGAAAAAAATAAAATGCAGAAAATGAAAATGAAATGCAGAAAAACTGAAAATAAAATGCACTCAGTATGATGCTATCCTGTTCCGACAAAACCGAAGATGTGAGGTCTCCATGCATGCAACCTAACCTATTGGACTTGCAAAACAAGCACAATCCCCATAGACTAAGTGTTGGTTCCTAGGGTACGAAATAAAATTCAGATTTCAAATATTCGCCTAATGTAACCCAAAAAAAATGGCATTAACATTATCTATAAATTCGAAATCTGAAAAATGAAAGAATAAACATTAAATCCATAGCATGCAAAGAAAATCTCCTTCTTTCTTGCCCACAAGATGCAAATTTCTGAACACTTCATTAAAAATATGTCATTTTACAATAGCAGAATTTCTGGTTTTTCCAAACCAGTCTGTGGAAGAAAAACAACTCAAACAGGTCCAGAATGGCCTTCTCGCCTTCAACTCTGCTTGCAGCGGTTTCCACCCCCTTTTTTGGCCTCTTTGAATGGCGTATTTAAACTTCTAAAAAATTGTTTCTCCTTCCATGACGGTTCGTTTTATTTTCTGATGGCTGTTCATTTCACCTTCCCTTGTATGCGTGTGTTTCGGTTTCCATTTTGTGGCCCTTCGCCACGAAAATGTAACATGTCACGATATAACAAATTTTTTCTTTCTTCTCTCTCTTTTCTTTGAATCATGAAAATGCAACATGTCGCGATATCGCGACACTTTTTCTCTTTTGACCGTGACCATGCAACATGTCGCGATATCGTGACACTTTTTCTTTTTGCGGAATGCAACATGTCAGATATGTGACACTTTTTTTTTGGAATGCAACATGTCACGATATCGTGACACTTTTTCTCTTTTGGCCATGAAAGTGCAACATGTCGCGATATCGCGACACTTTTTCTCTTTTGGCCGCGACGATGCAACATGTCACGATATCGTGACACTTTTTCCTTTTGGCCGTGAAGATGCAACATGTCGCGATATCGCGACACTTTTTCTTGTTTGGCCGTGAAAATGCAACATGTCATGATATCGTGACACTTTTTGAGCAACATGTCGGATATCGGACACTTTTTTGGGAAAATGCAACATGTCGTGATATCGCGACACTTTTTCTCTTTTGGCCGCGAAAATGCAACATGTCGCGATATCGCGACACTTTTTCTCTTTTGGCCGTGATGATGCAACATGTCGCGATATCGTGACACCTTTTCTCCTTTGGCCGTGAAACTGCAACATGTCACGATATCGCGACACTTTTTCTCTTTTGGCCGCGAAGGTGCAACATGTCGCGATATCGCGACACTTTTTCTTTGGCCTGTCGTATCGCCTTTTCTTTTGGTGATGCAACATGTCGCGATATCGTGACACTTTTCTCTTTGGCCGTGAAACTGCAACATGTCGCGATATCGCGACACTTTTTCTCTTTTGGCCGTGAAACTACAACATGTCGCGATATCGCGACACTTTTTCTCCTTGTGGTGTTTTGCTTTTTTCCTTGATCTTTAGCCTATGGGCCACTTCGGTCTTCTTGGAACACATGCAAAAAATGTGGGTCCCCAATTTTGGGGTACGTTGTGGAGCAGCCACAACAAATGGCGACTCTGTTGGGAAATGCTCCCGAGCATTTCGGTGAGAACTCAACTTGAAAACACAGACTCAAATACAAGCGTCAGAAAATATCCCAAGAATGAAACTAGACGAGAAATACATGAAGCATTAGAATTATTAAGCATCAGCTCGGTGTGTGCAATGTTCTTCATTCCCTATCGTTTGAAATTGATCAACATTCCATTGTCAGTTTCACTTATGATTCGTATGCAAGGCTATGAATGATTTGTGCAGGATTTGACGTATGACAACTATGTTAGAGATATAACAACCTGCTTTGCAAAGGCTCAAACCTTCTAGTATCATGAACAAACATATTAAAAGCTGTCAAACCCTCTTAGGACCAAATATATGTATACTGAATTAATTTACTAGATCCCAAAGTTGGTTATGTGTCACTACCATCTTGAACCCATGTGCAAGTGTAAGTGAAATCAGAGCTTTGGGGAATAGGATTCCCAACCTAAGCGAGATGGGAATTTAACCCTATCCTTACTACTCGGATCTGGAGTTCATTACCTCATCTTGAACAAAATGATTTAACCTGTTATGGATGAAACTGTCAAGCTAGCCTATCCGTTTGAGCAATCGGTGGTCTTGTTTTTAGACAAGACATGTTGCCACGCATGAGCATACTCCACTGCCAACCAGGCGTCTATAGCCCCGATGGAGATTAACCCCATAATCCATGATTTGGCTCTACTTTTGATTTCTTGGACCTTGGGGATGACTACCCATCCTTGCAAGGGACATGTAGTACGATCCTTCCAATCCAATATTAATAGAGAAATGAAAAAATATTTGCTTTGGAATTTCAAGTTCTTGAGTGGGCAAAATAGAAGCTTTGGGGAATCGGATTCTCAACCTAAGCGAGATGAGAATTAGACCCTATCCTTACTACTCCATGAAGGTCAAATCAGAGCTTTGGGGAATTGGATCCTCAACCTAAGTTCGATGAGGATTTAACCCTATCCTTACTACTCTAATTTTAGGCTTTAAGCATTATGGGAGTGGTAAAAACCACTGTTTAAGGATTATGTTGCATGATGGGACAGACACGAAATATTCCTTTCGCCTCACCGTTTCTTCCAAGTATGGTTTTGACCATTTTTCTCAAGATCCTCTTTAATATGTGTAGAACGTGCTTGGTTCAAGATAGTTCGGGCATCAGTTCCCAACCTTAGGATCCTTTTAGTATATGTTATGTAATAACCCTAAGAGGATTCGACACCTTTTCAATGATTGTACATGAAATGAAGATGCAACTGAGATGAAATGTATATGCAATGCGGAATGTAATATGAGATATGAATGCATTGCTCCTTTTGAAATGCGGATGGAGTATATATCACCTACTTTACCATAATTTATAAAACTGACAACTTCATGCATCACAGGTTCCAAACGATATTCTTTAATGTGTTTGCGATACTCGTGGAGCTTTCTGCAACACAATTCCGATGTTTCATATTCTCCTAGTCTTAGTCAACATTCATAAGGACTTAAGTTGACAAACCAAAAGTGTCCAAAGGACCAACACACAAAACTTAAAACCAAAATGAAATCCAATCCAAAACCAAAACACGAAAACCAAAAGTATATACAAATGTACAATATAATGCAAGATGGTGCAAAAGTTTGGATTATCATTTTCCCGGATCCCAAACCTGATTGGAATTCTTTAAAAGATGTATGACGTGATACGCATACCAAGTTTTGTAGGAATCCAACAAAAAACAAGATCAAACCAAACAAAGAAACAAACTTCCACTTGCCCCTCTCACCATACCAATTTGATTTAGTTTCATTAATAATCCTATGGTGGAGTTTCCAGTTTTCAAATTGATTAGACAATGATTGATATTCAATTCCTTTATGTCTATTCTTTAAGATGTCCTTTCCGCACTTTGATTCATGGTGTAGAAATAAGCTTTCATTTTCATTCAATAAAGCCATAACATTAATAATATTTGAATCAAACCATTCATTAGGCAAACCTTCATTCGAATTTTGCATGGTGAAACCAAAAAGGTGAGATTTTACCTTTGGCATGTTTTCATTTGACCTTACTTGAAGAGGATTTGAAAATTCCTCTTTTCTCTCATGACATTCATCATCATGTAGCACTTGTTCTTTCTCCATGACTTGTTTATCAAAGGCACCAAACTTAGGTACCCAATTGAAAATATGTCCATCCCTTTCAAACCATAAGTCTTGTCTATCTAGGGGTGGGTTAACTAACACATTTCCGTGATCAATCACTTGGGTTGTTTTGGGTAACGTGAGATTTTCAATTGGATCATCAATGATATCAAACCCAAATGATTTAGGTTTTGTAATTTTCTCATTTTGAAATGGCATAATCATTGTAGCACAAGTAAGTGGATCAAGATTTTCAATTTCTTTTCCTTCAAAGGAATCTAGAGCAAATGACTCTCTTTCTTGATTCATGGTTGTAGAATCCTTATCATGTTCCAAAATTTGATGAGATTCTAATTCCTCTTCCAAAAATTTCTCAAATTGTACAGGATTTATAGTATCCTCATGTGAGGAAGCAATTGAGTTATCCTGCATATTAATTGACACAACAAGTTTATTAGAAGATTTAGATTGATAATGTTCTTCCCATTTCTTCCACGAATCATAGTAATCATCCTCCAAGTTCAAATTGTGACGCTCAAGTACTTCTTCTTCATCTTCTGATTCATCAACATGTTTCTCATCCCATTCATCTTCACCTTCCTCATTCTCACTCTCTTGACGATATAGAGTTTCCACCACCAAAATGTTGTCCTCTCCTTGTTGATGTTGGGGTGGACCATTATTTGGCACAAGTTCCAAATCATCCACTTGAGCTTGGAGACAATGGGTATACCTAGCCATTTCGGGACAATTCCTTTCATTATGCTCCTTTGTATTATGCAATCTACACCCCTTTTCCCATGCAAAATCAGAAATATTAAGAATGGAACTAGAGTGACTTGGTTCTGTAGAAGTATCTATCTGATTAGCAATAGGGGAAGGCACACCCCCATTGTTTGGCTTCGTATTCCATTGTCTCCCTCTATTGTTGAAATTTTGATTTGGGTGAGGGGCATGGGATTCATACTTCTATTTTTGAACCAAATCATTACTCAATTTGTGAATCATCTTTTTGAGTTCTTCAACCTCTGAATAAATCTCTTTTGGTTGAGCTATGTTATTGCTAGTTCCAATAGGATTTGCGTAATTGGTGAGATCTTGACTTAACATTTGAGTTGGATTTTGAGCCACTTGATTTGCGTAGGGATTCACACTTTGAATCGGAATTGGATTGGGAGGGGGGGGGGGGGGTGCGTAAGCGGGTGTTGATGAATATGGTTGTTGATAAGGCAAAGCATTTATGCCTGATATTTGTGGTGCCATGATCTGATTCATCATAGGAGCTTGACCATATGGACCATATTGTCCTACCATAGGCATCTGGGAAAACCCATAACCCTGTGGTGTCATTTGTTGTTCAATGGTCATAGCTTCATTGTAGGCTAGAGCAAGCGTGGTAACTTGAGGATTTCGCCTTGCAAACATTGTCGTCATAGGATCCAATGCCCCAAAATATATTTGCAAAGCTACTACGGGATCAATGGCAAAATGCCGAATTGCTCTATTATAGCACTTCTGAAATCTCTGATTAAAAGTTTGGATTGGCTCACCCTGGCCTCTTTTGCATGTAATGAACTGATTATAGATGATTGTGGGATCTAATGGTGACCTGAATTGGTTGACAAAAGCATTCTCCATTTGCATCCATGACGTAATGGAACCAGTAGGTAAGCAAATATACCATTCGTAAGCCACTTGGTCTAGGCTCATGGGGAAGAGTCTACAAGCCACATCTTCATGTTGGACTTGCAATCTTATCAAAACATCCCTATAGGCCTGAATATGTTCTTCTACGGTCCTTGGGCCATCCGATTTGTATTTGGGCAAAAATCTCTCTATATTCTTAGGGATCTCGTGAATATCCCCTGCAATATTCAAAGGAATGTTATGGGCTCCGTACCAAGGAGCTGGTGGAGGTTGGGCCATTTGATTCAAAATCGATGATGATAACCCTACAAGAACCTGACAAAACTCTCAGTACCTCAAAGAAAACCTGCGACACATAGAAAATCCTACAATTAATGAAATTCAAAGAATAACTTCAAAATCAATTTGTTAGTCATGAAAGAAGGAACCTTGACAAAGCAATATTCTAAAAATGTAAGTTTCTGATTCACCAGATCGCATATGCGCAAGTGAAGAGCATACTCCTAGTGTTGTAGGCTTTCTGATTCACAAGATCGCATTACGCGTAGGTGAAGAGCATAATACCGAAAACAAATACATTTTTAGACAAAATAATTCCTTACAAATTAGCATCAACCAAGAGATGTATCCATTAAAATCGAATGAAAGTAATTGCATGGAGACAACCTCGTTAGTCAAGACCAATTTTTATTTTTTAAATCAAATCAAAACACATTATTCCTGTATGAACAATCAAAAGCGTTAGAACAATGCATAGCAATTCATGTCCTCCTTTTAACAGTACAAGGTTGTATTATTAAAAGAGGGCTAAAGATAATAATCAATAGGGCATGAAATATTCAAAATTTAAATCCCTATAGCATTTAAATCACTCTGAAATAAAACAATTCAGGCCCTCCTTCTAGCGCCAATCTGTTGAGTGGTATTTTCACCCGATTGTGAAAGTACACTCTCCTTTAGGATTTGGGTTCCAAATCCCCTCTTGCAAAGAAGTTAAACAAACAACTTCTCCAAGGTCTCCGTTGTATTAGCATTTGCATATGTGTATTAGTAATCTCAAATAAAGATATTCAATTTAAATGCTTGGAACACCTTAGTGATTGCAAGTAAGCGTAAACAAGGGGCAATGTTGGTTTATTTCATCATGAAACTTTAGTGATTGTTCATTGTTTTTTTGGATTTTGGAATTTTTTAAATGTTTATTTTAATGCCTGAAGATTTAAAATAAGTTAAAATTTTTGGAAAAAAATAAAATGCGAAAAAATGAAAATGAAATGCGAGAAAAACTGAAAATAAAATGCACTCAGTATGATGCTATCCTGTTTCGACAAAACCGAAGATGTGAGGTCTCCATGCATGCAACCTAACCTATTGGACTTGCAAAACAAGCACAATCCCCATAGACTAAGTGCTGGTTCCTAGGGTACGAAATAAAATTCAGATTTCAAATATTCGCCTAATGTAACCCAAAAAAAATGGCATTAACATTATCTATAAATTCGAAATCTGAAAAATGAAAGAATAAACATTAAATCCATAGCATGCAAAGAAAATCTCCTTCTTTCTTGCCCACAAGATGCAAATTTCTGAACACTTCTGCATTAAAAATATGTCATTTTACAATAGCAGAATTTCTGGTTTTTCCAAACCAGTCTGTGGAAGAAAAACAACTCAAACAGGTCCAGAATGGCCTTCTCGCCTTCAACTCTGCAACTCTGCTTGCAGCGGTTTCCACCCCCTTTTCTGGCCTCTTTGAATGGCGTATTTAAACTTCTAAAAAATTGTTTCTCCTTCCATGACGGTTCGTTTCATTTTTCGATGGTTGTTCGTTTCACCTTCCCTGACTGTTCGTTTCACCTTCCCTTGTATGCGTGTGTTTCGGTTTCCATTTTGTGGTCCTTCACCGCAAAAATGTAACATGTCGCGATATCGTGACATTTTTTCTTTCTTCTCTCTCTCTTTGCTTTGAATCATGAAAATGCAACATGTCGCGATATCGCGACACTTTTTCTCTTTTGACCGTGACCATGCAACATGTCGCGATATCGCGACACTTTTCTTTTTGGAAAATGCAACATGTCGCGATATCGTGACACTTTTCTTGTTTGGCCGTGAAAATGCAACATGTCACGATATCGCGACACTTTTCTCTTTTGACCGTGACCATGCAACATGTCGCGATATCGCGACACTTTTCTCTTTTGATCGTGAAAATGCAACATGTCGCGATATCGTGACACTTTTCCTTTTGGCCGCGACGAATGCAACATGTCACGATATCGTGACACTTTTTCTTGTTTGGCCATGAAAACGCAACATGTCGCGATATCGCGACACTTTTTCTCTGCTCTTTCTTTTTGCTTTGTCCTGAAAATGCAACATGTCGCGATATCGCGACACTTTTCTTCCTCGTTCTTTCTTTTCTCTTTTGGTCGCGAAAATGCAACATGTCACGATATCGCGACACTTTTCTCTTTTGACCGCGACCATGCAACATGTCGCGATATCGCGACACTTTTTCTCTTTTGGCCATGACGGTGCAACATGTCACGATATCACGACACCTTTTCTCCTTTGGCCGTGAAACTGCAACATGTCACGATATCGTGACACTTTTCTCTTTTGGCCATGATGGTGCAACATGTCGCGATATCGCGACACTTTTTCTCCTTTGGCCGTGAAACTGCAACATGTCACGATATCACGACACTTTTTCTCTTTTGGCCACGACGGTGCAACATGTCGCGATATCGCGACACCTTTTCTCCTTTGGCCGTGAAACTGCAACATGTCGCGATATCGCGACACTTTTTCTCTTTTGGCCATGAAACTGCAACATGTCGCGATATCGCGACACTTTTTCTCCTTGTGGTGTTTTGCTTTTTTCCTTGATCTTTAGCCTATGGGCCACTTCGGTCTTCTTGGAACACATGCAAAAAATGTGGGTCCCCAATTTTGGGGTACGTTGTGGAGCAGCCACAATAGGGAGTAATGGCAATGGATTATTTAATAATATCAAAATATTATTTCGTTATTTCAGTCCATTTAAAATCTACATTTTTCTTTAGCAACTTTGATATGGGCTTCACCATTTGAGCAAAATATGATATGAACTTCCTAACAAAGTTGATATATCCAAATAAGGACTCCAAGGCTTTCTTTTTCATGGGCAAGGGAAGGGTAAGAATTGATTTAACTATGTCTGAATCAATAGATATCCCTTATTTATAAACCACATGGCCCAACAACTTCCCTTTGTGAACTACAAAGAATGACTTATTTGAATTAAGAAAGATACCAAATTCTCTTTATTTCTCAAATAGTTGATGGTAAGACCCCAAGGTCTTACTATAAAATTATTAACAAATTAATGTAAATGTAATCGTAGGCCACTCAAAGGGGGTTCCCTTGTAATCGCTTTGCCACTATAGGGGGCTCCCTCCTTAGAATCTATGCTTCTTATTCTTCTTATTAGATGATTAGATATGGATGGCCAACCTAATATATATATCTACCCTAAAGCTATGTTTGTGAAGAGACATGATGGTTCACGTATGAAGAGACGTGATAGTTCATGTTATGAAGAGCTGCGATGGTTCACTTTATAAGTTAATAATATAATAATTAAATGATTAATAATACTAACTAATACTAACTAATAATGTTAGGATTGAGGATCCTAACATGCCACCCTCCTTAAAAAGAGCTTTGTCCTCAAAGCTCAATGTGAGGAGCTTTATATTTTGTTTTTCAAAAAGGATCTGTGTAAGTTATTGGACTCTTTTAATGGCATCCTTTCGTAGGCAGGGATATCAAGAAGGATGAAGCATTAGCGGGGGGTTGCCAAGAACAATAGTAGAATATTCCTTAGGAAAATCATGATGACAATGGGATGGAAACCCTTGGGGTTCCTCAAATACTTTAGAATGATGCATCAAAAGTTATGGTAATGATTTCATATCCTTTTTTGGTTCCTTGGTAGAGCCAAAAGAGAAGGATTGTGTAGTCACTCTGCATTGGTTCCGAATAGGTTTGGTCATATGGAAAAGAACTCACTATTGGTGAGGAAGGTATGTGTAGGTCTTGTAGAGTGCATGTTTGGATAGCATTGATAACTTTGGGTATGTCTACCTCATTCTTGCTTGGTACATCAATCCCTTCTTGCACATCGACCTCATTGTCTTCATTGCAGTGAGTAGGTGCACTGGTCGCTTCAGACACAACTACCTCATCTGCTTGCTCTATGGAGAGACAAGGATAAAATTTCTTCAATAAATACAATGTTAGTGTAGAAAATTTATGATGGGGTCCAAATTATTCATCACAATTATCACAGAGTCCTTTTGCTCATCATTGCTTCATCTCCTCAAATATAAGATGTTTAATTCATAAATTTCGGTTAGATTTGGGGGTTGTGTAAGTGTTTTGTGCCCTTCCATTATGCATAGGTTTGGGAGCAATGTAAGTGGTCGAAATTTTTTCCATAAGTGGTTTCCCTAATTGTTGTTGTGCATTGATTTTATCTTCAGCTAATTTTACCAATCCATAGGTTTGCATCATGGTATAGGGATTGAACCTTGTCACCTCCATTCTAATTTCCTCTTTTAATCCCCTAATGAAGCCATTGATGAGAATTGATTCATCCAATATTATGTTGTGTTTGGTGATATCCTCAAAACAATTTTGATACTCACGCACAAAAGTGATTTGATGAATATCTTTAAGAAATTCCCACATGACTGGGTCCCACATGGCTCTGATACCAATGGTAAGACCCCAAGGTCTTACTATAAAATTATTAACAAATTAATGTAAATGTAATCGCAGGCCACTCAAAGGGGGATCCCTTGTAATCGCTTTGCCACTATAGGGGGCTCCCTCATTTCAATCTATGCTTATTATTCTTCTTCTTGGATGATTTTATATGGATGGCCAACCTAATATATATATCTACCATAAAGCTACGTTGGTGAAGAGACATGATGGTTCACGTATGAAGAGACCTGATGGTTCATGTTATGAAGGGTTGTGATGGTTCACTTTATAAGTTAATAATATAATAATTAAATGATTAATAATACTAACTAATACTAACTAATAATGTTAGGATTGAGGATCCTAAAAATTGCTCTAAGTGCATCAAGTGATCTTGTTTCTCATGAGTTAACACAATCATA
This sequence comes from Wollemia nobilis, assembly GCA_028583015.1. Taxonomy (NCBI): domain Eukaryota; kingdom Viridiplantae; phylum Streptophyta; class Pinopsida; order Araucariales; family Araucariaceae; genus Wollemia; species Wollemia nobilis. Next base: position 834,196 of record JAQPPZ010003370.1, on the reverse strand, counting down.
ACATCCAACTATATCAAAATGAATTTATTAATTAGCTCTCCAAATGCATAATCTATGGCTCTCTAGAATGTAGCCCCCACACTCGACAAACCAAATGGCATTATTTCATAGGAAAACATACCTCATTTGGTAGTAAATATCATCTAGAATTGATCCTCATATTTCACCTAGATCTAGTTATAATTAGAGAAGTTGTATAGTAGTGAGAACCTCTCCGTATCTACAACAATCTGTAAAAACTAGTCGATCTGAGGAAGAGGGTAGTGATCCTTCAATGATGCCTGATTCAAATTCCTAAAATCTACATATATGCATATGTCTCCATTATTCTTCCTCATAGGGACCAAGTTAGGTACCCATGTAGAGTGCTTAATTGGATATATAATTTTAGCCTTAAGTAGTTTAAATATCTCTTCTCTTATTATAGATTCAATCATGGGGTTCATAAGCCTCTATTTTTGTCTAAAATTCTTTACATTTGGTTCCATCTCGATTGTATTTTAGATCACCCTTTTATCATATACCTTAAGATATTCATAGGACCAAGCCACAATGTCCTAGTATTTTAGGCATAAGGCTTTAATCTCTTCCACCTATTTTGGAGAACATTAGATACCAACTTTGAGCTTCTTTTCCTTCTCAATATTGATCTCCTTATACATTTTCTCATTGATCTCTGTAGCTTTGATTTTCTTCCTATATTTGTTATCAAAGAGGCTTTCAAGTATGGCCAACCCTCTTGGTATATAATTTCTTTTAATTGGATAACATCTTGTTTGTTAAATTCATCTAGAACTTCTTCCTGGATAGTGGATAAAAAAGCCTCTCTTACCAAGAAGTCAATGATCTATTCATCACTCTTAAATATCTGCCTATAAAATCTATTTGTCTAAGACTGTAGGTCTGAAAATCATTTTGATTATTTTGTCCTTAGGAACTCTTATATTTGCAGAAGGGTTAAAATTAGATCCCTTTACTACCAAAGAGTCAGTCAACATATTTTGCCTTCTAGGGACATAATGAATATTGAGGGCATAAAAATATTCCTTAAAATCCCATACCCTATTTTTGTATGCTTTCAGGTAATGGTAATTATTGCTACACCTCTATCTTACATGATTTACTATTAGCTCAAAGTCACCATATGCATTCAATATCTTGATACCCATGCTCTCAGATTACATCAACCTTAAGAATAAAACTTCATACTCGACAACATTATTGGTACAGGATCATGTTAGCCTATATGAAAAGCTCTTTACACCTTCTTATGGATACTGCAAAATTACACCAGCACTAGCTCCATTTCTACATCTTGTATCATCAAAGTGCATGGTCCAAGCCTTTATTTCCATCAAAGAATAATTGGATATGGCAGGGATATTTTTCTCTGGTTCTAGGGAGATACTGTACTTGCCCATTTCTATTCTAAACTAGCTATAATCTTCTATGAATGGTAGCTCATCCTCAACCTCTAGTTCTTAAAAACTTTCTAATATTTTAAAATCATCTAGAGGTGTGAGGTTACACATGTCCTCTTCAATTTTATCAATGTGATATGATATAGGCTTCTCAAGTGTGATCCTTATTCTCTTTCCTTTGAAGGGAATCACCATATTGGAATAATCCAAATACATACATCCTCCTAATTTTGCAATGAACTATCTAGAAATACAGAATAAAATAAGGCTCTAGGTCTACAACCACAATCTCTTGTACAATTCTCACCTTTTGGGCTCTATGCAAATTCATAAATACATATTTTATTACTCCAACAATCTTTACTGGTGTTCAATCCAATAATAAAACTCCAAGACAGGATCTGATATACTCCATATCAATCTCATTATAGACTACCTTGGACATAACTATGGTAGAGGCTCTTGAATCAATCATACAGTTGTGAACTATCCAACCCTCCATATGCAAATAAATATACAGTGAGGGGGTTTATTTTTTAAAACAACAAGAGACATCTTATATTTTTCAAAAGACATGGTGAGGATAGTAGTGGCTTACTTTTCTTGACGATTATTACTCAAAGAAGCTTTCAGTAGATCAATTTGACTAGGAATAAAGAGGGTATTATAGAGGATATATTTGGAGGGAATATTTTTTATCTCTTCTACAATATTATATTTTGATTTTGCTAAAGTAGGATTATCAGGATTTCTCTCTGGCTCACCATACTTTCTCTTGTATTATTGTGTGGCTTAAATCCTTTACCTCTTAGTTATAGAGGGGAACCAAAGCTCTTCTTGTGCTTCACTTTTGGATCCCATCCTCTCTTTATCATTTTCCTTGTCAAACTGCCTATGGAAATAACCTCCTTTTCTTGGCCTTTAGGCACTATATCCCTCTTTTCAATGGCTTGAGGGATAGAAAATTGGTCATTATTGTATAGAGGAGGATATTTATTCTTCTGAGAAGGGACTTGAAATTGCCCCATATTCTATGGATCAACCTACAATGTCTTCTTTCCAGATACTTTCATAACAACAATAGGTCCCTTTTCATCAAGATCTTACCCAATCATGATCTGGTGTGGTTTCTAGAGTATATTGACTCTGCATTTATAATTTCTCTCTACCTTATATATGGCTTATTGCACATGATTTTGATACATTACACATGACTATGAGTCATGGGGATCATTACACACAAGTCACCATACATTCATAAGGTTGATTTTTGAGGAGTATTTTGGATTCTGGTGTTGACTCTGATTTCAATACTATTGTTGGTACCAAAATTCTAATCTTTATTTACATAGGGAAAACTTATTTGTTGTGATATCTCTATCTCTCTCTTATCCAATGAATTCATCTTGTTAATAAGAGTTTACAAAGTGTTTTGAATGTCAAAAATCATAAAATATTCTTGGGATGCTTGAGATAGAAGAGGAGGGAAAGAAATTGCAGTAGAATACAATTTGAGAAGGGGAATTAGAGTCATATTTGGAGATGGTGATGAAATATGGGGGAGGTACATGTAAGAATACATATTTGCTTGACCTTGGGTATTAGGAATTTTATAACATTAAGGCATTATAGTATTTGGAGGTAACCTCCGCACATTGATAAGAATATTTTTAGCTTGGACAACTACAATATAAACCTAGGGAAAAGTATACACCCCTGCCTATTGAATTTGTAAGACTAATTCCAACCCAAGGGCTCTAATATAATACATAAAATAAAGGGTTGTAGCTAGCCTAGATTTAGGTTGAATTCTCTTCCAAGTTCTAATAAATTTCAAATTAAAGCCTAAAACTGATTCTTTCTAATGTTTTTGCATGGATGTAAACTAGTTTATCAGGGATAAGGGATCAGTATACTCATTGAATTGTTCTATGAAAGGTTGTACTAAATCAATCCATGAATTAATGCTATTATCCTCTAAAGTCCGAAACCGGTGTATGAATTTCCCTCTAAATGACATGGCTAGGATTCTGACAATGACATCTTCATTATTTATATTATGAATTGCTGCTAGATTTAGAATACCTTGGTAGTGCTCATACGTATTTTTGCCTGATCCATAATAGGTAGGGATGTATTTGGATACAACTTGGGGAATATCATGTATATGAGCAAGTTTCAGGGGGCCACCTATATTCCAACTAGGATACTTCTACAACGGTAGGTTTGGGGCCACATTACTATTTTGAGCCATATTTTTGACCACTGCTCTTACTGAAGGTGGTCTTGGAGGCACATCAGGTTGAATTTTTGGAGGAATTTCATATTATTGGAAATCTGAGTTCAAATTCCTTAAGAAAATAGATCCTCTCAAAGGGAGCTCATAATAGATGAAATACTCTAGGTTATTCTTTGTATATGACCTAGTATTCATGAAAACTATGAGCTATCAAAAGGCATTTTCTAGATTATTGAAATCATGGAGTCGCTATATGAATTTACTGACCACTAATTTTAAGGTCAAGATAATTCACCATATCTTTATTCCTCTAGAAAAAGGTAAAGGTAGAAAAAGTGGGTTAACTAGTGTTCTTGTTAATAGGTCCCACCGAGTATGCCAAAAAATTTTGGGATCCATATTTCCATCAAGCAAAAGTTCTCTACTATGATTTTTATCTTCCAATTCTTTAATAAGACATGCACACTCTAATCACATTTTAGACTGCAATATTGGATGGATTAAATATTGCTCTAATCCAACCTCCAAAGTAGGTTGGTATTCCTTGTCAACTAGTAAGATGTTGACTCATTTAAGCTTAGTTAAATTTTTAAAGGGTATATATAGAAATGAGTAAGGGTTAGAAAATAGTAATCAGACAGTGGACAGATAAATCTAACAACATGGGCATCTACAGGAAAAACCCATTTTACATAACAATTTCCATTGTCTCACACATAGAATTAACAACATTGAAAACAAGTAATCTTCAATATCATAGACAAAACAAATTTATGCTTTAAGAAAGTTATTTCAATATCAAGATAATAATAATTCAAATTAGAAAAATAATATCAGTATCAATATTTAACAAAAAATAAATTCTTACAAGCACAAATTCAATCATTATAAGATTTCAATTGCTCTAAGTTAGCAATACAATATCAATAGAATAGACTAACCATAGTAGCAATAACAGAAAATCAATCCACAACTTGAATATCTTAAAAATTATAGAAGACACCAGTTTGAGGTAAACATTCCAAGTAGTGTTCTTTCTATTGATTTGCATACAAATATTACACATTAGGGTAAGAAAACACTCTAGAGCCAACCCTTCAGAATGAGGGTTCAACCTCCTTTTATAGTTTTTACATGTTTTAAAATAAATTGAAAGAAATGGAACATTACAAGGAAAATGAAATGCCATATCATCCCTATGCTGATGTGGAAGCCTCTAATTTACATTTGAGAAGAGGAAAAATTGTGTGATCTTTATTTCTTCTACAACTTGTTGATTCTTCATGGTAGTTTGGCTCTACGCTGTTGAAGTTGTGATCTAGGCCATATTTTATTCTTGTAGATGCTATCTGTCGTAGATCTACAATTTACTGCAACCACATTTTTTTGGTTCTTTGGCTTTGTTGACACTTCATCTGCTAGCTTTCTTTTTCAAATAGTTTGTGTCGTAAAGAATCTACTTTTATGCATCTGAGATCTTGTTAGAATAATCTAGCCATTAATCTATTCATGAACAGTCAAGATCAAAGCTTGAAATTCTTTGATAGCTTCGCAGCATGGAACATGTCATAGCCCACTTCCTTTTAACAAATTATCACTTCCTTTGACCACTTTGACTATAGGATGGAGCAGGTTAGGCTTTAATGTGAAAATGTATAGTGAGTTAAGGTCGTAACTATTATTCTTAAATCTTATTTAGATTTTATTCGCGTCCTTGATGTAGAACATGATCTAAAATGTGTTGTAATTTGTACCTTAAAATTTATTCCTCCTAGTTTGACTATGGCTGACCACGAGGTAGAGCCTCACTCTAGCCTACATGGGATACAACATAAGACATATGCTATATAAAACTTATGCTAGTCCATGACTTTATTTTTTTACTTTTGCAATGTTTGACTATTTTGACCATGGGCTAGAACATGTACATTGTGCCGCTATAAAATGATCTTAAACTCTCGTGGGGTAGTACAATATTAAAATAAACTTAAGCTTATGTGGGCAAGAACAATATGTGTTATACCACAGTTTAGAAATAAGCAAGTGCAAACTTTGACTACTTTGACCATGGATTGGAACCATGTTGGATGTCTCATGGACTAGAACATGTTGCAATTCGTTGAGCTTTTAGAATTAATCAAAAATATGCCATGAACCAAAATTTAAAAAGTGACTAAGTGAATTTTGACCATTTTAATCGTGATATAGAACATCCTATCCTATGCTGCTATATAATACACTAAATCTCATGCAAGATAGAACATCTTTCTTTGCCTTAGAAAATATTTTGAAATTTTTTCTAAGGATGTGGCCATTTTGGACCTACAAGTCTTTAGATTGTTGTTGATTCACCAAGTGAATATAGCTTCTTGCTAATAGAAAAGAAGGTAGACTAATGCCATTACCTAAATATTAGTCTAGTATTTTCATTAGTGGCTTCTTTTGGTGTTCATTTTGAAGTAGAGTCACTAGGTGAGTAAAGAAGTACTTCAAAAAGGGAATAGTAAAATACCCTCACCAATTCTAAGCCCTAATCCTCGTTGCAATTTTAGGACCAATGATGTGTCACTAGGGTCCCACTAACCATTCCAATAAATAGTTATAATGCCTAATTATCTATGGTGGGGAAATAATGCCTCATAGGGAGTGACATAGTGGGGTCATGGTTAACAGTATGGGGTTTGGCTCAATTGAAAGCTTTCAAGAGATTTTACAAGGTCAAATCCTTGTTATGATATGATCTTCAAGTTTTATTTGTGCTCAAAAAAAGGAAAGGGATGCAAGAGATTAAAATAAAAATACTCAACAAAATAAAATGGGATGATGTGTGAAGAGATCTCCTAAAATCTTACTATAAAAATAGTCCTAAACGCTATGTGCTAGCGGTGAACACTTGCTCTCCCAAAAATAGTGAAGCATACATGAGATTTACCAATTATATGCATGCATTAGAAGGTGGGTCCTTCTAGAGATCCAAATAAGTGACTAGTCCAAAAATAGACATAGGCTCCCCACACATACACTTAATAAAACCAAAGAACAAAAAAATATTACAAATAAATACATACACATAAAAATAGGTTAATAGGAGGCCACAGGTATACAAAATTTTTGAAATAGGCTCCCATGTATATATAGATGCAAAAATATCTTACAAATATTGTGCCAAATGTGGGGGTTCGATATTACCTACAAGCTTATTAGGAACTAATTATTTTTACAAAAAGAAATGAAGTGAAAGCCTACAAAAAAACACAATTGCAAACTTTACAATCCTTTATGAATCTAATGCTATCCCTATTTATATATTACAAGGGAAGAGTTTTTCCTCCAAAATTCATGCAGAGAGTTCTAGGTGGCTATTTTTTCTTATGTTGAGTCAAGTCCTACCTGATTGTCTATCCTTTTGAGATTCTATGGATTTGAATTCATGAATAGAAAATAGTCCTAGGCCATTGGATGAGTAGTTTTCACCTTTATTTACATCTACCTATTTTTGGGAATTTGATGCATAAAATATTACTTCATTTAATGCTTTCTATATTTGAGATACTTCTTCATGGTTTCCATGTTGTTGTGCTTTCTCAGAGATACAAGACATTTATTTACAATAAAGGAAAATATTCATTGAATAACTCACACCATATTAGATTGACTTGTAAGGCATCAATGTTGTTTTCTTCAAGAGTTTTACTTGAGGTTACTCGACTTTAGATCTTTGAGACTTTTTCCTCTTGTGAATTTGTCAAAATATTTACTCCTTATATTTTATTAATGAATTAGGAACTTTTAACCATCGAATATTCTTTCCTATTGAGATCTGGACTTTGATCATTGGACCTTTTTCATCAGGTTTTTCATTCATGCTTGTTTGTGACTCAAATATCTACTTTTTATTATTAGGAAAAATGTGTAGTGATTCATAAATATCATAAGAACTCTACCATAGGAGATATAAAACCATGTCTTAATTACTTTATCCAAGAGGAATTAATATTCAAAGAACAATGGTTATGCATACCATGAAGTTCAATAAAAGAGAACTTGATAAAAGAAAAACATAGTGGACGACATTCTAGATATTTCAGAGTAGATAAAACCATGGGATAACTTTGTTCAAGTTATTATTGGTGAGTACTAAATGTGTATGTAATAGTATTTGTGTAGTTATATTGAGACTATCAACATATAAAGGGGAGAATCTAGAGCACTAGGTTTTATCACCAATAACCAATACCAAAAAGGCCATGGAAATAAATAAGCACGGAATTTTTCCCAACAATATTATATTTGGTCATTTTATCTTTGTCCCAAAAATATTTCTTAGGTTGATTTTTTCCACCACAAATATTACATGGATGCAAATCCCAATACTTTGTTGTCACATGTCCTAGTTGTCTATAATTATTGCAATAAAAGTTTCACCCTTTAAATAGGTTTATGCTTTCATAAACTTGGTGTCACAACTTTTTGTTTGACCAATATAACCAAGGCCTTAATTATTTGATCTTATGTTTGGATTTATTGGATTTATTATGTATTGTATACTCCTTCCTAATCCTTTGCCATTAAGTTCCATTATTTTCATTAACTTAGAGCCAATACCTTTGGTTTACCTTTCAAGGTATCTAATCTCTACATCACCATGTTCTTCAACAATAGGGTCTTTTTCATGACAATAATAATAATAAATAACATCATGATACTCATCCTCATGCATACTTAATGGTGTTATAGTCATCCTCCTTCACATATTATGCTTGTTTCTTTTGGGCTCTTCTTCTCTCATTTCTTTATCCTTATTTTTCTTCTTCTATTTCTCTATATCTATAGTTCCACTTGGAGATTATGTCAAAACAAAAATATAAATTATTACATTATCATCTTAATCATAACTAATGCTAGTCACTTGGTCCAATTGCCTCTTTCCCATTTCTATGCTCTTGTTTTCATCTCTACCTCTACTTTTTTTACAACTCTTAACATTGCTATATATTCCTCTAAATTTATCTCATAATCCTTCAAACTTGTCTCATAATATTAAAACTCCTTTTCTTTCTTCAAAATAGTGCCATTTTATTCTCTTAGGCTCTTAATTTCTTTAACCAAAACCTAGTTGAGCCTCTACAAATTGGTTATCTTATCCTCATTGCTAATATTGTTATTGTTTTTAGCTTCTCTATTTACCTATGTAACCATTTCCTCCCTAGTCATTACTAGAACATTCCTCCCACATCCTAGTGGGAAATATTAGTTTGACAAAGGTTTTGTATCTTTTACTTTCCCATTATTTTTTTTTTATGTTCTCTCTATTTTCTTCTTTCTTTCATAATATTTTTTTAAACACCAAAAAATGGTATTTGAAAATATCAAAAACTTGACCCTATCAATATAAACCCTAAAACCTTAATTCTCAATAAATTCCAACCTTTTGCAGCTAGAGTTCAAAGAAACAATATTACTCATAAACTCAACCAACAATGCCCTACTTCCTAACCCCTATATCCCTCCCCACAAAGCCACAAATGGTCACATCTATGGTCAAAAAATGTAAAAAATCACTAGAGTAAGCAACTCAAAGTCCTTGAGATCATGCTATGTGGATCCCTTAACCATTGAAACAAAATGCTAAACTTAGCTCCAAATTTTCTACCAACAACCATGACTAGAAAATGAGTAAAATCACACATAGACAATAAAATTTGGTGATAGATTTTAGTAATGAAGTAAATTTACCCTCAATGCTAGAATTTTATGAGGTGCTATAATTTAAAACCACAAAAAAAAAAAAAAAAAATTGGCGAATATGCCTTCAAATTCTCTCAAACTTCCTCAACTACAACTATCATAGCCAAAAAAGACACACTTTGACTTCCTTAATTATTTAAAAATATTGCATCCTATTTACAAGCCTATATTTGTATTCTAGCCTTGAAATTTTCTATGCCTAGGAATTGTGATGAATATTTACTTTCTAAGAATTGTAATATTAATAAGACTTCACTTTCTTACAATATAATTCTTCTATGTGGTCTATTGTCATGAAAATGAGAAAAATTAGAAATTTTCCATCACTAACCAAAAGAAAAATAAATACATATTATACAATGCAAACCTAGATGACATGTCACATGGCATCCCATGTAGGTAGTCCTACGATAATTTAAGGCACTATAGCTAGGTACATACATACATTAATGTATTTTCACTATTCCCTATAGTTTATCCATTATAACATCTAGCCTATAGTTTTGTTTCTTAGTCTCTAGTATTTTTTAAGCACCAAGGCTCGTATCCTCTAAAAATTTAGTACCAACATGGCTCTATATCTATGGTAATTTAGTAGCAAGGATCCCTTTCTCTAGTAATATAGTAGCAACAAGAGGAAATGACACTCTTTTGCTAGGAAAAGAGGATTAGAGACCCTTCCACAAATATTATCTTTTCCCTCTACAATGTATCCATCTAACCATAATCCACATACATAGAGAACACATTGCTCTTATTCTTATGTGGGAAGGAATATCTTACTACAACATACCCATGCCCTAAACATGGCTATGATACCATTTAATATAATTGATATAGGGCATTCAAGCAATGAACATATAAAAGAAGTTGTTACACATAGGTATTCTAGTAATCGTTAGCCACATGAATAAAATGACATGAAATCATCTAGTTTTAATAGAGAAGAAGATGAATTGATAGAAAAGAGATAAGAAGAGGAATCGATAGAAAATAAAGAGAAAAAAAATAGGGCAGTGCATATAAAGAGTAGTGTACATGTGTGTATAGGAATATATGCATTGTATAATGCAGTAACATCACTATAGAATGATTTTTAAAATCTATTGATAATATAATTGCTCTTAAAATTCCTATGTTTTATCTTGTGTAGATAATGTGCATGATGAATTGATGTGGGAGCATCCAAGAAAATTAATTTTTAATTATATTAAGGTTTGTTAATGTAAAAATTATGGGTAGGTATTCTAAGTGGCAATTTGAGTAACAATCATCCTTGTGTGAAAAATAACAAGAGGAAAGAAGGAGGGACATGCAAAAGGGAATAGGAAGAAATAAATTAGGGTAGAGGTTCCAATTATTTAAGCATGGGAGAATAGAAAAAAAAGAAGATTTAATTTATGGTCAACTTGCACATTCGCAATAACATTAACTGTACACCTCAAATTTGTTCTATGTGTATTTGAATGGTCACTGTATTAAAAATTTGAAGGTTACATAGACTAGTTTTTGTTTAGGATTCTAGGTGAATTACAGTTTGCATGAAGATATCATTTTAATTACTACACTATTCAAGTAGAAATTTTCCAAATCGGGATTCATTTTTTGAGTCAGATATTTGATTACAAATTGACCGTTCAAGTGGATATTGTCATTCCATACAAGTGGAAGTTACACCATGCTATACAAGTGAAAATTACACCATACAAGAGGAATTTTTAGTACAAGCAAAATAGTACCATGTCATATAAGTGGAAGTTGCATAGTGTTGTACAAGTGGAAGTTACACTATGTCATACAAGTGTAAGTATGGTCATGTCATACAAGTGGATGCTGCATTAGATTGAAAGTATTGTTGTCATATAGAATCAAAACACCATATTTTTCCCTTATCATCTTGGCTATTTTTTTCTTACAGTCTAGTGCATGCAAATCTAAATAAAACTAAATGTTACACTAAGTGTGTTAGTGAACCATGAATCATTTGTTGTTATAGGAGGCTATTATTCATTTACACCCTCTATATAGACCATATCATTTGGTATTTGTTTTTGGAGGTCTAGAATATGTGTCAGAGGATCTATGGGATAACGCGGAAGAAGAAGACCACATGGTTTGGGACCTTGACTAGCAAATATAGATGAAATGCTAAGATGAATTATAACTAGACTAGTTGTAGTTGAGACTTTACAAAAGAGAGGCATTCATATTTACGAAGTTATTGATAGTGAAGAGGAGGATATCAATCATGCAAAATCTTGAGATGAAGAATAAGGAGAAGAACTAAAGCATTAGTTAATTTGGTTGATCTCAAGTATGGGAAGTAAACCAAAGATGAATACTCTTAATTTTAATGGAAATTTGAATCCTAAAGAATTGATATATTGGATAATGAACATGGAGATATTCCTTTATTATTAATCTATGGAAGATCCAAAGTATACCAAAAATTTTTGTACACGTTTGAAGGGACATGCTTCAATTTTATGGGATCAAGTTCAAGCAAAAGGCAACAAAAAGGTAAGGATAGAATCTAAACATGCAATTTTTTTGTAACCAAATTATAATAAAAATGTCTACCTATTGATTATTAGATTAGGTTGTTTATAATACTCCAAAACCTTAAGCAAAAGGATTTACAAGTAAAAGAGTATACACAAGAATTGTATATGTTAATCATAAGAGCAAGTCATATTGAAGATGATAAATAAAAAGTGGTAACATATATCAATAAACTAAGGTTGTACATACAAGATGTGATATGATTCAAATTAGAATAGTTGAGGAGGCTAAATATGCACTTGAGGTGGAATAATAGTTGGCTTGGAGGTAATAAAATTACTATGGAGGGATATGGAGAGGATAGCTCCATGAAGGAAATGGGCAAAAATCTTGTTATTTAGTAGAAAAGTTGCTCACAAATGAATATTTTCAACCAAAGTAACTAAGAAAAGGATGAATTTTTAGAAGGATAAGGTAGATTTGGTAGAGGATATGATTTTAATGGAAAATATTATAGATGATTGGAAGATGGGAATAGAACATATTAGGTCCCTCAAGTGAAATAAATAAGTTGGCATGGAAAGGAATCCCCTAACCAAATTATACAAGTGGATGAAGAGAATATTGTTTCACCAAATCACATGGAGGAAGTAAAATAAGGCGAGTCACTTATGATGAAGAGGGTATTGTTAAAACCCATCAAGGAGGTGTGTGAACCTATACATGGAAGAAGCCTATTATAAATAATTTGTAAATAGGAAGGAAAATGTTATAAGGTGATTGTAGATAGCAAAAGCACATACAACTTAGTGTCAACAAAGACAATAAAGAAATTGATTTTTAAAACAATTGAGCAATTGAATTTGTCCAAAGTATCATGGTTATAAAATAGACACCATATTTTGGTAACCAAAAAATTTATGGTGAATTTTAATATTGGTTCTTGTAAGGGCATAGTTCTATGTGACATCATGTCAATGGATGGATATCATATTTTATTGGGTAAACCATGGAAACTGGATAAGAAAGAAGTTCATAATGGTAGGATGAATACTCATTAAATTGTCAAAGATGATCAAATTTATGAATTAAGTCTATTAAAATGCAAAGGAAAATATGTGGGTAGTAGTTCTAGAGTTTGCTTAATATTTAGAAAACAATTCTTGAAGGAGATGAAGAAGGAGGAATTATTTTTTGCTTTCATTGTTAAATACATAGAACATGGGATAGTGAATAAGATGACTTACATTCCACATAAAGTAAAGGATTTATTGGAAGAATATGTAAAAATTATTTTAGAATAACTACTTGAAAAGTTTCCACATATGAGAAGCATTAATAATCACATAGAATTCATACCTGGAACAATATTTTCAAATAAGGAAGCCTATAGGATTACACCCATGGAAAATAAAGAGATGAAAAGACAAGTCCAAGAGCTATTAGACAAGGGTCTGATCAACAATAGCTTAAACCCATGTGTAATACCAATTGTACTTACATCTAAAATGGAGAGGAATGATGAATGTGTATAGACTCTTGAGCAATCAATAAGATTACAATAAAGTATATGATTCCACTACCTCATATGGATAACTTGATGAATTTTTTGAGTGGAGTACAGTACTTCATAAATATTGATTTTAAGATTTGTTATCATCAAATTCAAATTTGAGAAAAATATGAGTGGTAAATTGTATTTAAGACCAAAGAAGGATTATGTGAATGGCTAGTCATACCTTTTGGTTTGACAAATGCACCTAGTACTTTCATGTAGTTAATGAATGAAGTCTTGAAGACTTTCCTTAGTAAGTTTATGTTGGTTTACTTGGATGTTATTTTGGTGTTTAGAAATATGAAGGAAGAACACCTAATGCACTTGGTATTAGTTTCAAAAAGGTTAAAGGAGGATAAATTATTTATTAATTTGAAGAAATATAGTTTTATGCAGAAGGAATTGGTATATTTAGGTTTTTTTCATATCCAAGGATAGTTTGTGGATGGATCTAGAAAAAACAAAGGCTATTATGGAATTACCATCGTCAAACAATATTTTTGAAGGTAGAAAGCTCCCATGGTTTGAAATTTTTTTATAGATAATTAATTAGAGATTTTAGTGGAATTTAATGCTCCAATCATGAAAATAATGAAAGGAATAAGGCATGAAAGTTTCGCCATACAAGTGGAAGTTGCACCATACAAGTGGAAGTTACATAGTGACATACAAGTGGAAGTTATGCCATGCTAAGTGGTGTTGAGTGATACGTCATCCCAATTGCCAAAAAACACCAATAGTTAGAACAATAATTATTCCTTATTGAAAGGGAATAGTAATCCCCCAAGGTTTGGGTGATAGGGTATTGTTGGATCCAAATTTTACTCAGCATCAGATACCCCTAATTTTAAAATTTTTGGCTTAAATAAATTTTTCAAATGTTGTTGGTCTCTATTGCACATACTTCTGAAAAATTGGTTTTCAATGATTTGGTTCTTAAAAACAATTATAAAAAAATCCATCTAAATGAAGTCTCAATCCATAACTATAATTGTTTGATTATTAGTCGTTAGTTGTTAAAGAATTAACTGTTAACCTTATATGATAATCCATGAGCTTATAAAAATTTAGAGAAATCAAACATTCGATAAAAATTCCCCTTAATTGTTAATGTTATCTAATTATTAAAGGGTTTATAATTTGCAAATCAAATATAATATCAGCCAATGAGAACCCCTAAAGTCCTTTGGTCCATAATAAAATTGATCAAAATATTCAGGCCTAAGCAAAATTAAAATAAACTTAAGGTTCAAAATAAATCACATGGGCAAATGAGGGTATTCACCCCCCCCCCATTCGATTAAAAATAGGGCATATTTAATAGATCTAAGGGCAATGCTCAATCCATCCTGATATGACATACACACTTTCACAAAGCAACCTGAAGGTTAAGTCAAAAGTCAATGGTCAAAAATATTATAACCTAAGGTATAAGGCATATTATTTGATCAAAACCAAGTAAGGGTCACGTGCCCCTTTGGCTAAGCATCGAGCAGGTTGATCAATCTGGATGGTTGATATTAATCTATGGAAAATCCAACAGATGTTCATTCCCAAAATATTTGAGCATTAAGGTTGAAAATTCAAACATGAATAACCTAATGTCATGCACATATTCCACTAAGCATCAGGCATATCTGAAAGATCCAAGGGTAGTGCTCGCTCCACCTAAATCCTAAGGACATGCACCAATAAATAAAGCCAATAATTAGTGCAAAAAATATCATGTACCCCCTGGTAAATAATCTTGTAAATTAAAAAATATCAATGACTGCACTCGATCCCTGCTTAGATCTGATGGTAGCGCTTCATCAAAGTGATTAAACATTGACAAGTGAAACATTAGGGATATGAAGTACGTAGCTTCATTAGATATTATGGCCACACTTTATCCTACTAAATCTAACGATGGTGCTTTTCTAAAATAGTCATATATTAACAAGATGGTTGTTGATGGAGTTATAGTCAAAGCTAGATCTAATGGTTGCACTCTTTTATGCCTAAATCTAACGATCAAGCTTCATAAAGGTCAAAATTTGCCCCCTTGAGATATGAAGTGCACCTTTATGGCTAATCTTACGATTGCACCCATCTCCACCCAGATCCAATGATAGCGCATTATTAAAAATGATCGAAGGTTAGCTATGCAAGGTTCTCTATGGAAGATTAATTAAATTGTTTTATTAGAGGTTAAGCTTTGTGCATAATCATGATTATCAAGGGTCTTAAACACATATGAATTGACCCCCCTTCCGGATTAAAGGCACTCATATTTTTTATCTGATGGCAACGCTCAAGCCTGTGCAGATCTGATGGTGGTGCTTTTCTCAAATGATCAAAGGTTAATTCATGAGGTTTTTGGTCAGATAATTAATTAAATGCATTATTAAAATTAATACCAATGCTTAATCATGATTTATAAGGGTATAATACATTGTTAATTTTTCCCTTTCATCCTGCTAACCCTTGCACATGTCTATAGAATCCAATGATTGCGCCCCCATCATTATTTGATCTAACAATGAGTGCATAGAGAGGTAATATGATTATACAATACCTATGTTTTAATGTAATGTTATTAAGGTTTTAATCACCATATTAACCATGGTAAATCATGATTATATGAGGTTTAATGCATTGCATAATTATAAAGTCAAATCAATGATTGTATAACTTTGGGCCTAAGTATTGTTGATTGAATTATTCTAACCAGAATTTTTTGACTTTATAAACATGATTAATCTAATTAACTAGGAATAAGTTTATATACATTGGTGGAATAACAACCATGCAGGTTCTTGGACATGAATGGTGACACTCGAAGCAAATTATATCCCACAATAAGCATGGTATGAGATGCTCAGGAAATTAAGTATTACGACAAAAGTACCTTCAGCCTTGATTAGTCTTTGATCAATTATGAAAATAAAATTTGGTCTAAAGTAATCAAATTGTGATATGTTTTTCCTTTGAACTAACCAACATGCATATTAAAGAGTGTTGATGGGCATACGACCCTATGAGAAAATATAACGATCAACACCTAGAAAAAATGCCACTTCATAGCGATACGTGCTTTGAACTAGATCCTATGTGAAACCAAGGTGGAAGATCATTCACAAAAATATTTACTATAAAGAGAGGCCTGCAACAAACAACAATGACTACGACAGTACAAATGAAAACCCAATAACAACTATAAATCCAAGCAGTAGTCGAGGGATAAAATGTTCATATGATCAAACAAAATCCCATGAATTGTACCAAAATAAGGATAACATAGATTGTTCGAGTGACCAACATGATACTATAGAAAAAAATCATATCAATACATATCCACCGAATGTGATCACATACTATGCAGGAATAAAATAAGCCTAATCAAATTGGACTCATAAGAGAAGTTTCTTGACTTATAAATAAGGATAGTAAAAGGTGAAAAAGGGTCATCCATGAAAAGGGCAATGGAGTGTAAGATACATAAGTATAAAGGGTACAACCGATTCCTATTTTACATATTCAAAAGATGTAAAAATTGTGGCAAGAATAAGAAATTTCTTTAGCTTACAGAAAACTACTCACTCAATGCTTTGACAAAATATAGTTATAGATGGATCACTCTGATGGAGTATAGTTATGGAATAACATTATATGTACTTCCAAATATTTTTTTCCATTCCATTATTCCTCCTACCTATCACCACCCTCCTCTTTCTAGGCATTCTCTATTGACCATCATCACTATACACCCCACAAAGTACCATATCCCCACCATCCACTCTATAAATCCAATCTCATTGCTCCCTCCTCCCTCATAGCCATTATGTAATCAATACCATTCTATTTTTTTGTCACCCACGCTCCATATCTTATATTTACCATCATGTTGGGTCTCCCTTTATATTACATCAAAATTTCACTAAAGTAGCCTAGTCTGATCCCAATTGATAAAATCATATGACTAGGAAAACTAAAAATCTATGTATATATGCATATATTGGTTCACCCATTTATACTTCTAAATTTCCTAACACACCACCTTTGAGATCTTCCTTTGAACCAAGAGCAAGCAAGACATGAAATCTAGTACCATGTAGTTTAGGACAGTTGGATAGCACATAGAGGAGATCAAAATAAAATAGTGATAAATGTAAGCACTAGATGAGGCCAAAAATAACTAAATCAAGAACCAAAGGCTATAAATACACTAGTTGCATTCAAAATTGACATCAAGCTTTAGAGATAGAAAATTCTTGCTAAGAGGTATACTTGAGTTCCTTGTAAGTTGTGTTGTTGTATTCCCTTTGTGTCATTTTCTCTATCATCTCTTATTCTTCCCCTTTACTATGAAAGTTTGATAGGATAGTGTTCAAGAAGTTGCAATTATTTCCATATCTATTGAGTCAAAGGTTTAGAAACTCTGTTGTTACCATATTGGAACAAGGAGAGTAGAAGAATTTTGTTACATTATTTGAATAGAACTTTTTCATTGTATTAACACTTTTTGAACAAAGTTAAATGGCATTCTGCCAACTTTGCATGTAATATTCTTTGAAAGTTAATACAATTATGGGTCTCAATTTTATCAATTATTTGTCTTGGTTTTGTATTTTGATTCATAATGTATTACATTATTTGAATGTATTACAAAAATTTCTTTCATTGGTTAAACTTTTAAATTTGTTACGATATTTGAACGAGTTTAATAGAGCCAATTTCTTCTCTTCCTCCTTCTTTCTGGTCATTTTATAAACGTTGTTAAATTGCTATAATAGCCCAATGAATCTAGGAACTGGTCTACATAAGGTATAATAATAGTTGTTGTATTTTCTTGGTCATTTAAATATAAGTAGCATAACTAAAATTTGGAGTGTTTAAACTTGCGATATATCAAGTTTATCATTGGGGTTTCTGTTGGTCATCAAATCTGCCTAGGAAAGGATTTTGAGTGAGTATATGCACCCTAGACCTATACCAACATTGAAAGGCCAAAGGGAAGAGATGCCCCCCATTCCAATCTCTAGAGAAAGGCCAGCTCCTATACTAAACTACTTGGGTGTTTGAAGATAAGGGTGCAGGAAAGAGATAAAAGGTGTGAGGGTTAGAGAAATTGGTGATTTCGGGTGGGAGAGAATAGGAAGCACGATCACTAACTGTCAACTTGAATGGAAGCAAATAACACCAAGAATAAATGAAAGAAACACAATATCAACCTTCCTATGTATCCTCTAGGTGAGTTTTAGAGTGCAGTCCCCGATCGCACACCGGACGTAGGGTTCAACTTTCTCGATGTACAAAAGAAGAAAGACAAAAGAATCAAGCACAACAGGCAGCATAAAAGAGAGCTAATAAGACATTTTTCCACTCCTATGTATCCTTCAGAATGAGTTTTAGGGTACAGTCCCCGATCACACACCGGACACAGGGTTCAACATCTCGGTATACAAACGAAGAAAGACAAAATAATCAAGCATAGAAGGCAGCATAAAAGATAAGAATTGAGCCCAAAGCTCTTTAGTATTAATCACAGGACATCAAGTTACAGTGACTTTCTTAGCAGATAGTTCCCCCCATTTTCTATTACAATGCCTGGGTTTTTATAGAGGACCCGGGCCTCTGAGTCATAATTACACAACAATGAGAAGTACACCCTCGAGCCCTGAGAATTTGGCTCCTCGAGGCTCTCGTGATTGAGCTCTCAAATCTGTTACCAAAATTGGCAACCATGACCGGGTCAACCATGGAAAGTGCATTGATGAGCCATCTGGATGTCCTTGGTCTTTGGGTGCGATGCTCGAGTGGCCGCCATGCTCGCCGGGCTCTCCATCATGGCCTGATACTTTGTTTTTGATTGCTAAAAATGAGCAGCGAGATTATCGGGCATGAAAAATTGCATTTATGAGGCACTTGATCACCTCGGGAAGACATCTGACTTGGAAAACGTGCCCATGAAGTGCTTCGCAATGGTTCTAGGCCAAAGCAAAACTCCTCTTTGGTTTGTACTTCACAAAATTGAGCTTCGCAAAACTGCTTCGAGGGTGGGGAGTGCCGAAGCATATTTACTTTACAAAACAGGCCTCTTTGTCCTTGCCACTTCGTTGACAAAATTGCTTCACCGATGCCTTTGGAGAAATACCTCGCTGCAATCCTCTTTCAAAACTGTGGTTC
The DNA here is from genome assembly GCA_028583015.1 of Wollemia nobilis. Classification (NCBI taxonomy): domain Eukaryota; kingdom Viridiplantae; phylum Streptophyta; class Pinopsida; order Araucariales; family Araucariaceae; genus Wollemia; species Wollemia nobilis. The sequence goes on along the minus strand of JAQPPZ010003370.1, from coordinate 814,563 downwards.
GAGAAGATTTTGACCAAAGCAATTGTCTTCAAAAGATGTTGCATCCTTTTACATCGGGTAGAAGTACTTCATGCAAAATTATCCGAAGCAAATTCTTCGCAATGACTTCTGGTGAAGTAAAAATGATTCGCTGATGGAGGGGCCCGAAGTGAGTGCTTCGGTAACTTTCAGGCGAATTATTTTCAATGCTTTTCGAGTCCCGCTTTGCTAGTTTTCTAGCCTAAGTGACTGATGGAAACACTTCAGATGCGAAGTAGTTTTCTTGCCTTCTCCTTTGTATTTTACTTCGACAACGCTACTTCGCTCAACTTTCGCCCAAAGTAAATCCTTGAAGCGCTTCGGGCCTGAAGTTCCTTTTATCACTACCCTTGTATTTTACTTCGATGATACTACTTCACAAAAACTCTACCCAAAGCAGTGTTGAGAATGCTTCGGGTGTGAAGCTTTTTCTTTTCTGAATGCCACTTTGCTTAAATTTCGCCTAAAGTACCTGTTGGAAACGCTTTAGGTGCGAAGTAGTTTCATTCTCTTTTCCTTGTATTTTACTTCGGTGAAACTACTTTGCAAAAATTTTACCTGAAGTAGTGTTGGAAATGCTTCGGGTGTGAAGCTCTTTTCATTTTACCTCGACAAAGCTCTTTTCTCTAGCTTGTTCAGTAGTGAAGTTCTTTATTTTCTACTTTATATTCAGAAAGGATGGCATTGGAAGCCAAAATTGCTACAAATTTTCAAAATAAAAAACAACAAAGAAAAACTTTACAAAATACTATATAAAATTTGACCCCTTTTTACCCCTTAAGAAATGTGACAAAATTGTCAACATTCTTTGTGGCTCACAGGGCAACGAGCTCGTCTCGATGGGAGAACCCTTTAATTTCGATCCATTGGGCCAGAGTCTTTTCCCAATCCTTCTCCTCCTTCTTCCTCTGGGAGTGCTTCTGCAGCTGGTTCTTGTTCTCCTTCTTCTTTTGCCTCTTCTTCTTCCTCTGCTCCTTCGTATGCTGGCATGGGCTCCTGTTGTGGTGATGGGACAAGATGATCACGAATTCTCTTCATGGTTCGATGAACGTGAGCCCATACCCCTTTATGAAATGGTTCTTGGTCTTTGAGTGCCTTGACCAGAACATGGAACCGATCAATCTGTCCTATGTCGACGTGTTTGATTCTTGCACCTAGGTCATTCAGACAAGCCATGATTCTACAGTGTCTCAGGATGAAGTCGATGACTTGTCCCTCTGTGACTAGCTCTTCCCATTCATCAATTTCAAAGACGTCACTCTCGAAATGGAGCCACGTCGGCTTAAGTTCCTCCTGGGTGAGAAGGTTCCCATCATCGTCTATGAAACTCGAGAAACCCAAAGAAGAAATGTCTTCGAAGTAACTCATTGATGTGCACTGCTCCTACTCAAATATATCTAGGATGTCCTTCACCTTTTGTGCTTTCTTAACCTTGGATAAGAAAGCGCAAACAATGGATTGGAAAGTAGACCAATCCCTAGCCGTTCGACTCATAGCAGCAACCTGCAGGTCTTGGTATCTAATACTTTGGATCTCAAAGGCGAGCTTGAGTCACCTCTTGATTTTCTGGATCACCTCATCTACTATTGGTCCCTTCTTAGCAATGGCATGTTGAGATTCAGGGACATAAATTAAAATTGATAGGGCACTGGAGGCCCGAGATCTGAAACCTTTGAGCAGGTGAGAGTGGATCTCCTTGATTCTACCTTTGTCGAATAGCTCCAGGTTTGCTTTTTCAAACAATTTCTACTGGGCCTACAAGATCTTGTTCTCGAGCTCCTTGGCCTTTAGCTCATTTTTAGCCTATTTTTGTGCTTGTTGCTTGGTCGAAGACTGCAATTGTAGAATTTTCTATTTGAGGGCATGTGTTTCTTTTTTCAACAACTTGCACTATTTCTGTGAATCCTCCAACTCGAAGTGGATCCTATCCAACTCTTCTTCCAACTTGATGTTGGCATTTTCTGCTTCAAACCTGCACTGATTGGCAATATTTGCATGTGCTCAAAAAGTTTCAACCCTGACATGCATGGACGTGGATTCGTTATCTATATTTAAATGCTCCAGGTTCTTGGTCTTCTCCTGGTAGTCATAGTTAGTTGGAGTCATTTCATCCAGAGGCTTATGGACCTTAGGGACCTTCCTAACCTTATGCAACTTTCCACCCTTCAAGTCAAAAATTGCACATTTTTCAACTTGGGCTAGAGATCGCCCTCTTTTCTTTCTTGCCTCCTTTAGGATTTTCTCCATATTTTGTCGAGCTAGTAGTAGCTTCTCGGCCAAGGGGTGCTCCTTTATTAAAGATAAATCTATTTTAGAAAAGGCCGAATCTCCAGCTAAAGGTGTGAACAAATATAAAGAACTAATGGGGAAATATTCCCCTGACAGCTCAGATACGGGTGTAGCAGGGGCTTTGGCAAGTGGGACTATGCTTTGAGCTATGGGAGAGTTGGTTATGGGGCTTGGTGGTGGGACACTACCTTCACCTTGACTTAGGATTGAAGGAACGACGACATGGGTAGGTGAAGTGATTTCAATGAGCCTATCCTGGTTAGATTACTTGGGAGTAATGGAGCCATGCAAGATTAGACTGGCAATGGGTAGTATCTGAGTGGGGGATTGACCTTGTAGGGGATGGAGATATTGATGAGGACTTTCAATCAGGACTACCATGGATGCTTCGGAGACCAAGGCAAAGGGAAGAGAGTGCGTACCTACGTGCCCTCCTGGCAAAGTGGTCATGGTGACATCTTGGGTGGTTGGATCTTGTTCCTTTCGGGCTTCAACACTCTTGACCTCCACAAATTCTACTCTGGGGTCTTTCTCTTGTTGGAGGAGTTCCTCCACATCAATGATATCTATTTCAGGGACTGTCTCAGCACTTGGTGGCCCTGCATCCTCAATATTTGCTTCAATCGGGCCTGATGCAGGTGATTCAGTAGGAGTACTTGAAGGCTTTGTGCAAGGGCACTTTGGGTGGCTCAGAGGCACTTGAATTTGCTCCTACCTTTTTCTTTTCTTTCTCTCCAATGGTTTCTCTACTTCTACACTCGTATCATGGATTTTCAATGGCCTCTGTGGTAGTGCTACAGGCGTAGCTTCGGCCCCTACTTCCTTTTCTTCCTCTGAAGCATCCTTAGCACCTCTTGGGATTTTGCTTGACCCTAGGGTAGTTGGGGGAACAAAATCCACAAAGGATATAGACTTCCAAGTTTTGACATTGATGTCATATAGAATCACAAAGTCTTTATCTGATGCTAAGAGTCCATAAGAATTCACTTTTTGATGATGGACTCTCATTATCCACCATTCTTGAAGCTTTTCCTTGCTCCAGTCCTTTACCTCCTCCTTCAAATTGTCCCTTGTCTTCTTCCAAAATGTGGAGCTTGGAGTTGGAATGGGGTACTGATCAGGGTCGAACTTGACCTCCATAGGATAGAATTCATGCCATGGAAGCAATGTCCTCATTATTTCCAAATGCCACTCCAGATATTTTCCATTGGGGTTATTCCTTTGTTCCACAACTTCGGGGTGAGGGTAGATGTGGAAGTTCTTGAATTTCAAATGATCCCTCATCATGCCCAAAGGATCATAGAGCCATTGTTGAGGAATCTAGAGTAGGCCAAAATCGGTAAGCTTTTCCTCCAGGAAAACATTCTATTTTAGGGCAAAGACTTCTATTACACCCATCTTGAAGGGGAAGTCGCAGGTATGTGCCCACTTTCAGCCATGACCGTATACTGCATTTGTAGAGTCGCTTTTCTAAGCGACTTCCAATGTGAACTGATATTCAAAGGGGTAGACTGGTAACAGGAAGGGCTTCCCTATGAAGCCAAACATGTGAATCACCAATCCCTATGTCAATTGGAAAATGTCCCCCATTTTTCCTTGCACCACTCTATCTCTCAAACTGAGTGGTACCCGTAGACAAGAACCTTTTAATAGATGCATGGCAGGTCCCAAAATTGCTAATTAGAAGGATAATAGGATTCTTCCTTCAATAAGAGGGTAGTCCATTGATACACTGGCAAAGGATCTCCATCCTTGCCACTTGGAGAGATGGCGATATGGGGAAACAACTTATGAACCTGGTAAAAGTACAACCAAACAAGAAAGGAACAAGGTGCAAAGTACTGGCCTATTGCTGAATTCTTCATGCTAGTGAGCCTTGTATGTAGGGTTCGGGCCACCCATTCTACCCAGTCAAAGAAAACTAGGTTGGTGTTTAGCCTTGAAGCGTCAGGGGCATAAAACTCCCCTCTTGAAATGCATTCGGCCAAAGACACCTTCCAGGGCTGTATCGAAGCATCTATTGACAATCCCGCCACCCATGCAATGATGGAGAAAATATCGATGTTTTTGAAGGCCTCCAAGGGTAAGGGCATCTGGGGCAGCTTGTTTGAAGGTAGCCCACTCTTGAGATTCTCATGCAAGAATTTCAATATGTAGCTGTTGGAGGTGAATATCTCCATTTGTTCACTTAAGATGACATTGTGAACAAAATAGCCCTTAGGCGGACCCTGCTATGGTGAGAAGGCCGCTTATACATCTTCCTTCAGGATGGAAAATAGTTTGTGACTCGAAGCATCTAACACTTTCCTGGATGTAGGTTGGTAATTTTGTGCGATAGCATAGATCATCTCCAGACAATGGTGAGAAGGAGGGGTTAAAAACCAGTAAATCTAGGAGTAATATGTAGCAGCTCTCTTATTTTTTGGGGTGAGTCTGCTCATCATGAAATCTATGATGCATCAGAGATCAGATACACCTTTAGAGAGCTATGTGTCTCTAATTTTCTCCCACCCATCAATTGGTGGCTCCACAAGCTGTTCTTCTTCCGAATCGTCCCCCTCTTTCATTGGCTACTTTTCGGGTCGAAGGGGGAGACTTAGCTTCTTCAAAGTACACTTTTTTTCTTCCTTGCCCTTCTTTGTTTTTTTGGAGCCTACAACTTCGTGATCCTTCCAATTTTCTTTGGAATTCTTCTTCCCCATGTTGCGAGTGATGGCAGTAAAATCCTTGATACAGAGGGCCTTAATGCCATCAATCCATGCAAAGCTAAGAGCCTTCAGTTTATTCGTTAATCAATCCATAAAACTTCTCCTTGATAGGTCTTTATGTTTTATAGCCTAAAATAGGTAACTACATTAATTTATGGCATCTACCAAAATTAATTTAAAACTTCAGACAAAAGGAGCAACCGTGTCCTTTGATCAGTTTTATAGCAGCGTAGTACGCGGGGCCACATGCTTTGATGGTTACATTCTACATTGGAGATGCAATATGCTGCCACCTTGTACCTTGGCGCGAGATTTTATCTTCCCATTTTCTAACTAAATTACCTTGGGAAGTGTTCCACCACTTTTTGCCTTAAATTCATCCACTTTGTACTCCTTTCAAGGCTGCTACTGACATGTTTACCGAGGCACATTTCAAATTCTCCACCTCGCGCATGCTCGGTTCGGTGAAGTTGAACTTAATGTTGAAAATGCTTCATGGTGAACCTTTGGTTTGGACTGCCTTTCGATGCTTCGAGCCTGAAGTACTTCTTCTTCGCTACCTTGCCATTCTACTTTGCGAAGGTCACTTACTGAAGCTATACCCTTTTGGAAACTGCTTTGCTAGATTCTGCTTTGAAAACTGCCTCGCCAGGACACTCTTAAAATCTACTTTGCAAAACTACTGCCCGAAGTGTTTTCTGAAAATGCTTCAAGTGCGAAACTCTTTTGTGCCTTTGTTTCGGTCCTTTTGAGAGTAACCTACTTCGCAGTGAACCGCCTTGCACTTGCTACTTCGCATCAAAAGTCCTCGAAGAGGATTTGGAAGTGGTACTTGGCTTTTGTGATCTTGGAAGAGGATGTATATACAAATGCAAATTATATACAAAAGTATATATACACACACATTTTTTTTTTTTTTGAAAGGGAAAAAGGTCTTTTACCTTAGCGGTGAAAAATCTTCAAATGAAGACCATTGACAAAGATCGACAGAACTTGACCATCTGCATCTTTGAGGATGAATGAATTTGTCAAGATCACCTTCATAATTTTGAATGGCCCATCCCAAAAGGAGTCCATCTTGCCATGATTCCCAGGCTTCACCTTCCAGGAGTCCCACTTCAATACCAGATCTCCCACATTGAATGTACGATCGGATGACCTTTTCTTGAACCAGTCTCGGGTGACCTGAGTATGATTAGTGAAGTTCTGGTATGCTTCTTCATGATCTTCCTCTAGTCGTAGCAGCTGATCTAACCTGTTTTCCATCAGACTAACTCCATCTTCTGCTTCTAATAGCTACAGTGCAGGGACCTCCACATGGATGTGTAAGATGGCCTCATTACCGTAGACCAGGGCATAAGACGAAGTCTTGATTGACCTTTCTTAGCATCCTCAACAGAGTCTTATTGGTGGATTCTGCCAAGCCATTGCCTTATGGATAGTAGTTGGAGGATAATTTATGGTATATCCCATATCTGTAGAAGAGCTCATTTATTTTGGCACCTATGAAGCCAAGGCCATTATCCGTAATGATTTCTTAGGGGATGTTGAACCTGGTGATCAATCCTTCTAGGAAGGTGACTATAGTCTCTTGATCTGCACACTTGGTGGGAGTCGCTTTGGCCCACCTGGTGAAGTAGTCAGTTACGATCAGGATGAACTTATGTCCCACAGAGGATTTCGATGATACAACCCCTATGAAATCCAATCCCCATTGCTGAAAGGGAGTTTCTACTTGTATCGAATGAAGGGGCATCAAAGCATTTCTGCTTTGGTCGATGAACTTCTGACACTGCTCACATTTGCGACAAATGGTGAAGGCATCAAAAAAGAGTGTGGGCCAATAATAACCTACTTTTATAATCTTTAGTGTCATTGTTCTTCCTATGAAGTGACCTCCAGATAGCCCTGAATGGAATTCTCCTAGGACTTTTCTTTTATCATCATCTTTGATGCATTTGAGAAGGACCCCATAAATATTCCTAAAAAATGGGCCTTCAGGACATAGGGTGTATCGGGAGGACCGCATCCTGAAATGCCTTTGCTATGAAGCATTTAGATGCGAAGGACAACTACCAGTGTGGAAGTATTGAATTATTTCACTGACCCAGTATTTCTCGTCATTTTCTTGGTTAGTGAAGCATTCTTCAGCTGGTAAGTCATCCCTCTAAGATTCTGCAGCTTTGGCCGCTGCGTTCTTCGCTAATTCTTGACACAATGCGCGACCGCGAACCAATTTGGTGGGTTTGATCTCAATGTCAAACTCTTGTATCTTGTTCACCCAACTAGCTCTTTTGCTTCCCAATTCTCCTTGGATGATGAAATTGCGCACATCGAGGTGGATGACAAAGACTGTGACCTAACTTTGAGAGATGAACTGTTTGAAATTTTTGAGGGATTTCATTACTGCATGCACCTGACGTTCTATGAAATTATATTTCTCTTCATGGGGATTGATCACTTGGCTCAAAAAAGTGATGGGGTGATCCTTGCCATATTTCCCATTTTGTGTCAAGACAGTAGCATAGCTTTCGGGCTCCCTTATAGCATATAGGATAAAATCCCTACTGTAATCAGGATTGATCAAGACCGGAACCTGAGCGATTCTAGCCTTAATCTCTTTGAATGCTTCTTTTCTTTCTTTCGTCCAGCTAAATTCAATGCCCTTATTCAGGAGTTGAGACATTGGCTTGATGACTTGGGTGAATTTAGGGACAAACTTCCTCACGAAGTTGATTTGTCTAAAGAAATATTGAAGTCCCTTCTTTTCTGTTGGGAGTGGGAGCTTCATTAGAGCCTCAGATCTGTCAAGATCTATAGTGAGGCCCTTTTCTGATATCGCATGTCCCAGCAAATTTCCTTCACTGAATGCGAATATGGACTTCTTTGGATTGATCGAGATGCTTAACTCTTGGTATTTTTTGAAAACTTATTGTATATGTGTGGGGTGATCTTCCATTATTTGGGAAAAAATGGTCATGTCATCCAGATAGATGACAATAACCTTATCTAGAAGCTTGCCAAAAGCAAGATCCATCACTCTCTAGAAAGTGGCACCAGCATTCGAAAGGCCAAATGGCATTCACTGGCAATCAAATGTCCCCCACTTGGTGGTGAATGTTGTTTTGTGCTGGTCTTCGTCCCTGACCTAGATCTGATTGTATCCAGAAAAACCATCGTGCAGAGAGAAGCATTGAGTTCCAAACACCGAGTGTAAGATTTGATCGATTTGTGGGAGAGGATAGTGGTCCTTGAAGGAAGCCTGGTTCAGGTTGAAAAAATCCATGCATAACCGTATATCTTCATTATTTTTTCTGATTGGGACTAGGTTCACTACCCATGAAGAGTTCTTGATGGGATAAATGATCTTCGCCTCGAGCATCTTCAATATTTTGGCCTCCATTAGGACCTCGATCTTAGGATTAACCGGTCTTTGCTTTTGTCAGAAGGGTTTGACCCCCTCCTGCAATTCAATCATGTGTTGAACCAGCTACTGATTATATCCCTTGAGATCTTGATAAGACCAAGCAATTATGTCAGAAAACTTTCTGCACAAATTCTGTATCTGTTCTATTTCTTCTGAAGTGCAGTCATTTCCAACCTTTATTGCTTTTCCAGGTTCAAGCTCTAAATATTGATACTGCTTTTCATTGACTTTGATCATGTGAGAGAGGGCTTAGTCATTCTGATCAAAGAGGATTTCAAGGGTGATTAGTCCCTTGGGAATGTGGTTATTCTTCAATTGAATCAACCCTTCATATTCTCCTTCATCAGAGCTTCTGTATTTGACTGTGGCAGCTTCTTGGATCATGAAAATTACAATCTGTTCATCGTTGTCAAATACTTGCCAATGCAGATATTTTTCTGGGATATATGGTCTGTAGATCATCCTCACAGATTTGGGCTTGTGCACCATGTCTTCTGCTAGAGAGTACTTGGCTACGATGGATGCCAAAACATCAGCATGTCGGTTCTTTTATCATGGGATTGATCGTATATTGAGAGATTCAAACTGGTCAAACAGGTCCCATACCCTATTACGGTATGAATTTAGATAATGTTTCTTTTAAGAGCATCGGTTTGTGACCTGGTTGCAAACTAGTTTAGAAATATCCAAAGATTTGGAGGTGCTTTATGCCTAACTTATCAGCTTTCTTGATTCCTAGGCATAATGCTTCATATTCTATTGCATTGTTAGTATAGATCCATGTCAACTGGTAGCAATACTATTTTTTCTCTCTGAATGGTGAAACTAGAAGAATCCCTACCCCAGCGCCATTTTTACATCGAGCACCATCGAAGAACAACTTCCATAGTACTTCCTGGGCACTTGTTCTATTTTTTGATTGGGAGTGTTTTTTAGGCTTGGAGATCGCATAACACCCTATCTTGGTCTCTACCATGGCGTTAAAGTCTGCCAACGAGAACTCATATTCGTAACTTAGTTGCACAAGAGATTCCTCGGCCAAGTCTACCTACTCTATTTCCTCCACCATTGCATTCACTGGTTCGCTGATTTCTTCCTCAGACATCTTCTACACAAGAAAGGAAGAAGGTTTTTCATTGTATAGCTTCACCTTATTTCCTTTGAATGGAATCTCCAGATGAGAGTAATCCATAGACATATATCTACCCAGCTTTGTCGTGAATTCCCTTGACAAGCACATACTGAAATATGGCTCTAAGTCAACTACCACTACCTCTTGTATGACCGTGATCTGAGGCATCTTATGTAGCCGGATAGGAATGTCCTTGATCACTCCTATAGTCTTCACTGGAGTACCATCCAATTGGAGTACACCCTGGCTGCTTTGCGTATATTCCATACCTATTTCTTCGTAGACTGCTCTTGGCATTACTATTGTAGCGGCCCTAGAGTCGATCATGCAATTATGTACAATATACCCTTCCATTTGTAGAGATAGGTAAAATGGAGGTGGTCTATTCTTCCACGTGATGGATGTGGATAGGGTCTACACAAGAGCAAGTGGTGCTACCATATTTGCTTTGATTGTATTCAATGATTCTTGTAGTAGGTCCACCTGTCCAGGTAGTTACAGTGCATTGTATAGGCTGATCTTGGCTGGAATCTTCTTCAACTCCTCTACAATGTTGTATGCCAGGGATTTGAGTGCTTTGGGCTCCTTTATAGGTTTGTATCTAGTGTGGTACTACTCTATAGCTTCAACTCTTTGCCACTTAGTCAAAGAAGGAAACTTGAGATTTTCCTTAGCCTATTCCTTAGTTTTTGCCTAAGGCAGTTCGACAGAGGCCTTTTGAGTTTTTTCTTTGAATGGTGCAGGCAGAGGAGCTTCGTTCGAGGCTAAAGTAGATGATTTTCCTTTTTTAGGTCAAACTTTCTCTTTTGAAGGAGCCATCTTAGTAGAATCTACTTCTATTGCCTTATTTTGTCCTTTGGTAAGCACTGCAACCGGCTCCTCCTCACCAATTTTTAGGTTTTGACTCATCTACCTAATAACGTTGATTTGACCGCTATGACTACTATTTTCCAGTGTTTGTACATAGTGTTAGTGTAGGGTGTAGGTATTCTCTTCATGTGGATCATTGCACATAGAGCACCAATATACATAGTCAAAAGTGCTCAGGGCTTCATCAATCGCAACATTTCTCGTCGAAGCCTTCCCTTGCTAGACTATTTGGTATTTGGTAAGTGCAAGCGTAGGACAAGATCTTCTCGGTAGGAACTCCTGTTGCACTTTCTTCTTCTTCACAATGGTCATATCATTGGATAACATCTAAACTGTAGAGTTCAGAGACTACATCTCCTACAAAATTTTAGTTTGTATCTCATCGACTTTTGGAACGAGTGGCAATGAAGCCATTTTCGGTATTGGAGGTAGGGCGGGGTGTTGAGGTGGTGCTGGTAGTACATGAAATGACGAAGAGATAGTGGGCTATGGAGTTGAAAATGTAGGGAACTGGATTTGTGGAGGGGTGATTTGAGACACGATAGAATTCAGGTTCCAAGATGAAATCGAGAGTGTAGGGGTTGTGGAGATTTGCAAAGTGGCTACGCTTGCATACTGGAATTGAAGGAATTCAGGAAGTATGGGTGTCGACATCCTTTGGGGAAGATTTCCCATAGATATAAAATCCATTTCTGCCCTCTTGTCTAACTCATACAACTCGGGAAAATTATTCACGTTAGAATATCTTACCATGAGACTGATATTAGGATTGAAAGACCAAAGGAAATAGAGTGTTGCAGCTTCGTCGGTTGGCCAAAGTCCAACTAGCACTCTTTTCTAGGTTCAAGCAAACCTAACATTGAAATCTATGATCTCTTCTTGTGGATGCCTCTTGATCAAAGTGAACTGATGTAGGAGAGAAGTAGGATCAGAAGACTCATTGAAGTTTCCCATAATTTGCCCAGCTAACTGGTCCCATCCCGTAATACTACCGGGTGGTAGAGATCTATACCAATAGATGAGTTTTCCTCTAAGGTAAAGTACCAAAATTTTTACCATAATTTGCTCTTCTATAATGTCATGGATCCCTTCCAGAGATATTATGTCCTGGATATGTTCTAGAGCAGTCTTCCCAGTTCCATCGAACGTTGGGATCTTCTTTATGGTAGCAGGCGGTACTTGCCCTTGTCCTGCTAGATTCAGTGGTGACAAAGAATCCCATGCTGGGCACAACCTGGGTGACTGTGACTGTTGCATTTGTTGTTGTTGTTGTTGTTGCTACTATGCCATACTTGCTCTTGGATTTTGAGAAACAAGAATTCTCGAAGATCCCCCTTGATTGCTAGTAGGACAACTAATAGGAATGGAGGGACTAGGATGCTTCGATGAGTTGGGAGGATTGGGAGGAAAACTATATGTTGTACTATCATAAGTTAGGCCTTGTATACCAACAGCAGCCTCTTGCGAGGATGTTTCGTCTAACAATGATTCGGGAGTGACCAACCTTGATTTCTCCCCAAAGGCATCAATATCTAGCTCAAAGAACTTGATTTCCTCTTCTCTATTCTTAACTCTCCATCTTGTTTGCATGAAGGCACACAATTTTTGTACTGGTCTTTATGACTTAAAGATTCTTTGGTAAACAGAGTCGCCAGATGCTAAGAGTCTTTCAGTAATGAGGGCATTAGTCCTCACTACCACTAGTCAGATGAGACTGACCGGGTCACATCGAGAACTGGTTAGAACTATTGGCCCCGGTGAATATGGGTTTGAGATTTAAAATATGGGACCTTGACTAGTTATGGATCTTACTGAGACAGACACAGTCGGTCCCACCGGGCATGCCTAAAACTGTTGGTCATAAAATCTACCTAGGAAAGGATTTTGAGTGAGTATATGCACCCTAGACCTGGACCAAAATTGAAAGGCCAAAGGGAAGAGATGTCCCCCATGCTAATCTCTGAAGAAAGGCTGGATCCTATACTAAACTACTTGGGTGTTTGAATATAAGGGTGCAGGACAGAGATAAAAGGTGTGAGGGTTAGAGAAATTGGTGATTTCAGGTGGGAGAGAATAGGAAGCACGATCACTAACTGTCAACTTGAATGGAAGCAAATAACACCAAGAATAAATGAAAGAAACATAATATCAACCTTCCTATGTATCCTCCAGGCGAGTTTCAGAGTGTAGTCCCCGATCGCACACCGGACTCAGGGTTCAGCTTTCTTGATGTACAAAAGAAGAAAGACAAAAGAATCAAGCACAACAGGCAGCATAAAAGAGAGCTAATAAGACGTTTTTCCACTCCTATGTATCCTTTAGAATGAGTTTTAGGGTACAGATCCCCGATCACACACCGGACACAGGGTTCAACATCTCGGTATACAAATGAAGAAAGACAAAAGAATCAAGCACAAAAGGCAGCATAAAAGATAAGAATTGAGCCCAAAGCTCTTTAGTATTAATCATAGGACATCAAGTTACAACGAATTTATTAGCATATAGATCCCCCCATTTTCTATTACAATGCCTGGGTTTTTATAGAGGACCCGGGCCTCTAAGTCATAATTACACAGCAATGAGAAGTACGCCCTCGAGCCCTGAGAATTCGACTCCCCGAGGCTCTCGTGATCGAGCTCTCGAATTTGTTACTAGCACTAGAAACCATGACCGGGTCAACCATGGAAAGGTGCATTTATGAGCCATATGGACGTCCTTGGTCTCCGACTATGGTGCTTGAGTGGTCGCCATGCTTGTCAGGATCTCCATCATGGCCTGATACTTCATTTTTGATTGCCAAAAATGAGCAGCGAGATTATCGGGCATGAAAAATTACATTTATGAGGCACTTGATCACCTCGGGAAGATAATCGGCTTGGAACATGTGCTCCTGAAGTGCTTCGCAATGGTTCTGGGCTGAAGCAAAACTCCTCTTTGGTTTGCACTTCACAAAATTGAGCTTCGCAAAACTCCTTTGGGGGTGGGGAGTGCCGAAGCATATTTACTTTGCAAAACGGGCCTCTTTGTCCTTGCCACTTCATTGAAAAAATTGCTTTGTTGATGCCTTTGGAGAAATACCTCGCTGTGATCCTCTTTCAAAACTGTGGTTCAGGAAGATTTTGGCTGAAGCAATTGTCTTCAAAAGATGTTGCATCCTTTTACTTCGGGTAGAAGTACTTTGCACAAAATTAGCCAAAGCAAATGCTTTTCAATGACTTCTGGCAAAGTAAAAATGATTCACTGATGGAGGAGCCTGAAGTGAGTGCTTCGACAAATTTTGGGTGAAGTATTTTCAATGCTTTTCGAGTCTCGCTTCGCTAGTTTTCTGGTCGAAATGACTGATGGAAATACTTTGGATGCAAAGTAGTTTTCTTGCCTTCTCCTTTGTATTTTACTTCGGCAATGCCGCTTCGCTCAACTTTCACCCGAAGTAAATCCTTGAAGTGCTTCAGGCCCAAATTTCCTTTTATCGCTACCCTTGTATTTTACTTCAGTGATACTACTTCGCAAAAACTCTACCCGAAGCAGTGTTGAGAATGCTTCGGGTGCGAAGCTCTTTCTTTTCTGAACACCACTTCGCTCAACTTTCGCCCAAAGTACCTATTGGAAATTCTTCGGGCGTGAAGTAGTTTCATTCTCTTTTCCTTGTATTTTACTTCGGTGAAACTACTTCGTAAAATTTTTTCCCGAAGTAGTGCTAGAAACGCTTCGGGTGCGAAGCTCTTTTCATTTTCCCTTAGTGAAGCTCTTTTCTCTAGCTTGTTCGGTAGTGAAATTCTTTGTTTTCTACTTTATATTCAAAAGGGATGGCATTGGAAGCCAAAAATGTTGCAACTTTTCAAAATAAAAAACAACAAAGAAAAACTTTACAAAATACTATACAAAATTTGACCCCTTTTTACCCCTTAAGAAATGTGAAAAAATTGTCAATAGTTTCCTTACCCATTCTGATTCCTTTTCTTTAGCAATATATATTTTATCAGAATAAAGAAGCAGGTTGACCAGAGCCTGTAATAGCTCATTGGTTTCAAACGATTTATTGTAGTGTGACAATCAAATCCTATGGATGCAAGAAATTGTTCCAACAATTTTTTTGCACCATTCCCAAGGAGGACTTGTTAAAAATATTTTTCTATATTTTTAAATTTTTTTCTTTCAATGACTATTTTAATCAACAAGTGACCAATTAGAATAAAGAATCTGCATTTTAATCTTCTTTAGAATGAATGTTCTTTATTTTTCATTGCCAATCAGAATAAAGAATCTGCATTTTAATCTTCTTTAGAATAAAAAAGTTTATGTTTTATTTTTCATTGCCCATGATTTTCAATTTTCTTTAGAAGTGTTCTTAGTGTGTCTTGATTTTCTTGAAATTCCCCCAAGGACCATATCCAGTGAGGCTCAGAGTTAAATATCAAGTAATATTGATCATAAGTTATATTATTTCTGCACTACACATGTTGGTGAATCTGTCTAGACAAACCTAGAAATCAAAAATTAGGAAATAAGGAGCAAAATGTGTTGGCACACACTAGGAGAAGCAGTACAAATCTATTTCCAATATTTTATAACCCTGAGGTACTTACCCATAATAAAAAAGTACCACTTCTTAAGAGTCTTGTGCATGAACGAAAATCTTGTCCTACAAGTAGAAAGTACGTAAATAGTGGGTTAAGTTTTGTTGTAGATGATACATTTTATTATTCTCATTCCCCAACTAATAGTAATACTGTGGTAGATAATTCAACTAATTATATTAATTTTACCCAACCCTATATTTCTATAGGCAGTGTTACTGTGAATCCAAATTCTGTTACACCTACAATCACCATGGCTCAGCCAAACCAAAATAATGTTCAATTTTGGATAACTAATAGGTACATACCTTTTGCTTTACATATAAATTTGAATGCCCCACCAACTAAAGCCCACAAGTACCTACCCAAATTTTTAGGAAACAATGCAGTAATTGGATAAGATCATATTAAAAGTTGTTTATACACTTAGGATAGCTTAGAAGTAGAACACGAAGATGTAGTACTAAGGTTTTTTTTACAAACTTTAGAAAAATATGTCAGGGAGTGGTTTAACACCCTCCCAAAAAATGACATTGCATATTTTTCTAAATTAGAAACAATGTTTCTAAAGATATTTGGAGAGAGGAAAAATGAACAATCCTTGTTAACTGAGTTGGCCACAATGAAGAAAAAGAAAACTAAATTTGTCAGTGATTTTAATAGAAATTTTTCCAAAACTAGGAATAAAACCGCTGCTAACCTCAGGCCTAGTGACATCTAGTCAATTTTTTATGTAAAAATGCTTTCCAAGGAGAATTCAATTATGAATTAAAGCAAGAAAAATCCACCACTATCAATGAATGCATGGATAAAGAAATTGAAATCAAAATAAATATGCTAGATAGTGGTAAAATAAAGACTTATTCTCTGGAATCAAATAAACCTCATAAAAATATGAAAAGAGTAGCATTTTATTTACAAAGAAGAGTTGAAGTAGATCCAATGGAGAAATTGACTAATTAGATGACATAAATTTTCAATACCATGAACAATAGGTTAGCAAGAATATAAAGAAATAATAGAAACAATGGAAATAATTATGAGCCATCACAACTAGAGAGACCACATGCTAATAATCACCCTCCCTTCAAGAAAAATTTCAATAGGAACTAGGGAAACAATAGTGGCTCTGATGAAGGAAATAGAAATAGGAACAACGGAAATAATAATTGGAAGAATAGATTCTAACAGAGATCATAACAGTGTTCCAAATCCCATGCCATATACTAACATAGCATAAGGTTTTCCTTATTTCTTCTCAACCTGTGAGGCCCCCCATAACCTAGAAGGATGTGGTTTTTACTTAAGTAAACAACACAATATAGATCTTAATGATGATTCAGAAGAAGATATAAGGATTAATGCTTGTTGATCTCTAGAATATGAGTCAAGAGAAAGGATCTTTGAAGAAGACATGGACAAGTATACTTCAAATAATCCTCCTCAGATCTTAGTAGTTGAAGGTGCCAAAATATTGCAAAAACCGCATGAGTTAAGATATGATAAAATTAATCAAGAGAAATTAATTCCCACTACAAAGGAAGAGGAGGAGTTAGAAGCTATCCATGCTCTGAATTTAAGACATAGAACAGTTCCTAATATAACAGAGAAAACTTCTACTAATGAAACAAGAAAATAGTCCTTCACAAACAAAAATATTAATAAAGAGGAAACTGATAGAACCCCCAAAAAGGTAATCCCAGAGCTACTAGAGTTAGAAGAGGATACCCACACTCTGAATTTAAGAAATAGAACAGTTCCTAACAGAATAGAGAAAGCTTCTACTAATGAAACAAGAAAATAGTCCTTCACAAACAAAAATATTAATAAAGAGGAAACTGATAGAACCCCAAAAAAGGTAATCCCAGAGCTAGTAGAGTTAGAAGAGGAAACACTTAAGAAAAAATGAAAAAAACTAATAGATGTGAAAAAATATAGAATTTGATGATGGGTTAGAACTTAGTAAATAGAAATTTAATATTACATTTGATGAGCTTATGAAAGTTCAGCAGTACAAATAATAGGTATGTAGATCATTTGGATTAATTGAACAAAAAGAAGATTCAACTTGCCATGCTGCTAGAAAAAATCAACATGATATGAGATCACCGTCCTCTATCAAACCCTTCTATGTGTAATTAAGATATAATTCAAATTAAGGAGAGATATATGATTCATAATTATATGTTGGATAGTGAGGCTTCACATAATATCATACCCAAAATGATAGCTGACCAAATGGGATTAATTTATACAATATATTTTACCCCTATTTTATTAATAGACAATAGGCAAGTACCTTGCATTGGATTGATAATTGGATTATTAGTTTTCCTAGACCAACACCCCAAAAAAGGCATAGTGATGGATGTTGTAGTAGTGGTTGTTGATCTATTCTTCTCACTACTACTAAGAAGAAATTGGGCAAAACAATTGGGGGCATCAATTCAATTGGATTGGTCTTATTCCACCATTCTAATGTCAGATAAAGAAAATGTAACTCTATGAAGAGAACCTTTTAACAAATATTCTGTAGAGTTAATTAAAATGGTTGAAACCATGATAAACTTAGTAAAATTAGTAGAAGAGAAAGGAATGGGATTTTATTCAATATGGCATAACCCATTCCTGGAAGAAGTACTATAAGCCAAAAACATGGATCCAAAAGTTATAAAAATGGTTGATGCTAAATTAGATAGAGTATTGACACAATACATGTGGACCATAACTTTTGATGGATCTAAATTCCAATATGGAGTAGGTGTTGGAGTTAATTTGACTGACATAAAAGGAAACTACCTTGGTATTCCTTATAGACTATAATTCCCTTGCACCAATAATGTAGCTAAATATGAAGCTTTTTTTCTAGGATTGAGGAAAGCTAAAGAGTTGGGCATAAAATACCTGATTGTAACTAGAGATGTAAAATTTATAATTCAACAAATAAGAGGAAAGTATCAAACCAAACATCCTAGGTTAAAATAGTATAAAACTATAGTATTGGAAGAAATTGAAAAAAATGTAGCTTTCAATATTTCATATATTCCTAGAGAACATAATCATATTGTCGACCTCTTAGTTGTAAATGCATCAAGCTTGGACCATCCATAAATTACTATATAATATATATGGACATGTTTCCAACCATTTTAGTTTATAAGCCCTCTATACCAGATAATATTGTTTACTTACAGGTCTTCCAAGATGATGTGGACATAAAAGACTTTATGACCTTACAAAATCAATATGCAGATATAATTTGTGATGAGAAATATAAAGAAAAATTAAAAGATCAAATAGGAGAACCAGTAGAAGTAATCCAGCTAAAAACAAATAAAATACCAAAAGGATTAGTTTATCTGAAGTTTTTATTTGATGATTTTGATAAGGCATTCAAACCTCTTTTAAAATAAAACATAGCTAAATATGTAAATATTGGTACAGTTAAAGAGCCCAAGCTAGTAAAAATAGACACAACATTACCAGCAATGGAAAAAGTTGGGTATATCAATTTCTTAAAGAAAAATAAGGAACACTTTTCCTGGACATATGAAGATCTTAAAAGCTTCAAAATAGATGTAATGTCACATATAATACCTCTGAAGAAATATTTCAAGCCATTCAGTTAGAAATAGAGGAAGTATAACCTTAATCTGCATCCCATAATGCAAAAAGAGGTACAAAAATTGTTGGATTCCAAAATTATTAGAAAGGTAAGATTTTCATCTTGGATATCCAACCTGGTACTAGTCAGAAAGAAGAATGTGGATATTAGAGTCTGTTTAGACTTTAGAAAGTTGAATAAAAGCTCCTTAAATGACAATTACCCATTGCCTAATATGGAACAAATATTGCAAGTTGTAGTTGGTTCATCTAGGATGTCCCTGTTAGATGGATTTTCTAGATATAACCAGATACAAATTAATCCAAAATATAGACATAAGACAACATTGACCACACCCTGGGGTACTTTTGAATATTTGAGAATGCCTTTCGGCCTAATGAATGTAGGTTCTACATTTTGGAGAGCAATGGATTTTTCCTTTAAAGTTTTGATGTTCAAAATAGTAGTGTATCTGGATGATATAACACTATTTTCTAAAAATCTTGAAGACCATTTGGAGCATCTTGCTATAGTATTTTCCTAGTGCAAATAATTTGGAATTTCCCTAATTCCTAAAAAGTGCATAATTGGAACAACACAGGGGAAATTACTACGACTTATAAACATGGTGAAAAAGGGAAGCTTGAGCCCAAATGGATTGGTCCATATCATATAGCTCATGTGGTTGGTAAAAATACTTACAAGTTGTAAACCTTGGAAGGACAAACAATGACAATCCCTATAAACGACCAACACCTCAAGATGTACAACCCCTATTGTGGTATCAGAAGAGAGAAAATACCTAAAGAAATAAGAGAAAAATAATAAATAAATAATAAATGAAAATAAAAATCCAAAAATAGAGTGATGTAATTTTTGTCAAATTTTGTGTTGTTTTGTTTGTCAGTTAAGTAATTTCCTTTTTGTTGTTGTGTCCTATATTTATTTGTTTGTTTTAAATTGTGTTTTCTTTCATGATTATCATAGGATGATAAGTATTTCTTATTATCTATTTCTCTAAATATAAATAATAGAAGAGGAAATATATTTTAGATTTTTATGATGCTTACAATTTTAAAATTTGAATGTTCATACAACTGTCATAAGGTGTGAGACAAAACAGAGTAAATCAGAGTTGTCAATCCATATTGAAAAATCCTCACTTTCTAAATACTATTGAAAGAAATTTTAGGGTCCAAGGGACCGAGTTATATTTGGTAAGATGGTTGAGCTAAAAATCATTACATTGTATCCTTTAGCCAAAAGTTGGTCCTTAACTCAGGTACACTCATTGCACAATTTGCTTATATCCAAATATGTCTCAAAAAGAGAAAAAAAAATTAAAAATGCAGATTGAGTTTGTATCTAAGATATCTTGGAAAAGCTCTACCAAGGCTATAAACACCTAGCTAGTAGTAGAGTAAAACCATATGGGATCAGTAGCATCTCCAATAGGGCTATAGACGCCTAAATGGTAGTGGAGCCCTCCAAATGACAAAAATATTAAGGAGTGAAATCACTTATTAGGCTTGATCATTTTCCCAAAATGATGAAGTTCTAGAAGATCTAGGAATAAAAAATGAATGCACTAACACATACTTAGGCCAAGGCATGATGGGGAAAGTGACTTTGATGCATTATGTATGATCATATATTATCATTTTAGAGAAAAATCATAACAATATTCCAAAAGCTCATATGAACTTAAAATTTTGATCCTTTGATCTCAAATTGACTAAGGAGAATAGTATTTTAAGATACTCTATTGCTTTGATATCAGGTTTGTTATTACTTTATTGTATCTTTCAAGTTTTAAGTTTCTTCGTTTATGTTTTGATTTTCTAATTAGGCTTGCTAGTTTGTGATTTTGTTTAAAGCTAAAAATATGTTTAGGAGATTTTAGAATTCTCAAGTCCCTCGGGTTTTTAGCACATTGTCCTATTTAGAGCCTATGTTGGAGCCAAATTTGACTCAACATCAGATACCCCTAATTTTAAACTTTTTGGCTTAAATAATTTTACCAAATTTTGTTGGTATCTATTGCATTTGCTTCTAAAAATTTGGTTTTCAGTGGTTTGGTTCTTAATAACAATTATTAAAAAGTCCATCTAAATGAATTATCAAGCCATAACTATAATTGTTTTATTACTATCCGTTAGCCATTAAAGAATTAACCATTAACCTTATTTGATAATCCACGAGCTTATAAAAACTCAAAGAAATCAAATGTTTGATAAAAAATCTCCTTGATCGTTAACGTTATCCAATTATTAAAGGGTTTATAATTTTCAAATCAAATATAATATTATTAAATGAGAACCCTTAAAGTCCTTTGGTCCATAATAAAATTGATTGAAATATTTAGGCCTAAGAAAAATTAAAATAAACCTACGGTTAAAAATACATCACATGGGCTAATGAGGGCATGTTCCCCCTTCGATTAAAAATTGAGTAGATTTAATAGATCTAAGGGCAACATTCAATCTAGCCTGATCTGACGGAAGCACTTTCACAATGCAAACTAAAGGTTAACTCAAAAATCAATGGTCAAAAATATTATAACCTAAGGTATAAGATATATTATTGGATCAAAATTAATTAAGGGTCATGCACCCCTTTGGCTAAATGTCGAGCAACTTGATCAATCTGGATGGTTGTGCTTAATGTATGGCAAATCCAACGGTTATGCATTCCTAGAATATTCAAGCATTAAGGTTGAAAATTCAAACATGAATAACCTAATGTCATGCGCATATTCCACTAAGCATCGGGTAGATCTGAAAGATCCAAGGGTAGCACTCGCTCCACCTAAATCTGATGGCCATGCACCCATCAAGCAAGCCAATCATTAGCACCAAAAATATCATGTGCCCCCTTAGTAAATAATCTTGCAGATTAAAAAATATCAACAACCATGCTCCATCCCTGCTTAGATCCGATGGTAGCACTTCATTGAACTGATTAAACGTTGACAAGTCAAATATCAAGGATATGAAGTGCATAGATTCATAAGATTTGATGATCACACTTGATCTTGCCAAATATAACAATGACGCTTTTCTAAAATAGTCAAATATTAACATGGCGGTTGTCAACAGAGTTATAGTCAAATCTAGATCTGACGATCATTCTTGTTTATACCAAGATCCAATGGTTGAGCTTCATCAAGGTCAAACTTTATCCCCTTGAGATACGAAGTGTGACTCTGTGTCTAATCTGATGGTTGTGCCCATATCTTCCTAGATCCAATGACAACGCATTATTAAAAATGATCGAAGGTTAGCTATGCAAGTTTATCTACAAAATATTAATTAAATTATTTTATTAGAGGTTAATATTTGTGCATAATTATGATTATCAAGGGTCTTAAATGCATATGAATTGACCCCAATTCTGGATTAAAGGCACTCATATTTTTGATCTGACAGAAGTGCTCAAGCTTACCGAGATTCGACTGTGGCACTTTCCTCAAATGATCAAAGGTTAATTCACGAGGTTTTTTGTTGGATAATTAATTAAATGTATTATTAAAATTAAGACCAGCACTTAATCACGATTTATAAGGGTATAATACATTGTTAATTTTTCCCTTTCATCCTACTAACCCTTGCACATGTATGGGGAATCCAACGATCGCGCCCCCATCATTGTTTGATCTAACGGTGAGCACATAGAGAGGTAATATGATTATACAATGCCTATGTTTTAATGCAATTTTATTAAGGCTTTAATCACCATATTAACCATGGTAAATCATGATTATATGAGGTTTAATGCATTGCATAATTATAAAGTCAAATAAATGATTGTATAACTTTGGGCCTAAGTATTAATGATTGAATTATTACAAACTAGAAGTTTTTGACTTTATAAAAATGATTAATCTAATTAACTAGGCATAGGTTTATATACATTGGTGGACTAAGAACCATGCAGGTTCTTGGACATCAATGGTGATGCTTGAAGTAAATTAGATCCCATGGTAAGCATGGTATATGATGCTTAAGAAAGTAAGTATTATGACCAAAGTACCTTAAGCCTTGATTAGTCTCTGATAAATTATAAAAATAAACTTTTGGCCGAAGCAATCAAATTATGATATGCTTTTTATTTGAACTAACCAACATGCATATTAAGAGTGTTGGTAGGCATGCACCCCTATGAGAAAATCTAGTGATCAAAACCTCGAAAAAGGGCCACTTCATAATGGTACATGCTTTGAACTAGCTCTTGTACAAAACCAATGTGGTGGATCATTCACAAAAACATTCACTATAAATAGAGACCTGCAACAAATAATAATAACAGTGATAGTATAGACAAAAACCTAGTAATAACTACAAATACATGCAGTAGCCGCAGGAGGAAATGTTTATATGATCAAACAAAATCCCATAAACTATACCAAAATAAGGATAATGTAGATTTTTCAAGTGACTAGCTTGATACTACAGAAAAAAATTAGATTGGTGCATATCCACTAAATGTGATCGCGTACTATGCGAGAAATAAAATAAGCCTACTCAAAGTGGACTCATATGAGAAGTTTCTTGACTTATAAATAAGGATAGTAAAAGGTGAAAAAGGGTCATCCATGAGAAGGGCAATGGAGTGTAAGATACAGAAGGCCCAAGGGTGCAACTAATTCCTGTTTTGCATATTTAGAATATGTAAAAAGTATGGCAAGAATAAGAAATTTGTTTAGCTTACAAAAAGTTGCTCACTCAACACTTTGACAAAATATTGTTATAGAGGGATCACTCTGACAGAGTATAGTTATGGAAGTACATTATAGGTGCTTCCAGCTCTCATTTTCCATTCCATCCTTCCTCCTACCTATCACTACCCTCCTATTTGTAGGTATTCTCTCTTGACCATCATCACTTTCCACCCCACAAAATGTCATCTCTCCACCATCCACTATATAAATCCACTCTCATTGCTCCTTCCTTACTCATATCCATTGTGTAATCAATTCCATTCCATCCATTTTCCACCCACACTCAATCTCTTCTCTTAACCATCACGTCGGGTCCCCCTTTGTCTTACATCAAAATTTTACTATAGCAACCGAGTCTGATCCCAATTGATAAAATCATATGACTAAGAAAAATAAGAAAAATAAAAATCTATGTATATATGCATATATTGGTTCACCCATTTTATACTTCTAAAATTGCCTAACACATCACCTTTGAGAGCTTCCTTCGAACCAAGAGCAAGCAATATAGGAAATCTAGTACCACATAATTTAGGATAGTTGGATAGCACACAAAGGAGATCAGAAGAAATGGCAACAAAAGTAAGGTCCAGATAGGGTTATGCATAAGGGGTTGAACTCAAAATATACTTGGCTAATCCTAATAAAAATAAATATGAATCATGTCGAATCCTAAGCAAATCAAATCAATCATCTTCACACAAAAATTTGAGCCATTTGAAGCCCTAAAAAGTAAGGTCATCTTTGGGATAATGTTTGACCTATTAAATCATGTTATAAATTCATCAAAACACCAACATTAGATTAGGCTCAAAAATATATTTCCAATGAGTACAAGTATGCCTATGTTTGGATATATATTGTGGTGAATTAACCCTAAGAAACAATTTGGTCTTGAAAATTTTAGGCAAACATCGAGGGTCCTCATATTCACAAATTTTTAATTTTGTAAATCTTAATATTCACCCAATTTGTGAATATTCATCACTATACATAACCCTGAGCCCATATGAGGCCAAAAATAACCAAATCAATAACCAGAGGCTATAAATACACTAGATGCATTCGGAATTGGTATCAAGCTTTAGAGATAGCAAATTCTTGCTAAGAGGTATACTTGAGTGCCTTATGAGTTTTGTTGTATTCCCTTTGTATATTTTTCTATGTCATCCCTCATTCTTCCCCTTTGATAAGCAGGTTTGATAGGATAGTGCTCAAGAAGCTAAGATTATTTCCAGATCTATTGATTCGGAGGTTCATACACTTTGTTGTTACCATATTGGAACAAGGAGAGTAGAAAAATTTTGTTACATTATTTGAACAAAATGTCTTCATTATATCAACATTGTGTGAATAGAGTTAAATGGTATTCTACCAACTCTGCATGTAATATTTTTTGAAAAGAATACAATTTTGGGTCTCAATTTTATCAATTCTTTATCTCAGTTCTATGTGTTTCTTCATAATGGATTACATTATTTGAATGTATTATGAACGTTTATTTTGTTGGTTAAACTGTTAAATTTGTTATGATATTCGAATGAGTTTAATAGAACCAATTTCTTCTCTTCCTCCTTTTTTATTATTTTATAAATGTTAAATTATTATAACAACCCAATGAATCTAGGCACCGGTCTACATAAGACATAATAATAGTTGTTTTCTTTGCTTGATCATTTTAATATAAGTAGTATAACTAAAATCTGAAGTGTTTAAACTTGTGATATATCGCGTTTATCATTGGGGTTTCCTTACCCATTCTAATTATTTTTCTTTAGCAATATTTCTTTTATTAGAATAAATAGGTAGGTTGACCAGAGCCTATAATAGGTCGTTGGTTTCAAATGATTTATTGTAGCGTGACAATCGAATCCTATGGATGCAAGAACTTGTTCCAACAAGTATGTATAAAAAAATCTTAAATCAAAAGAATAAAAAGGAAGAAAAATGGATAACTTAGGGTTATAACTGTTACAAGGGTGAGAGTTGATTCGCTATCTAAGCTTTAAGATACATAAATATGATTCAATTATTCAAATAGTCATCAAGATACATTTATTATCACATATTGCATCAAATAATTAAGGAAAAGGTAATATTCTAGGTTTGCTCTCTTAAAATAATTATCAATATATTCATTCACTGCATCATAATCATGATCATCATAGTGTAAAGCAATATATATTCTAAAACTTATAAAAATATATATATCACATAAAATGAGCTTCAAAAGATGAAATTCAACTATTCTACTCTTGTTCTAAGAATATTTCAAAAAAAATTAAAATAAAAGGTTTAAATAAAGAAAGAAAATAAGCAATTGAATCCTTGAAGCTTTAAACTAAATCTCTTGAAGTAGTAACTCTAAAGTAAACCAGCTATGATTCGACTAACATTTGTATAATTTGAGGTCAAAGTGGTACCATCATCAAATGGAAAATAAAAACACACTTGAATTGACTTAAATATGACCACCATAAACATGTGTATATCACACCAATAATTCTAGTATATTGTATTGCTAAGATATTAAATTATTACATTCTTAGAATTGCCAATAACATGTGATTGCAAGATGAAATCTTCTAGGTACAATGTCAAGGGTTTAGATATCCACAAACTACAAAAGAAGAGAAAAATCTAAAATACCTATTTCTACAATGGAATCCGACCTTTTGGAATGGGTTCTTCACGACTATTTATAGCCTTGCAATTTTGAAAATTTTAGTGCTTTACAGTTATATGGATGAGTTAGCTATCACTCAAAAATTTGAGTAGTTTACAATTGTATGGATGATGTATCATCTTGTTCTACTCCTTGAATTTGATCCTCAATTTTCCACCATGAATTCTTCTAACTGCCTTGGAAGCATATCTCTAAAGATTGTGTAGATGGATCATCATGCTCTATGTGGTTTGAGTTGTCATGCACCAATGATATAGAATTAGTTCATGTTCAATGAATGCTTTTCCTAATGAGTTATCATGCATTAGAGGGTATTGTAAATTTTTTGGGGTTTTTTGTATCCTTCTTGACTTCCCTCGACCTTCATCTTCTCATTTGATTACCTATAAAATCATGGAATAAAGAGGAAATTTGTTCAAACCAACTTTGTAAGTAAAATTATTACACAATGATTGATGACTTAATTGCTCTAATTATTTCTTTCTATTTTATTATTTATTTTAATCTTTCATTAAATTTCTTGCAACATAGACATCATATTATTTTTAAGGATCTTTTAACATTCTTTTCTCGCATTATAACATCGTTCATATTTACGACTTACATCAAAAAGCTCTTAATTGTTGGGTTCAATTTTTGAGTGCTGAGTAAAACATTTAACATCCAAACTTAACTTTCAATGCTAGATATAATTTTCAATTTTTGAACTTAATTTTCAATTGCCAGATTTTATGACAGCTAAATTTTAAGTGTCGGGTTTAATTTTAATTTATCGAATACACTTTTCTCGCATTTTAACATCATTCATATTTACAACATCAATCAAAAAGCTCTTAATTGTTGGGTTTAATTTTGGAGTGCCAAGTGAACCTTTTAACATCCAAATTTAGCTTTAAATGCTAGATATAATTTTCAAAATCTGAACTTAATTTTCAATTGCCAGATTTTATGATAGCCAAATTTTAAGTGTCGGGTTTAATTTTAATTTATTGGATACAATTTTAATTGTTGGGTAAAAAAAATTAATTGCTAAATTTATTTTTTTATTGTTGGGTGATTTTTTTTTTTTGTCGGGCTTCATTGTCTTTGTCAAATTGGAGTGCTAGATTTCAAATTTTAATTCATTCAGGGATATCGGATTTTTGGTATTACTTTTCTAGGTGACATGGCATATTAATGTTGGATTTTTGGTATTACTTTGCTTGGTCATATGACACATTATTTTCAGTAATATTTATACTTAGATAAATTTACTTCACTCTTTCTCATAGTCGACAGGTAACAAGAATGGATTTGCTCTTTATCATAACCAATATAATTTTGAAACTCTTCACTTGGTACCTGGGCATATTATTTTAATAACCCCAGTGAATAAACGAGCTAGCATCAAACTTTGGATGGGTTCCAAAAACCCGTAGGCTACATAGAAAGGCAGGATACCACCGAACTCTGGACGAGTCCCAAAAACCCGCCGCAATAGAAAGAGATCCATTGCTTGGTGAAAAGTCATAATATTTTTGAGAATATCCATATTTAGCCAAAATTTTGATTTGGAATTATGTAATGGGTTCATCGACTCCAACTTCATGCACTTTGCATTTTAATTGCTTGTGAATAATTTTCTCACTATTAGACATTGATTTTCAAAGATTGAAAATAATTTTCATTGCCTAAAATGAATTCTACATGTTCAAAAGTAATTTTCAATTTCCTGAAAATAAATTTACTAAATATTTAGCTGGCCAAAAATAAATTTCATGAGTTTTAATTTCCCAAACAAATTTTAATTATCCAAAAATGATTTTTATGTGCCTGAAAATGATTATAGTATGCCCAAAAATGAACTTCGATTGTTTGGAATTGATTTTCGAATGTCCCGAGATGATTCTTGAATACCTGGAATTAGTTTTTATAAGTCCAAAAATTATTATTGTATGACAATAAAAGAAATTTGAATATCCAAAATTAATTTTTAATATTCAGGAATTAATTCTTGATTGTCTAGGAATGACTTTGCAAGTCTTTAGTTTTACAAAAACAAAATTGAATATCATATGGAGGGTCATGATTATCATATGCACAGTCAATGACCCTCTAGAGGGTCATGATTATCATATGATAATAGAGGGTCATTGACTGTGCATATAGAGTGATGTAATTTTTGTCAAATGGAGGGTCATAAAAATAGAGTGATGTAATTTTTGTCAAATGGAGGGTCACAAATAGAGTGATGTAATTGAATATCATATGGAGGGTCATGATTATCATATGATAATAGAGGGTCATTGACTGTGCATATAGAGTGATGTAATTTTTGTCAAATGGAGGGTCATAAAAATAGAGTGATGTAATTTTTGTCAAATGGAGGGTCAAAATAGAGTAATGTAATTGAATATCATATGGAGGGTCATGATTATCATATGATAATAGAGGGTCATTGACTGTGCATATAGAGTGATGTAATTTTTGTCATATGGAGGGTCATGATTATCATATGATAATAGAGGGTCATTGACTGTGCATATAGAGTGATGTAATTTTTGTCAAATGGAGGGTCACAAAAATAGAGTGATGTATTTTTTGTCAAATTTTGTGTTGTTTTGTTTGTCAGTTAAGTAATTTCCTTTTTGTTGTTGTGTCATATAATTATTTGTTTGTTTTAAATTGTGTTTTCCTTCATGATTATCATAGGATGATAAGTATTTCTTACTATCTATTTCTCTAAATATAAATAATAGAAGAGGAAATATATTTTAGATTTTTATGATGCTTACAATTTTAAAATTTGAATGTTCATACAACTGTCATAAGGTGTGAGACAAAACAGAGTAAATCAGAGTTGTCAATCCATATTGACAAATCCTCACTTTCTAAATACTATTGAAAGAAATTTTAGGGTCCAAGGGACCGAGTTATATTTGGTAAGATGGTTGAGCTAAAAATAATTACATTGTATCCTTTAGCCAAAATTTGGTCCTTAACTCAGGTACACTCATTGCACAA
The DNA here is from genome assembly GCA_028583015.1 of Wollemia nobilis. NCBI lineage: Eukaryota > Viridiplantae > Streptophyta > Pinopsida > Araucariales > Araucariaceae > Wollemia > Wollemia nobilis. The sequence goes on along the minus strand of JAQPPZ010003370.1, from coordinate 785,529 downwards.
TTTGCTTATATCCAAATATGTCTCAAAAAGAGAAAAAAAAATTAAAAATGCAGATTGAGTTTGTATCTAAGATATCTTGGAAAATCTCTACCAAGGCTATAAACACCTAGCTAGTAGTAGAGTAAAACCATATGGGATCAGTAGCATCTCCAATAGGGCTATAGACGCCTAAATGGTAGTGGAGCCCTCCAAATGACAAAAATATTAAGGAGTGAAATCACTTATTAGGCTTGATCATTTTCCCAAAATGATGAAATTCTAGAAGATCTAGGAATAAAAAATGAATGCACTAACACACACTTAGGCCAAGGCATGATGGGGAAAGTGACTTTGATGCATTATGTATGATCATATATTATCATTTTGGAGAAAAATCATAACAATATTCCAAAATCTCATATGAACTTAAAATTTTGATCCTTTGATCTCAAATTGACTAAGGAGAATAGTATTTTGGGATACTCTATTGCTTTGATATCAGGTTTGTTATTGCTTTATTGTATCTTTCAAGTTTTAAGTTTCTTTGTTTATGTTTTGATTTTCTAATCAGGCTTGCTATTTTGTGATTTTGTTTAAAGCTAAAAATATGTTTAGGAGATTTTAGAATTCTCAAGTGCCTCAGGTTTTTAGCACATTGTCCTATGTAGAGCCTATGTTGGAGCCAAATTTGACTCAACATCAGATACCCCTAATTTTAAACTTTTTGGCTTCAATAATTTTACCAAATTTTGTTGGTATCTATTGCATTTACTTCTAAAAATTTGGTTTTCAGTGGTTTGGTTCTTAATAAAAATTATTAAAAAGTCCATCTAAATGAATTATCAATCCATAACTATAATTGTTTGATTACTATCTGTTAGCCATTAAAGAATTAACCATTAACCTTATTTGATAATCCACGAGCTTATAAAAACTCAAAGAAATCATATGTTTGATAAAAAAATCTCCTTGATCGTTAACGTTATCCAATTATTAAAGGGTTTATAATTTGCAAATCAAATATAATATCATCCAATGAGAACCCCTAAAGTCCTTTGGTCCATAATAAAATTGATTGAAATATTTAGGCCTAAGAAAAATTAAAATAAACCTACGGTTAAAAATACATCACATGGGCTAATGAGGGCATGTTCCCCCTTTGATTAAAAATTGAGTAGATTTAATAGATCTAAGGGCAGCACTCAATCTAGCCTGATCTGACGGAAGCACTTTCACAATGCAAACTAAAGGTTAACTCAAAAGTCAATGGTCAAAAATATTATAACCTAAGGTATAAGATATATTATTGGATCAAAATTAATTAAGGGTCATGCACCCCTTTGGCTAAATGTCGAGCAACTTGATAAATCTGGACGGTTGTGCTTAATGTATAGCAAATCCAACGGTTATGCATTCCTAGAATATTCAAGAATTAAGGTTGAAAATTCAAACATGAATAACCTAATTTCATGTGCATATTCCACTAAGCATGGAGTAGATTTGAAAGATCCAAGGGTAGTGCTTGCTCCACCTAAATCTGATGGCCATGCACCCATCAAGCAAGCCAATCATTAGCACCAAAAATATCATGTGCCCCCCTAGTAAATAATCTTGCAGATTAAAAAATATCAACAACCATGCTCGATCCCTGCTTAGATCCGATGGTAGCACTTCATTGAACTGATTAAACGTTGACAAGTCAAACATCAAGGATATGAAGTGCATAGATTCATAAGATTTGATGATCGCACTTGATCTTGCCAAATATAACAATGACGCTTTTCTAAAATAGACAAATATTAACATGGCGGTTGTCAACAGAGTTATAGTCAAAGCCAGATCTGACGATCATTCTTATTTATACCCAGATCCAATGGTTGAGCTTCATCAAGGTCAAACTTTATCCCCTTGAGATACGAAGTGTGACTCTATGTCTAATCTAATGGTTGTGCCCATATCTTCCTAGATCCAATGACAACGCATTATTAAAAATGATCGAAGGTTAGCTATGCAAGGTTCTCTACAAAATATTAATTAAATTATTTTATTAGAGGTTAATATTTGTGCATAATCATGATTATCAAGGGTCTTAAACACATATGAATTGACCCCCATTCTGGATTAAAGGCACTCATATTTTTGATCTGACGGAAGTGCTCAAGCTTACCCAGATTCGACTGTGGCACTTTCCTCAAATGATCAAAGGTTAATTCACGAGGTTTTTTGTTGGATAATTAATTAAATGTATTATTAAAATTAATACCAGCACTTAATAACTATTTTTAAGGGTATAATACGTTGTTAATTTTTTCCTTTCATCCTACTAACCCTTGCACATGTATGGGGAATCCAACGATAGCGCCCCCATTATTGTTTGATCTAACGGTGAGCACATAGAGAGGTAATATTATTATACAATGCCTATGTTTTAATGTAATTTTATTAAGGCTTTAATCACCATATTAACCATGGTAAAGTATGATTATATAAGGTTTAATGAATTGCCTAATTATAAAGTCAAATAAATGATTGTATAACTTTGGGCCTAAGTATTAATGATTGAATTATTACAAACTAGAAGTTTTTGACTTTATAAAAATGATTAATCTAATTAACTAGGCATAGGTTTATATACATTGGTGGACTAAGAACCATACAGGTTATTGGACATCAATGGCGATGCTTGAAGTAAATTAGATCCCATGGTAAGCATGGTATATGATGCTTAAGAAAATAAGTATTATGACCAAAGTACCTTAAGCCTTGATTAGTCTCTGATAAATTATAAAAATAAACTTTTGGCTGAAGCAATCAAATTATGATATGCTTTTTATTTGAACTAACCAACATGCAAATTAAAGAGTGTTGGTAGGCATGCACCCCTATGAGAAAATCTAGTGATCAAAACCTTGAAAAAGGGCCACTTCATAATGGTATGTGCTTTGAACTAGCTCTTGTACAAAACCAATGTGGTGGATCATTCAAAAAAACATTCACTATAAATAGAGACCTACAAAAAATAATAATAATAGTGATAGTATAGACAAAAAACTAGTAATAACTACAAATAAATGCAGTAGCCGCAGGAGGAAATGTTTAGATGATCAAACAAAATCCCATAAACTATACCAAAATAAGGATAATGTAGATTTTTCAAGTGACTAGCCTGATACTACAGAAAAAAATTATATTGGTGCATATCCACTAAATGTGATCGCGTACTATGCGAGAAATAAAATAAGCCTACTCAAATTGGACTCATATGATAATTTTCTTGACTTATAAATAAGGATAGTAAAAGGTGAAAAAGGGTCATACATGAGAAGGGCAATGGAGTGTAAGATACAGAAGGCCCAAGGGTGCAACTAATTCCTGTTTTGCATATTTAGAATATGTAAAAAGTATGGCAAGAATAAGAAATTTGTTTAGCTTACAAAAAGTTGCTCACTCAACACTTTGACAAAATATTGTTATAGAGGGATCACTCTGACAGAGTATAGTTATGGAAGAACATTATAGGTGCTTCCAGCTCTCATTTTCCATTCCATCCTTCCTCCTCCCTATAACTACCCTCCTATTTGTAGGTATTCTCTCTTGACCATCATCACTTTCCACCCCACAAAATGTCATATCTCCACCATCCACTATATAAATCCACTCTCATTGCTCCTTCCTTACTCATATCCATTGTGTAATCAATTCCATTCCATCCATTTTCCACCCACACTCAATCTCTTCTCTTAACCATCACGTCGGGTCCCCCTTTGTCTTACATCAAAATTTTACTATAGCAACCTAGTCTGATCCCAATTGATAAAATCATATGACTAGGAAAAATAAGAAAAATAAAAATCTATGTATATATGTATATACTGGTTCACCAATTTTATACTTCTAAAATTGCCTAACACATCACCTTTGAGAGCTTCCTTCGAACCAAGAGCAAGCAATATAGGAAATCTAGTACCACATAATTTAGGATAGTTTGATAGCACACAAAGGAGATCAGAAGAAATGGCAACAAAAGTAAGGACCAGATAGGGTTATGCATAAGGGGTTGAACTCAAAATATACTTGGCTAATCCTAATAAAAATCAAGATGAATCATGTCGAATCCTAAGCAAATCAAATCAATCATCTTCACACAAAAATTTGAGCCATTTGAAGCCCTAAAAAGTAAGGTCATATTTGGGATAATGTTTGACCTATTAAATCATGTTATAACTTCATCAAAACACCAACATTAGATTAGGCTCAAAAATATATTTCCAATGAGTACAAGTATGCCTATGTTTGGATATATATTGTGGTGAATTAACCCTAAGAAACAATTTGGTCTTGAAAATTTTAGGCAAACGTCGAGGGTCCTCATATTCACAAATTTTTAATTTTGTAAATCTTAATATTCACCCAATTTGTGAATATTCATCACTATACATAACCCTGAGCCCATATGAGGCCAAAAATAACCAAATCAAGAACCAGAGGCTATAAATACACTAGATGCATTCGGAATTGGTATCAAGCTTTAGAGATAGCAAATTCTTGCTAAGAGGTATACTTGAGTGCCTTATGAGTTGTGTTGTATTCCCTTTATATATTTTTCTATGTCATCCCTCATTCTTCCCCTTTGCTAAGCAGGTTTGATAGGATAGTGCTCAAGAAGCTAAGATTATTTCCAGATCTATTGAGCTGGAGGTTCAAAAACTTTGTTGTTACCATATTGGAACAAGGAGAGTAGAAGAATTTTGTTACATTATTTGAACAAAATTTCTTCATTGTATTAACATTGTGTGAATAGAGTTAAATGGTATTCTACCAACTCTGCATGTAATATTTTTTGAAAGAATACAATTTTGGGTCTCAATTTTATCAATTCTTTATCTCAGTTCTATGTGTTTCTTCATAATGGATTACATTATTTGAATGTATTATGAACGTTTATTTTGTTGGTTAAACTGTTAAATTTGTTATGATATTCGAATGAGTTTAATAGAACCAATTTCTTCTCTTCCTCCTTTTTTATTATTTTATAAATGTTAAATTATTATAACAACCCAATGAATCTAGGCACCGGTCTACATAAGACATAATAATAGTTGTTTTCTTTGCTTGATCATTTTAATATAAGTAGTATAACTAAAATCTGAAGTGTTTAAACTTGTGATATATCGCGTTTATCATTGGGGTTTCCTTACCCATTCTAATTCCTTTTCTTTAGCAATATATATTTTATTAGAATAAATAGGTAGGTTGACCAGAGCCTATAATAGCTCGTTGGTTTCAAATGATTTATTGTAGCGTGACAATCGAATCCTATGGATGCAAGAACTTGTTCCAACAAGTATGTATAAAAAAATCTTAAATCAAAAGAATAAAAAGGAAGAAAAATGGATAACTTAGGGTTATAACTGTTACAAGGGTGAGTGTTGATTCGCTATCTAAGATTTAAGATACATAAATATGATTCAATTATTCAAATAGTCATCAAGATACATTTATTATCACATATTGCATCAAATAATTAAGGAAAATGTAATATTCTAGGCTTGCTATCTTAAAATCATTATCAATATATTCATTCACTCCATCATAATCATGATCATTATAGTGTAAAGCAATGTATATTCTAAAACTTATAAAAATATATCACATAAAATGAGCTTCAAAAATGAAATTCAACTATTCTACTCTTGTTCTAAGAAGATTTCAAAAAAAATTAAAATAAAAGGGTTAAATAAAGAAAGAAAATAAGCAATCGAATCCTTGAAGCTTTAAACTAAATCTCTTGAAGTAGTAGCTCTAAAGTAAACCAGCTCTGATTCGACTAACATTTGTATAATTTGAGGTCAAAGTGGTACCATCATCAAAGGGAAAATAAAAACACACTTGAATTGACTTAAATATTACCACCATAAACATGTGTATATCACACCAATAATTCTAGTATATTGTATTGCTAAGATATTAAATTATTACATTCTTAGAATTGCCAACAACATGTGATTGCAAGATGAAATCTTCTAGGTACAATGTCAAGGGTTTAAATATCCACAAACTACAAAAGAAGAGAAAAATCTAAAATACCTATTTCTACAATGGAATCCGACCCTTTGGAATGGGTTCTTCACGACTATTTATAGCCTTGCAATTTTGAAAATTTTAGTGCTTTACAGTTATATGGATGAGTTAGCTATCACTCAAAAATTTGAGTAGTTTACAATTGTATGGATGATGTATCATCTTGTTCTACTCCTTGAATTTGATCCTCAATTTTCCACCATGAATTCTTCTAACTGCCTTGGAAGCATATCTCTAAAGATTGTGTAGATGGATCATCATGCTCTATGTGGTTTGAGTTGTCATGCACCAATGATATAGAATTAGTTCATGTTCAATGAATGCTTTTCCTAATGAGTTATCATGCGTTAGAGGGTATTGTAAATTTTTTGGGGTTTTTTGTATCCTTCTTGACTTCCCTCGACCTTCATCTTCTCATTTGATTACCTATAAAATCATGGAATAAAGAGGAAATTTGTTCAAACCAACTTTGTAAGTAAAATTATTACACAATGATTGATGACTTAATTGCTCTAATTCTTTCTTTCTATTTTATTATTTATTTTAATCTTTCATTAAATTTCTTGCAACATAGACATCATATTATTTTTAAGGATATTTTAACATTCTTTTCTCGCATTATAACATCGTTCATATTTACGACTTACATCAAAAAGCTCTTAATTGTTGGGTTCAATTTTTGAGTGCTGAGTAAAACATTTAACATCCAAACTTAACTTTCAATGCTAGATATAATTTTCAATTTTTGAACTTAATTTTCAATTTCCAGATTTTATGACAGCTAAATTTTAAGTGTCGGGTTTAATTTTAACTTATCGAATACACTTTTCTCACATTTTAACATCATTCATATTTACAAAATCAATCAAAAAGCTCTTAATTGTTGGGTTTAATTTTGGAGTGCCAAGTGAACCTTTTAACATCCAAATTTAGCTTTCAATGCTAGATATAATTTTCAAAATCTGAACTTAATTTTCAATTGCCAGATTTTATGATAGCCAAATTTTAAGTGTCGGGTTTAATTTTAATTTATTGGATACAATTTCAATTGTTGGGTAAAAAAAATTAATTGCTAAATTTATTTTTTTATTGTTGGGTGATTTTTTTTTTTGTCGGGCTTCATTGTCTTTGTCAAATTTGAGTGCTAGATTTCAAATTTTAATTCATTCAGGGATATCGGATTTTTGGTATTACTTTTCTAGGTGACATGGCATATTAATGTTGGATTTTTGGTATTACTTTTCTTGGTCATATGAAACATTATTTTCAGTAATATTTATACTTAGATAAATTTACTTCACTCTTTCTCATAGTCGACAGGTAACAAGAATGGATTTGCTCTTTATCATAACCAATATAATTTTGAAACTCTTCACTTGGTACCTGGGCATATTATTTTAATAACCCCAATGAATAAACGAGCTAGCATAAAACTTTGGATGGGTTCCAAAAACCCATAGGCTACATAGAAAGGCAGGATACCACTGAACTCTGGACGAGTCCCAAAAACCCGCCGCAATAGAAAGAGAACCATTGCTTGGTGAAAAGTCATAATATTTTTGAGAATATCCGTATTTAGCCAAAAATTTTATTCGGAATTATGTAATGGGTTCATCGACTCCAGCTTCATGCACTTTGCATTTTAATTGCTTGTGAATAATTTTCTCACTATTAGACATTGATTTTCAAAGATTGAAAATAATTTTCATTGCCTAAAAAAGAATTCTACATGTTCAAAAGTAATTTTCAATTTCCTGAAAATAAATTTACTAAATATTTAGTTGGCCAAAAATAAATTTCATTAGTTTTAATTGCCCAAACAAATTTCAATTATCCAAAAATGATTTTTATGTGCCTGAAAATGATTATAGTATGCCCAAAAATGAACTTCGATTGTTTGGAATTGATTTTCGAATGTCCCGAGATGATTCTTGAATACCTGGAATTAGTTTTTATAAGTCCAAAAATTATTATTGTATGACAATAAAAGAAATTTGAATATCCAAAATTAATTTTTAATATTCAAGAATTAATTCTTGATTGTCTAGGAATGACTTTGCAAGTCTTTAGTTTTACAAAAACAAAATTGAATATCATATGGAGGGTCATGATTATCATATGCACATGAATAATCATAATCTATAAGGCTATAAGTAGAGTGTATAAATTTTTGCCTAATCATCAAACCAAGATGATATCATCTTCATGACCTAGGAACTATCTTAATGTGTTAATAAATGTGAAGCTTTAGCATCATGTTACACTACTTATAAATTCATTTGTTTTAGCCCTATAATAAAAGAATAATACTAAGTAATTTGATTTACTAATCCTTAGCTTCACCTAATTTCAAAATAACTAGTTTATCCTCAATTGATTAAGTACATTTCCCTTTGGAGGAACCAAGAGTCAATTGCAATTGAATGAACCACCGATTGTAATTGAATGAACCACTAAAATTTAAGTGAAGAAAGTATGAAAGTACAAAGAGTATATGGGAACTAAAATGTAAAACAAACAAGAAATTTAACAACAAATAAATATCACTAATAAAATAAAAATTCCATTAAAATCAAATAAAATCAAATAAAGTAAAAAAAAATCAATAGTTTACGTACTAAGCATGGTAACAAACTAAAATACTAAAAAAATATAAAACAAAAGTAATTGTGAATAAAATAAAAAACTTATCTAAAAGAAGAAACAAAAGAAATTCTAAAAAAAATAAACTATAATATAGGACTTGAGAAATCTAAACTCACTTATTTATTCATGAACCAAGCATACAAATATATATCCCCTGGAGTACAACAGAAGAATCCCCAGAGGATGCTAGAAGACAAATATAGTATCCGAGAAATTACATTCCCAAAAACATTACAAAATAATAATCAAACTACAACAAAATATCGTTGAATCTCCAAAAAATTAGGTAAAACCTATTAAAATATAAACAATATGTTAACAACATAAAACCCATGAAGAATCATGGCAAAATACACACCCAAAAATAAGAAAACACCCAAAACAAACTCAAACTAGACACACACTGATAACTAATAGAAAAATATAGTCATTCATAATTTGGAGATAGTTTTACACAATCTACACACAACACACCACACAAAAAAACCATTCTAGACCCCGACATGAAGACTTGTGATCATGCCATGAACTTGCGCTATCCAAAGAAGAAGCCTGCGATCGAAAGAAGATGCCTAAAAACAAAAAAATGACAAATTACTATTGAAAGACACATCCGATGTGAAACACGTATGCATTTTGGAGTCAAAAAATAATAGCTATTGAAATGTAGGTCTGTTTTGTCAAAAGCAGGTGTGACTGACTAATAAAAAATATGGAAGTCTGTGTTTTGGAACAAAGAACACAAATCTACAACTTTGGTCAGCTAAATTTCCAACATTCTCCCCCTTGATGCTGAGGGGACTAACCAAGAATTCCATCAGTTTAAAAAACTAAGCTTTCACCACCCCTTTGGTGAATACATATACAATATTATCTTGGTTTTGTAATACCTCAATTCAAAGATCTTATCCACCATATCTCTAATGAAATGGTATTTTATATAAAAAAGTTTTGACCTACTATGATGTACTAGGTTCTTTCCTAGATAAATAACACTCGTCTTATCACAATATAAAACAATTGGACCACATTGTTTCTCTCCAATTTCCTATGCTTGAGCACTAGCACTTGTGATTGCAATATAATCATCTTTTGTAGAAGATAGAGAAAAAATACTTTGTTTTATTGAAATCCATGTAATCAATCCAAACCCAAGACTAAAAAAAAATCCTAAAGTAGATTTTCTATCATCAAAATTACTTCCCCAATCTGAATCACTAAATCCAACTAGTTTTATATCATCCCTTTTGTAATAGTGAATTCCAAAATCAATTGTTCCTTTTACATATCTCAGAATTCTTTTAGTTGCTTTCAAGTGTATTTTAGAAGGGTCACTCATATACCTTTATACAAGTGAAATAGCATGTGAAATATCAGGTCTTGAGTTTGTGAGAAACATCAAACTTCCAATAATGCTTCTATAAGTGGTCACATCAACTTTTGAATATCCATCATCCTTACACAACAACTCACCATGAGCTATTAGTGTTGCAACAGGTTTACAATTCTCCATGCCAAATTTCTTCAACATATCATTAGCATATTTAGTCTAACAAATGAAGATTTCATGTTTTATTTGAAACACCTCCATGCCAAGGAAATAATGCATCAAACCTAAATCTTTCATTTCAAACTCTTTCATCATTGCATCTTTGAAATCATCATTCAACTTGGAATTACTACCCAAGTAAATTAAATCATCAACATATAAACAAAAAAGAAAAATGTCATTACCTTCTTTCTTTTATTATAAGGTTGCTTAAGACCAAACAAGGCCTTCTTCAACCTATACACAATATTCTCTTTACCTTTCACTTCAAATCCTTGAGGTTTTTGCACATAAACCTCCTCATCCAAGTAGCCATTCAAGAATGCACTTTTTACATCCATGTGATGTACTTTCCAACCTTTATGGGAAACCACAGAAAGAACCATACTCACTTTTTCTTGCCTTGCAATAGGTGCAAAAGTATCTTCATAATCAATGCCATACCTTTGTGTGAATCCTTTAGCCACAAGCCTTGCTTTGTGTCTCTCAATGCTTCCATCACTATTATATTTTGTTTTGTAGACCCATTTAGAGCCCACACACTTCTTGCCTTTTGGAAGTTCTACAAGCTCCCAAGTTTCATTTTTCTTGATGGAATTGATCTCCTCTTGCATTGCTTTCATCCACACATCATTAGTACATGCTTATTCATAACTAGATGGTTCCAAATCAATACTAGTCATCAAAGCATAATTTACAACATCACATTTTGGCTCACCTTCATCTTCATCTCCATACATATGCAAGTTTTTAAATCTTTTCACAACTTGATCAAACTCTTGTGCTTGACTTCTTGTAAATCTTCTATGAATATTGGAAACTAACATTTTAGAATATGGATGGTTTTGTTGGAGATTTTTACCTTTCTTTGTCTTCAACACATCACTTGGAGAATCTTAACTCAATGAAGAATGTGAAGGACTTGAAGAATCATCACTTGAAGAACTCTTTGTTGGACTTGGAAGAACAAGTTGTTTGCTGGTTTGAACATTGGGCTGCACATTTGAGGAGTTCTCACCAATGGATTCATCATCAACATAAAGTTTTTGATGACCATATACTCCCCCTTCATCAAAAATCACATCTCTTGACACCACAACCTTGTGATTTTTTGGATTATAAAGCCTATAGGCCTTAGTATTCTCACAATACCCAATAAAAATACATGCTTGAATTTTTGGATCAAGTTTCTTCCTTTGCTCATTAGGTACATGTGCATAAGCCAAACAACCAAAATATTTGAAATGATTTACATTTGGTTTCTTTGCATACCATGCTTCATATGGAGTGATGCCATCCAAGCTATTAGTGGGGCTTCTATTCAAAATATATATGGTTGTCCTAACTGCATCAACCCAATACATATTTTTTAATTTCTTTGTTTGTAGCATGCTCCTTCCCATATTTAAAACTATTCTATTTTTATGTTTAGCCACACCATTTTGTTGTGGAGCATAGCAATATTGAGTTGCCTTTTTACACCACAATATTTACAAAATTGAATAAATTCATTTGAACAAAATTCTCCTTCCCTATAAACATTTTATAGAGTACCCACTTAGATTTTCAACATGATTTTTAAAATATTTAAAACAACCAAATGCCTCATTTTTTGTCTTCAAAAAATAAACCCAACACATTCTTGAAAAATCATCAATGAATATAAGAAAGTATGAATTCTTACCCAAAATTTGAGTTTGCATAGATCCACAAATATTGGAATGCATCAATTGAAGTGGATAAGAGGCTCTCCATGATTTTCCTTATGGAAAACTCATCCTTGAGTGCTTTCCAAAAGCACATCCTTCACACACACCTTTGTGATCTTCAATCTTAGGCAATCCATATACCATCTCTTGAGAGACCAAAAATCTCAAACTAGGAAAATTCAAGTGCCCATACCTTAAGTGCCATAACCAACTCTTGTTTTCAATTGCAACATTTGCAAGATTCAATCCTTGTCCTCCAAAATTCAAATGAAACAATCTATTGTTTGTCATAGGGACGGTAGTGACAAGCCTATTCCCATGATTCTTGTCATAGATTACACATTTTTATCTTCAAAAACAAGCTTGTAGTTTTTATCCATGATTTAGCCTACACTCAATAAATTATGTTTTAAATTTGGAGTATAGTATATATCATTCACCTTATTTTTAAATTCATTGGTGTGCACCTCCATTGCTCCTTTGTTTTCATCTTCCAAAGCTTTATCATCTCCAAGCTTGATCTTGAACTTGTAGGAACTTTCCATTGTAAAAAACAACCCCCCCTTCTCGGTCATGTGGTTTGAGAAACCAATATCAAGAATCCATGTCTCTTTAAATTTTGATCTGATTTTCCATATGGAAAAAATAGAATTGAGGGTCCTTCCTCTTTTCCATAGTGTGCACTACTACTTTTTTCATGGGATACCTTCAATCTACAATTCTTTTCAAAGTGTCTAAAATTGTTACAACAGTAATATTTCTTGTCTCTCATGTCACTTCTTCCTCTTCCTCTTCCTTGAGTTGAAGAACACAAGCTTATACATAGAGGGGGGTGAACAGTATAAGACGAACTTTTACTTTTCTTTCCCAAACAATATTATCCAATATTATCAATGGCAATATCAATAGAAGTAATCAAAGCAATGCACAAATCATCATACACAATAGAGATATCAATTTAACATGGTTCACCCAATGTGGGCTACTCCACGGATAAAATAGTTCACTAAAATTTTCTCAAAGAATGTCTTGGGAATCCTTCCCTATTACAATGTTTATGGATCTCTATCCAAATGAGACACCAATACCCTAATCAAGTTTATGGACCATTGTCCATAAGAGAACTCCTTATCCTCTGCTGGTTCATGGAACTTTATCCAAAGGAGAACTCCTTCTCCTTTGCTATAGATGGTAAAATCTTAGAATACTACTACCTCCACTACACTGGCTTGTGGATCTCTCTCCACAAAAGACCTATATCCTCACTCAAACTTGTGTTCTCACTTTCCTAGATAATGGATATCTATCCATTGGATACTATTGTCCTATGCTCTATCACCTCCAAATATTACTCTTAACTTTGCTCAATATCTATCTCAACTCTACACTAAACAATATCCTCGATCTAGCATAAATTTACTCTTAAATATGTCTTAGGTCTGGCACAAATCTTCCCTCAAATATGCAATAAAATCTATCCTTAAAACTATCCTCAAGAATTAACACAAAGCTTGATCCGATCAAAAATCAACTCTTATTAGATCTGCCCCAAGCCTTAACTCAAATTATTAATAAATTAATCAATCAATTATTCTCTCAAGTTTTCTCAAAGTCTTACCTCAAATATATATATATATATATATAAGTCCTCTCAATAACTTTCTCAATCTACTCTTAAGTCTAAACTAACACTTGCCTCAAATCTATCCAACAAGTCTTCTCAAGAAATTTCTCAATCTGCTCTCAAGTCTTCACTAAGACTTACCTCAAATATTTCCAACAAGTCCTCCCTAGAACTTTTCCAATCTGCTCAACAAGTCTTCACCAAGACTTACCTAAAATATGCTCACCAAGTCCTCTCAAGTCCATATCACATAACAATGATAGAATTTCTCAATATGCTCTCAATTATTCACCAAGACTTATCTCAATTCTGCTCAACAAGACCTCTGTAGAACTTGTTCAATATTATCAACAAGTATTCATCAAGACTTGTCTCAAATTTTCTCAATAACTCCCCTCTAGAACCTTTTCAATATGCTCAACAAGTCTTCACCAAGACTTGTATCAAAGCTACTCAAAAATCCCTCTCTAGAACTTATTCAATATTCACAACAAGTCTTCACCAAGACTTGTCTCAAAACTGCTCAATAAGTCCTCTCTAGAACTTGTTCAATATGCTCAACAAGTATTCACCAAGACTTGTCTCAAATATTCTTGTAAACTTTCACAAAAGCTAAAAAAATATATCCTTAAAATTTCACAAAATCTTACTCAACTTTGTCCTTATATCCCCACTAGGACTTACTCAAATATGCCCACAAGATTTCACAAAAGCTATCTCAAACAACTGCAATACTTGCATAAAAAATTCAACTTAATCTTTTCTAGAAAACCTCTTCAATCACACAAACAAGTTTCACTTATAATCTTGTTTAGAAACATAAACATATATATAATTATCAAAGACTCAATATGTTTCACACTGACAAATCACTCAATCACTTTCAAACTCTCTTTCAAATAAATTTAGAATAAATTATAATTTATTTCACAAAACCTGAACTATCACTCCAATGCTTTCAATCAATAATGCTCAACCAACCTCACTCAAAAATCCACTCAATAAAACACAACTTGCTTACAAACCTTAACCAAGTGTTTCACTATCCTTTCAACAACTCACACTTATGGAACTCAAACCTTGACTCAAGATGATTCCAATGTCACATAACAATAATACTCATGTTCTTTCACAAATCCTAGTTCAATATAGTTCTCAATATCACATAACAATGATACTCACGTTATTTCACAAACCCTAGTTTAAGATAGTTCTCAATCTCACATAACAATGATACTCATGTTCTTTTACAAACCCTAAATCATGCACATGAAAACTCATTCAAACATTTCCAATAATTCTTATCAAGCAATCCTTTTCATTCCACCTTTGCATTCCACAACATTCAATCCAACAATATTTTACTCATGAGGAAGATGTGCCCACACATTTTATTTTGATGGAGTTATATATTCAAAACCTATCTTAATCACAATCAAATCCTCTTTGCCAATTTCAATATTAGATACTAACAACCTATCTCAAAATATTCACAAACATTATTCTCCCCAATAATTAATTCACCATACAAAAAATATCAAGTCTCAAGTACACCTTATTATATCCAAACTTCTCAAAATGTCATTCAACACATAAAAATCAATTTCCTTTATTATCTCCAAAGTAATCAATATAAAAAAGAGCAAGTTCCTTTATAAACACCTTATAAACTCAAAAAATTAATATCCAACCTATAAAAACCAATTTCTTTGATACTTGTTCTTCTTTTGATACCTATATTTTCTTGCTTCCCTATTCTTATGATCTTATTTCTCTTCACCACTGCTATTTCCATCTCATGGACAATTATATGCATAATGACCATATTTACCACAATTGAAACACTTAACTAATTTCATACCTTTATACTTTCTTGTGTCCTTGTTCCTTCTACCATAGTTTGCTTCTTCATCACTGAATGACTCATCACTTGAATATATCTTCTTATCATTTGTCTTCTTTGTAACTTTGAAAGCTACTTATTTTTGGGGGGATAGGATCCTTTCCTATTATCATCTCAAAATTTGTGAGAGTTCCATATAACTCATCCCTTGTCAAAGTTTCAATATCTTTTTTTCTTCTATGGCTGAAATATTTTCACTATACCTCTTAGGGAGTGACCTTAAAATATTTTGACAAACATCTAATTCTTCAAATTTAAGCTAGAGTCCTTGCATGGAGTTAAAAACTTCATCCATAAGAAGTAAGTATGTAGCAATATCTTCCTCATCCTTCATATTTAGGTTTTCAAATGTTTTATTGTGATTTTGCAATTTTACCATCTTGACCTTTTTGTCTCCCTCATATGTATTTTTTAACTTATCCCAAATATATTTTCTTATGTGTAATGCATAAATTTTACAAACTCAGTTTCACATAAGCCACTTAAAATTTCATTCATTTCCTTTGAAATATTTAGCTGCAGAAGCTTACCATCTCGAAGAACACAAGCTTATACTGAGAGGGGGGTGAACAGTATAAGACCACTTTTTACTTTTCTTTCCCAAACAATATTAATCAATATAATCAATGGCAATATCAATAGCAATAACCAAAGCAATGCACCAATCATCACACACAATAGAGACACATATTTTAACGTGGTTCACCCAATGTGGGCTACCTCCACAGAGAAAATATTTCTTCTAAATATTTCTCAAATAATATCTTGGGAATCTTTCCCAAATTACAATGTTTATGGACTTCTGTCCAAAGGAGATGTTGATCCCCTAATCTCAAGTTTGTGGATCTCTTCCATAGGAGAACTCTTTCCCCTTCTGCTCTGGCTAGTGATCTTCTAGAAGACTCTGTCTCTATGCTGCACTGATTGGTGGATCTCTTTCCACTTGAAGACTCCTCACTCAGATCTATCTTCAATTGTCCTGGCTGCTGGATCTCTATCCACTGAGACTCTATCCTCTATACTCTGTCACCTCCAAAGCTCTATCTCAATACTGTACCAAACATAGTTCAGTCGGTCTAGCATAGTTCTGCTCAATCTCTTGTACTAAACATAGTACAGTCGGTCTAGTACAATTTTGCTCAATAGGTTCACACAGAACCTGCTCAAATCTTCTCAATAGGTTACCACATAGAACCTGCTCAAATCTAGCTCAATAGGTCCCCCCCCCCCCCCCCCCCACCCCACCCCCCCCCCCCCCCCCCCCCCCCCACCCCACTCCCCCACACCCCCCCACACACCACTCCCCAAATCCCCCCAACACGCTCACACAGAACTTTATTATTACTAAATTGCTCAATAAGTCCTCTCTAGGACTTGCTCAAATCTATATAGTAAGCTTTCACAAAAGCTTAACTCAAATCAGTCCACAAGCCTTCTCAAAGACTTGTCTCAAATCACATAGAATCATAAAGAGAATTGTTAGAGACTCAATATGTTCTAAGCTCAATGTTCAATCAATATCTCAATTCAATCTCATAGAAGCATAAAGAGAATTGTTAGAGACTCAATATGTTCTATACTCAAATCCCAATCTCAACTCAAATCAATCTCATAGAAGCATAAAGAGAATTGTTAGAGACTTTATATGTTCTATACTCAAATCCCAATCTCAACTCAATAGAAGCATAAAGAGAATTGTTAGAGACTCAATATGTTCTATTCTTAAATCTCAATCTCAACTCAAATCAGAATATGAAATAGTTTGTTTCTAGGAACTTGAACAACCACATGCATCCACTTGACTAGGCTTAAATCAACTCAACTCAACCAATCACCTCAAGGAACAATCCTTTCTCACAAACCCTAGTCCAAGCATGTATTTAACCAACTCAAAATGTTTCCAACAATGCTCAATCACAAATCTCACATAACAATTATACTCATGTTCTTTTCTAACTCAAGTTCAAGTTCATTTCACAATCAATGGGCTTCAACAACAATGCTTCTAAAACAAGGTTTAATTACAACTCACAAACCAGAAAACCTTGAAGCATTAAACCAACAACTCTCAAAAATGGAAACCACAATCAATCCTTTTCTCTCCAAAGATATTTCAGAAATCAACCACCATAAACAATCAATAGGAGAATGTGCCCATACCTTTTTGATGCCAAGGAGTTGTCCACAAAATCTGCCACACTTAAACACAACTTTCCTTTCCAATCTCAATAAGGGTTAGTGGACTTCAAATAATCACAATATAAAGCATAACTCAATTTACACCCTTTTTACTCCAACTAAATAAACACATCCACCAAAGTCCCTTTTTAATAAAACCCTTATCAAAATAACAATCAATAAGCCTTTCAAAAATACTTTAAAACAACTCCTTATTTCTCCTAAATTCAATTCTTAATAACCATCAAATAAATCATTAAACCCCTCAAGTTTTGCAATAATCAATACAACCCAAATAAACAAAGCTTAATTAAAACTTTAATTTCCACTAACCACCTTATAACTCCAACCTTAGGGCTAAATAAAATTAAATTAATGCAAAACGTAATTACCTCCTCAAGGGGATTCGAACCCCCGACTTGCACATACCGTGAGTGTCTTAGCCATGGCTAAGATTCCAACCGAGCTAGCCGCTCATTGGAAAGGGAAAGGCACAACGTGCCTAATCCCCTTCTCCACCTTTCGCAAAACCAAAGGCGCTGAAGCGCTTCTCTCACGCTTTCCAAAACATCGTCAAGGGGATTCGATCCTCGGCATTTTCATCTACCCTACGCCTTAGCCAAGGCCCACTTGCCAATGCGCCATGCTGCCCATGATGTTTGTTTCTCCGAACGTTGCCTGTCTTATTCACTGCTTCACTTCTCAAGAATTTCGCATGAGCTCATAAACGATTCGATAGCCAACACTTTTATTACACGAGCAAGGATAAAATAATAATCAATTGAAGCCCCCTTTATATAGTCCTTTAATCATATCGAAGACGTCAACGAAAATATGACTTTTTATTTGCTTGATGACGTCGGCGAAAATCTTGCATATTTAGTTTTAAATTTGAATTCAAATTTTAAATAATTAAAATTTAAACCAAATATTAAAACTTAAATATCTCCATCATCGGGGCACCTTTTTCGATGAAACGAAAGCCCAACTTGGGTTTTAAGAAAAACCCAGATCAAATATGCTATCCATGGTTTTAAATAAAACCTTTTATTTTTCCTATCTTGGTTTTCACAAAAACCCTTCATAGATCCTTTTGACATTAAATGATCTTTTGACATCAATGACAACATATTAGCTTAGGGACTCAAAATGTCCAACAATCTCCCCCTTTGTCATTGATGGCAACCCAAATCCTTTTACTAAAATCTGACCTTCTTTTCTGCTCCCCCTGCTCAATGCTCTCTCAGATATCAAAACTCTCCTCATATCAAAAACTCTCCCCAAAATACACAAATCTCTCCCCCTTTGACATCAATGGCAAAGGGTCACCTTTGGGGCTCGGGGCTAAGAATTAAGCCTCTTAGCTTAGCCCCTCCCCCACCTCCACATGAGGTGGTTAATTCTGGGGTGGGAGTATTTCTACTCCCCGAAAGCATTGTTCTCTGCCTTTATCTTTTCCTCTTCCTTTTTGTTGAATCCTCTCACTATTTCTTTCCAAGTCATCATCCCTGTTCCTGTTCCTGTTCTTGTTCTCATCCATGTTTGTTCTTGTTTTTATCCATGTTCCTATTCTTGTACCTGCTCTTGTCCTAATTATTTTTTGAGTCTCTTTTCTTTTTTGAGTCTGTGTTCCTGTTCATCTTCTTGTTTCTGTTCATGTTCTTGTTCCTACCCATGTTCCTATTCTATTCATATTTTTGTTCCTATTCACATTCCTGTTCCTGTTCATGCTTGATTCTGGAATATTTGCTCTACACCATCTTGCTATGTGACCATCATTATTGCACTTATAACACTTAATGTTATTATTCCTTGGATGTACAACTGTCTTAGGATTTCTCCTAGTGAAGCCATATCCTCTTTTGTCATGAATCCTGCAATTCATTGCCTTGTGACCAAATTCATTACATGAATAACAATATCCTCGAAAAATTTGTTCTCTTCCATATACCTATCTTTCATGTGACCTGCACTGTGAAGCCATGTGCCCAAACCTGTGACATGAGAAGCATCTCCCATTGAAGCTTCCTTGCCTAGACCTCATTGGTCTCCTATTCTGATTGTTGTTCCATCTGTATCTTCTTTGCCCATTATCCCTGTTGGACTCACTGCAATCTGACTCATCCTTAGAAGTTTCATTTTCACTTTCGCTTACCTCTGAGAATCCTTCTTCTGAAGTACCTTCTTCTTCAAGACCTGAAGTAGAATTTTCTACCCATTTCTTTTGAACCTTTTTAGAACCAAGACCTATTTTGTTTGATGCTCCTCTTTGTATCCTGACTATTTTATCCACATTCTTTTCACTGGTTACATACTTGTATAGCTTATTCTTGGAATCCTCTAGATCTTCCTTTAGTAGTGCAACTTCATGTGTTAACTTTTCACATTCCAGAATCTTTGCTTCTAACTTATCTTTGAACTTGCTTGCCTTAGCCTTTGACTTTTCTAAGTCCTCTATGAGTAGTAATATTTCTTCATCACATTCTTGAAATTGACTTTCAAGTTTAGAGTGTTGCTTTCTTACCTTCTTTACTGTGTCAAGAGCATAGATAAGTTCTCCCTTGAGATCATAACCATTCTCTATTGAATAGTCCTCTATTTGTTTTCCTTTGTCCATATCATTCCTTTCTTTTGACTTATCTTCTATAGGATCACTCACTTCTTCTTCTTCTAATGCCATTAGAAGATTCTCATCCGGTTTACCAAGTGCATCTTCAAAATCATCATCACTGAAACTATAGCCATCCCTAGTGCAATCATCTTCAAGATGTCCAAATTTACCACATCTAAAACACTTGAGAATAATTGGAGTCTTTTTCTTAACTAGATATTTTTCTTCAACCATAAACAAGACTTCATCTCTATCATTGTCTGAAAAACTAGCATCACTATCAATTGAGTACTTACTTGCATTATCCGCATAGTAGCTTGGCTCTCCTTTTTCTGCTTCTTGTCTCCCTTGTTCTTCTTTAGAACTAAGTCTTGTTATGGTGACTGATGATCTTTGTGCATTGATAGTCCTTTCCAAGGTCCTTGAATTTTCCTCAGACTTGTGTAGCTTATCCTTAGAGCCTTTTACTTCCATCCTTAGTGAAACTATCTCATGCTCTAATATTTCACACTCTAGATCTTTTATCTTTAATTTTTCAACCATACCTTCTTCAATTTTCCTTGTCTCTTCAACTTTGATTTTGAAGTTGGTGAGTTCCTGTAAAAACCTTGCTTTTGCTTTTTCATCTTCTTGAGCTTGGACCCTTAATCCTGAGTTCTCCCTTTTTAATTCTTCAAGAGTAACCATAAGCCTTTCACATTCTATCTCTTTTACCTTTGACTATTCAACCATACCTTTTTCAACTCTTCTTGCCTTTTCAACCTTATCTCTCAAGTCAGATATATCCTGTAGAAGCTTTGTCTTACATTTCTCATCTTCTTGTATTTGAGCCTTCAATTCTGAATTTTCTCTTTTCAATTCAACAAGTTCCTTAAGAGTGGCTTCCTCCTTTTCTTTATCTGAATCTTCCTCTTCTTCAATTTCTTCTATTGTCCAAAGTGGAGTTTCTTCTTGATACCTGCTTCGACTATTCTTGTTATCCTTTTCTGACTCATTCTTTAGAACTTCAAATCTAAGAGAATCATCTTCATCTTCACTGCTATCAAACCCATTGCAATAACTTGCATCATGACCGAGTTGACCACAGACAAAACATTCTTCACCTTCTTGTGAACAATAAGTTGCATGATGACCTGTCTTTCCACAACTGGTACAAAACTTTATCAGTCTGGATATTTCTCCATTACTTGATTCATCTCTTGAATCTATTTCCATGTGTCCTCCCAACACAACAATATTAAACTCATCTTCCTTTTCTTTCATGACCATAGGTGTTCTTTTCTTCTTGTGTCTCATGCTTTTACTCTTGCCTTTCTTTGCCATTTGTGTTCTTGCAAGATCTTCCTTCAAGTTGTTAAACCCTTTCTGAAGGAACCAACTCTGATACCAATTGAAGAACACAAGCTTATACTGAGAGGGGGGTGAATAGTATAAGACCACTTTTTACTTTTCTTTCCCAAATAGTATTAATCAATATAATCAATGGCAATATCAATAGCAATAACCAAAGCAATGCACCAATCATCACACACAATAGAGACATAGATTTTAATGTGGTTCACCCAGTGTGGGCTACCTCCACAGAGAAAATATTTCTTCTAAATATTTCTCAAATAATCTCTTGGGAATATTTCCCAAATTACAATGTTTATGGACTTCTGTCCAAAGGAGATGTTGATCCCCTAATCTCAAGTTTGTGGATCTCTTCCATAGGAGAACTCTTTCCCCTTCTGCTCTGGCTAGTGATCTTCTAGAAGACTCTGTCTCTATGCTGCACTAACTGGTGGATCTCTTTCCACTTGAAGACTCCTCACTCAGATCTATCTTCAATTGTCCTAGCTACTAGATCTCTATCCACTGAGACTCTATCCTCTATACTCTATCACCTCCAAAGCTCTGTCTCAATACTATACCAAACATAGTTTAGTCGGTCTAGCATAATTCTGCTCAATCTCTTGTACTAAACATAGTACAATCTAGTACAATTTTCTCAATAGGTTCAAACCTCTCAATTCTCAATAGGTTCCATAGAACTCAAATTAATTCTCAATAGGTGTCTCAATAGGTACCACACTCAAATCTTAGCTCAATAGGTCCACAGAACCTATAAATTCAAACCTCTCTAGGACTTGCTCAAATCAGCTCAATAAGTCCTCTCTAGGACTTGCTCAAATCTGCATAGCAAGCTTTCACAAAAGCTTACTCAAATCAGTCCACAAGCCTTCTCAAAGACTTGTCTCAAATCACATAGAATCATAAAGAGAATTGTTAGAGACTCAATATGTTCTAAGCTCAATGTTCAATCAATATCTCAATTCAATCTCATAGAAGCATAAAGAGAATTGTTAGAGACTCAATATGTTCTATACTCAAATCCCAATCTCAACTCAAATCAATCTCATAGAAGCATAAAGAGAATTGTTAGAGACTCTATATGTTCTATACTCAAATCCCAATCTCAACTCAATAGAAGCATAAAGAGAATTGTTAGAGACTCAATATGTTCTATACTCAAATCCCAATCTCAACTCAATAGAAGCATAAAGAGAATTGTTAGAGACTCAATATGTTCTATTCTTAAATCTCAATCTCAACTCAAATCAGAATATGAAATAGTTTGTTTCTAGGAACTTGAACAACCACATGCATCCACTTGACTAGGCTTAAATCAACTCAACTCAACCAATCACCTCAAGGAACAATCCTTTCTCACAAACCCTAGTCCAAGCATGTATTTAACCAACTCAAAATGTTTCCAACAATGCTCAATCACAAATCTCACATAACAATTATACTCATGTTCTTTTCTAACTCAAGTTCAAGTTCATTTCACAATCAATGGGCTTCAACAACAATGCTTCTAAAACAAGGTTTAATTACAACTCACAAACCAGAAAACCTTGAAGCATTAAACCAACAACTCTCAAAAATGGAAACCACAATCAATCCTTTTCTCTCCAAAGATATTTCAGAAATCAACCACCATAAACAATCAATAGGAGAATGTGCCCATACCTTTTTTATGCCAAGGAGTTGTCCACAAAATCTACCACACTTAAACACAACTTTCCTTTCCAATCTCAATAAGGGTTAGTGGACTTCAAATAATCACAATATAAAGCATAACTCAATTTACACCCTTTTTACTCCAACTAAATAAACACATCCACCAAAGTCCCTTTTTAATAAAACCCTTATCAAAATAACAATCAATAAGCCTTTCAAAAATACTTTAAAACAACTCCTTATTTCTCCTAAATTCAATTCTTAATAATAATCAAATAAATCATTAAACCCCTCAAGTTTTGCAATAATCAATACAACCCAAATAACAAAGCTTAATTAAAACTTTAATTTCCACTAACCACCTTATAACTCCAACCTTAGGGCTAAATAAAATTAAATTAATGCAAAACGTAATTACCTCCTCAAGGGGATTCGAACCCCCGACTTGCCCATACCGTGAGCGTCTTAGCCACGGCTAAGATTCCACCCGAGCTAGCCACTCATTGGAAAGGGAAAGGCACAACGTGCCTAATCCCCTTCTCCACCTTCCACAAAACCAAAAGCGCTGAAGCGCCTTTCTCACGCCTTCCAAAAATGCAGTCAAGGGGATTCGATCCTCGGCATTTTTGTCTACCCCGCGCCTTAGCCAAGGCCCACTTGCCAATGCGCCATGCTGCCCATGATGTTTGTTTCTCCGAACGTTGCCTATCTTATTCGCTGCTTCACTTCTCAAGAAATTCGCACGAGCTCATAAACGATTCGATAGCCAACACTTTGATTGCACGAGCAAGGATGAAATAATAATCAATTGAAGCCCCCTTTATATAGTCCTTTAATCATATCGAAGACGTCGACGGAAATATGACTTTTTATTTGCTTGATGACGTCGACGGAAATCTTGCATATTGAGTTTTAAATTTGAATTCAAATTTTAAATAATTAAAATTTAAACCAAATATTAAAACTTAAATATCTCCATCACCGGGGCACCTTTTTCGATGAAACGAAAGCCCAACTTGGGTTTTAAGAAAAACCTAGATCAAATCTGCTGTCCATGGTTTTAAATAAAACCTTTTATTTTTCCTATCTTGGTTTTCACAAAAACCCTTCATAGATCCTTTTGACATTAAATGATCTTTTGACATCAATGACAACATATTAGCTTAGGGACTCAAAATGTCCAACACCATATTTATCTTTAGGTGGAGTAGCTGGTGGTGTGTACCCATACTCAATTGCTTAGCATATATCATTTCCTTGTGCCATTAGGTAAATCTTCATTCTTACACTCCAAAATGCATAATTTTTGTGATCAAAAAATGGTGCCTTATTTCTTGAAGATCTACTCTAAGATTCCATTTGGGTTCCTATAATATTTTTCTTCAAGCTGTTAAACTCTTCTGAAGGAACTCACTCTGATATCAATTGAAGAACACAAGCTTATATTGAGAGGGGGTGAATAGTATAAGATCAACTTTTACTTTTCTTTCCCAAAAAATATTATCCAATATTATCAATGGAAATATCAATAGTAGTAATAAAAGCAATACAAAAATCATCACACACAATAGTGCTACCAATTTAACGTGGTTCAACCAATGTGGGCTACTCCATAGAGAAAATATTTCACTAAAATTTACTCAACAAATCTCTTGGGAATCCTTCCCTATTATAATTTTTATGAACCTCTATCCAAAGGAGACACCAATACCCTAATCAAGTTTGTGGACCTCTGTCCATAGGAGAAATTATTCTCCTCTTCTAGTTCATGTAACTCTATCCACAAGAGAACTCCTTCTCCTTTGCTCTGGATGGTGATATCTTAGAAGACTACTACCTTCACTACACTAGCTTGTGTATATCTCTCTATAGAAGACCTCTATCATCACTTAGAAGACTCCTATATTCACTACCCTAGCTAATGGATATCTATCTAATGGATACTAGTATCCTCTCCTTTATCACCTCCAAAGCTTGCTCTCAGCTCTGATCAATATCTATCTCAAATATAATCTAAACACTATCCTCAATCTAGCACAAATTTTCTCTTAAATCTATATCAAGTTTGGCATAAATTTTCCCTTAAATCTACACAAAAATTTATCCTTAAATCTATCCTCAAGCTTTAAAACAAAGCTTGATCCAATCATAAATCAACTCTGCTTAGATCTACCCCAAGCCTTAACTCAAATCACGAACAAATAAACTAATCAATTCTATTCTCAAGTCTTCTCGAAGACTTACCTCAAATATGTCCATAAGTGCTCTCAAAAAATTTCTCAATATGCTCTTAAGTATTTACTAAGACTTACCTCAAATATGTCCAAAAAGTCCTTTCAAGAACTTGCTCAATATGCTCTCAAGTCTTCACTAAGACTTGCTTCAAATATGTCCAACAAGTCCTCCTTAGAACTTGTCCAATCTACTCAATAAGTCTTCACCAAGACTTACCTCAAATCTACTCAAAAAGTCCTCTCAATTCTATCTCACATAACAATCATAGACTTGCTCAATATGCTCTCAAGTCTTCACCAAGACTTATCTCAAATTTTCTCAACAAGTCCTCTCTAGAAATTGTTCAATCTACTTAAAAAGTATTCACCAAGACTCGTCTCAAATCTTCTTAATAAGTCCTATCTATAACCCTTTCAATATGCTCAACAAGTTTTCAATAAGACTTATCTCAAAAATGCTCAAAAAATCCCCTCTAGAACTTGTTCAATCTTCTCAACAATTCTTCACCAAGACTTATCTTAAAACTAATCAAAAATTCCTCTTTAGAACTTGTTCAATCTGCTCAACAAGTCTTCACCAAGACTTGTCTTAAATTTTCTTGTAAGCTTTTACAAAATCTCACACAAATCTATCCTTAATCTTTCACAAAAGCCTACTCAACTTTGTCCTTAAGTCCCCTCTAGGACTTACTCAAATATTTTCACAAGCGTTCACAAAATCTATCTCAAGAAACTACAATACTTGCATACAAAATTCAACTTAATATTTTCCAAAAAACCTCTTCAATCACACAAACAAGTTTCACTCATAATCTTGTTTAGCAATAGAAACATATAGATAATGATCAAAGACTCAATATGTTTCACACTCACAAATCACTCAGTAACTTTCAAACTCTCTTTAAAATCAATTTAGAATTAAGTATAATTTATTTCACAAAACTTGAACTATCACTTCAATGCTTTCAATCAATAATGCTCAACCAACATCAGTCAAACATCCACTCAATGAAACATAACTTGCTTACAAAACTTAACCTAGTGTTTCACTATCCTTCCAAAAAATCATACTTATGGAACTCAAACCTTGACTCAATATGATTCCAATGTCACATAACAATGATACTCATGTTCTTTCACAAACCCTAGTTCAAGATAGTTTTAATATCACATAACAATTATACTCATGTTCTTTCACAAACCCTAGTTCAAGATAGTTTTCAATCTCACATAATAATGATACTCATGTTCTTTCACAAATCCTAAATAATGCACATGAAAAATCATTCAAACATTTCCAACAATTCTTATCAAACAATCCTTTTCACTCCACCTTTGCATTTCACAACATTCAGTCCAACAATATTTCACTCATGAGGAAGATGTACCCATACCTTTTGTTTTGATGAAGATATGTCTTCAAAACTTGTCTTAATCATAATCAAATCCTCTTTACCAATTTCAAGGTTAGATAGCAACAACCTATATATAAATCTCCATAAAAATTATTCTCCCCAATAATTAATTCACCATACAGAAAATATCAAGTCTCAAGAACACCTTATTATCTCCAAACTTCTCAAAATATCATTCAACACATAAAATCAATTTCCTTTATTAACTCCAAACTATTCAATACATAAAAGACCAAGTTCCTTTATAAACACCTTATAAACTCCAAAAATTAATATCCAACCTATAAAAACCAATTCCTTTATTTACCCTTATAACTCCAACAATTAATATCCAACCTATAAAAACCAATTCCTTTATTTACCCTTATAACTCCAACAATTAATATCCAACCTATAAAATCCAATTCCTTTATTTACCCTTATAACTCCAACCTTTATTTGTTTTTCTAAGCAAAAAAATAAAATATTTCTATTAACCTTATGACTCCCTATCTTTCACCCAAGGTTATATATAATTATCACGTGGCATTTATAGCATATGTGCCTCCCAAACCTTGGAGAAATTAAATCACAAACAAAATAAAATGCTTACCTTTCACACGTTTGGCCCATGTTGCAAAACTATAGTGCATGCCTTGGTTAAGCTTAGAACCCACAACCAACTACCATAATAGTTCCCTAGACAAAGGCTAGGCTATCGTTGGATTGCATGCCCACACGATCACCTTAAATTGTGCACACCCTCTTATGCCTCTGTAGAAATTGATGAGCAAACAAAAACCTTCCTTATTCACAAAAATGGGTCGCATGGGGATTCAAAACCCCAACCTCTGCTCTGCGAGTGTCTTAACAAACCCTTGACCACCATTTGCACTACTCAATGCTATGAAACGCTTTGGCCATACCACATGCACTTCAACCAATGTCTGCCCTTCAATGCTTTTAAAATCATGAAATCCTCTTCTCACACATCAAAGCAACGCATGAATTATTAGCATAGCCTTAGTATTCAAATGCATGGATGGGGGAAAATAAAAATTATTTCCCCTTTAAATACCCTTTGTCTTTTGCGCTTGCATGTCGGCCCAAATTCAAATTTTGAAATTCGAATTTAAATTTAAATATTAAACTTAAAATATTTGGCACCCTTTATTTATTTAAATTAAAATTGTAACCAAGGTTAAAATATTCTAAATTCAAATAAATTAAATTAAATCCTTTGCGAGCTGGTCAATGGGTCTTTTCAAGGATAGATTATTTTTAATAATTCATTGGACCTTGTTTTCTTCGCCTCATCATTTTTCCCAAAAATTTATAATATTATTATTTCCTTTTGAACCTGCTTCTCCTTCCTTATGTCTTAAATATTTTAGGTCTCTTTAGGCATATAATATTTAAAATAAATATTATATCCTATTCCTTTTAAACATTTCTTACCTTTTGGAAAAACTATTTGATGATATTAATGATGACGAAACTTGAATATCAACCACTTGACATCAATGAAAATAAAACTTGCTCAAATTTCTAACATGAGCACCTCCTCTTCTTCCTCTACCTCTTCCTCTTGAATGAGATTGACCTCTCCCTCTACCTTGGCCTTGGCCTCTTCCTTGTCCACTTGCACTAGCTCCACTCTCCTTGGATGTGAAAGCTTTTTCTTCAACACCACCAACATTTGAAGATGAAGATAGTCTCTCCTCATGAGACATAAGTGAACCAATGAGCTGATCATAATTAAGAGTAGAAATATATTTTCTCTCTTCAATTATGATAGCCACATGATTCTATTTTGGTAGAAGTGTTCTCAACACTTTCTTTACTACAACTTCATTCTTCACCTCTTCACCAAGAGTCTCCATCTTGTTCACACAAGCTTTTACTCTCACACAATAATCACCAACATTTTCATCTTCTTTCATTCTCAAATTCTCAAACTCCCTCTTGAGAGTTTGTAATTTGACTTGCTTCACTTGAGCATTTCCTTGGAAGCCATCCTTCAAAGCTTTCCAATATTCACTAGCTATTGTACAACTAGAAATCCTTGGAAAAGGCTTTTATCCAAGGTCATTTGAATGTGATAAAGAGAAAATATATTCTTATTTTTCTCTTCTCTCTTTTCTAGTCTATCAGTAGCTACAATGGTGTTCCAATAAGGATTAGTGTAGCCATCTTCCACTATATCCCAAGCACCTTTGCCAATGAGCAATATCTTCATTTTTAGAATCAAATGCTCATAGTATTCACCATTGAATTTTGGAATTTACAATGAGTTAGTGATAGTATCCATTATGAAAAAAACCTTGAACCAAACTTTGAAAGAACTTGATAAATTCTCATAAACTATTCATAGGATTTCTCTAACTCAAAGACCAGACTAGCTTTGATATTACAATGAGAAATCCAAACTCACATATTTATTCATGAACCAAGCATACAAATATATAGCCCCGACGTACAACAAAAGAATATGTGAAAGAGGCTAGAATAAAAATACAATTACTAAGAAATTACATTCCCATGAACATTAAAAAATAATAATCAAACTACAACAAAATATCTTGGAATGTCCAAAAAATTAGCTAAAATATATTACAATCTAAAATATATGTTAACAATATAAAACCCATGAGGAATCATGGTAAATAGCATACCCAAAAATGATAAAACACCCAAAAAAAAACTAAAAATAGATGCAAAGTAATAACTATCAGAAAAAGAATAGTCGCCCGCAATATGGAGATAGTTGTACGCAATCTACACATAACGCACCACAAAAAAAAACCATTTTGGAGCCCAAAATGAAGACCTGCTATCATGACACAGACTCGTGTTATGATTAGAAGAAGATGCCTAAAAATAGAAAATGACAAAGTACTAATGAAATAAACATTCGACGTGAAACACGTATGCATTCTGGAGTTAAAACACAACAACTACTAAAATGCAGGTAATTTTAGTCAAATGTAGGTGCACCTGATTGATAAAAAACATGGGGGTCTACATTTTGTAATAGAGAACACAATTTTGCAACTTTGGTCATCTCAATTCCCAACAAGACTATCTCATTGGTGATTAAATTTTCTACGATTCTAGATACGGTTACTGCAATTTGGGAGATGCATGTAATTACAAGCATACTATATTTCATGTGCTTTATCCCATAGTAACACCAGATCTATAGAACTAAAATATTTTCATTTTGCCTCTTTAACCCCACCATCTCAATCTAATTCCATCTCCACTACCATACTTAGAATTTGATATGCTAGAATTATGGGTCCATCATTGGTATTCAATTGCTTTATATTTACTTTGTGGGATATCTACACCTAAGTAATTATTTTCAGTAATATTTTCCATTACCATAATGTAAACTCCTATGTTTGGATTATTATTGTCATTATTTTGGTCAGTAATGAATTCCTTTAATCTGTTAGGATCCTTGATCCTAACTTGGGTTTTATAATAAAAATAATGGATGATGTTAGAATTTAGATAAAATGAATCACTATTTTAAAAGGATCACGGTTTCACTGGTAGGAAGGTCCCTCCAATGCATTCAATAAAAAATTATATATTATTTTTCATGGATGCTTATGATAATGTCAAACCCTAATATTTATATCTACCCTAGAGCTACATGGATGAAGGGACGTGACTATTCACTTTAGTAATTAATAATATAATAATTAATGAATTAATAATATTAACTATTAATGTTAGGATGAAGGATCCTAACATGCCACCCCTATCGGAAGAAGCTTTATCCTCAAAGTTGGGACTAAGAAAATTATTGTTGAAATTGATGAGGTGCTTTCCAAGTAGTATTTGCACAAGTTCTTGCACAAGTTTAATATCACTTTTTCGGAGGTAGGGATATCTTGAAGGTCGAAGCGTTAGTGGGAGGTTTCTAGGAAGAATAGTAGGATCATGATGATGGTGGAAGGGTAACCCTTGGGGTTCCTCAAACACTTTAGAATGATGCATCAAAAGTGGTGGTAACACTTCTACATATTTTTGTTGTTCCCTAGGATAGTCAACAAAAAATGAGTGTGTAGTCACCTTTCTACCTTGTTTTCGGATAGGTTTTACCATGTGGTGAGAACTCACTATTTGTGAAGAACTTGTGTGTAGGATTTTTAGAGTGTATGTCTAGTTATCATTGGTTACTTCTTGTATGTCTACCTCATATTTTCTTAGGGCATCGATTAGGTTCTTTGGTGACATCTTGCACATCTTCCTCACCTTCTTCCTCTATTGAGTGATAGGGATCAACTACATTTTATAAATATAATGTTGGTATAGTGCAACAATAATGGGACCTAAATTTCTCATCACAAGTATAGCAAAGGTCTTTCGCTCACCGCTCCTCCATTTCTTGTAGGCTGAGGTACTTAAATAGCAAGGGTTTATGTTCTGGGATAGTGTACATAAGCGATAATTTATCAATAGATTGCTCCTTGTGTTGACGTTGAACATTGAATTTATCTTTTACTAACAAAGCTAATCTAATGGCTTCTTACAGGATGAGAGGAGTGTACATCATGACCTCCACTCTAATTTCTTCTTTCAATCCACTAATGAAGCAACTTATGAGAAATGATTCATCCAACCCTGTGATGCAATTGGTGATATCCTTGAACTAAATTTTATATGTACTCACTGATGTGATTTGATGTAGGTGGGTGATATTAAGCAACAAAAGTAGGTTGGGATCATTAGATATTCGTCCATTGGCCATTTGTGTAGTCGTTTGGTGAAAAGGTATCACAAACAAATGTTGAAAAATCATCACAAAAACAGTCACAAAAAGATGTTAGGATCCTTAAGTTGGTGAAGCTCTTAGTTGATTTTTTATAGACTAATGTCTTGCGATTTCCTTATGTTAGACATTCGAGGAGTATTTTGCAAAAAAAATCAAGTTTTTACAAAAAAATGAATTTTAAATTTTGGCAATAAATTGAATATAGTTGATCCAAAATTTAAATATAGTTGGCCAAAAATATATTTTTAGAAACTTTAATTTAGTGGAAGATAATTCAAATATGCTCACTTTTTGGTGGGAGATAGATATTGTGGCTAAGCACGCAGACTACTATTTTATCAAGTTAGAAATAAACGGGATAGAATGTGATAAGTGGGACATATCAATGATAGGGTACATGTGATAATGTGGGATAGATCAAGGACAAGGTATGTGTGATATGATATGAATGATAGAGTATGATAGGTGAGACAATGGAATGAGGATAGAGTGATGAGATAGAGTGCAACAGGCAGGATAGTGGAAGGCAGACATAACAACATGAGATATAAGGTGAATAGTGGGAGGTGGATAGGGTGGAAAAAATGGGTAGGGACAAGGTGGATTACGGAATGCAAGATAGCAATAGCAAGGAGGGATAAGGTGACTACAGTAGGGAGCAGGAAATGGTTAGCATCACACGGTCGATAATAGTAGGTGGGCAAGAGGACTATCAAGCGGGCAGATGCAAGGGATGGGGTGTGTGACCTAAGTCACAATCATCTTAATGTGTTCACGCGTATATAAAGTGTTTGATTTTATATAGTATCGTCATTGTGGGACTAATGTCCTATAAAATAAAAAAATTGTCTCACTAATGCACATAGGTGGAAAAAATATAATGGCGATGAAAAACAAATTTAGCAGTGATAGAGATTAACTAGAAATTTAGGTTTTTAACCTTTAACTTTTAATTTTTTATTGGATTTTGATTGTATTTCTGGAAAATAGTGTTTGCACGGAGGAGTGATGTGAGCTATCAATAATTTATCGCCTGGATTGGATTGCTGTAATCTAGAAGTAAAATTTGTGGAATTTCTCTAGCGATGAGTCACCGGTTCTATTTGGATTTGTGTGCACGGTTTAAATTTGTCAACATGTACCCCAAAACCTTGGCATCGAATCCTGCATCTTCTTGAAACAATTTTTTTTTAATTTAATCTTTGATGAGTTGTTTGGAAGAACATCGTGTAATATTGGGTATGGCGAGTGCTAGAAATTTATGATGAACTACTATATATGTGCAATATTTTTGTATGATATATATTAATTGTTGTTTTTTGAATAATAAAACCTATTGTAACGTTATTGCACTACCCTTTAGAAGTTATATTGTTGTAATATTTGCTCAGATGTTGATATTATGGCTTGAATTTGGAGGGTGTCTTCCACAAATTTATTATCCAACTTTCCTAGGTCGATGCTATGATACCAGATATTAGGATCTTTGATCCTAACTTGGGTTTTACAATAAAAATAATGGACAATGTTAGAATTTAGATAAAATGAATCACAATTTTAAAAGGATCACGGTTTCACTGGTATGAAGGTCCCTCCAATGCATTCAATAAATAGTTATATGTTATTTTTCGTGGATGCTTATGATAATGTCAAACCCTAATATTTATATCTACCCTAGAGCTACATGGATGAAGGGATGTGACTATTCATGTTAGTAATTAATAATATAATAATTAATAAATTAATAATATTAACTCTTAATGTTAGGATGGAGGATCTTGGCACAATCTTGACGATATTTCTAAAAATTTTATTATCATATAATTATTCATTGTTTTAGACCAATCATAGCCAAGCAAAATCTTAGAGATATCTAGGATATCAATCATATAAGGATCACTATGATTTTGTATCCCATATTTAGCATTCAACTATTAATGTATTTGATTTAGTACCTCAATCACATCTATATCTGTATTTTCTAATGTATCAATATTATTATTTGGATGAATAGGATTCAACTCTAATTCCTTGTTAACAATATATGGTATTTCATTACCAACAACACTTGAATCCATGAGGTAGTTATGTAAAATTTTACCAAAAATTCTAGTAGTCAAAAGGAAAGGTGGGGATTCTACCTTTTCTATGTTTACAACCACTAGAGCATGAGTAGCCTTTGTAGTTTCTTCTTTTTCAAGCAACAAATTCTTATGATCAGTCAACTAAACTATCTCAATCAAAGGACTATTTTCCTTGGCTTCATTAAGGTCTTTGATAAAATCACATCTAAGATTATTTGATTCTATACTCTTATCTATTTTTAAATGTATAAGAATTTTAGATTCTTTAGGTGGGATAGATATTTCAGTGTCTTGTACCTCAAGTGGGATTGAAGTTTCTTCTAGGAGGTGTGAAAGAAATCAATGATTCTTTTATTTACTCTAAAGAATATAATCATTATCCTTCTAAAATAGTTGGTGAGTTTGCACCTCTTCTTCAATGTCATTTTTAGATCCATATTTAGATTCTTCTTTAGATTCATCATCAAATTTATCTCCATCTAATTTTTATGGTTTGTATGCTTTTGAAACTGATTTC
This sequence comes from Wollemia nobilis, assembly GCA_028583015.1. Taxonomy (NCBI): domain Eukaryota; kingdom Viridiplantae; phylum Streptophyta; class Pinopsida; order Araucariales; family Araucariaceae; genus Wollemia; species Wollemia nobilis. The sequence goes on along the minus strand of JAQPPZ010003370.1, from coordinate 751,225 downwards.
TACAATCCTCATTAAAGGGTACTGAATTTAAATTTATCTCTTTCTAATCAATATTTGAAGTAGTTTTAAACTCTAGACAATTAGTTTTAGCAAGGTCAACCAAATTTATGGAAGCTCCTAGGTTTTCTAATGACTGATTACTAGTAATATTTGGAACTCCTTCATTGTATGGGTGAGTATCCCATTGGTTATTAGTCACATGGAAATTGAAATTCTTATTTTGAAGTAGATTATTAGAAGGTGGATTTCATGGTACTTGCTTTTGTAACTAAATCATATCACTATTGAGCCTCTAGACTAATCTCTGCAGGTTATCTAATTAAGAATGTAAACTATTGGTCTATGTTGTATTAGTTTGGTTTGTTATATTATTTTTAGATGTAATATGATTCAAGAAATCTGGAATAGTCTGATTTGGCATATTATTCAAAACAGTTAGGGTATTCTAAGACATTAATATTTGGAAATGCTAGTATATTCTGATTTGAAGTAGCATTTAGAAATGTTGGTGTAGTTTGAGCATTAGTATAAGTATTCCAATGAGTAGTAAACTGATTATCTAAGTATGTTGGAGTAATAGGATGGGTAGGAATGATAATATGACTAAATAACTGATTATAATTTGGGTATGGTATAGTATTCAACATTGTAAGTTGTTGTGAAAGGGCTTGATTAATCATTAGGATCTGATTAAATGCACCTGGTTTTCCTAGCAATTGTAACTGACTAATTCCAAAAGCTTGAGGCATTAATTATTGTTCTACATTTAGGGCCTTACTATATACCATGGGTAGAGTGGTGATATGGGGTATTATACTTACAAATATGGATATCAAAGGATATAGAGCTCTAAAATACATTTATATGGTTGCATCAACATTAAGCCTATAGGGTGGAATCAACCAGTTATAAATCTTATGAAACCTAGTATTGAATAGCCTTACAGGCTCGTTGGGATCCCTTATGGTTGCTGCAAATTGATGGTATATAATAGTTGAGTCTATGGGTAATCGAAATTGGCTGATGATAGTTGTTTCTAGATTAGCCAAGGAAGTGATAGAATTTTTAGGTAGACCAATGTACCAGTCATATGGAAGTTCATCTAGGGTGAGGGGAAACATTCTACAGGCCACATCTTCATGTTCAACCTATAATTGAATTAAAGCATCCTTATAAGCCTGTATACGCTCTTTAGCTATTCTAGCCCCATCATGTCTATACCTAGGTAAATACCTTTCAACATTCTTGGGCATGTCATGGGTTGGTCCAAAAATATTCAGTGGACTACTACCACCTAACCAAGGTGTAAACACTACAATTGGTATACTTAATTGAGTGGCAAATGGATCAATGTACATTGTGATAGGTTGGTATGAAGTATGAATGGGAGGAAGAGTGATTGATTGACCCTTATTATTTTGGGGTATTCTAAGAGGAGAAATATTTTAAAATTCAATATCATCTTTAGAGACTTTATACTTGGTGATAATAACCCTTGGTTCCGGTTTCAATACAATGAAAGGATATAATAGTAAAAATTGAGCAAGAAATCAAGAATTATGCTCTTAATAAATGAATGAAGTCAAAAATTCCAAGCCCTAACTAGCATCATTTGCTGTTGAACACTATGGGCTTTAGAGTACTTAGAAAATTAGCAATTCATGGTTTAAAGTGACAATGAATCTAACAATTCAAGCCCTTCTTTTAGCGATATTTCCTATTGAGTGATACATCAGCCTAATTGCCAACATACACCAATGGTTAGAACAATAATTATTCTCTTTTGAAAGGAAATATTGATCCCCCAAGGTTTGGGTGATAGGGTATGTTATTGTCAAATATTAAATCAAAAGAATAAAAGGGAAGGCAAATGGATAACTCAGGGTTACATATAATTGTTACAAGGGCAAGTGTTGATTTAATATCTAAGCTTTAAGAAATATAAATCCGATTCAATTATTCAAATAGACATCAAGATATAAACATTTCTTATCATAGATTGCATCAAATAATTAAAGAAAAGGTACTATTCTAGGCTTGCTACCTTAAAATTATCAAACATCCATTCATTTACTACATCATAACCATGATCACTATAGCGCAATGCAATGTATATTCTAAAACTTATAAAAATATATATCATATAAAATTATCTTCAAAAGATGAAATTCAACTATTCTACTCTCGTTCTAAGCAGATTTAAAAAAAAAAATCAAAATAAAAGGATTAAATAAAGAAAAAAACAAGCCATTGAATCCTTTAAGCTTTAAATTCAATCTATTGAAGTAGCAAATCTGAAGTAAACTAGATCTAGCTCAACCAAAATTTATACAATCTAATGTCAAAGTGGTGCCATATTCAAAGGGAAAAGAAACAACACACTAGAATTGACTTAAATGCAACCACCATCAACATGCATAGATCACACCAAGAATTCCAATATATTGTATTGCTAAGATATTCAATCATTACATTCTCAAAATTTTCAATAGTATGTCACTGAAAGACTAGCTATCCAAAGTGCAATGTCAAGGGTTCAGATATCCACCAACTACAAAAAAGAAAAAAAAATCTAAAATATCTACTGCTACACTTGACTCTAACCCTTTGGAATGGGTTCTTCATGGCTATTTATAGCCTTGAAATTTTTAGAATTATAGTGCTTTACAGTTATATGGATGAGCTATTTGCCATTCAAACATATTAGTAGTTTACAATTGTACGGATGATGTATCATCTTGTGCTACTCCTTAAATTTGATTCTCAATTTTCCACCATGGATTCTTCTAATGATCTTGGAAGCATATGTCTAAAGATTAGGTAGTTGTATCATCGCGCTCTTTGTGGTCTAAGTTGTCATGCACCAATGATCTAAAATCAATATAGGTTCAATGTATGATTTTCTTGATGAGCTGTCACACATTAGAGGGTATTGTATATATTCCAAGTTTTATGTATCCTTCTTGACCTCCTTCGACCTTCATATTCTCATTTTTTACCTTTAAAATCATGGAATAAATAAGAAATTAGTTCAAAATTAGTAAAAATATTACACAATGATCAATGACTGAATTGATTTATTTATTTATTTTATTATTTATTTTAATCTTTCCTTTAATTTCTTGCAACAAAGAAATCATATTTTAAAGATTTTTTTACCATGCTTTTCTCATATTATAACATCCTTCATGTTCATATTTATAGCATCAATCAAAAAGTTCTTAATTGTCAGCTTGTGCTAGGTAAAACTTTTAGCGTCTAGACTTAACTTCCAATGCTATATAAAATTATAAAATTTTGAACTTAATTTTCAATTGTCGGATTTTATGACAACCAAATTTTAAGTGTCGGGTTTAATTTTTATTTTTCAAATACAATTTTAATTATCAGGTAAAATTTTAATTGTTATATAGAAAAATTGTTTTAATTGCCAGACTTATTCTTTTATTGTGGGGTGAATTTTTTTTCATTATCGAGCTTCATTGTCCTCACCAAATTGCAGTTTTGGATTTCAAATTTTAATTTATTTAGGGATGCCATATTTTTGGTATAACTTTTCTTGGTAACATGACACTTTTTTTGGGCGATATTTATACTTACATAAATTTGCTTCACTCTTTCTCATAGTCGATGGGTGATAAGAATGGATTTTCTCTTTATCATAGTCAATGGAAATTTTAAAACTTGGCATAATATTTTAAGAACCCTCACAAACAAACGAGATACCACCAGAATTTGGATGGGTCTCAAAAACTCGTAGTCTAGGCAAAAAGGTGGACTACCACCAAAATCCAAATAAGTCCTAAAAACCTGCCATGGTAGAAAGGGAACTAATGCTTGGTGGAAAATCACAAGATTTTTGAGAATATTCATACTTAGCCAAAAAAATTATTTGGCATTGTGTATTGGTTTCATAGACTTCAAATTCATGCACTTTGTATTTTAATAACCTATGAATAATTTTCTCTCTATCAGACATTGACATTCAAAGCTTTAAAACAATTTTCATTGCCCAAAAATGAATTTCACACATACAAAAGTAATTTCCAATTGCCTAAAAATAAATTTAATACATATTTATTTGGCAAAAAATAGATTTCATGAGTTTTAATTGCACAAACAAATTTCAATTATCCAGAAATGATTTTCATGTGCTCAAAAATGATTATAGTATGCCTAAAAATGAATTTTGATTGTTTGGCATTGATTTTCAAATGTCTAGAGATGATTATTGAATACTTAGAATTAATTTTTATAAGTCCATAAATGATTATCATATGGCAAGAAATGAATTTTGACTATCCGAAATTGATTTTCCATATTCAAAAATTAATTATTGATTTCCCAGGAATACTTTTTGTAAGTCTCTAATTGCTCAAAAATGAATCTCAACCGTCTGGAATTGAATATCATATGCTCAATAATGATTATCATATGCACCAAAATAAATACTTTTATTTCATTTGAATGCTATGGTTTTAGAAATTGTGAAATATTATTGACTTGCTAGCAAATTTAAACTTTCATACTTTCAAACTCCTTTTCACATGGTCATTCATATGATTGGGAAACCTTGCATTTAAATTATGGGCACACGGTCATTTTATATAAAGCTTCTTGGGTGACCTTGGTAGCAACATATTGTACAAATAGTTGAAGGTAAACAAATCGGGGCATTAATTATCCTTTTGATTCAAAGTAAAACATATCCATTAAAATCTTATTTCAAACATCATCTAATGGAAAATACATTTATTATTATTAATGTAATCGATGTTTAATCCTTTATAAAATATTTAGTGCAAACAAGAGTAAAAAATGGATACAAGCAAACTTAGATTAAATTCAAAATTTAATTAAAATTAAAATTTCAAGTGGATCCCCAATTGGGGTGGGTTGTGTAATGGCAACAAGTGGAACTTGCACTATATCCTACAAGTGTAAGTTATACCAGATTGAAAGTGTTGTCATCATATAACATTAAAGCACTATATTTTTGCCTTATTGTCTTACCTATTGTACTCTTAGCTATTGTCATATTCCCATATAGAACATGCAAATTATAATAAAACTAAATGTTACATTATGGGTGTTAGTAAATAGTGAAGTCCTTGTTGTTAAGGGAGGCTATTGTTCATTGACCCCTTTTATCTAGACTACATCATTTGGTACCAAAATTGGATTTTATTTTTAAAGGTCTATAATACATGCCAAAGGATATATGGCACAACAAGGAAGAGGAATACCATGTGGTTTAGGACCCCTACTAGTAGGTATAGCTAAAATTCTAAGAGGGATTACAACTAGACTAGATGTAACTGAGACTGCCTAGAGGAGATGCATTCATCTTGAAGAAGTTAGTTATAGTAAAGAGTAGAATACTGGTCATATGGGTTCTTGAGATAAAGAACAAGGATAAAAATCATAGCAAAAATTGATTCAGGTGATCTCAAGTATGGTAAGTAAACCAAATATCGATACTCCTAATTTTAATGGAAATTTGAATCCTAAAGAATTGATATATTGGATAACAAACATGGATAGATTCATTGATTTTGAGTCCATGTAGTATCCAAAGTGGGTATGTACATGGTTGAAGGGACATTCTTCAATTTGGTGGGATCATGAACACATAAAAAATAATGAAAAGGTAAGGATGGAATTCAAACATGTAGAAGTTTGTAGCCAAATTAAAATTAAATTTCCTGCCTACTAATTATCATGTCAATTTATTTAGAAGACTCCAAAATCTTAGGCAAAAGGAGTTAAGAGTGAAATAGTATAAAAAAAAATTCTATAAGCTGACCATAAGAGCAAGTCATATTGAAGATGATGAAGAAGAAATGGTAAGATATATCAATGGAATAAGATTGTCCATACAAGATGAAATCTATTTGATTTGAACTAGAACAATTGGGGAGGCATATCAATATGCACCTAATATGGAAGAAAATTTGGATTACAAGGAAAAAATAACTCTAAAAATAGATGAATATATTTAAGAGGAAGAGGAAAAATCCATGGAGGAAGAGGGCATCAAGCCTATGAAGTAGGAGAAAATTCTTCACAAATGAATAATTTCAACAAAATTACTAGATAAATGGATGACTTATCAAGAGGATGAGATGGATTTGGTATAGGTAGAGGATGTGGTTTTACTATAAAGTGCTATAGATTCTTGGAATAAGGACATAGATCATATAAGTACCCTCAAGTGTAATAAACAAGTGCACATGGAGACAATCCCCTAACCAAATCACACAAGAAAATGAAGATAATATTACTTCATAAAAACACATGGATGAATTAGAATAAGGTGAGTCACTTATGATGAAGAGGGTGTTACTAAAACCCACAAAGGAGATGCATGAACCTATGCAAAGAAGGATCCTATTTAGAACAATTTATAAATTGAGATATAAATGTTACAAGACGATTGTAGATAGTAGATGCACATACAACTTTGGTGTCAATAGATATGGTAGATAAATTGGGTTTGAAAATAATTGAGGATCTGAATCCATACAAAGTATTGTAGTTATAGAATGGACACTAGATTCTGGTAACTAAATCATATAGGGTAAATTTTTATATTGGTTGTTATAAGGATGTAGTTCTATATGACATCATGTCAATGGATGTATGTCATATTTTATTGGGGATACCATGGCAATCTGATAGAAAAGTAGTACATGATGATAGGATGCATACTTATTCAATTATCAAATATGGTAAACATTATGCATTAAGTCCATTGAAGGACAAATAAAACAAGGTGGGTAGTAGTTCTAAACTTTGTCTGATCTCCACAAAATAATTCTTGAAGGAGATGAAGAAGGAGGAAACATGTTTTTCTTTCATTGCTAAATCCAAGGAATATGGGATAGTGAATAAGTGTTAGCAAGGTGAACCCAAAATATCATAGGTTCCAATTTGAGAATAAAGTAATCAAAAGGCAATAGTCACATTTCAATAATAACATCAATATTAATAAAAAAATAAAATTTATTGATAATCCAAAATCTCTTAATGCAAATTCATTACATATCATGGAGCTTTATATCCAATATATGACCTTACATAAAAATATTTAATGCTTCCAAGTTTTTCTCTCGTCAAACTTGCAAGAGATGCAAATTTTCACATGTATTTAATTATGATAAAGAATCTCATCATTATATAACCTTTGACTTCTAATATTGACACATTTCATATGACTCTTTACTTACAAACATGAAACCTATCACTCATGACTCTTCACATTAACACTTGACATATTTCACTCATAAATCACACCTAATTACATGACACATAATAAACTCACACTCTTAATCTAAATATTTACAATGGAACTCAAGGTACCAAATAATTTAATATCTCCAACACCCGCTCATATTACATTATTTGGTTTGAAGGCTTTTAGCCTTCAATATTTATTTTTGTCTATTTTTTTTGTCTTCATCCTATGATTATGTTGTTGATGTTGTTCCTGTTCCATTATCTTATTCCCTATTTCTTTGCCATAAAATATTTATGCTCAATATAATATTTTTTTTATTTATCTCCTATGGAAAATTTGATTTAGATTTTTTTTTCTATCACATCTAATGCAATTATGCCACTTTTGTTGAAACCCATAGCTCCAATTTTATATTATCTCTTAATGAGATATTTCTTATTGTCATTGATATATCTAAACTCCATTGTTCTTCCTCTGTCTACCAATTGATATACTAAAATGAGATTATTGATTATCATAGGGATATAAAGTATATTTTCTAATGTACACTACTAAGTATTACATTACTAGATCCATGTATAGGATAAACTTTATTATCAACTATTTTTATTGGTATGCTTGTTTTCACTTGTAATGTGTCAAACAAATATATATTTCATGTCATGTAGTGACTTTCACTAGAATCACTATACCATGAATCATCATTTATCATTTTTTGGACTTGAATTAATTTCATGTTGTTTGTAATATCTTGTCACATGCCTATGACAATAGTTTTGTGTTTAAAATATTTTTCTCATAAAATTTTATAATTTAAACGTATATTATTTTCTTGATGTATTTATTTTCAAATTAATTAATTTTCTTTGATGTTGACTTCCTTAGAACTCTCAAATTTTAGATTTTGATAAGTATTTATTTTTCTCACATTCAAATACTCCTCAATTTCACTACTTAAATCAATTTTCATAATCTTATTTTTCTTTTTCTTCAAATTCTCAATAAAACAACTACAACTTCAAATTTTCAATTTTTAATTCCTCTTTTCAAATTGTAAATTCAATTCCCTTCTTATGTATCCCTAATATTTAATTACTCAATTTAAATTATCATTCATTTTTTTATTCAATCAATTTTCTATTTCTATCTCCCAATTTTAATTATTTTCTCCAAATTTTAATTATCTTCTTTAATTATTAATTATTTGACTGATCCATTCACCTTATAAGTCCAATATTTCAAAATTTTCCAACTAAATAATCCATATGTCTCCCAAATTATTAACTCCAAATAAAATTAAATAAAAAATAAAAATGAACACCCCAATAAATACCTTTTAGAAATTTATCTATGATGTTCTATGTTAGGGCAAGCCATTAGACTACCAATGTTATTATATGTTTGTTCCTTTGTTCACACTCAATTTTATAGCCATACACTTGACTCTTTTAATGTAAATATTTGAGGAGCTCTAAAATTATTTTTCTTTTGCTTCTAAAGTTTTTTTCCATTTCTTTTAGGCTCCTTAGGTGCTTCAAATATTTTTATTCTATGTTCTCCAAGAACTTAAGCAATTTCCAACCTCTGAGGGTCCTTTAATTTTCTTTAGAAACAATCCAATCTATTGTAATATTCTCTAATGTTGTCTCATCTAGGTGTTCTATAATTGCTAATGAATTCTAAGGTATTGTTCATCACATTCAATAGTCCTTCACTTTGAACTTTGCACTCTTCTAGTATGCCTTATCTCAAATTCTCATGTTCCTCAATGCCATCTCTTCCAATCTCTCTTCAATATTCTCCTTCAAGAACTACAATGCTATCATGTTCTCTTATCTCCTCAAATTGTTTCTTTATTTCCAATCAATTTCTTCTCAAATGTCCTCTAGGTTTCATGTTCTTATCCCTTTCCTACATCCACCAATATGTTGCTTTCACTACCAACTCATCCAATCTTCTTATTTCTCCTCCAAGCATATTCTAATTTTTTTTTCTTTCACTAATATTCTTATTCCCACTCCAATATTTACATTTCCAAATTCAACACATCCAAATCAGGCATCCTCTAGATATTTCCATGTTCAATATCTTCTACAATCCTCAAATATCTCTACTTATAGTAACTTTTCACTTCAAAAATATCCTCTCCATAAACCTCACATTCTTCTCCTTCAATATTATCTTCCTCACACATCCTCTCTCTCTTCACTATAGATAGGTATTACTAAGATAGCTTTGATACCATTGTTAGTAAGGTGAGCCCAAAATATCATAGGTTCCAGTTCTTAAATAGAGTAATAAAAATATAATAGTCATACTTCAATAATAACATTAATATTCATAACATAATACAATTTATTGATAATCCAAAATATCTTAATACAAAATAGTTACATAGGATGGAGCTTTATCTCCACTATATAACCTTACATAAAAAATTAATACTCCTAAATTTTGCTCTCCTCAAACTCATGGGAAAGGTAACCTTTCACATGCCTTTAATTATGGCAAAGTATCTCATCATTGTATAACCTCCTACTTCTAATATTGATATATCTCACATGAATCTTCACTTCCACACATGACACTCACACACTTGAAACCTTTCATGTATAACTCACACTTGCACACTTGACACCTTTCACTCATAATTTACACTTTTTTACATGACACATAAATACACTTTATAACTTGACACATACTATATAATAAACTCACACTCGTAATCTAAATATTTACAATGAAACTCAAGGTGCAAATAATGTAATATCACCAACAATAATATGGTTGACATTCCACATGAAGTGATGAATTTATTGGAAGAATATATTGTTAAAAGAACTACCTAAAAAGTTACCACTTATGAGAAGTATTAATCATCAAATAGACTTCATACTTGGAGTGGGTTTTCCAAACAATTAGCCTATATGATGACACCCATGGAAAATAAAAGGATGAAAAGAGAAATCCAAGAGCTATTGAACAAGGGGCTGATTAAGGATAGCCTAAATCCATGTGCAATACTAGCTATACTAGAACCCAAGAAAGGAGGAGAATGGTGTATGTACATAGACTCCAATAAATCAAGAATATTACAATAAATTATAGGTTTCCATTACCTCATATGGATGGCTTGATGGATTGCTTGAATGGAGGAGAGTACTTCACAAATATTGATTTAAATATTAGTTATCATCAAATTTGTATTAGAGAAAGAGATGAGTGGTAGACTATATTTAAGACCAAACAAGACTTGTATTAATGGATGGTCATGCCATTTGGATTTATAAAGTAATTTCATACAAATAAATATTGAGGTCTTTAATTATTTCCTTAGTAAGTTTGTGGTGGTTTACTTTGATGATATTTGTAGACACCAAATTCTAGCCATTCATAATCCATTCATCATAATCAAATCCTAGTCATTCATAATCCATCCATCATCATCAAATCATAGCCATTCAGATATATATACTTATATTTATAAATATAAATATTATATATATATATATATATATACTTATATTTATAAATATAAATATCATATATATATATATATATATATATATATATATAAAATCTAAGCCATCCATAAAAAATCCATCCTAGTGTACCATGTGGTAATCCTTGCCACTCATTAAATGCAATCTGTGTCACTTACCAAGTTGCAATCTTAGTCATTCATCATGTTTTAATCTTGGTCATTCGTTAGCATCATCACAACCATGAATGAGGGAAATCATAAAATATTAATTGAATTTTTATGAATAAGGGTGAAAACATTTGCAAATATATTTCATTTATATTTTTGTACAAACTCCAGCTACCACTACCATCATCGTTCTATCGTTGCAACCCTTATGAACTAGATATGAACTCTGTCGAGCATTTACCATAGTTTGTATATGCCTCAAGGCATCTTCCAAACATTGTAGAGTATCTCTCGAACACTATAGGACATCCATAAGATATCGCACCACATCCAAAAAATCCAATGATACTTTCTAGCATCCGTGTGACACTATTATGAGCTCTCGAAAGCATAGATCATTATCTAGAGTTGACAAGGTAATTGTTTTCATTTTATTTATATTTATTGCATTTTGTTTCATTTTATAAGTATTCCACCTAGGGTTAATAGATTTACAGTTCTTATCAAGGAGGGCCTCACACTGTGGAGGCCCCACATGTGCTATTGACCTATTTTTGGTGGTTTGCTTTGTGTGCAAATACATGTTATGAGTTATTTGATAGTTTTTGCATCTAGAGTGGCCCTATAAAGGATATTCAAGAAGACCACTCAACCTATTTTTTAGAGCGAAGAAAATCTAAAGATATCACATTCTATTGATCAAGGTTTTTATTACCTATTTTGTAATCACTGTATCAAACAAGCAATATTTTGTAACCCCCATGAATTGGGACATATCAATGTTGTAACAATGGTGATATTGGATTACTAAATCAATATAATATCATTATTTCATTGTGTATACTAGTTTTTTACCTGTTAAAGTTATTTTGGTGTTGATCATTTTTTGTTCACAAAATTACAATCACGATGGGACCCCCAAAGGGTTTTATATTATTTTTTGATTAGGTAAAGAAGGAATTTTAAGGATCCTCAAACCTGAGGGTTTTGAGAGAATCCTACAACCATTACAATAAGCTTCAAAAGGGTTACCCAAAAACAAACTACAAAATAAAAAATATAGTTTACACCCAAAAGGGTAACCCACCAATGAGGAGCAAAGGCCAGAAAAACTAGCCACCAACCCTCCTATGTAAAGTACAACAATAAATTCCTAGAGGATATGTATTGAACACCTCATATGGGGAATAAAACCACACCCATCTAATAGGAGTAAACTAAAACCAGGATAATATCACTCTGCCTAGTGAAGGATATAAGGCTTACACTTGCAATGGTTTTAAATACGAAGTAAAAAACTATGAGCCACCTAAACTGAATAAAGAGCTACAAAAAAAGAACAACCACTCTCAAGTATAAGAAAAATGAGATAGCATCATTGCACACCACACCTAAGATGGATAAGGATATGATCCTAAAAAATAAGCCTTAGAAACATGGTATCAAACACACCACCACTGTTTAAACTAGAGAAAGAGCCCTCTATAGACCACCGAAGCTAGGAAACCCACTAGAGACATGGGACCAAAAATAAAAAATCACCGTAGAATAACAACCCATTTTCACCCTAATTGGTTTGGATTGGTATTTGGCCCTGTCTCCCTAGAATAGCCAGATACAACAAGAAATTACTGAACCCAAAATAAAGTGATACAAACCAACCATGGACCCACTATTGGTATAGAACCCTAGCAATAGAGCCATACAAGCACCATCCAACTAGAGCAACCAAGCCATTAGAGCCTAAGATAACCAAGGGAACATTGTTAGATTTTTGTAGCCAAAAACCATACCAAGCTCACCCCAATGGGTTTGGATCGGTAGATGGCCCTTTCCTCTCCTTAGAAAGCCAAAAAAACATGAAACTACCAAACCTATAAGAAATTTTGCACAATCCATCTAAGTTACCTAAACTAGCAAAAAACCCAAGAAATGGAACCACCCAACACTCCCACAAACCAGAATGAGAGCCAACCAAGAGGTCAACAACCATAATTTTACACTAAATTATAATGGCCCATGATCACCCCTATAGGTTTGGGTTAGCATTTGGTCCTTTGCCCTAGATAAGAGTGATAATTCCAAATCCATAAGAGAACATAACATACCAAAAATACCCCCAACAAAAAAATCATCCTAGTCATGAACCTGTTGGCAATTTTGGGTACCTTGAGTACATTGCCTTTGCTCAAGTATAGTTGTTGTCATTGATGTCAAGAAGTTATTGGACCAATTTGTTTTTATGTGTAAGTATGTGTTATGATGAAGGTTTCAGCTGGTCAGTAAGTATCCAAGAAAATCAGAGTAGCCCAGTTGCAAAAGATCCAAAAAAAGTTAAGTTAGAAAAAGTTTGCAGACGGTTGGAAAAACTGTCACGATTTCGTGACATGTTTGAGGAGAGAAAGTTTTGGCAAAACTGTCGCGATTTCATGACATGCTGGAAGGCAAAGACGAAGCAGGAAAAACTGTCACGATTTCATGACATGTCGCATTTTTGCGACTCAGGAAGTGCAGGAAGGTAGAGAAAGAAAAGTGTCACAATTTTGTGACACATTGCTAGGAAAGTTGTTCGGACGAGCAAGTGTCGCGATTTCATGACATGTTGCAGGAGAGAGAGTCCGAAAGGAAAAGTGTCACGATTTCACAACATGTTGCAGAAGAGGAAGTCTACAGTGTTAACTGTCGTGATTTCGTGACAAGTTTGAAGAGACAGAAAGTGATTCGAGAACTGTCACGATTTCGTGACATGCTACAAAAGACAAAGTGAGGACTATTGCGATTTCATGACATGATGCAAAGTTCCAATTGAGGACTATCATGATTTCATGACATGCTAAAAATCTCGAAGTGAGAACTGTCACGATTTCACGACTTGCAGCAAAGAGAAGTGTCTGAAAGGAGAAGCGTCGTGATTTCGCGACAGGCAGTGGAGAAAGCGTTCAAAAGCCAGAAGCGTCACGATTTCATGATAGGCTACAAAGAAGTTGTATGGATGCAGAAAGTGTCATGATTTTGCAATAGGTTGAGTTGGTAGCTTGTAGTTGCAAAAAGTGTTGCGATTTAGCGACAGGTTGAGTTGGGAGCTTGCAGTTGCAGAAAGTGTCACGATTTCGCGATAGGTTGAGTTGGGAGCTTGCAGTTGTAGAAAGTGTCACAATTTCATGATAGGTTGAGTTGGCAGCGTGCAGTTGCTGAATGTGTCATGATTTCACGACAGAAGTGAGATGACGTCAGCAAAATTCATAAGTGTCATGATTTCACAACAGAAGCTGAGAGGAAGGCCATGAAGACTAAAGTGTCACGATTTTACGACAGAAGTGTGATGACGTCAGCAAGAGGCAAAGGTGTCACAATTTCATGACAGAAGCTGAGAGGAAGGGCATAAAGACATAATGTGTCATTATTTCACAACAAAAGTGAGATGACGTTAGCAAAATTCATAAGTGTCACGATTTCACGACAGAAGCTAAGAGGAAGGCCATGAAGACTAAAGTGTCACGATTTCATGACAGAAGTGTGATGACATCAACAAGAGGCAAAGGTGTCACGATTTCATGACAAAAGCTGAGAGGAAGGGCATGAAGATAGAAGGGTCATGATTTCACGATAGAAGAGAAGATGATGTCAGCAAAGATAGGAAGTGTCGTGATTTCACGACATAAGCGGTAAGGAGGTCGACAAAGGCAGTAGTGTCACGATTTCGCAACAGCGAGCATAGAAGGTGTACGACAGGCAAAGATGTCGTGATATCATGACATGTAGTTTTGCACTAGAAGCTACAAGGAGGCAATGAAGTTGACAGAGTTAAATTTGGGCTGACGCAAAGACAGGGTTTTGCAATCGACGTGATCAAAGGGTAAAATAGCCGACTAAGATCAAGGTTCTAATCTTGAGATTATGTGTATAAAAGGAGGGTTATTTGAAGATTTTAATCAATCATCCAAGTGTGCATTCGAAGAGTGGCGTTCACAGATTTAGTGCGACAGTGAAGTTCGATCATCAAAAAAGCAGAGTGCAAAGATCAATTGCAGTATAAGAGTGCATTTCGTCGAATCGTCTAAGTGTAAGAGACTGTAAGGACACAGAGTGCACGAAGTCGATACTGCTATGTTTGTGTGGTTTATGCAAATACTGTGCTACTGTATGTGCGAAGACTGTGTAGTTGTGTTTTCATAGAAGAGTATAAGTTGATCGAGTGCTGCTGTGTTTGTGCATACTGTGAAAATTTGGTTTTGACCAAGTGCAACTACAACAAAAAATAAAAGAGGAAGAGGACAGATTTGTGCCAGATCGAAGGACTATGTTTTGGTGCAAATAAGAGGACCAGCTTTGCGGTGATAGAGTTGAGGACAAAGATCTCTAGCCAGAGTAAGGAAGACAGGTGTCTTTTGTGGATATAGTTCCACTTGCTAAGGGCAGAGGAGGTAGAGGTTTTCTAGAGGATCACCAGCCAAAGAAGAGTTAGGGGTAGGTGTCTCCTTTGAGATGAGGCTCATAAACATTGTAATCGAGAAGGATTCCAAAAGGACTTTGATATAACTTTTAGAAGAAAAGTTTTATCCGTGGAGTAGCCCACCTTGGGTGAACCACATAAATTGCTGTCACTTTGTGGATTGTATTTTGTGCATTGTTTTGATTACTGCCATTATTACTGCTATCTTTATTCTGCATGTTATTGAATTGAAAGCTATTTTAAAAGAAAAAGTAAAAAGCGGTCTTATATTGTTCATCCCCCTCTCAGTATAAGCTTGTGTTCTTCAATTGGTATCAGAGCTGGTTCCTTCAAAAAGGTTTTACAGCCGAAAGGAAGAACTGGTTAAGAACACAATGGATTTTTTAGGTGGCAATGCAACACCTATTCTTTATGGATTAGATTTCAGTCTATGGAGTGCAAGAATGAATGTCTATCTTATGGGTCTTGGTAATGAGGTATGGGAAGTTATTGAAGATGGATACACCATTCCTGCAAATGGTCCTTATACTAAAGAAGACAGGCTCCTACATCACAACAACTCAAAAGCCATGAATGCAATCCTGAAGGGTTTACAAAAGGCTGATCCTACCAAAGTTATTCATTGCAAAACAGCCAGTGAAATGTGGAAACAATTGCAGGTTGTTCATACAGGTGATGCAAATGTCTGAAATGCCAAGTTGAGACACTTCAAAGGTATATTTGAACAACTCAAGATGAATGATGATGAAAAGATTAGTGACTACATGTTCCGTATGGATGAAGTTGTTAATTCTATGAAAGACCTTGGTCTTGAACTTGCTGAAAATGATGTGTGTGATAAGATTTTAAGATCTCTTCCTAATAGATTTAGTGAAAATATTTTTGCTATTGAGGAAGCCAAATATTTAGACAAGTTGAAAAAGGATGAGCTCCATAGTATTCTTGCAGCATTTGAGCTGAGAACTCAAGTGAATGTTGATATAAAGAAAGAGGCAACTTTCAAAGCTACCAAGAAATCAAAAGGCAAACAGATTCAAGAGAGTGATGAGTCTTCTAGTGAGGAAGAAACATATTACAGCAAGAAAGGCAAGTTCTCTAGAAAGCATAAAAGCAAGAAAAATATAAGATGTTTCAACTGTGGAAAGTATGGTCATTATGCTACTGACTGTACTATTTCCAAAAATGAAAGTGATGAAGATATACAGGATGTTAAGAGCAAGGATTCTGAAAAGCACAGGTATTACAGAAAGAACAATGATGAGCGCAGCAATCAAGGAAAGAGGTATTCACACAAGAACAAGAAGAGCTTCTATCTGGACAAAGCAAGTAAGTGTTCTGGCAGTGATAGTGAAAGCTCTTCCAGTGATAATGAAAATGAGATTTTGTTCATTTCAGAAAAGGAGGAAGAACCGAATCATAAATTCACCGTCATGAAATGTTTTAGATGTGGAAATTTTGGGCACCTTGAGGATGATTGCACAAATAATGAATTGGTTGCTAGTATGTATGAGGATGCTTAAAAAAATGATAAGGAAGATGCATGTATGGTTTTTGAAAAGGGTAGCACCTCTAGTGATAAGAAATCTGAAAAAGGTCTTGATAATTCAAAGTGCAATCAAATAGAGGATCTTGAATGTGAACTCAATAATGATCTCAGTGTTTTGAAAAAGGAAAGAAAGAAGAATTATAGACTCAATATTAAGTTAGATGAATGTTGTATGGAGAGAGACGATCTTATAGAAAGTCTTGACTTCTCTATAACCAAAACACAGGAACTCAAGGATGAGTTAGAGTCTAAGATTCGTGAGTATAATGAGTTAGAGCAAAAAATGGCTTCTTTGAAAGAAGAAAATAAATATTACAAGGATAAGCTCTACAGATTTTAGGATAGCTCCGTGAAGGTTAAGTCTCTCATCAAAAATCAAAGAAATCCAACAGATAAAATAGGTCTCGGTTTTGTTGAGTCGCACAAGAAACAGGTTGGGGAATCTAGCAAGAGATTTCAAAAGGAAGAAAGTTTTTATGAAGAAAGTACTTCAGATCATGAGTCCGTGAGTGATGAATGCGTAGAAATAGAAAACAGATTTTTGAATGTGAAGCAGAAGTTCTCGGGACCCAAGAGATCGATTAAAAGAATGTTTCACGGCAGATGTTTTGCTTGTTACAGGTTTGGACACATGGCTGTACATTGCATGTCTCAAATGAAGAAGGTTAACAATAATTTTAGAAGTCGCAATTTATTTCAAGGGTATTGCTACTCTTGTAATTAGTTCGAGCACAAGGCAATTTTTTGCAATGTAAATAACAGGAACTGAGTTAGTCAGAAAATGCGGATTCAAAGAACAGCTATGCCTAAAAGAAATAATGTTGTTGTTTGTTACAAGTGCAACAATATAGATCACACAGCCAGACAGTGCAGAGCTGATCTTCCAAGGTACATGAATAGAAACAATGGTATAAATAGGTCCAAGGATCAAGGTGTGGACAAGAAAAGAGATGAGAACAAGAACAAGAAAAGTGCCAAGAACAAAAACATTGACAAAGAGCTCAAGAAAAGGCCCGACAAAGAAATTGTAGACATCGATGATGATGAGTTTCTAATGGGAGTTTCACTCCCAATCCTATTTTAAATCACCTTAATAGGAGGTGGGGGATGGACTAAGCTAAGAGACTCATTCTTAGTCCCAAGCCCCAATGGTGACCCTTTGCAATTGATGACAAAGGGGGAGATATTTGAGTAAGGGGGAGAGATATGAGTAAGGGGGAGAGCTTCTAGTGAAAAGGAACACTTCAAGTCAGGGGAAGCAAAACTTCAAAGAGATTGATTTCAGTTTTGGCTCTTGAAGATGTGTTTTTAGTAAATGTTTGCCATCAATGACAAAGGGGGAGATTGTTGGCAATTTTGGGTACCTTGAGTACATTGCCTTTGCTCAAGTATAGTTGTTGTCATTGATGTCAAGAAGTTCTTGGAGCAATTTTTTTTTATGTCTAAGTATGTGTTATGATGAAGGTTTCAGTTGGTCAGTAAGTCTCCAAGAAAATTAGAGTAGCCCAGTTGCAAAATATCCAGAAAAAGTTAAGTTAGAAAAAGTTTGCAGGTAGCTGGAAAAATTGTCGCGATTTCACGACATGTTTGAGGAGAGAGAAAGTTTTGGCAAAATTGTCACGATTTCGCGACATGCTGGAAGGCAGAGACAAAGCAGGAAAAACTATCATGATTTCATGACATGTCACATTTTCATGACTCGGGAAGCGTAGGAAGGCAGAGAAAGAAAAGTGTCACGATTTCGTGACACATTGCCAGGAAATTTGTTCAGACGAGCAAGTGTCACAATTTCGCGACATGTTGCAAGAGAGAGAGTCTGAAAGGAAAAGTGTCATGATTTCAAAACATGTTGCAGAAGAGGAAGTCTGCAGTGTTAACTGTCACAATTTCATGACAAGTTTGAAGAGAGAGAAAGTGATTCAAGAACTGTCGTGATTTCGTGACATGCTGCAAAAGACAAAGTGAGGACTGTTGTGATTTTGTGACATGATGCAAAGTTCCAGTTGAGGACTGTCATGATTTTGTGACATGTTGAAAAGCTCAAAGTTAGAACTATCATGATTTCACGACTTGTAGCAAAGAGAAGAGTCTGAAAGGAGAAGCATCGCAATTTCACAACAGGCAATGGAGAAAGCGTTCGAAATCCAGAAGCATCGCAATTTTGTTACAAGCTATAAAGAAGTTGTACGAATGTAGAAAGTGTCGCAATTTTGTTACAGGTTGAGTTGGTAGCTTGCAGTTGCAGAAAGTGCCACGATTTCATGACAGGTTGAGTTGGCAGCTTGCAGTTGCAGAAAGTGTCACGATTTCATGACAGGTTGAGTTGGCAGCTTGTAGTTGCAGAAAGTGTCATGATTTCATGACAGGTTGAGTTGGCAGCGTGCAGTTGCCAAATGTGTCATGATTTCACGACAGAAGCTGAGAGGAATGTCATGAAGACTAAAGTGTTGTGATTTCACAACAGAAGTGTGATGACGTCAACAAGAGGCAAAGGTGTCATGATTTCATGACAGAAGCTGAGAGGAAGGGCATGAAGATAGAATGTGTCACAATTTTGTGATAGAAATGAGATGACGTCAGCAAAATTCATAAGTGTCATGATTTCACAACAGAAGCGAGAGGAAGGCCATGAAGACTAAAGTGTCATGATTTTGCGACAAAAGTGTGATGACATCAGCAAGAGGCAAAGGTGTCACAATTTCATGACAGAAGCTGAGAGGAAGGGCATGAAGACATAAGGGTCACGATTTCATGACAGAAGAGAAGATGACGTCAGCAAAGACAGGAAGTGTCATGATTTTATGACATAAGCGGTAAGGAGGTCGACAAAGGCAGTAGTGTCGTGATTTCACAACAACAAGCATAGAAGGTGTACAACAGGCAAAGATGTCGTGATATCATGACATGTTGTAGTTTTATGCCAAAAGCTACAGGGAGGCAGTGAAGTCGACAGAGTTAAATCTGGGTCGATGCAGCACAGGGTTTTGCAGCCGACATGATCAAAGGGTAAAACAGTCGACTAAGATCAAGGTTCTAATCTTGAGATTATGTGTATAAAATGAGGGTTGTTTGAAGATTTTAATCAATCATCCAAGTGTGCGTTCGAAGAGTGGCGTTCACATATTTAGTGTGACAGTGAAGTTCGATCATCGAAAAAGCAGAGTGCAAAGATTGATTGCAGTATAAGAGTGCATTTCATCGAATCGTCTAAGTGTAGGATATTGTAAGGACATAGAGTGTGCAAAGTCGATACTACTATGTTTGCGTGGTTTATGCGAAGACTGTGCTACTGTATGTGCGAATACTATGCAACTATGTTTTCGCAAAAGAGTATAAGTTGATCAAGTGTTGCTGTGTTTGCGCAGACTATGAAAATTTGGTTTCGACCAAGTGCAACTGTAACAAAAAAGAAAAGAGGAAGAGGACAGATTTGTGCCAGATCGAAGGACTATGTTTTGGTGTAGATAAGAGGACTAGCTTTGCGGTGACAGAGTTGAGGACAGAGATCTCCAGCCAGAGCAGGGAAGACAGGTGTCTTTTGTGGATAGAGTTCCACTTGCTAAGGGTAGAGGAGGTAGAGGTTTTCTAGAGGATCACTAGCCAAAGTAGAGTTAGGGGTAGGTGTCTCCTTTGAGCTGAGGCTCATAAACATTGTAATCGAAAAGGATTCCCAGAGGAATTTTATATAACTTTTAGAAGAAAAGTTTTATCCATGGAGTAGCCCACCTTGGGTGAACCACGTAAATTGTTGTGTCACTTTGTGGATTGTATTTCATGCATTGTTTTGATTACTACCATTATTACTGCTATATTTATTCTGCATGTTATTGAATTGAAATCTTTTTTAAAAGAAAAAGTAAAAAGTGGTCTTATACTGTTCACCCCCCCTCTCAGTATAAGCTTGTGTTCTTCAGAACCATAGTATAGAAACTAAGCATTACTAGTAGCTAGATATAGAATGGAATAAATGAGGCCTCCTACTCAAAGGATTTTAGAGTATTGAAGCTAGAGCGCGGGTGAAACCCTCACAGAGGAATCCCTCAAGGAGGAAACCTTCATGGGCCCTCTCTACCATGGTGAGGCTTAGGCCCTCTTCCATGGTGAGGCTTAGGTTCTCTCAAGCCATCTCTGTCATGATGAGGGTTAGGCCCTATTAGGTCCTCTTTGCCATGGTGAGGCTCAAGCCCTCGTAGAATCCTCCTGCTCAAAGGGTTTCATATTTTGATTTGCCTTATCATATATTGATTTGTTGATCTACATTTTATATTTTTATAGAAGTTTTTAGAATCTCAATTGTGTGAAAGTCATGAAATTCAAACCTTGGGTTTATGAGATCTACTTGGGTTCGATTACTGCTCATATAGATACTATAGAGAGTCTGGAGGATGTCACACTATGTCTAGAATATGACACACTATATCTAGGAGATACAACACCACATCTGCTATATTTGGTGTCGCATTTACGAAGCTATATGAAAAATAGGTAAACTTATTGGTAAGTCATTTTTAGAAACCCTGGTTGTATTTTTTCTTTGTAAAAGAAAAAAAGAAAAAAAAATATTCATATTTATATTTTTAGAAAACAATACATTAAAAATTTATAAGCATCTTCGGAATTTAATAAATAATAGATGCATCATAGGATAACGATTTATTTAATCATGACATGTCATATAGAATGCATCTAGGGATAAATATGCATTTACAAATACATATTAGGTTGCAATACGGCTAGATATGTATATCAGAAACATTCTAAGGTTTATTTGGAATTCACTTATTGCATTTTGGCTCAGGTTTTCTACTATTTTTGAAGTTCTATTTTCTATTTTGTGTGCTTTATATTTTTTAGGCAATAAACTAAAATTGCATATTATCTACACTTTAAGATAGTTTTATTTTGCACTTTATTGTTTAAGAAAACACCATAGAAAATGAAAACTTAAAAGGAACATCACACACTGCATGATCCACACTAAACATCAGTGAGTTGGATTTCATCACCAATTGTTGATTGAGAACAATGATAATGGGATTCATTTCCATTTTTTGGCTTGCCCCCTAGAGACTATAGTAGCCCCTAGTGAGTGGATTTTTGGATTTCATCATTAAAGAGTCCCTTAATTTTGGGTGTGCATAGAGTAGGAAGGATTAGTAATGCCATTTTACTATGGGATTCAATAATAAGTGAAACATAACTATCATTCTTGTTTGAGCACATCCGATGTGAAGTAAAATCCTAGCTAGGCAAGTAGTAAGACTCATATAGTGCAACCTCCCTTAGGAGGTAATTATGATTCCTTCGGTTTACCTTGATCTAATCATAACCTAGGAAGCCATTTTTAGCTATTCATGATTTATACTTCATCAGGGGGTGGGTTTGAACACACCCTTTTAGTTTCATCTATCATTCACCTTGCATAATTTTTCTAGGCTTAGGAGTTGCAACACCAAAACACATACAAAAAAAAAATCAAATTAAAAAAGAAGAAAAAAATAAAAAAAATTGCAAAGACATAAAATTTATTGCTTGAGTTATCTACGTGTTTATTTTACTATTGCATCACAATTTTCACACATGTAACCACACATTCATCACCCCAGCTTACCTTTTAACTTATGGTATTCATCAGATTTCAAGCCAGAACTATGAGTTAGCCATTTCCAACTATGGAGTGCTCCACTCCTTTACCAACCACTTTTATGGCTAACCCAACATGTGTGGCATAGAAAATAAATCTTGACTTATCTTCTAGACCATATCATATGAAATCCACTTTGTATATAGATATAATGCAAAGGGTAATCCACACTTCCATCCCTAAAACTGAACCATCCACACCAATTGATCATCACATCACTTACATAGATTATGAAAAAGTCAAAGCCTATTTAATACCAACCAATCTAGTTATAAAATTGCTTAACATCCCACCCATATATGTTCCTTTCTCTAAGTATACACTCACTCCCTCATACCCCAATAATTTTAACCAAGTCATCACCAACCCTCTTTTTGAGGCCACATCTACATCCTCATTGTTAGAAATAGAGTATATTCCATCATTTAGGTTATGTAAATGTATCTTCTAAGGTACACACTTAGGACATTAGATTAATTTAGGGGAAGTTATATAGTTACTTCATGCAATGTAATAAATACACAAGTGTCAATATGTAAGTTTTCCCTTTCATAGCTAAGTAGAGTGTTGTACAAGGAACCTATATTCGTATATAAGAAAGGCCTCATTGTTAGATATATATAGTGTCAGGGGACATAGTTAGATAGTGTAGCTTAGGACATAGTACATTTCTATGTACATCAACATCCATTGGTGATGGGTGTGATGTAGTTTAGTAGCTTTATTAATGGAGTGTTCATTTTATCCATAGCTACATTGTATTATTTTATATGATTTCTATTTATAGCATATTTCAGTAATCTAGTAGGTTTACTTTCTTTCATATTATTCTACATCTTGTGATTGCTATCTCCTAGTGCCCATTGCTTAAAAATCTAACAGTGGTATCAGAGCTATGGTAGATCTAGCCATAGTAGATCAATAATAAAACCACCATTATTATTGAGCCTAATTTTTTTATCAACTTGATGCACTACTAGACCAACCCCTATCAAAAACTCTCAGAAGAGTCTAGGTGGTAGAATTAGGGAGAGTCACAAAGTTATGACTGAAATAAATCTCAGCTCCAAAAATATTGATATTATATTTGAGTAGATTTTTTCATTAGAGTTGAAATAAAAACTCGTGAAGACTAGGACTCAACATTCAATCTACTAGATTGACAAATTATCTAGTGAAGATCATACAAGATATTTGAAATTTACTAACTATTATATAAAGTTTATTTTTTTGCAAAAAAATTAATTCTAGAAAAATTAGGACTCCTACAATAGAAATCTAGGAGACTCCAACTATGTTTCTCGAAGGTCGACATGCCTTCATAGTACAAATATTAGTTCCTTGTGCAAGAGAAGAATACTGTGGAAGAAGAATTCTAGTGAAGATTCATGGTGAAGTCAGGAGACTGAAGATATCCATTGTTGGATTGAAGAACTTCACAAGTTGAAGAACAGACCATAGAAGCCTTGATACAAAAATGCCATAGTAGCCTTGAAAAAAATACCATAGAAACCTTGAAGAAGAAGCCACAATAGTCTTGATATTGAAAATACCACAGATGCCTTGTTACTAAAAGGCCATAAAAACTTTGATACTAAAAAAGGTCATAGAATCCTTAATACTGGAAAGGCCATAGAAGCATTGGTACTAAAAAATACCATAGAAACCTTGATAATAAAAATGCCATAGAAGCCTTAATACTAAAAAAGGCCACAAAAGCCTTGATAATGAATATTGCCATAGAAGACTTGATATTGAAGAAGAAATTGAAGAGAATATTTGATTCAGAAGCAGACTAAATATTTTAGTATTATATTTGTTGCAGGGAAAGAAGATTTAATGAGTTGGTAAACTTACTACAATAAATTTAGGAAGAGTATCTTATTGAAAATAAACCAAACACCTAAATCAATCGAATATATCAGGCGAAGATCTAGGTGAATAACTTACAATATTGTAAGAATAATAAGAAGGATTAGGAGATTCATACTCGAATCCAAGAGTAGTAGAATCAAAGATATAAAATAAGACCGCACTACCAACATTTCCTGGAGCAGAAGGTTGAAGAGAAGGTCTCAAGGAATGCCATCGAAAGTTGCAAGATTGAATACCTAGGAGAGGTATAAAAAAGAATATAGAAAACGTCCTATAGAGCCTTGTTGAAGATCATAAAAAGAGTTCTTAGGAGAACTCATTGGAGAAAACCACTATCAAGGATAAGCCCTTGATAGTGAAGGACTTAGGATAATTATCATCATCAGACAACAATTCCAAGAGAATAATTTGGCAAGGAGTGCCAAATCCATGAAGAAGAATTTGGTAAGGAGTACCAAATTTGAGAAGAAGAATTTGGCAAGGAGTGCCAAATATGTGAAGGTGAATTTGGCAAGGAGTACCAAATACTATAAGAATATCCTGCATAAAGTCATAATTCAACAAGAAGACTTGAAGATAGAATAAGCTCACAAAATATTGGAGATTTGAAACTTACCTCTCATAGAAAGAAGGCACCACTTCAGAGATAGACTTCTTCAAAGATAGTAGAAAGTAGGAGAACAAGCCATAAAATCCTAGGCTCATGAAAGAAAGTTCAAGACCATCATTTGGTGAAGAAGGAGTTGTTTAGGACAGTCTAAAAAGAGTTGCAAGATCCTACTCGAAGCAACAACTTGGTGATCCTAGACACCAAGATCTACATCCTCTACAAAAGCAGCAAAAGAGCTACAAAAACTTTCAAAAGGTATGCAATTTTTGGTGCAAGTAGTGTAACCCCAAATTACCAACCCAACTTGAGATGGAATGTTTTATTAACATTGCATGTATGTCATTAGTGTATAATTCACATTCAAGTATGTTTGAACCAAAATCATTTAGGATAGAAAGTAACCAAGAGAATTACGACATGTTTTGTGTGAACTCTTGTGATAGGAGTGACCATATCCTATCTAAAATCACATTCCATTATGACGTTTATTCATTCCTTTGTTTAAGTTTTTCTATATCTCCCTTCATTAATAAGTTTAGTTACTTAACTAATTACATGTCACTTCAATATTAATTTCTAATCCTTTGCAGTGGATTACCATGCATGTATTATTAAAAAATACATACATATTATTGTATTCCCTCAATATTATTACTTGAAACAAAGGATGAACCTTTACCTCACATTAAAAGATCCATTCATTGGAAAATCAAAGGTACCATTCATTATTAATAACCTCAAGTGCAATTATAAACCATTCTCACCTATAGAAAATTGCTTGTTAACAAAATCATGCATCAGATAACACTCTGTTGATCATCTTATAAGAAAGTAAATGCATCATCGCATTGGAAATTAAATAAAATTTAAGTTCCATATTATTCAATATCCACAATCTAACTAATTATCATAATATTAGCGAGTAAGTATATCTTCCATAGCAATAATTGCAAACCATAAAATAGAGGTACACAACATATATCCTGGGAACCCTCATGGGAATAAACCTAGCCTTCAAATATGTTTCTCCTCTCATTTCACAAACTTAATATGTCATAAATACAAATATAGAAAGGCATATCACAAATGCTTTTCTAAATCAAATATATGATTAAAGGAATCAATTCATTCCTTTGTCAAACCATGATGCAAATAAGGGAATTCCACATTTCTTTTCTTTGAGCCATCAATTCAATATATAAGAATCTCACAAATTTTTATATCTACATGTTTATGAATGATCATAGAATTCATATGAAGGATAAATCTCATCATTTACCAAAGAGGTAACCCCATAGTTCCCTCAAGAATGAATACCACATTCATTATCCAAATCTAGATATCATTAGTCTATTTATTCCATTAAGGTTTGGAAGTTATCTAAGGTTTTATACTACAAGGAGAGACCCCATAATATCTGAAATATTAGATTCCATATCTAATATCCCTACATTCATTCATGTTTCCACAATTGAATTCCTTACATGTATTCATCCCCAAATTTTTTAAAGTTCTTCAATGGAAACTACATGAGTGTTATTTACAAGAAACACCATGTTTTCCTCAAGAATAGATTCCTCGTCCATTCTTCCAAATTAGACAATTCTTGTAATATTTCCATTTAATAAAAATCATACTATAACTCTCATAATTTGATCATAAATTTGCCTCATGATCTATCCATAAGATTATACTAAAGTATCTACACATTTTACCTCAATAGGTAATATAATTTAATGATAGGGTATAGTTTTTACAAATTTTGCCACAATATATCACAATATTATGCTATAGTTTCTACAAAATTTGTCCCACAAATTTTGTCACAAAGGATATATTGTAATATATCAAATAATATTACATTATAGTTAATATATACTACAAATTAGAAGGTTCAATCCATACAATTGCTCCAAAATTTTTATCAACCTTTGTACCCAAATTTTTGGTCCAAATATACATCAAATTTATTCCCCAAAAAGAAAATTGATCCAAGGATAAAATCCACTGTTATCCAATTTTCCTCCCCAAAATTTGATCTAAAGATATATCTATTTGTTTATCAAAGTGTATTCTAATTTTTAAGGGTTTATTTCTTCACTCTCTTATTTTTATATCTTCTAATAATTCCAATGGATATAATCCATTCCTGTAATTAGGGTCATTCATCTACAAAGAGTAATAAGTGACATAGAAGGAGACTCCTTTATTTTTATCACAATCGATTTCATCTACCCAAAGTTTTTCTTCTACCCAAAGTTCATGAGCATAATTTTGTATGTTGTTTTGTATCATACCCAAGGTTTTACTTTAATGCAAAATGTAGGTCTATTCATTGAATTATACATCAATCGACGATGGTTTCCACCCACCTAGAAATCAATCATAACCTTAAGCGATGATCACCACCCTCCTAGAAACCAATAATAGCCTTTGGTGATAGTCTCCATACACCTAGAAACCAATCATAACTTTCATCTGATACTCAATAACAAATGGTTAGATGATGACATGGGTTAAAGCACATTAAGGAAACACCTTCCACCAGTGCATGACCAACTATGACCACCTCCTTCATGGTAAAATAAACTCAAGAAGTCAAATTTCTTTTAAATATTACCTTTAACCTCGATATGTTCCATGTGGGAATATACATGGGATATTTATCAACACACATTTTTTAATCCAAGTGAAGTCGAAGGTAATCCCACACGCATTGGGCACACAGGAGGAAAAATACGGGTGAATCAAAACACTAACCTTACTTGCTACCAATAGGAGCTATTGGATGCACATAAGGTATAAACAGGGTTTTACTAGATTTTTTGTGATCATGTTATGATGTACAAGTCAAAAGCCAATGTTTAAGGAGACTATAAAAAGAATTGTTATAGAGTCATCAATAAAGGAATTACTTTTTCTCCCATTAAAATGTACTCATGTCTTCAATGTGTATAACTAAGCTCTTAGCAAAATATTGCATCAATTATGTTGTTATACTCATGATGCCTGTAATGGTTTAATCTGAAGAATATCCAAATTTCTTCACTGATAATATGACATTTCTAATATTATTATTGGGGAAACCATATCATAAAATAGGGTTTATATGAATACCACCCATTGAGTAGCCACCCAAAGCATAAAACTATGACTTAAAGGATGCCCTAGTTTCAATTTTGTGTAGACAGTTTTAGGCTACTATCAGAGGATTTATGTAGATGTATCATCCACATAATCTGGTAGGATTCGACCAATTATAAGAAATTGATATTACAGTAACCAAATTCATGAAAGGGGTTAAGTGTTTTGCAACACCAGTTTGGCATAAAATTGTGATCTTTCATTCATTACTAAGAAGACACGATAATCATATGTTTTACAAGAAACTAAGCTTTTCATCCTCGATCCTTCATCAATACCCTATATGTTTTTCTTGACAAATATAATTATTTTAGTTTGACATTGGGGAGGGTTTTTAGACTCTCTGTGAGGTTAATATCCCACATGAGCAATGTTGGGGTTGAAAAGAAAAATAAAAATGCACCCATGCATACAAAGGGGTAACCACCAAATGGGGATTGTGTGTATACCATCGGTGGTTGTTGAGTTAGCCATAGAGAAATGGGTTAATTTACTTAGGTTTCACCCTATTGATGGTCTCTAGACTATTTTTTTTTTATGTTGGGGTTAAATCGAGTTTCCTCCAGTCATATTTAAATACTAGTAACCTTGTAATGTAGCTCCTCTCCATCTATAAAATGACCTAACTATAGTCATTACTATCCAGGTAGATAAATGGAAACAATGTATAGGGGTAATTTCATACCCCTTGCAAATGGTAACCTTTGGCAATAAGAGTATAAATCACATAACTTAGACAAATAGATTACATAAATTCTAAATGACATTTGATCCAAATTAATACTAGACCTAATACCTTTAAGTTAAATCATTGCACATCATCAAACTCGTAGGAAATTAAATACTCCTACTCAAGTATAAACCATTTCCATAATTAAGATAAAGAGAAAGCTAACCCATCTCTTGCTTCAGCATAGCCATTCCTTCCATCTTATTTCTTCCTCCATCCTTTCCCTCCAAGGTTGCTTCCAACCATATTTCTAATATTTTTTTTGATCGATTAAAGATATTAGCATAAATAACAGACGAGTTTTGACAAGGTCCCAAAATATACTAAGGGAAACAGAAAGGAAATAGATTCGAAATACAAAAAATAATAGAGGTAGTCCTCAGCCTACAAACTAAAGAATAGTATTACCAAAAATAAGGCTACCCTCAGCCATCAGGAAGAAAAGAGGAAACAATTCAAAGTATAAACAACCTCAAAAATGCAAAGAAACTCCACAAAACCAAATATCAAAAGCCCCTAAAAAGCACTCAAGTCTCATAAGTAGGCTTAGCACAAATATCATGGATGCTCCCAGAAAAAACATCCAACTCATCACCATTATATTTAGCAGGGATGTCCTCAAACTTGACCGTAATATTCTTAGACTTTGCAGCAGGCACATCTTTGACCTTTTCAGTGAAATATTTCCTAAAAAAATAGAGATTAAAATTATTGCAGAGATCAATTATTTGAGCAATGCTATTTGAGATGGATTTGATGATATACTCCTACAAACAGAGATTAGGTTCATCCTTAGTTTCCTCATCAAGCTCAATAACCAAAGACTCCTTCTTCTTGATTTTTTTCTTCAGACGCATAGAGGCTCACAATGGATTTTGATCAGGTTCAATCTCAGGTTCACTGTTAGTATCAAGAGAAGCACTTCTAAGCCTTTTCCTTAATTTTACAACATTTTGAATGATTTTTTACTTTTTGGCAGATAATTTTAGGGTAGTAGTAGATTGGAGCATGGTTTGGGAAGAACTGGACTTCAAATATCTCATCTTAGTCTTTGGGTGAGGGGTTAAGACAACACCATCAGGGTAGTGAATCAACCAATATTTGTATATAACATTAAAATGTCCACAGTGTAAGGGTAACTCAGACCCTTTTTCTCTCTGACATACTCAATAGTGTGACTAATGGAATTAAAAATAAACTAAGGAATATTTATTGCCCTAACATCACAAAAATTATTATAAAAGGAAAAATGAAAATTATGTAAGGGCTTATATGGGTCATCGATGGTCACAAATTCCATGATGTGATTGAGGATATTACCCTAGATAAAAGGAAGTTCATTACATCACATTCCTAAGTGATATCTTCTATCAAGGTCTTTATCAGTGACATCCTTTAATTCTACATCCCAATTATGCTTCTCCCTTCTAATGGACCTTCCCTTAGGTTTCTAGCCCATCAATTCAATGAGCAATTTTATGTTGAGGATATAGGATTTATTACGAATAATGATCGTCCCCTCATCCCATGACTCCATGAAATCCAAGGTGATTTTAGGATCTTCCCCTTCAAATTTTTGAAAGAAGGGAAGAAATTTTCTACCTGCCAATATACCTTCAGCAATGGTGTCAATGCACAACTCAAATGGCTCAACAAAGGAGTTCATGATGAAAAATTGGGGGGAACACAATAGAAGGAAAAACTTTAGAGAAGAACAACTCTGGTAGTAGCACATAACCTGGGCAATATGATCATCAAAGGCAAAAAGATTTATTTTAACAATGCTCTTCTAGCGAATTCGATACTTGTGCCACATAACAAGCCAACATGTTCCAAGTACGATCTCCAAAATAAATCATGAAACAATATAAGAAAATATCTCTCAAAATAGAAAAATATAGGGGGAGGCCAAACTATGAGGAAAAATATGCTTTGGGATGATGACATTGAAGGATGAGGTAGATAGGTGGAAAGGTGAATGCGTGGAAAAGTTAGGATTTATGGATTGGAAATGGCCAAAAATGGTGGTGCTTTGGAAAATGGGAAACCAACAATCAAAAAATAAACAGATGATAAACACAAAAACTCTACCTCGAATGTGAAAAAATCGACAAGCAGGGTTGACATCGCAAAGAAACACATGAAGACCAAGACACAATCTAACATGGGGACTAGAAAAAAGGGAATTATGACACTCAGGCATGAAAAGAACCTTGAACGAAGCTGACCTGCTCCATGTCAGTAGAAGAAAGACCTGAAGTCAAAGAAT
Organism: Wollemia nobilis; assembly: GCA_028583015.1. Lineage (NCBI taxonomy): Eukaryota > Viridiplantae > Streptophyta > Pinopsida > Araucariales > Araucariaceae > Wollemia > Wollemia nobilis. The sequence goes on along the minus strand of JAQPPZ010003370.1, from coordinate 720,062 downwards.
ATTTGTCAATAACATGGATTAAAAACTGAGGAGGATCAAAAGTACAAGTTATCAACTCACTTATAGTAGTGCCAAAATTGTCAAGAGCATCAATGGCCTTATTGTTTTCTCTAAAGGTATGCTGAAAGATGATGTCTTGAAACTGTTTACTTAAGATTCTGGCTTCCTCTATGCAATTTCTTACTTTCCACAAGGGAATTTTGGTATTTTTGAGGTAATTGATGGTGGTCAAAGAATCACCTTCAACCAAAATATTTTTGGTCACATCCTTAGCCAAAACTAGACAACACCAAAGAGCCTGTGCCTCAGCAATTTGATTGGATTGAATCCCAAGAAATTTTGCAAAAGTAATGATGAACTTACCTTGACTATATCTGATGACACCACCTACTCCCAATTGACTAGGGTTACCCTTAGAAGTGCCATAAAAATTCAATTTAAGCTAGCCTTATGGGCAAGGTATCCATGATGTATGACTTCTGGTGGACTTGGGATGTGAGCAATGATGAGAACCATAAGTGCTCATTTTATATACACTATTAAGGGGCATCATCACTGGTTTAATTAGAATTAGACATATATTTTTATTTAACTTATGCATATAATTAATATAAAATCTGGTATTATGCTTAACGGGGGTTTTTAGTGAAAACTGTGTATAAATACAGGTTTTGCTACTGATATGGTGTTTTCCAATCTACATCCCAAATGGACCTGACATGTTTCTATTTTAATGCATATGAGGTATATGGAGTAGGCTTCTTACTCTGGTGCCTTACTCCCATACATGGGGAGGTGTCTTACTCTGGCGCCTTACTCAAGTAGGTGCTAGACAGTCGCCTTACTCAAGTAGGTGTTAGGCAACCACCTTACTCAAGTAGGTGCTAAGATGATGCCTTACTCAAGTAGGCACCTTATTGGTGCCTTACTCCCCATACGTTGGAGACACCCACATTGGAGATGCCATATGACCAAGTCAACATTGACCAAGTTGACCAAGGGGCTAAGGAGGAGGTTGCACATGAAGACAAAGGAGAACTATTTTAAATCATGCATTATTATTAATAGAATAAAGTATTTATTATTATCAATCAATTGGTCGGTTGACCTTGTAAAGCTCTTAAAGCATTTTTAGGATGCATTAGTTTAGGATTTGTTTGTTACGTACACCTAAGGATTTTTATATATTTATCCTTGTGTGAATGGACATGCTTTAAAATAGGGAAATAAAATATGTGTAGAACCAATTGTAACTAATCACGTCATGTGATTAAATTAGATTAATTTGTTATTGTAACAATATTTGGCTACGCTTTATATAAATATGTAGGCAAGATTAACAAAGGAGATCAATGATTAATTTTACACAAATTATTTTCATTTCATTCGTTGTCTAAATTATTAAGAGTGCAATTCCTCTTATTTGAGCAAGCTCTACGTAGCTAGCCAGGTGGACTATCTACGGGAGCTTGGGCCCACTCCCTGCAGTAGTCCTCCCCTATTTATTTATGTATTTATTTTATGTAGCTTAGATTTATTTGTTTTATTTCTTGCTTTAATTAATTTAGTTGTGTGTGTTTATTTCCTTGCATTTTATTTCCGTACATTTATTTTCAGCACTTTAATTTAGTTGTTATTTATTTATTTAATTTTTTCGCACTTAGTTTATTTGGTTTGGTCGAAATAAAAATGCAGAAACATCCCCCACCAAACTATATAAGGTACAACCAGATTCATTCCCCACACTGTAGGCATATACTGTGTGTGACACTCGTAAGTTTACGAACATACCATATTGATAATTTATGGAAGAGAAAAGACTGTTTTTTGAGACATAATTTCTGCTCACCATTTTGGCCTTGTTTTTGGGGAGTGTCAAAACTGTAGTGTTATGATTTATAGTTTAGATAAAATGGCCATTTAAAATTACTTGTATATATTTTACCTGAGAAGTGTGACTCCACCAAGGGCCTTTTTATAAGGCCAAAAATAGTTTTTGGTACAGTTAGAGCCAAATCCCATAGGCAACAATTAAATTTATCAGCTTCTTAGGTAAATACAGGAATGAACCTGATGTACCATATTAAGTGTAGACGTAGAAATAAAATGTGTTGTTGAAAAAAATTTAGAAAATTAGGCGATGAAGGATTTCCATCAGGTTCTAAATGGTTTCAAAAAATCAAAGAAATAACACAACCCAGATATAATTAAAAATTTTTAGGGATGTGTTTTTATACAAAAACCATTGGGGAATTATGCCTCCAAAATCTTATTTTTAATGATTAATTTTTTTTACAGGCTTAACACTTTGCAACATATTGGAAATTTTGTTTAATGATGTAGGGAAGATGATAGAGCTAAATTTAAAAGAAGATGTTGTTATGGAGTATGCTCTTCACTTGCACTTAAGGCGACCTAGTGAATAAAAAATAAGCACATGTTTTTAAAATATTGCTATGCCCTATTTTATTCAAGGTGCTAGCCTGTAGATATTCATTTGTCGGTCTGCACATTTTACCGTAACATTGAAAGAGTTTGGTTGTGAGGCCATGAAGGAAAATACTCTCCTCATGCTACAACATATCAGACTAGTTGACAAAGAAGAAGATGATTTTCAGAAGACTAGCTCAGATATAGGCATGGGGGGGACCCCACCTTCATCATTTACCACCAACAACACAATGAACATTGTTCACAGTGTTCATGGAAAAAAAATATCTTCTGCTGAAAAGGCTCCAAAGTTAAGAGCAAATAAAAAAATAAAGTTTTTTTTTTGCTACCTGTTGGAAGAGAATATCCTCTTTCTCAAGGACCGGCTTAGCCCATAAGTGAAATGAGAAATATCCAATTGGTAGCTAAAAAATAGGGGAGGAGCTTGGAAGAAATCAGATGTCAAATATTTGCAAGAAGGCCACATGATACCTGGGCATGATAAAATATATCTATATATATATATATATATATATATATATATATATATGAATGGAGCTCATAATGGCTAGAAAAAAACAACACATAAATCTCAACGTTATGTCTCATAAAAATATCACACCTGAACACCCAATAGATGTCATGGATGATGATGGATAAAATTATTTTTACCTCACTCCAGGAAGTAAAACAGAGGATTGTAGGGCTGCTCTAGTTTTACCTTTGGAAGAAAAAAATTCAGAGTGGGAGATATTTCTGATTCAGACACATATGTATCAGGGTGGTATAGAATCAATTAAAAAAATAAGAATAAGAAGAGGGAGTGATGCGTTTGGGAGCACACGAGAAGAAAAATAAATAACACACAAATATTAATTCTTGAAAATGCATTCAAAGAGAGATACATCAAAGTGGGATTAAAATATTTTTATATGTGCCATTGTTGATGAGTTGAGTATTTCAAATGCACAGTGCCAAAATTATAGATTTTTTGATAAATTTTTTAAATGTGGAAAAAAAATTATAGAGAAAAGATTAAATTTCACTATGGTGGAGGAGGATGCCATATTTTTAAATCACTAGCTCACATTTGTGCAATTGACATTTTTTTCCTTAATGCATATGATGAAAAAAATGATAATCCAAGATTTGTTTTGGTCATGGCAAAATAGACAAAAAAAAAAGAAGAAAAAAAAAGTTTTATTAATGCCTGTAGTTTAGTTTTATTTATGTTTTGTAGGAAAACGTGAAGTGTAGAGTGTCATACCAATAGTTTTTAGGAGTTCCTTACTCAAACAAGCACCAAGCAGGCACCTTACTTAGGTAGGTGCCTTACTAAAGTAGGTGCCTTACTCAGGTAGGTGCCTTACTGAAGTAGACGCCTTACTGAAGTAGGAGCCTTACTCAGGTAGGCGCCTTATTGAAGTAGGTGCATTACTGATGTAGGTACCTTACTCAGGTAGGTGCCTTACTCAGGTAGGCATCTTACTTAGGTAGGCATCTTACTAAATTAGGTGCCTTACTCAGGTAGGCACCTTACTAAAGCAGACACCTTACTGAAGGAGGCACCTTACTCTCGTGGTGCGGTAGTGGTGCGTCACCTTAATCTGGTGGCACGGTGGTGGAACGGTGCCTTACTCTACTTGCATGATAGTGGTATGATGCCTTACTAAAGTAGGTGCCTTACTGAAGTATACACCTTACTCAAGTAGGCACCTTATTGAGGTAGACACCTTACTGAAGAAGGCACCTTACTCAGGTAGGCACCAAGTAGGCACCTTACTCAAGTAGGCACCAAGTAGGTGTCTTACACAAATAGGTGCCAAGCTCTTCAAGCGATGCCTCAATGTCCATTAGCGGAGGCACCTAATCACAAAAAAAATAGGATAAGCACCTTGATGTCATGCGTCAAGGTGCGATGATTATTAAAAAAAAAGAGAAAAAAATGTTGCACATCATATATCCTGCTCAGCATAAAATTTCTTTTGTTGCTTTCATGTGTTGCAAGGAAAGTACCCTCATGCAAGTTGCAAGCATCTTGGGAGCCAGGGCCTTATAGGCATTGATTGCATTGAACTACATTTTAGTTTTCTTAGTTTTTCTTTTGCAAGGAAAATGACCTGATTGTATGAAAATAGGCATCTTGGGAGACATGGTCTATATTGGCTCAGCATTCATGAACCTACACATTTTTAGGGAGGTAGAAATTTGACTATTTCTATCCAGAGGAGATAACCACCATTTGGACATGGATGTGGGTATTAATTTCTTGCAAAATGAAGAGGTACCCACCTTTGTGCTTGGACGAAGAAGATGCTGACATAGTACAGGAAAGGAAATTGAAGGGCCTGATCAACTCTTCAATAGTAGATGCGTTAGCAACTGTGCACTTATCAATAGTAAGAAGACACCTTGATGTTCATCGTTAGAAATGAGTAACTTCTGTGAGAAGCCATTTCAAAAAAAAAATTGAATGGTTGGGAAAGAGAAGAGTACTAAAAAATATTTGTAGCTCTTCCTGGAGAAGAGAACTACAAATCCACTTTATCCCAACATTGCTCAAACTTCTTCTCCCTAGATTAGGGGTTCTTGTTGCTCAGTGTGGGACCTGATGTTCAAAGGGCAATAGACCTGTGCACAAAGGGACCTATTACTGGTGATGAGGGTGTCACCAATTTAAGTGGGGGAGGATTTGGGTGAACTTGTTACTGGTGATGAGGGCATCACCAATTAAAGTAGGGGAGAGGATGGGTGAACCTGAATCTCTGAAAAGAAAAAAAAATGAATGAAAAACAAAATGGCTATGATCTTAGACTTGTTAAAATTCCACACCTACAAAAATAATGTATCCCCTAATTTACAGGAAAGGCGGTACATGACCCATGTAGAATAATTGGGCATAGGGGCACAAATGTTTTAAATTTTCTATTTTGCCCTTTGGAAGTCATGTAGAAAAGACCCATCGCTAGAAATTCAAATACTGCATCACTTTTCATATTTTCATGCTCAGGGGAAATGATGTCTTCTTAATTGTGAAGGTCATTGATGGTTGTTCTGACGTATTCACTTTACCAGCTTCACTACAAGAGCAGTAACGCTCAGAGGAAGAACAACAATGATGATTAGCAGTGTAGAAGATGAAGGAAACTAGATACATAAATAAATAAATAAAATAAATTCTCCAGATACACCAATGTCACAATAATATTTTCTAGAACACATTGGTTACAAGCAGTATGGAAACATTTTTACACCACCAGCATGCTACAGATAAGAATCTACAAAAATCACCCAGTTATGTGTTGATTTTTCTATTAATTATGTGTATGGTTATTTTAAAAATAATTTCTATGCTAAACTTAGTGGATGCCCTTTAAAATTATCTTTGTTAAACTCTCCTAGTTGAGATCAGTCACATGACATGCCTCAGATACAAAAATTCATTACTTCAAAACAATTTAAAAACAAAGAAAAAAAGGAGAAAAAAAATGGAAAAGTTATGGCATTCATGTGAATAAATTTGGCATTGTTTTACTGTTGCATCCTGAGAAATCCCTAATTGGGAGTTCCAAGGAAAATGATAGCCTTAAATTCAGTGACTGATTTTAATGCATGGACTTCAGTGGATGTGCAATTTGGTCTTGGTGTTGGATAGTGTGATCATGATTTCACAATTTTTTTTCGCAGCATGATGGTTGACCTTGATGTAACAATGTTGGTGCAACAATGAAAAAAAAATGGCATTCACTATTTTAATTTCTGCTGGTGCAAAAATGCTCAAGGGAAGAAAAAGCAACAGTGCTGAATGAAAAAAAATAGCAGGGCTCAATAAAAAATAGTAGCACTTTTAAAAAAATATAGCAGTGCTCAATGAATAAAATAGTAGTGCTTGATAAAAATGCTCCATGAAAGAAAAAAATCAACAGCACTCAATGGAGGAAAAATATCAAATGAGAAAAAAATAGCAGTAGTCGCTCTTAAAGGAAATGAAATACAGAGCACTGCTCAATGAAAAAAAATATTATTATTTTGGGAGCTATTTTTCGAGGGCTGTTGTCACGAGGACATGACAATATTTAGGCATGGGGGGATGATGAGCACCAAAAATGCTCATTTTATATACACTATTAAGGGGCATCATCACTAGTTAAATTAGAATTAGACATTTTTATTTAACTTATGCATATAATCAATAGCAAATCTGATATTATGCTTAACGGGTGTTTTTAGTGGAAACTATGTATAAATGCAGGTTTTGCTACTGATATGGTGTTTCCCAATCTACATCCCAAATGGACCTAACATGTTTCTATTTTAATGCATCTAAGGTATATGGAGTAAGCACATTACTCTGGCACCTTACTCCCATACATGGGAAGGCGTCTTACTCTGGTGCCTTACTCAAGTAGGCGCTAGGCAGGCACCTTACTCAAGTAGGTGCCAAGCTAACACCTTACTCAAGTAGGCACATTATTGGTGCCTTACTGATGAGTGCCATCAACTCTTCATAATTTAATCATTATGTTTTTCAATCCAGGGTGGTGTCCAAGGCTATATACGATAGGAAAGGCAAGCATTTCAAGGATCATTTCAATTAGGAGATGGCTTTATTGGTGAAACAATTAGTGCTTGGGGGTGTCAGGTGTCCCTTTTAATCTCCTAGAAACTAAAACTGAGTGCCTACTTATCCTTGCATAATTGAAATTCACACAGTTGCATAAAAGTAAATATAACTATTGAAAATGATAGAATTCATTTGACAAAGTTTAAAATAACAAAATTGAAATCATCAACAATGAATTTTTTTTTAGAATTGAAACTTCACACCTAAAGAAAATGAAACCTAATACAATGATGAAATTCAAAGGTTGGTAAGCAAATATTGCAAATTTAGAGCAAACTGAATTAACAAAAAATTCTCTGATGCAAATTGGAAATACAGACTGGGAATGCTAATGCTAAAACAGAAAATGTTATGCTATAAAATCTACTCTATATTACTTAACTATAATGCATTCATGTGCCACATGTTAGATGAATTTTAATTCAATATTAACCATGCAAAAAGCTGTCAGATTCCTGCTGACCTATTGTAGCAATAAATTAGCAAAACTCTAGTAGAAATAATTCCTCTTTTGGGCCCATAAGTGGCCCTTGCTTCTTGAACCAAAAGAGGGAAGAATTACTTGCTCTACACTATCAAATACTCACACTGAACTTAGAAGCAAGCATGAATAACGAATTTTGCACCTTCATTTCATCTTCAGTATATCAGTAGTGCAGGGAATATTTTGCAGACTACTAATATGTTGCATTACATAATTACAACACTTTGGACTTCTCTATCTCCTAGAACCTATATTATATCTGATCAACCAAATGGGAGCACTTTATTTATACTAGCAATGTACAACAATGATAAGGAGTTATGCTTCAATATAGGACTGTTACAATCGTTGTAGGATTGTGTTTCCTGAAAATGCACGAACTTGATCCATTAAACCTTATCCATTCCAATTGCTAGATTTATCTAGTGAGGGACAGGTTTTTGGAAGGATAGGGATGTCCCTAAAACATATGCAACCACTATTTACCATCATTTGTTGCAATTAAAGGCGCTTTTGACCTAAACTATTGCTTTTGCACTCATTCTAGTGCTGCTTCGAAATATTAGGCAGCAAAAGAAAGTTGGCATTAATTCATGCAATAGAAACATGTGTGATCAGTTGTGATGGCCAAAATAGCCTCCATAGGTACCCATATGACTAAGTCCACCTTTTGTATGATATGGAGCAGATAAATTCCAAGCCATGTTGTATATGTACAGCTGGTTGGAATTTGTATGGAAAAATTCCTGTTTTTTGCACAGTCAACTGCTGACAAAGTATTTGACGCCTTTAGGTTATTCAAAATGGGTGAATGGTGGGGAAAATTCATAAAAGAAGCACAAAACTAAATAGACAATAGTACCTTCATATTACAATTCTAATTTAATGCAAAATATACTAAAACATATAGCTAAAACAAATTATAAAACATAGATAAATTAGTCAAAACAGGTCATATGCACTTTATCATTCCAATATGCAAACATCATCATATAATGCATAATATCACTAAAATTAGTACAAAAACATATCATAAGTAGTTCCAAATAGTTTAATAAGTTATCAAAAAGTAGTCTTTTTATGAGGTAATGTTCTGCCTCATCACATATTCCCCATACGTTGGAGACACCCACATTGGAGATGCCATATGACCAAGTCAACATTGACCAGGTTGACCAAGGGGCTAAGGAGGAGGTTGCACATGAAGACAAAGGAGAAATATTTTAAATCATGCATTATTATTAATAGAATAAAGTATTTATTATTATCAACCGATTTGTCGGTTGACCTTGTAAAGCTCTTAAAGCATTTTTAGAATGATTAGTTTAGGGTTTGTTTGTTATGTACACCTAAGGATTTTTATATATTTATCCTTGTGTGAACGGACATGCTTTAAAATAGGGAAATAAAATCTGTGTAGAACCAATTGTAACTAATCACGTCATGTGATTAAATTAGATTAAGTTGTTATTGTAACAATATTTGGCTACGCTTTATATAAATACGCAGGCTAGATGAACAAAGGATATCAATGATTAATTTTACACACATTATTTTCATTTTATTCATTATCTAATTGATCAAGAGTGCAATTCCTCTTATTTGGGTAAGCTCTACGTAGCTAGCCGGGCGAACTATCTGCGGGAGCTTGGGACCACTCCCTACAGTAGTCCTCCCCTATTTATTTATGCATTTATTTTATGTAGCTTAGATTTATTTTTTTATTTCTTGTTTTAATTAATTTAGTTGTGTGTGTTTATTTCCTTGCATTTTATTTCTATACATTTATTTTCAACACTTTAATTTAGTTATTATTTATTTATTTAATTTTTTTGCACTTAGTTTATTTGGTTTGTTCAGAATCAAAATGCACAAACATCCCCCACCAAAATAAATAAGGTACAACCAGATTCATTGCCCCACACTGCAGGCACATACTATGAATGACACTCGTAAGTTTATGGACTTACCAAAATGATAATTAATGGAAGAGAAATGATTGTTTTTCGAGACATAATTTCTGCTCACCAAGAAAGAATTAGTTACAATAGATAATTTTAGGGTCCTCCCTATAAATGCTTCAAAGGAAGAAGGGGGTTTGCAAGGTAAGGGACTGAGGGAAGCATTCTCAATGGCTAAGGCAAGGTTTTTTCTGAAGACAAACTTGGAGCTTTGATAAGAGCTAAAAAAAACTCTACGATTTTGCTCTACCCATCTTTCTAATATTAGTATACATTATTTTTTTAGTTACAACTTAGTAATCTCTTAGATATTTTTTGTTTCTTATTTACCAAGGTAGAGAGCATACTCCCTAAGCCCAAGATTTCCCCTCCCATTTCCAATTACTTGTCTCCCATTTTATAAATTTTCCTAGCTCTCCTTCTTTCATGAGCAAGAAGGTGGTTTATTATTAAATTATTAAAAAGGTACCCTTTTGAAGTCAACTCAAAATAGTGACATACCTTTTTATTATTTAAAAATTAGGAGAAAATACAAGAGGAGATAAGGTGGGAGTACCTTGTTCATTTTGGGCCTTCCCTTTTTCCTAGGGCAACTTACAAGGTCAATCTTGGAACTGTTTTGAAGGAGTCATGTGGAATGGAGAATAGTTCCTCCACTAATAAAATATATATATATATATATATATATTATTAAATCATGACCTTGCTCTTTTGGATCCATTTAAAATTGGATAAATTTTGTGGACACCTTATTGTAATAAATTAGGTTTATTAAACTAAATTATTTTTTGTAAAAGATAAATTCACAAATTAATCTTTCACAAAAGCCTTATTTAATGTCTCCAAAACCTACCCAGGTTTTGCAGGTGATTTGGTGAGGAGAGGGAAATCCTCCAAGGGAGGTTTCAGGTTCAAATATCCATCCTACCAAAACGTTGAATTGGGTATCCAAAATCCAATTGATAATGTTGGTGCGAGCAGAGTCGGGTGTGACTCCCGGGTGAATTTTACGGTGTAGAACCCCCTGTTCATGGTATCTTAGACCAAGCTGGCCTTGCAAGGGTTTTTTCGCTTAAAAAAAATATCTCCAAAACCTTACAAAATTCTCATTGTATTCCAAAACTATCAAAATTAACTTGGTAGAGTGTAATTAGTTTTAATTAGGGATTTTATAGGATAATTAGGGTTTACCATCCTCTATATTTACTAATTAGACCCTCTTATTAATGCTAGGCAACATTAGTAAGGTTAGGTTAATATTAAAATTTGAGTATTAATTGATCCTTCAGATCAATTAATATCTTTTAGAAATTCCTAATGGGTGGTATGTAGCAAGTAGATTCATTAATTATATGACTTATTATATTTGTTAGAGCATCTAAATTTGGATTAAATTTACATGAAGAAAATTGGATTACAATATTCGAAAGTGCAAAAGAAAAAGGTTATTTTCAAGATTAATTTGCACATTAATTAGGTGTTGATTAGATTTCTATCAACTACCTATCATCTAATTTGGAAAAATAAAAAGAAGACTAAGTCCTACAATACTAAATTGTAATGAAATTGTAGAGTAATTATTGAAGGTTCATTTCAAATTATTCTTGATTAGTTGCAGTAAAATTGATTAAGTGCATTATCTTGAGAGTTTATTGGAGTGATAAGGTGAAATTTTTAGTGAATTAAAAATAAATTGTATTATATTTATTTACACTATTATACTACTCTTAAAAGAAATTAATTTTGTATTTTTGAATGGCAAAATTTCTGATTTGTATCAAGTGTCTAAAGACACTATTAAAGCACATAAATCTACAACACATAGTGGGCAAGTGAATCCACTAAAACAGGTTAGAATCCTCCAAAATCTGAAGAAGTACACAACTAACAAAAATAAAAATATAAGCTTCAAATATTGAGACCTGGTGAGTCTCAAATCCAAAGCATTACAAGGTCAGATGTAAGAAAAGAAAGTGCAAAAAATTGCATCAATTAAAGAGCTTATATCTATTTGGAATGAACATATGAGATATATTACACAATAAATGAGTTACTATATATAGGAAAAAGGCCTATATGAATATATGACAAGTGTTAAAATGAAACTGAAGGTATAGTGCACATTAATATTCTAACATTTCCCCTTAATGTGCACTATCCTAACTATAGAGAACAAAATAAGTCAACATTAGGTAACATTCCCCTTAATTTTGACTTCTCTAAAATAACCCTATCATCCTCATTTATTACATGATTTGTTCTAGGATCATTATCTTTGCACTTGGCTCTTCAAATTTGAATAATTCTAGATCAATGATATATACTTCTTGGTCTGTTGCCTCAGGGTCAGCCACTTCCTTGGATCTATTGCCTCTGAGTTAGCTGTCTAAGTGCCTTAGGGTCATCCCACATGCCTTAGTGTTAGCCAAATTTGGTTATGTTGCCTCTGTAGGTCATCATCTAGGTATGTTGCCTCTTATAGGTCATTGACTAGATTTCAATCTAGAAGGTGTCGGTATCTACTGAAAATGTACCTTAATACAAAATAATGAAAGCCATAAAGAGTATCGGTCTTTGCTGAAAATACACTAAAAAAAATACAATAAATTGAACCATAGAATCCAAATGTGGAGGATAAGAAGAAAGAAGAGAATATAATCTTCTAAAGTGTCTTCATTTGTAGTCTTCAGAAGTTGATACAGAAAAGTCCTTAGATATATTCTAGGGTGTTTATGTCTGTATTCCCTAGAGTAGGTGTCCTTATGGTAATCACCTCATATTACCAGAATGCATGGGTAACCAACCACTGCATCCACCAAGTATGATAGAGGAGAATACTAGATACTAGGTTCACTTACATAGAGTGTCGGGTTCAACCAAAAATGCACTCTAGAATACAACAATATTTAAGACTAAAAATAGTAAATGGAACAACATCAAAATTAAAATAGGACACCACCATTGTTTCCATAATGGAAACAAATTTCCAATGACTATAAATACCCCTATGTTCCACTTTCAATGAGACCTTCATCTTGCTGGAAAAACAACAATCTTCACATCAAGAATCTACAATATTCCTGGCATCAAAGAATATTCCCCTAGAATATACCTAGCATCGCCTGTAGAAAAATTTTCCCTCACAAGAGAAATTACATGGGCCATGTTGGCCTTCCATTTTACACTATCCATATAGAAAAAACTTTCACAAATATCCAAGTCCTCTTACAATTTTTATAAATAACGTGCCCCCACTTTAATTATGCTCTTTTAAAAAAATGCTTACCCTTTTGAAAGATGCTGCACCCACTTTGAATTCTCAACACTCTCAAATTTAACTTACAATATTCATGAGTGGTGGACAATCTTTAGAAAGTCAAATCGACATCCACAATGGCAAGCTCCTTGTAGAGAGCCACGGTCGAGCTTGATTTATAAAAAAACACCATGGAGCTCAATATATCACAATATTCGATGGGCATAATATATCACACCTATGGAGTAAATGGGGATCTTTATTATACATAAAATTTAATAGATTGGCATAAATACTACTCCTCAAAATTATTTGTAGTGAATATGGGCATTTTCCACTAACAGATGAAAATTTTCAGCTACAACATGACTCGAGATGGGCATATGGTAGAGAACATGTCCTCAAACCTATAGAAATAGCCTATGTGGCTCACTACAATGGTTAAAGAAATATTTTTCAAAATATTAAATGAACACCTACAACATAGATATTGTCACATCAATTAATCAATCAACGTCGATAAATATTTTATCATCAACCATCGATGCTAGATCGATTGAATCAACAATGACAATGAGACAATTATTTTGTTGCTTTATTGATATAATTTAATTGACATCATATTATTTTGTGAAATCAAAGAACTACAATTTATGTAGTTTATGCATAGGAGGTAGCAGGTTCATACATTCCTCACTGGTTGTTAATTGATCACACTCCAAGTCCATGGTCCTTCTATGGTATGTCAGCATCTCCAAGTTGCGCAGTCTTCCAATATTATCTCCATAATTAGCACAATAGTTGATGATGCCATCTTCTTATTAGAATATACTTTGAATACCATAAAAAACCAAGGTCTGACACACTTCAAACCCCTTCTACCATGAATCCGTTTCATGCAGCCAAAAAATACAATATCCACATTTTGTTTTTTGGAGCTTTTTATTCCAGTGAAAGCAATTATAGAATGGTATCATCCATTCATGAACATACAATCCAACCACTATAAAATATCCCCATGCATAAAAAAGTGCCTAGCAATTTGCCTTACTATCTATGTCAAATTTTGGAGTTCGTTAGCAGGTCTCCTCCACTACGCCTTGGCTACTTTCATCACAGCCAGAATCGTAATATGTCACACATTCCATGTTGTGCATGCTAAGCGAATTAGAGTTGGAGATGATTTTGATATGGTCCAATGATCAAGCGAGGCTATGAATTCAAATATATAACAACACTTTTCTTTAGTTCATGCCTCTATGTAATAGGAACAAATTTTTGTCATCAGATTCACTTATGGACTTCACGTTTTGGTGACTATTTCACGTAGGAGGAGCCACAATCACCATGAAAAAATAAAATAGGCCCTACAAAATCTACTCCATATTTAAATATCCCACTATGAAAATCTTGGTGTTGTCTTCGAAGAAAATATAATTTGGCTGCCTTCATCAACTACTCGACGGTGCCTTCGTTCATTGTCACAAGAAGGATGTGACCCATGAAAAGGAAAAATTACTAGAGGTAGCAACAATTTGTGAGATCAAGGTTTTGTGCATGGGTGAATAGCTCGCGGTGAGTCACTCGATCGACACACTGTATAGCAACTTCACTGCAAAAAATAATCCACTAAATTCAAATTGCGGAGCCCACTCATTAGCACACAACATGGTATCAACATACCAGCACTGTATTTTACCCACAGTAAACATCTTTGGTAGCTTCTTCTTTTCCACAACATCATACTTACAAAAAAAAAAAAGGTATTAACACCATCGATTGTAATAAAAAAAATATGTCTTCATCACCAAGGCTTCTGTTGCACTCCATCACATCATTCAATTTTCATTACATGCACTGTGCACTATTGTGCATCACGAATCTATGCATCATGGACTTACATGCAGGGTAGGGATGAAGTAGCTTTCAAAGTTCCTTATTCAACCAATGTATTTGCTTCCTCCACTATTTTCTATACTAGGTGCAACTAGAAAAAAACTACATATGTGGTCTTAGATGAGCGTACTAGATTTGAAACCTCAATAAAAAACTATAGCCACTCTTTCAAATAATATTGGATGATTATGGACTATTAATAGGTTTCTTGAACAAATCTACTGCACACATAAATAGATAAAAAATAATAAAAAAAATTAATATCTTGTTTTTCATTTCTCTATGGAGAAACTACTTCGGATGGATACTAAAATAAAATTAACCTCCCAATAAATATCCCTAAAAAAATATTGAATTTTTCTCTCAAAATTTTGGTTGCTGATCCATCAAAAGATAGAGAGCATACTCCCTAGATTGAAGAGAAAACAAATTAAGAAAAAAATGAGGGGGGGATTTCCATGAGGGAAATCGCCCCTCAAACCAAAAGCAGGGAAAGAACCTGCTCTGATACCAGATGTTGGGAATGAACAAATGAAATATATTACACAATAAATAATTTATAATACATATGTATAATGCCTATATGAATATATGACAAGTGTCAAGAGAAAATGACAAGTGTCAAAATGAAACTAAAGGCATAGTGCACATTAATATTCTAACACTATATACTATTATCTAAGCTTGGATTTGTTCTCAAAGTGTCCAAGAAAAAATGGGAAGGTGTCTACTCATAAAAGACAACCTTAAAACCCTTATATTATAGGAAAAATTTGCTAGAAAACCAAAATTTTATATCTGGAAAAAGAGTGCAAAACAAGGCACATTAAAGAAGCCTTGTATACAATTTATGGTATATTTTATTGCACTACTCTAATCTAGTTTTTATAACAAAAGAGAATATTTGAAAGTGCCTCAAAAGGCATAATAACTACAGGGTAAATTAGCCAAGGAAGTTCGAATGTCAACACTCTTCTTCCCAAGCAAAGGTATCCACTCAAAGGTATCATCTTGGATGGACGAACCTGCAAAATCAAAGCCCACATAAGGCTATCATCAAGCTACATTTATGTAGACAAAAAGAGTGCACATATACTATGAAAATGCATCAAATATATACATAAAAATTAGGACGTTGGAGGCATACAAGATGAGCAACAAAGGTGCTACATTCAATATCTTTATCTTGAAGAAGATTATCCACCAAAGAAAGCACCAAAATTGGTATTCAAAGCTCCATAGCGCATCTTCAATCCACCTATAAAATAAAATTTTGCTTGCTAACCAAGAAACATAGCAAAGCAAAGGAATGACATACAAAAGGATTTGAGGAGTTATAATACTCTCCTTGGAAGTCGTTACAGGGAAGCACCTAATACAAAGATTTTATAAGGCACTATGTCATATCTCAATGCTCAATAAACCTCATGCAAGAGTTACAGGGAATATCAAGGAAGTGGTGATGCTTTCTATCCTCCACAAGCTTCACACAAGTGCCCACATGAGTGCCCATATGTTATAGAATTACCAAGAAGTGTTGAACAATAAATTGGTACATTAAATAAGGAGAGGAGTGCTCATTTGTAATGGGTGTGATACGTGTCACAAATACCATGATTATTCATCCATAAAAGGTGCTCGAATCCCAAATTTCAACACATAGAAAAGCGCAATCAAAGCCATCCGAAGTGCAGCATGGAAGGAAGGAAGAAGGAGCACTAAAGGCTTCTAGTCTTGAAGGTCAAACCTTCCTATTTTTATAGCATCTACATTCCAACATTGAAGACAAGCAATTCCTAGGCATCTCCATTTATTCTAGCACTAAAGGTGACCTTAATACTATTGTTATATCTAGTCGAAGAAAGCACCAAACAGTGAGGAGATTTAGATTTTTTGAAAGAAAAATCTATAAGGGATAACTTATCAAATTGAATTAATATTTGCAATTTAACCTAGGAGAAATAAGAAATTCTACTTGGATTAAATTCCTTAACATTTTGAAAATGTTATTAATTTTCTAATTTTCCAAATTTGGGAGCCACAAGGGTTACTACATCAAATTAATTTATTGCAAATTAGAAACAATCCTAGGGATATAAAAAGAGGTTATTAGACTTTTTACTAAGGTTGGAAAATTATAATTTTCTTGTATCAAAAATTCTAAAAAGGTACAAGAAATCCAACATTAAATCTTGTTCAAAAATCGAAAAGTGCTTAGTTCAATAGGAGTAATAAGGTGTTAAAATTTTTATTTTTGAACTTTACAAAAATTGTACAAAATAAACCAAAATTGAACTATATTTTTACAAAAAGCACTATATCATACTCCAAAATCATTAGGGAGTCATAAGGCATTCTACAAAACTTGATAATAATAATATTTGTCAAATATTATCAAGTTGGGAAGATATAAGCTTTCTTCAAAACCTAAAATTAGGTTTTCATACTCTCATTACTAGGGAGACATAAGGAAGCCTACAAACCTAAGGATTATTAAAGGTTTTATCAAATCAAGATTATATACTTCAATTAGGGATATTCTATCCTAATATAGTGAGCTATAAGAAAGACTACAATTATATATCATTTCTTCAAATTCAACCTCTTCAAATGGGCAAATGAATGTCATACAATGAATGTAAAACTTGCTCCAATAGGAACCAGTTCACAAAACATGAACACGTGTGGTTTATTAAATCTAGAGCCAGTCATCATATGATAATAAATATACAATGGTTTGACTATCTTGAAGTTACCAAAGGTTACATACAAAGAATTGCAAATAGCCAAACGTATCCTATACATGGATATGGATGTGTAACACCAAGTAAATCATTTCCAAATATTCTACTACAAAAAGTATTGTATGTTCCTAGATTAACATTCAATATCATCTAAGTAAGCAAGCTAGTAGAAAGCAACTATATGATTAACTTTGGATATATGGATGGGATCAATACATGTCTCATTATGAATCAATATGGAATAAAAGCAATAGGTTCAATCCATGAAAATACATACATCCTAGACTCAATGGAAATCTCATAAGATATTATGTTGTTTCAAAATGATACTAACATATTTACAAAAGAAAAGGTTGAAGAAAATGAAGAACCAGTACACCAAAAATGCAAGCACACAATATGAGAGGACAATTGCACCATGCCTTACTCATTCATCAACAATTAGAACCAAATGAATATACTTGCAAGGAAAACTATAAAGGTGGTTGGATAGAAGATAAGGAAGATGAATCTGAACAAACCAAATATCATCTAATGAAAGAAGAAGCTTCAACTACAACTTACTTTGCATCATATGAAGACACATATTACATACTAAACCTATTTACAAATAATGCAAAGGAAGAGTACAAAGATCAAGATGAAGAAGAAGATCTATATTGAATACTAAAAGTCTTCAATACCTAAATAATGTAATACAGGTGGATGTTAAAAATAGAGTATATTCTATCATTTGGATTATGTAAATGTATCTTCCAAGATAAATACTTAGAACATTAGATTACTTTAGGTGGAAGTTATGTAGTTACCTCATGCAATGTAATAAATGCATAAGTGTCAATTTGCAATTTGTCCCTTGCACATCTAGGTAGAGTGTTGGCCAAGGAACCTATATTCCTACATAAGAAATGCCTCATTGCTAGATATATAATGTTGGGGGACATAGTCAGATAGTGTAGCTTAGGGTATAGTACAGTTCTATGTACATCACCATCCATTGGTGATGGGTGCAATTTAGTTAAGTAGCTTTATTAATGGAGTGTTCATTTCTTCCATAACTACATTGTATTTTTTTATATAGTTTCTATTTACAACATATTTTAGTCATCTAGAAAAATTATTTTCTTTCATAGTATTTTGCATCTTGTGATTGTTATATCCCAGTGCTCATGACATCAAAAGATAACACTCACATAAAGACCTTCCACAAACCTTTAGATAGTGTACCTCCATTATATATACCTATACTACCACCCACTCCAACCCAATCTATGAAGCACAAGTTAATGTTGCTTCATGAAATCCATCTACCTTTCCATTAACATCCTTTGGGTCTACCATCCCTCATTCAATTGCGATTACTTTTGCAACTTACCCTCCATTAACCTTGATCAAAATTACCAACACTTACACCATACCAATATCAACTTCCAATACAACCTCACAATCTACATTTGAAACTATCATACAACAAGCATGGGCAAAATTTAAACCAACTACTTATGGGTAATCAAAACACCCATTCTTACCCACAAAAAATATTATAGGTAAAATATTTCAATGATCCACTCTGATGTAGGAGCATCAAGTGGTGCAAGGGAAATCTTGCATAACCAAAAAAAAAATTATATTTTCTCTTTTAGTTGTAAGTTTCTTTAGTTGTTTTGGAGTCCATGAAGACACTTGGGAGGTGTAAATTGGTTAGAAGTCCAAAAAGGTGAAAATTAATCACCGACTATTTTTATTAATTCAACATAAATAGGAATGTATGGATTTGAAAATTTACCCCAAGGAGAAAAATGGAAAAATGTATTTGGTGGCGAAAGAATCACCCCAATATCTTGAACAATTTGAGAGATATTAAAGTTTTCATCTTGAGAAATCCTATCAATAAGGTTTAAAAATAAAATTTAAGAACCTTAGAGGCCCTAAATAAGGATGGAAATTTAATGAAATTATAATTATATAAAATCAACATTGTATATCTCTTCGCAAGCTTTCCAATGATATATTATAATGTCCAATCGAACACCAGGTTCAAAAGTTATGGGTTCGGGAAGCTATGATACCAAAATTCAAATTTGAATATCTTTCTAGGCAAGAAAATGAACATTCAAATTTCGGGTAAATATATTCCTTGAAAGTAAAATGGGAGTTACACTTATCAAAAACTTCTATAGAAGTTATTAAAATGGGGAATAGGGATCACAAAAAGGTAGTCCAAAAAGATAGATCATGGTTTTAGCTTGCATATTTCTAGTTAACTTTCTTTGTGATAAAATTTATCTTGTGGTCATAGCATTGTAAATATAATTATGTAATTTCATTTCATTTCTTCTAAATTTCTCTATGATTTGAGTATTGCGTGAAATTTTGGGTGGTAGCCCTTCACCAAGTGGTATCAGAGTGGGAGTTCCTAAGTGTGTAACTAGATCATCAAACTAGAGCTAATTTGCACCAAGACATGTGGTTGAGGGTTGTGATAAAAGTGATCATAATGCCTTCATGAAGAAACCATGGTGGTGGGAGAAATACTATGGTATTAAAAGATAATTTTAGAGCCCTATAGAGATAAGTTCAAGCACTGCAAAAGGATCTACATAGAGGGTTTGAGCCAAGAAGAGAAGATGAAAGTGAAGATGAAGCTGAAGAAGAATATTAGCTCAAAGAAGAATAGGAGGTTGCAGATCCTGTACAAGTCTTATTATTGAAGGCCTTCTCTAAGATTGGAAAAGGCCAAATATTTATGAAGGTGGAGGTTGTTGGGTTTGACGAACTCAAGAGTTTATACCCTGAATATCCAAATTTTGTAGAATCCTGGAGAGCCTACTTGGAACCTATTAATTTGAATAGAAAAATCATTGGATTTCTTCATCCAAGTTGGAATGTTGTTTAGAAGAAACTGGTTATGCATTCCAAGGAGTTTTATGAGAGAGAATCTGATCAAGGAGAAGCATAGTGGAGGGTTGGCTGGACACTTTGGTCTATATAAGATCATTGACCTTGTTAGTGAGAACTATTATTTTTTACAATTATAGCAATATGTGAAGAAGTCTATAAAAATTTGTAGAGTATTCTAGATGGCCAAAGGTGTAAGAACACCGGGCTATATCACCCATTACCTGCACCAGAGAAACCATGGTAAGATATTAGCATGGATTTTGTTCTTGTCTTATAAAGGACACAAAGAGGACATGAATCAATATTTGTGGTGGTTTATAGGTTTTCTAATATGGCACATTTCATTACCTACCATAAAACTAGTAATGCAGTGCACATTGCAGAGTTATTTTTCAAAGAAGTAGTATGACTACATGGTCTACCAAAGAGTATAGTTTTAGATAGAGATACCAAGTTTGTTGGTTATTTCTAGAGGATATTATGGAAGAAGTTGAAGATATAATTGAAGTTTAGTTTTGCACACCATATGCAGATTGATGGATAAACAAAGGTGGTGAATATGAGTTTGGGCAACCTGTTGTGATGATTAGTAGGAGATAAGCCCAAGGGATAGGATTTGATTTTACCATAGGTAGAATTTGATTACAATAATTCTATCAATAGGAGTATTGGTAAATTACCATTCCAAATTGTATATGGGAGCATCCCAAGGAATTCTTATGAGTTGAGGAATATGGACAAATGAGAAAAAAGTAGTTATGATACCGAGAACTTTTTAGAACACCTGAATAATTTGCATGAAGAGGTAAGGAAGCATATTAATAATATGAATACTCAGTACAATGTAAAGGTAGACCAGAAAGAAAGGTTTGAAGAATTTTAGGTTAGATAAATTTATGGTTCACCTAAGAAGAGAAATATTTTCTATTAAGACATATAACAAGTTTAAAATGAAGAAGTTTGGACCATGCAGGATCATAAAGAAACATAATTAAAAAAATGCATATGAGGTGGAATTACCAAGTCAAATTAACATATCATCTATGTTTAAAATTTATGACTTGAAAAAGTATCATGAAGGGGAAAATGAGGATGGACCAGCAGAATAATGTGGAACATTCCAACATCTACTCCAAAGAAAGAAGAGATAGAAGAAATATTGGATAGTCTGAAGAACACAGGCTTATACTGAGAGGGGGCTGAATAGTATAAGATCAAATTTTACTTTTCTTTCCAAATAATATCATCCAATATTATAAATGGCAATATCAACAATAGTAAATCAAAGTAATTCACAAATCATCACATACAAGAAAGACACCAATTTAACATGGTTCACCCAACGTGGGCTACTCCATGGAGAAAATATTTCTACTAAAATTTTCTCAAAAAATATCTTTGGGAATCACTTCCCTATTAC
Organism: Wollemia nobilis; assembly: GCA_028583015.1. Classification (NCBI taxonomy): domain Eukaryota; kingdom Viridiplantae; phylum Streptophyta; class Pinopsida; order Araucariales; family Araucariaceae; genus Wollemia; species Wollemia nobilis. The sequence goes on along the minus strand of JAQPPZ010003370.1, from coordinate 698,346 downwards.
AATATTTATGGACCTCTATCCAAAGGAGACACTAATCCCCTATGCTCTAATTTGTGGATATCTCTCCATAGGATAACTCTTTTCCCTTTTATTTGGTTCATGGAAATTGATATAGGAAAACTCTTTCTCCTCAACTAGTTTATGGATATATCTCCATAGAAGAACTCTATATTCCAAGCTGGTTCATGTATCACACTCCATAGGAGAAAATTTTTCCCTTTGCTCTAGTTTATGGAACTCTATCCACAGGAGAACTCCTTCTCCTTGCTCTAGTTCATGGAACTCTATCCATAGGAGAACTCTTTTCCCTCTACTCTTGCTGGTGATATTCTAGAATACTTCTTCCTCCATTGTTATGGCTTGTATATATCTCTCAATATAAGACTTCTATCCTCATTATCCTGGCTAATGGATATCTATCCAATAGAGACTATTATCCTCTACTTTATCACCTCTAAAACTTGCTCTCAACTCTGTCTCAAATCTGCACCAAACTCTATCCCAAGTCTAGCACAAATCTACTCTAAATCTGCTCACAAATCTACACTAACCTTTGTCTCAAATCTATCCTCAAGCCTTAACACAAATCTTGATAAAATTACCAATTAAATCTACTTAGATCTACCCCATGCCTTAACACAAAGCTTAAACAAATTAGCCCTGCTCCTGATGTCATTCCAAGTCTTTACAAGACTTGATTAAATCTGCCTTCAAGATTTCTCAAAGACTTGCTCAAATCTACCCTCAAGATTTCACAAAATCTTGCTCAAATATACCCTCAAGTATCCTCAAATACTTGCTCAATTCTGCTCTCAAGACTTCACAAAGACTTGCTCAACTATGTCCTCAAGTCTTCTCAAATACTTACTTCAAATTTGTCCTCAAGATCTCTCAAGAGCTTTCTCAATTCTATCCTTAATTCTCCTCAAATACTTGCTCAAATCTATCCTCAAATTGTTTACAAAATCTTTTCAATTAATTCCAAATCTTGCATACATAACACCACTTAAATCTCTTTCAGAAAAAAACTCTCTTCAAACAAATTCTACTTGCCAATTTCCTTCTCAATATCAATCACTCAAAATATTTCACAAAGATGCTTAAATTATTTATAATCCTAGCACAAATGGTTCTCACTATTTATATCAAAACTTCTCAAACTCTTTCAGAAATCATAGCATAGATTGTTTTCAAAATCTATCTCAAGTGTTTCCAAACCATTCAAAAATGAAGCAAAAAAAACTTACTCATATATTTCCATCAAAGCTTATAAAACAATCCTTTTCACTCCACCTTGTATTTCACAACATTCATTCCAATAATCACTTTAAAAAAAAGATGATGTACCCATACCTCTCATTTGCTTTGATGAAGAATTATCCTCAAGACCTGTCTTATAACCAACCACTTTTCTATGTGCCACTTTCAAGGTTAGTTATCAAAATACTCTCTCAATGAACTCTCTTCTCAAAAGATATTTTATCATACAAAAATATCAAATCACTTTTACACCTTATTTATCCTAACTTTGTATTAATGCATTTCCCAAAAATAAATAAAAAATTCACTTTAATTTTTATCTCAATGCATTAACAAAATAATCCACCTTAATTTTTTCTCAAAAATAAATCACCTTATAACTCCTTTTATTTCAAAAATAAAATAATTTAAAAACTCCTTATAACTCCCTAGCACATACCTTAGCCACCTTAGACCTTAGGGAATAATTAATTTTTATTAAAAAATTAATCCCCTTTTTGTTACTACCTATCACTTGTCATCGGGTGTCAAACCTGCACTACCTGCTAGTCCCACACCCTAACCTTGGCTAGGCCACCATGTGGGCTAGCCAACCCACACAACAAAAAATATACACTATGTCTTCTTTAACCACTACCATTGACTCTAAAAAAAAATCCATGCATCATTCTCTCAAAACAACCTCCGCACGAATCGAACACAGAACCTCCTCCTTACTATGCATTGTGCAAACCTTACTTGCTAGCTTGGATACCACCTCGGATGAGTGGGAATATACCCATTTGCCTCTTTGACCAACGACTACCCCAAATAATGTGCCAAACACTATCTCTTCCCTTCTGTCACGTCACATGAGCTAGGTAATAGTTCAGAGGCTCATCGAATTATAATTCCCAACTTACGCTTAAACCTTAACCTTATTAATATATGTCCCCTCATTTATATTTGACGTTGATACCTTTGCAATTTAATTTTTGGTGCTTGAAATTAAATATTATTTTTATTAATATTTAACCTTAGGTTAAATATTAATTAATTATATTATTTAACCTTATGGTTAAATATTAATTAATTAAATAATATGTTTAGCTCATTGATAAATCCTTTGGACAATGCATTATCCAATCTCCTTTTTGAGAGGCCCTGATGGCCAAAATATTATAATATTAAAATATTATAATATTATCCTTTTTCACTTGCCTTCTTGAACATAACGTAAAACTTGAGTCTTCAAGTCTCCTTCACACCTCTTATTTATTACCTTAGAACCCATGGTCCTAAGTGCTTCAGAGAGAACCTTGCCTTGCTTTCATAATACATTAATTATAGGACATCAAAATCTTTTGCTATTAATTCCATCAACAAACCTCTTGACATCAATGACAACAAAACATGCTCAAATTTTCAGCATAGTCATTTGGGTAGAAGTACAAGAAACATGTAGTATGAATAATACCTGGTTAAGTGGAAAGGAAGGCTAGTTGAAGATTCATTATGGTTGTTGAAGGCAGAGGTTGATTATCTTGGTTTTTCTCCAACACTAGAGAAGTGAAGGTCACTTCTCAATATACCCTAGGTGTCTGATGCAGGAGCATCCAGTGGTGTAAGGGTAATCTTGCATCACCAAAAAAATAAATTGCATTTTCTCTTTTAGTTGTAAGTTTCTTTAGTTTTTTTGGAGTCCATGAAGACACTTGGAGTCCATGAAGACACTTGGAAGGTGTAAATTGGTCAAAAATACAAAAAGGTCAGTCACCGACTATTTTTAAAAATTTAACCTAAATTGGTATGTATGGACTCAAAAATTTACCCCAAGGAGATGAATGGAAAAATATATTTTATGGTGAAAGAATCGCACCAATATCCTAAACAGTTTGAGAGATATTAAATTTTTTGTCCCGAGAAATCCTGTCAATAAGGTTTAAAAATAAAATTTGAAAACCTTAGAGGCCTTGAAGAAGGATGGGAATTTGATGAAATTATATTTAGATAAAGTTGGCATCGTAGACCTCTTTGCAAAATTTCCAATGATATCTAATAATAACCAATCAGAAACTAGGTTCAAAAGTTATGGTTTCGCGAAGCTGTGCTACCAAAATTCAAATTAGAATATATTTCTAGATGGGAAAATAAAAATTCAAATTTCAAATGAATATCTTCCTGGGTGGGTAAAAGGGGAGTTACGATTTCTAGAAATTTCTATGGAAGTTATTAAAAGTGGGAATAGGGATCACCAAAAGGTAGTCTGGGAAGACAGATTGTGGCCCCAACTTGATGATTTTTAGTAAAATTTGTTTGTGATAAAATCACCCTTGTGGTTGTAGCATTGTAACTTTGATTTTGTAATTCCATTTCATTGAAACAATATCATATATTATGTTTCTTCTAAATTTATATGTGATTTGAGTATTGTGTGAAGTGTTGGGTGGAGTAGCCATTCACCACACTCACATCCACAAAAAATATCTTTTTCACCCCCAACCAATCCTAGGTATCATGATCACCCATGGTCACTATACCTACCCATCCAATCCACCACATCCATGCCATATCAACCACTCAAAAAACCACCATACCTCAAAATTCACATCATCAATCTCCACCTCATAAACATGAAATATTCCACAATCAATGTCAATAAAATATTCAACACCACCACATACCCACCAACATCAACCTGTTGTCCAATAAAAGCCTCATTTCATCGCAACAATTTATCACTATGTATACACCACCCACATACACTCACCATGCAAACCAGGGCTTCCAAACACCAATGGAAGATCCTAAAATTTAGTCTATGCAAAATTAGATTGACAACTTGATGTTGCACACATCGGGTATGGCATATCAAAAACCCACATTAAGACAATTGATCAATCACCCCATTCATCCTTTGGTACCATCGCCACCATATCCTATAGATTTCACATTACCAAATTTTGATAAATTTAAAGGGGCTGAGGATGCTAGAGAGCACATAAGTACATTCATCTACTCATGTTTAAGAATTCAAGATAATGATGCTCTAATGCTCTACATGTTTCCTCAAACACTTGGGGAGATGTATTAGAATTGTACAACCACTTGCCACATCATAACATTTATACATTTGAATAGTTGAAAAACCAATTCTTAAAAATATTCTCTCTCAATGTTAAGAAGAAAAACACAATAGCCAACTTATATAAGTTAGGACAATTTGAAGAAGAGTCGGTTTATGATTTTAGAAATTTTTGGAGGGTAGTCATTATAAAATTGCCATTTACCCGAAGAAATAACATGAATGTTCACAAGGAGTTGTCCAAAACCTAAATCCTTGTTACTTCAACTAAAACAATATAGAATATTCGAAGAGGCTCTGTCCTAAGCCCGGGTCATTAAAAAAATAAAGATCTTTGAGGGTGTGATCAAGCCCAAAAAGAAATAATGGTAGAATAAGGGCCAAAGTAAAGATAATTATAATGGTTAAACAAAAACTGATCAAGTGAACCAGGTGGTCTTGACTCAACCTACCATGTAAAACCAACAATATCAAGTCCATATTCAAAAATTGCAATTGCAACCATAACAAATAACAAATCAAGCAGTTCCACCCCCACAATGAGTGTAAAATTTAGTGCTCACTATAGACAACAATCAATGCTTATGGTCTATTTGGCAAACTCACAATTATACACCAATACCTGAATCATATGCCTCCATATTTTGAATTTTGTATGATGCACACACAATTAACCTACCAGAAGTTAGACTAGATGACCAAACTAAACATGGCAAGGGTCATAGGGAACACTTGTTTTACCCATTTCATCAGTAAAAAGTCCAAGACATCAACAATTGCTTTACATTCAAGGATATCGTGCAAGATTTGTTTGACTTGGGGGCCATTAATTTGGATAACCCCTTGGCACAAAAAAACCAAAATATTGGTATATTTTAGATACCACTTCCTCATAGAGAGGAAGAACAATAAATGGTGGAGGCATCAAATACTAGGACTTCTCCTAACCAAGCAAAATATGCAACAACATCAAGATTTTGTGGGGACTATCCATATGGTAAAATGAGTACAAAGAAGTAAAAACCACAATAGCAATTGGATGAGAAACCTCAAGTGAAACCACCAAAAAATGTGTGTACACAATCAATCTCTATTGATCCATATCAACCCATTCATCTCCCAAGCTATCCACATCAACCAATCTACCTTCCAAGATACCATGGATGACCAATCATTACATTGAGTAGCTGGCTGACAAATAGTCTAAAAATAGCTTCAAAACAATTATTAGTTTATGAGATAATAAAACAATCCCCTCAACATCACAAGGCATTTATGGAGATCACAAAATCCATTGAAGTCCAAACTCAAGATTCTAATTCCTTCAATAATTTTGTGTGGAATATCCAAACATACATGGAGCCTTCAATCATATTCTATGATTTTGAAATTAGAACAATATCATTAGAATCATTGGATTCTCCACTACATATTATGGGTTAGGTTGATTAGAAGCATTTCAAAAGAGTACTAATCGAAATTAGCTCATCAATCAACATAATCACCACTCCCACACTCCACCACATCAATCTTCCATCCTCTCATATCACCAAATCCACCTTTACGTTACAACATTTAAGGATGTATTATGCTCCATAGTTGGCATTGTTGTCTTACCTATAAAAGTGGGGGTTAAGATATTGTATACAATGTTTAATATCCTATAATTTTACATGGATTACAATGTACTCCTTGAATTTCCCTATATTAGGGAGATGAAATGTGTTCCCTCTACACTACATCAATGCAAGAAATATGTTCATGAGGGAAATATGCATTGTATACTAGTAGACATTGAACCATTTAGGCACTGAAACTTCATCTTCAATCCTTATAGTCCATAATTACCATCCACCCATCTATCCTTAATTCCATCATCCACACAACCAAATCCACAACAAGATCATTTATCCAAATCCCCCTATTTTATAAGAACTCCCCATCATCGATCTTAATCAAGATTCCACATCCAAATCCCAATACTCATCTCAGTCGATATCATGTACATGTGGTCAGTCCAAATCACCCACATCATATATCATTAGTCATTCATCTCAACCCACACAATCAATTCCATTAACATCTACCATCACCTCATCCAAGCTAGATTCACCTCCACCCTAATCAACCAACATATCACAAGTTGATTTGTTATATTGTGAGATGCCACCTAAGCATACAATTTTTTTGAAACCATGGGATACTCTTGTGTCACACACTTCCATAGACAATCCATCCACATCATCCCTTACATAAGTTGCAGTACATCTCACTAGTCCTAGCATTGGTGAGTATGTGGTTAAAATATTGTCATTACACTGCTATCCATTGAAACTGTAAAGGATTTCGGTCACCCATGCACCCAACCTTAGCCATAGGAGTAATTTACAATATGGGTTCCTTACCAACCATTATTAGCGTTATATATGTGGGGGTTGATTCATCATCTAATTTACTCCCTCCAAATAAACCTAGACAACTCATTGTTGCCAATATTGAGCACATGTCTAATCTTGATTTCCCATCACAATATTTTTTAGGTTTATTGGTAAGGATATGGGCTAGAACAACATGAACAGTGCATGCATGATATTGTCAAACCTTAATATCAAGAACTGCATGATCGTTTTGGCATAGGATATAGTCCACTTTATTCCTCTTATTATTTAGAATGAGCTTTTCAATGAATTACTTTTGATATTGAAGAAGAAGAGGATAATTATAATGATGATTTTGAGGATGAATTGTATGAGGAATACGACATCATGTTGATAGCCTCATACAAATATAAATAAGAATCAATCATAATCACTCCATTAACCGAACTATATGAGTACTATCTCCGAATATTTCCCATCCATCGCCCATATTTTGTTTACTCCCCCCAAGTGAGTGATTTCAGCCAATTGGTGAACCACCACCACCAAATTTTCCACCTCAATAAAAAAATAATGTAAAATATGTACAAAATAAAAAAATCCAAAAAATAAAATAAAAATAAAAATTACATTTTTGCATTTGCATTTTCATATTTGTACGTTCCTATAATTTCTATTTATACGTGTTACTTGTTATTTTATAGGTTCTCAAGGTTCATACATCGACACCAAGGAGTAATAAAAACCACCCTTCACATCACAACCACCTTTTCCCCACCAAGTCAACATGAATATTATTGACTTGTCTACACCACACTGCAAAACATATGATTTGACAAAAATAATTCCTATTGACATAAGTCTCATCAATATGGAATGGATTTCATCACACCTATCCATTTTTGAATTTATTATTATAGGGTAATTATAAATAGCTTCTACCATTTACATTCCTCTTTAGCCTTCGCCTTCGCCCTTGCATTCATCCTTAGCTTTAGCTATTTTCTAGGTAGAAATGGAAGAGACTATACCAGAAGAGTTTGACAATGTCACTGATGACATTCAATTGATTCCAACATCCCATAAGCTCAAATAAGGTCCACACATAACCATTGAATAAACAATAGATGTGAACCTAAACACGGATCTAGATAATCCACAAATTGTGAAATTTGGAAAAAGTTTATCCACTAATGAAAAAGATCAACTTATAGATCTCCTCATGAGAAAGAAGGGTTTATTTGCATGGTCTTATAAATACATGCCTAGCCTTAACCCTAATTTGGTCATTCACAACTTAACATTATTCTTGATGCAAAGTCAATCAAACAAAAACTAAGAAAGCTACATCCTACCATTGCCCTTATAGTCAAAGAACTTCAAAATTTCTTAGACGTGGGTTTCATTCAACTCATAGAATATCTTGAGTGTATTTCAAATATGGTATTCATTCGTAATTCTAATAGGATGATTCATATTTACACCAAATTTCAAGATTTTAACAAAGCATATCCTAAGGATCATTTTCCCCTATTACAAGGTGATGCCATTTGGCTTTAAAAATTGTAAGTGATACTTATCAACATGCCATGACATACAATTCCATGATTATTTACATAAGATCATTGAATACTATGTGGATGATCTATTGGCTACATATAAAGCATGTCAAGATCATGTCGGTATCTTGGAAAAGTTTTTTGATATATTGAACCCCAAGAAATGTATATTTGGTGTCACCTCAATAAAACTCCTAGGGTTCATTGTGTCCAAGTGAGGTATTGAAGGGGACCCAAACAAGGTCAAGGCCATTATGGAAATACCTCCTCCAATAAACTTGAAAGAGTTCCATAGATTACAATGGAAGATCCAATAAATCCATAACTTTATTACATGACTCTCACATAAATGCAGACCATTCAATCACCTGTTACAAAAGGGGGTGATAATTTCATGGATATATGAATGTCAAAAATATTTTGATGACATCAAGTAGTACTTAGCCTCTCTGCAAATACTAGCTCTGCCTTACCCAAGGCTTCCCTTCCATATTTATGTTTCAACAACATATTTTGCATTAGAAATAATGCTTGCACAAAAGAATGAAAAAAAATGAGAGCAAGCAATCTATTACATTAGTCAAATATTAGTAAGATATGAAACCCGATACACTTATGTAAAAAAATTGTTCCTAGCAGTGGTTTTTGCCACTAAGAAACTCAGACATTACATGTTAATTCATAACACATATGTCATAGCTCAAGAAAACCCTTTGAATTATATGATGTCTCACACATATAACAATACCCATAGCACAAAATGGATAATACTGCTAATAGCATTTGACCTTGAATTCATTAGCCAAAAATCCATTAAATATCAAGTAATAGTCGATCAAATTGTAGAAGATCCACTTCCTAATGAACAACCTTTGGTTATTGAGCTTCCAGATGATTTGATATTTAAATTCACTAAACATGAGGAATATGTGATTCCTGAAGAGGAAGTGGATATAACCTTATTCTTTGACGATTCCAAGTGTGAGAAAGGACAAGGTGCAGGAGTTGTATTTTATACACCATAAGTGATACCCAATCCTTATCATTTAAACTTGACTTCCCATGCAAAAACAATAATGTGGAGTACAAATACCTAATTCTAGGGCTTCAATAAGCTATAGCTATGTGTATAAAGCATATAATAATATTTGGTGATTCTCAACTTGTCGTTCATCAAGTAAACGTATTGTACCAATGTAAAGAGCCAGTAAAAATTTATAATGAAGTAGCAATGAAATTGCTCACAAAATTAAAATGGTATGATATTGATAACTTACCTAATTCAGCTAATAGATTTGAATATTTGGTGGCCTCTCTAGGATCATTGATTCCAAATAACTCTATAGGAGAGGTTTAGTCGTTGATCATCGCAACAATCTCTAAATCTACAGTATCATGAGCTGAATCTAAAGATGAGAAGGATGTTTTATTTATCCACATAGAACCATATGAGCATTGGATTAGTAAATTAAGAGACTATCAAGTTTAGAATGCTCCCATCATATATTTCACAAAATTCCAAATGAAATTTGAAACAAAAAGTAGGTTGTTTCACTATCTTGGGGGATATGTTATATAGACATAATTATGATGGAGTCCTCTTTCATTATCTCAAGCTTATAGAGGCACAACGAGCCATATTAGAAGCTCATTATGGTACTTGTGATGGCCACTTTAGTTTCGTGGCCATCACAAAGCGTATCTTATGCATGGGTTATTATTGGCCCACCATGGAATGTGACAGTTGCACCTATGTTAAGAAGTGTTAAAAATACTAGCAATATGCTAATTTAACTCATATGCCATCACAAGTGTTACAACCCATTCAATGTCTTTGGATATTTTCACAATCGGGTTTTGACTTGATTGGTAAAGTATTTCCTCCTTCCTTGGGACAACACACATTCATCATCATTGGCACTGAGTACTTCAAAAAGTGGGTCAAAGTAACTCCTCTAACCAACATGACAATACCTTGAATTATGGAGTTCATACTCCAACATATCATATTTCGCTTTAAAATTCCATCAAAACTAATATATGATAATGGGAAGTCTTCCAAAAACAAGGATGTGTGAGCACTTTGTGAAAAATATAATATCCAAAATAATTTCTTAACTCCTTACTACCCACAGACAAATGTAAAAGCTAAGGAAACCAATAAGACATTGATTTCTATTCTAAATAAATTAGTCAAAGAAACCCATCGAGATTGGTATACTCAAATCCCCTTGGAATTATGGGCTTATCGAACAAGCATTCACATTCCTACTAGGGAAATGCCATTCTCATTGGTCTATGGTGCCAAAGAAATCATGCCTCTTAAGCTCAATATTCCCTCCCTATGCATTTCATTACAGGAATTCATAGATGATGATTTTTCTAGACAAGCACATATTGACCAAGTCACACTCCTATATGAAGGTGAATCAATGCCTTGGAGTACTTGTGAGTATATCAGGACCATGCAAATCATACTTACAACACCAAAGTTCATCTATGCGAATTCCAAGTAGGAGATCTTGTCCTTAAAGAAAATCAGCAAAACACCAATTCATTGATGCATCTTTGTGATAAATTCATCGCTAATTGGTTAGGTCCATACATTATCAAATAAAAAATGGGTCAAGAAAAATATAGGATTTCCATTCTAGAGGGAATAAAATAGCCTGAGCTATTGAACATTATCCACTTTAGATAATTCTATGATTAATGTGATATATATATATATATATATATATATATATACATGGCTAAAAAAACATAAAAGAATAATTTATACATTCCTTTTTGCATTATTGCTATTTTGGTGCATTTCATCCACCATATTAATGGTCATTTACTTATTTTGAAGAATTGTTTTTTGTTTTTTTTTGCATTCTTGCTACTTTGATGCATTTCATCCACCATATTAATGGTCATTTACTTATTTTGAAAAATTGTTAGTACAATAAGTCTTGTTGTCTTAATCAGGGGCACCTTTAATTTTTACATCAGTCCCACTTCACCATTTCATAATTCATGTCACCATTTGCAATAAAATCTCACCACCCCTAGGTGTTTTCAGTTACTCAACCACTTATAGTGTTCCAAGCAACCTCCATTGCATGTCAAAGTTTTCTCTAGGACCAAAGCACATTTTCACTAAGAAAATATTGAGTTCTGGGAGTTGACTCTAACATTCTTGAACTAAAAACATATAACACTTATTAATAGCATCTTGCATCAAAGAAGGATGACACTATAATTGGGTTGAACCTCAAAGTGAAAATTTCTTCTTTCTTGTCCCATTATGCACATAGTCCAAAAATAGTGGGTTTTCATCAGTTCCAACATTTTCAAATAAAAGAGTGAATGTTAGGTGCTAAACACTAGTGAATTTATCCTATACTTGTCATATCACTTCTCATTTAAATTGTCAATCCAGGGAACTTGTAAGCTTGCAAAGGGTCATGGTTGAGACTAGTCATACTACCACTTTAGAGATGATCCAATAAACTACCATTGGGGGGTGTTTGTATAACATCAATAAGATTGTCTACCTCAATAAAACTTACTCATAAAATAATAATGCTAGAAAATAAACACACCAACTGATACGAAATAAAAATGCTTCTTATAAATAAACACACCTCTACGATAACTAAGATTACACATAATACATGAACATACTACCATGCATAATGAAATTATGTAAATAACTAATATGGGAGGAATAATGGCTTGGAATGGGCCTGAGCTCCAGGTAAATCCCACCTAATAATCTTCACAAATGAGGCACTACTAACGAATGTTTCAACTTTATTAATAATACAATGGAATATTACATACAACAATGCTCTTTTCAAATGTCTCTCTCTCCTCTGCTATAGGGAAGTCTGTGTGTTTATATACTACAAACACATATTTTATTGGGGTAGTTCTATTAAAAACCGATGTCTCAATTCAGCCTAAACTGGGATAGTTCAGTTACTACAACCAGTGCATAAAAAGTAGCTCTGCATCATTTTCTAGTAATCATATGATCTCTACTTCATTACGGTTTGGCTTCATGAGTGGTTATGTGTTTACCCACTGTGGTTGGGATAACTCATCCGTCCATGGTTTCCCATAGATGACGTGGAGCGGTGGTCAATAGGGTCCTTCTATAGCCTTTGTGGTCAACATGTATAATTCGGGTATTGGCCTTCGTAAGACGCCTAACTCGATAAGATGCTTACTTGAGTAAGGTGCCTACCTTGGTAAGGTGCCTACCTCAGTAAGGCGCCTGCCTCAGTAAGGCACCTACTTTAGTAAGGTGTCTAGCTCAGTAAGGTGCCTACTTCAATAAGGTTTCTGCTTCAGTAAGGTGCCTACCTTAGTAAGGTGCGTGCTTTAGTTTACCTTCTTCTGATTAAGCAAAACCACGCCAAGTCCATGTAGGACCTCGACTAAGCAAAAGATGACAAAATCAGGGAAATAGATACACACAACACACTTCACACACATTAGATAATACACATAATTTTATTAAATACATACGTAATGCTTCATAAAATACACAACTCATAATATAATTTCATGCAAAAACCATTAGTACACATACAAAAATTTGAGCATTTTTGGTGCTCATCATCCCCCCATGCCTAATATGTGCTACATCGTAGTGGCACCTAAAACCGATAATCACCTCCTCTTTGTAGGCCACTGCTTTAAATTTCCTTTTCTTGTTGATGGCCTTGGATTGCTCTCCTCCTTGAGTCTTCCATTTCTACTAAGGGACCCTGGCTTGTTGTGAGGCATCCCTAGGCTGTACTGCCCTCTGGCTACATTGAGGTCTAGCTGTGTTGGTTTGACCTTCATTCTAGGTAGGTTTCTATTGCATTGGATTTATCTCCTACTTGGCCCAACACCTATACTAGGCCCGACTACCATAGTAATCACCCCATTTTGGAAATTTGCTTCTACTTTCTGCCATAGGTCAGTGTGTTGAGGGTACAACTCCTCGAAGGGAATGTCAGAGTCATCCCTCTTTCGCTTAACCACACTATTTTTGTATAGCCAAAGTTCCTCAGGGGTGAGTCCACCATTTTTTGATGTGATTGCTACTGCCTTTACCTCTAGTCCATAGAATCCCCATCTTGCCAGCCACTTGTTCATTTTAGAGGGCCGACCTAACGATGAACCATAGATATACCAAAATTGGTCATCGTCTGCAGGGTCCACACAAATTCTTGGCCCTATTTATTTAATTTTAGAAGCTTTCCTAACTTCCTTTGCCTCCTCAAAATCCTTATGAAGCTGGTTGAATTTCACCTTCCACTTAGTGAAGGCCTACACACCTTCTTCCCATTATTCATCCGAATGAGGATTTGATTCGGCAAATGTCACCTTGGCCTTCCTTTTGGCCCTCTTCTGGGTAATCTGATGGGCCTTTCCTTTTCTCCTCTCTACTACTACGATGGCCTGAGTGGGGATGTCTTCCTTTCTTACAGAGGTTGCCCCTCTATTAGAGGGTCTAGAGTTCTGTCCTTCTGGTCTTAGGCCCTCTGTGGTAGCTTCTCCAACCCCCTATTCACCTGATGCCTGTTCTTCTAGTGTTCTAGGTAGCGACCCTTTAGTTTTAGGTGCTTGACACCCTAGAGAATCCTCTTTGGCCTTGGGTTTAGGGACTTGCCCTGAAGACTCCTCATCATCATCAATTAATATAATAAGAGTTTTTGTTTGAAGAATAATTCCCCTATTCCTTTGGGACTTCTCTATTAGAGGCACATGATTCCTCCCCTACTTCCAATTTATCATTTTTGGCATCTAACTTGAATGCCCCAAATGAGAATACTCTCTCTGGTGAGGTCAAAGATTCATGGGCGTTTCCATCACCCAATCGGTCTAGGTAGAGGCATACTGCCTCTATATTACCCTGGATTGCATCTACTAGTTCTCCTCCTTGAGCTGCTAGATCAATTGCTACAATTGAGTAATGGTAGTCTCCTATCTCTAAAATTTCCTCATGGTCATCTCCTTGTACTCTTAGAACAATACCTATGTCAGGGATTTCTTGCTTTTTTTGGTTCGGTCCTCTTCCATTGATGTCTCGATTGATTTTTGCAAGATTACGAAAGGCTGCAGGTCCTACAGACTACGAGCAGAAAAATTCTACAAAATTTGTGTCATGACGTTGAGCTCTATATCTTCTTCATCTTCCTAATTTGAGAGGATTAGGCACTGCCATCGTGCTTGATGTTTCCTATATTTTGTTTGATGTTCTATGCTAGAGGATTCTGACCTCTCTTACATGAAAAATGGTGGAAGACTCTACCCTTCCTCTGCAATATCTGGTGAAAATTTGGGGTGTTCCTCCTCAAATATTCCCCCCAATTCGACATCATGCCCTGCCTTTGTAGCTTTCTATTCTATTGCATCAAACAACTCAGCCCTAATCTCCTTGGTTGTTCCCCTTAGTTTGGCTTTGTGCCTTTCTTCAGCCACTTCCTATTCTCATGCACTAGAGTTTTTGGATTCTGCCATCGATGAGTTTCCCTTATGCTCTTTTGCATGGTGTATCAGGGCTATAATTAGCCCATGATGGGATAAGACATAGAATACCCCTCTTTGGTACCATGATTCCTTTTTTTGTAGGGCCTTTACTAGGTACAACAAGATGTTGATTTCTCTATCATGCACCATATGTCTCATAAATTGCATGTGGTTCACATTCAGGTGTGAATAATTCCCAGTGCATGTGAAGTATCTTGCAACTTACTCAAAAATATTCCATAGGTGAGTCGAGATCCTTTGTTTGGGATGTCCTCCTTGGTCGTAGGGTACATTCCCCTATCCGAGCATCACTTTAGTGCATTTATTCACCACACCATCCTTGTATGTACATTCCCTAATGAGGGGGAGGTCAATGACCTGAGCAATGTGCTCTGGGTGACTAGAATTACCAATCCACACAATTGGACCACTTCTCCATTTAAGGTGGTGGTGAATTCTTTGGCTGCCTCCATGCCCTATTCCTGCTAACCAGGCAACAATAATTCATCCACCCTACTGCTTCGAACTGGTTTCAGACTTCCCCCTAATTCCTTTAGTGCCATTGGGCTCCTACATTTTAATCGTGTGATTATTTGAAGGTCCTCTCATGGTGAATTCCCTATTGAGTTTGAATTATGTACTCAGTAAAGCACCTTTTTATAACCTGAGGTGCCTAACTCTGGAAATTATTTCCATGTTGGGTTTAGTAGGGTATGCCACCACAATTAATGTTTGACATGATGTATTAGGCATGAAGGGTGATTTTCCATTCTTATGCCATCATTATTTCTGAGAGCATATTATATGAAAATTACATATATATCTAATTAAAATCATGCACATACCTGATTGGTCATTTTTGAGCTGTGTGGAGTATACTAAATTACCATTAGATGATGTTTTTCCATGTGATGATTACGTAACCTTGGGTACTACATTCTTGGTTTTCTCGAGGTCCTACTGCTAAAAATGCGATGGATCCTATTGGTTCAGGTTGGGATGCATATCTCCTTGACGGTTAGCATTGGGATGTGCAAAAATATTGCCCAATGATTTTGAAATATTTTTGGCCATGTCCATATTACCATCACATGACATGATGGTGTTGGCTTCAGTTGCTCCTCGTACTGCCAAGTTGCGCATGTGAATTTAATTGATCGAGGTGCCTGCTTAAGTAAGGCACCTAACTCAGTAAGGCACCTAACTCGATAAGGCACCAGTAAGGCACCTAACTTAGTAAGGTGCTAGTAAGGCATCAATAAGGTGCATAACACAGTAAGGCACCAGGTTAAGGTGCCACTTTGACCATTATATATATGTATATTTATTTTATTATTATTATTTTTTATATATGAATGTTCGAGGGTGGCCTGGCTAGCAGGGAAAGGCAGCTAGAGTAAGGTTCCGCTCAGTTGGAGTGAGGTGCTAGAGTAAGGTTCCACTCCTATAGAGTAAGGCATCATTTCCCCTCACATTTAAGGATGGTCAAGTCCTCGTGACAATGACCCATTAATAATATTTTTTTTATTTTTTTGAGTAAGGCACCACTCCTCCTGGGTAAGGTGTTGCTCCTCTAGGATAAGGCACAAGAGTAAGGCACCACTCCTTGAGGGTTAGTAAATAGAGTAAGACATCGCTCCTCTAGTGTAAGACGCCAGAGTAAGGCATCGCTCCTCTAGAGTAAGGTGCCAAAATAAGGCACCACTACTCTAGGGTAAGGAACCAGAGTAAGGCACCACTCCTCCAGGTTAAGGTGCCAAAGTAAGGTACTTCTCCTCTAGAGTAAGGCACCCCTTTCTTCAGCATCCACCTCATTCAAGAATGGGGATGGTTGATGAGGAATTTTGTGACCCCCCATGCCTAAACCATTGCTATTATCCTAATGCACAGGTACATAGATGCTGAGCCGACCTAGCCCTGGTTTTCCTAGATGCCTACTTTTTGAACAATCAGACCATGTATTTGCAAAAATAAAACACAAAAAAAGAAAAAAAAGTGTAGTTAAACAAGGTATGTGCCTGTTAGGCCTTGGATCTCAGGATGCCTGCAGCTTGCATGTGGGCGTTGTCCCTGTAAAACACACAGTAACCTAAAAAATAGAAACCTATTCTAACTTGTCTTTGGTGGACATTCTTGTGTCTGTTAGGAGTAAATTTGAGATGAACAAGATGATATATGTTACAAATGAAACAAGGTTACAATATATAGGCATAAGCCTATATGAAATGCTTAACACTTGTCAAGTGAAACTGACAAGTGTCAAGGAAGGCATAGTGCAAATTACATTAATTATACCATTCCCCCTTAATGTGAACTATCCTAACTAAAGAAAAAATAAGTCAACATTAGGTAACATTCCCCCTTAATGTTGACTTCTCTAAAAAAAATCTACATCCTCATTTATTGTTGATTTGGTCTAAGCTCGTGCTCTTTGTGCTTGGCTCTCCAACTGTGAATAATGCTATATTCACTGTATATACATCTCGGTCTATTTCCTTAGGTTCAGCCACTTCCATGGGTTTATTGCCACTGGGTCATCTATCTAAGTGCCTCAGGGTCATCATGGGTGCCTTAGGGTCAGCCATTTTTGGGTATGTTGCCTCTACAGGTCATCCTTAGAGGATGTTGCCTCTCATAGGTCACTGACTAGATCCACCATGAATATCAAATCCCTCCTCATGGTGAACTCAATCTAGAAGGTGTTGGTCTCTGTCGAAAATGCACCTTAATACAAAAGAAATATGATCCATGAAATAAAATAAAATTGAGCCTTAGAAGCCAAGTGTGGAGGAGAAAAAAGAATAATAGAAGAGAATCTTCTGAAGTGTCTTCGTCTGTAGTCTTCAGAAGTAGATCCAAAAAAAAAACCTTAGATAGAGTTTAGGGTGTCTATGTTTGTAGTCCCTAGAATAAGTGTCCTTATGGTAGTCACCTCATCTTACCGTAATGCATGGGTAATAATCCGCTGCATCTACCAAGTAGAAAGAGGAGACTACTAGATACTAGGTTCACTTATAAGTGCCTTGGGAGTGTCGGGTTCAACTGAGAGTGCACTCCAAGCTAGAAAAACTTTGAGGATAAAAAAACTCAATTGAAACAGCCTCAAAATTACAATATGACACCACCATTGTGTCCATCGTGGAAAAAAATTTCCAACGACTATAAATACCCCTATACTTGTGTTTAAATGGGGCCTTCAACTTGCTAGGAAAACAATAGCATGCCTATCTAGGCAGCAATTAATCCTTAGAAATAAAATATTCCTAGCATCGCACTGTGGCGGAATTAAAAAAATAGACTACAATTTTCAATTTTCCCACGTAGGGGAATTTTCAAATGAAGGAGTACAATAAGGAGCCATGTGGGCCTTCCACTTCCACTTCCACTCTCCATGTGAAAAAGCATAATACAAAAAATATCAAAATAACCATATTGTCGGCCATAAACAGTGCCATAATAACCATAGTTAAAATAAGAAAGTAGTCCCCTTCCACTTTCTAATATTAAATCATGAACTTAAAAAAAAAAATTAATAGACCACCACCATTAAAAAAAAAACAAATGCATCTTTCATGTGGCGCCTTCAAAGTGCTTTACGAGCACGATATTGACAGCTTCGAGGCACCACCAATTTGGTGTAGAGCAGCATCAATGGCAGCCGAGATTTGCTCCTTAATCTTCCATGTTGCAACCAAGTTTCTAATCATCAGGTGGGAAAATAGGATCACAGTACTGCTTCCGATTAAACAAATCGACCATCACTGGACATCACTTTAGATCTCTTATTGATGGACCCGATACATCAGCATCTTCGATGGTTTTAGTACTAGCTATTATGACATCTCTCATAAACGCACCTTCGTGAGCTCATCTAGTTGCCAACAAGACCCTCTTAAAAAAAACTTGTAAATAAAACTTTATCAGCCAGTAGTGTGACACATGTTTTCAAAATATATCACACCATTTCCTCCAACATCTCCCATGAACTCCAACAATCTAACAGGCTTAAGGATTTATGCATAGGTCACGGTCAAGCATGTTGTCCTTGATTGTGGCTAGCCACAGTGCAATGTTGGACAGACTCATCACATTAGGGTAGTTGTTACCCACTGAGAAGGACACGAACACAACCTCGTAGATGCCCTTCTAGTAGGAAGGCAGTGGTCCCATCTTGTGGTCACTGAAGCTCTCACTCTCGGGCCACACTCCTATGTCGAGCATGCCAACCACGACGTCATGGCCCATGTTAGTGCCTTCGGTCAACAACGACGTCACTGCATCAAGCCCCAAGAACCTTGAGCTTTGGGTTGTGTGGAGCTCATATACTGGTTGTAGATAAATAATTGAGTGGAACGTCGCCATCGCATTGTAAATTTCCACAATTGCAGGTGATGAAACTTTGAAACTCGAGCTCAATATATACTAAAGTAAATAGGTTCAATGGTTTTAAATGATGGTAAATTGCCTAGGCGACCTCCTCTCTCAGATTATTTGTAGCCATATATGTGCCACGAAGAGAAATCCAAAAGCAAATATTTAAGATTATGAAAGGGAAGCAGAACGGTAGCAACAATAAGTGTGTGGCAAACACGGTGACCGACCTGAGCCATCGTTCTACGATAGGTCTAGAACCTAGAGCTTCAATAGGTTCAAAGTGCTCCACGATCCGTTGAGAAACACCGAAACCATGATCACAAACTTCAGCAAGAGTGAAGAACATGTTCTATATTTGTCCATATTGTATCATGTGGGAAGTCTGCATATCTTGTTTAGCTGTAAAAAAAAATGCACTTCATCAGACAAAAATAACTCAAACTCTAGCAATCATCCTCAAGAGGGCAGAGGCACGCTGTGAGCTACTTCGTGTCTATATGTTCATCATTGAAAAAACCATCATGCTCATGGATCTCTGAATGTAGTTGCCAATGTGATCCATTCCCTTGGTGTGTTATAACTACCGAAAGAGCTGATATTGCCTTGGTCCTAGAATTCATGCTCTCTTTTTCAGCAAAAGAAAAAACCAAATACGGTGCTCATAGAAAAAGAGATATAATCATCACACAACCAAACCACCTTTAGCACCCGATTTTGATCACACGCGACAAAAAAATCTACACCGCTCCATCGCACCTAGAAGTTGCATTCGAAATACATTGGTGGGGCCAAAAAATGGCTGTAGATAAAACACCTTTTAAAAAAAAATTACAGAAACCCCATTCGAAGACAGAAAATCCGAGCATTAAAAAAAATAAAATCATGGCCCCAAGCATTGAAGCTTCAGGGGCAGCCATGAAATCTTCTTCTCCCTTTGGCCTTCTGGTTTTTGATCCACAAAAGTGGAGAGCATACTCCCTGAGCCTTATGGAAAAGGAAGGAGGGATGAGGGGAGGATTGATGAGGGGGGAATTTCCATGAGGGAAATCCCCCCTCAAGCTCACAAGGCTAGAGAAATCTTGGAGCTCTGATACCAAATGTTAGGAGTAAATTTGAGATGAACAAGATGAGATATATTACAAATGAAACAAGGTTACAATATATAGGCATAAGCCTATATGAAATGCTTAACACTTGTCAAGTGAAACTGACAAGTGTCAAGGAAGGCATAGTGCACATTACATTAATTCTAACAGTGTCCACCCTGTTGTTGAGAATTTGGGATATTTTACTTGAATGAAGTCTCCCCCACACCTATTCTGGTCTCCACCAAAAATCCCTTAGACATATGGTATGTCCACACTTGGTGGCCATTGATTGTTAGGATGGTGTTGCTACTGTCAATTGTCTTGACCCGTTCAACATCATTCTTGATTATTTCCACCACCTCATATGATCACATCCATCTCTGCATCAGCTTCCCCTTCTACTCTTGTCGTACAACAATACTCAGTATCCTTCTTTGAATTATTTATTTTTTATGTGGCGATCATGCCATTGCTTTCTTTACCTCTACACAATTTTTGTTCTCTATAAGGCATCCATGCAAAATTCATCCAGCTGATTTAACTATCGAATTCATTCCTTATATGCATCATCCAGGTTTAGATCCAATTCAACCACCATTATGAGTGTCTTAACTTCAAATTCTATAGGCATCATTGCATATTTCTCATAAACTAATCGAAAGGGGTAAAACTAGTGGTCGACTTCCATGTCGTATTATATGCCCATACTACCTCTGGTAGTCTTGCAGCCCAATCCTTCCTATGCTACTGCATGGTATTCATCATGATGTTTTCTATTTCCCTGTTAGTGACCTCTACCTACCCATTCATCTACAAATGGTATGGGGTAGTCCTATTATGCCAAACCCTATACTGTTCACTATTCCATCAGCTCCTCAATCTAGACATGAACTGGGGTCCTTGGTCTATTGTAATCTCCCTGGGCACTCCAAATCTTGTAAAAATGTGGGAAAATAGAAATTCAACCATCATCCATTCCTTAGAGTATCTTAGCGCTTGGACCTCGACCCATTTAGTGACATAGTATATACAAACTAGAATGTACCTCCTTTTAGTTGAAGGTGGGTTGATGGGTCCCAAAAAATCCATGCCCCATTTTTCAAAGGGCTTGATGTGCATGTGAGGCTGTAGGGGCATTTCATCCCTGTGGGTCAGCCTACCCATCCTCTGGCATTCATCACATTTTCTAGCATATGCGGCTACATCTTTGAATAGTGTGGGCAAAAAATACCTGATCTATAATACCTTATATGTAGTCCTTCTCCCTGAGAAGTGACCACCACAAGGCTCGTTATGGTAGGCCTTGAGTATCTCTACGAATTCATGCTTAGCCACACACCTTGTTACGATATGATTAGACCATATTTTGAATATGAGGCCATAAATCCATTGGAATGATGCACTATTTTTAGTTACCCCTTTCTTATACTGGTATGAGAGGGAAGGGGAGGTTATCCTGATGGCCAGATAATTGGTAATGTTCACATACCACGATGTATGTTCACTGATTATGAATAGATGCTCATCTAGGAATTGGTCTTCTACCATTGCGTAGTCTACTAGAATTAGTCTATATAGGAAGTCTACAACTACATTGTATTTCTTGGGCTTGTCGACTATGGTAAGGTTGAATTTCTATAACAACAAAAGCCACCTAATGATCCTACCACTAATCGCTGGTTTTCTCATCATATACCTGATGGATGCATGGTCTGTGTGGATGAATACTTTGTACCCAGTAATGTAGTGGCAACATTTATTGATGGCATGTACCACTACAAGAAACTCCTTCTCTATTACCATGCAATTAATCTTAGCACTTGCTAGGTTCTTGTTGATGTAATAGATGTCATAGAACTCTTTTTCATCCTACTACCCGAGGACTGATCCAATTCCATTATTAGATGCATCACAATATATGTGGGATGGGATAGACCAATTTGAGCCCTGCAACACTAGGGTAGAGATCAACTTCTCCTTCAGCATCTAAAATGCCTTCTCACAGTTGTCTGTCCAAATAAATTCTATGTCCTTCATCAGAAGGGTGCGTAGCGGTTTGGAAATTTTACTAAAATTTGCAATAAATCACTTGTAGTACCCAGTAGAGTCGAGGAAACTCCTTACCCACATCTACATTTTTGGGATGGGTAAGTCTTTGATGACTTCTATCTTCTTATGATCCACATTAATTCCTTCTGCCAAGAGATGATGCCCTAACTCTATGCCTTCCCACATCATCATAAAAAATTTCTCATTTTTGAGGGATAGACTGTTTTCCTTGCACCTGTGGAGTACAAATTCTAAATTTTTCATCACCTCCTCAAATGTTTCCTCATAAAAGGTGAAATCACCCATATATACTTTAATTGATTCACCTATAATATCTGATAATATGCTAAGCACTGGCCTCTAGAAGGTGGCTAGTGCGTTGCATAGTCCAAAAGGTAGCACCTTGTATGCAAATTTTCCCCATGGGCATGTGAATGTTGTCTTATCTTGGTCTTCTTTTCCAATATGGATTTTATTGTACCCGCTAAATCCATCTAGGAAGGAAAAGTATTTCCTATCAGATAATGTGTCTACCACTTGGTCAATTAAAGGAATTGGAAAATGGTCCTTTTTAGTCACCTTATTCAGCGATCTGTAGTCAACACAGATCCTTCATTTCCCATTCTTATTAGGGACCACCATGAGTGGTGATACCCATTAATTGTCCGAGATCAAGTAGATGAATCCCATTGTCAGGAGCTTTTGTAGCTCAGCCTTGACAATTTTTTCATGGTCAGGTTCATCCTTCTCTATGGCTATCTAACAGGGTTTGATTGTTCTTCCAGATAGATATGGTGAGTGCACACCTCCAGGATAATTCTATTCATATCCACATAATCCCATGAAAATTATGGTTGATGTTCAATTAGGAGCTCTTTCAATTCCACCAACTATGCAGCGGTCAGCTCACTGCTAACGTTCAATGTTCCACCATGCCCGACATCAATTTTATTGGTGTGGTGGTCCTGAGCACCCACCAATGGTGACTCAAGAATTGGGATAGAGGATTATTTGTGTAAAAATATTGAGATGACACCATCTTCTTTGGCCTCATTCTCTACTTATATTAATGACATTACTTACTGGAGCATAGATAGCATATTATCCTCTTGATTTTCTATTTTAGGTTCTCTAAGTATGTCCTCTAATTGGGCCAAGGGAGATATTGCTAATCTCTTGACATTCTAGCCATATAAAATGGTCATCAGTCCATCATGAAAACTAATGTAGGCATCATCCATAGCTAACCATGGTCTCCATAGGATGAGTGGGTAACCACCTAGTCCAGTTTTGGATTGCAGCACCAAAAAATCCATTGGATACTCCCATGCGTCAACTGTTAGTATGACATCTTCGAGCATTCCTTCTGGTGGCACTGTTGATCGATCAACCAATTGTAACACTATTTTGGTAGGATTCAGTTCGGTGAGCTCCAAATTCTACATGGTGTCTTGTAGCATTACATTGATGGCTACCTACAATTCGACTAATGTATTCATCAGTGAGTGCCTTCCTATTTTTACTATCAATGTCGAGCTACCTGGGTCTACATATTTGGGGTGATATGCATTCTCCATCATCAAGTCAGCTAACTTTCCCATGAAATTGATGGTTTGCACTACTTTGCATCCTAATTTCCTTAGGCATATCTCTTTTATCACCTTAGTATATATGGGCACATCACGGATAGCTTGGAAAAGTGGAATAGTTATGGTGAGATTTTTCAATCTTGATAGGATATCAAATTCAGGTTGTGTCAGCTTCTACTCTTGTAGCCTTTCAAGGAATGGGGTCCCTATCTTATCAACAAATTTTTATTCCCTCTTCTATTAGAGGGGAGTCTCCTAATTCTTCCTCCACTTCTACTAGAGAAGGTGTTTCTACTCCTAATTTCTTTCTTGATCTAAGTTGTATTGGATTACAACTAATATGTTACATTGGATACATATCTTCTTCCACCTGGTATTCTAGTTGGTTTACCTTATTGTTCGGGTTCACCATTGGCTATGCTGGTAACTACGTATGTCTTTTTGTACACACGGCTGATAAGCCTTGCTAAGGTGGTCCATGCACCATGTTATATGGAGACGTATTCCACAAGATGTGGCTCCTCCACAACTATTGATATGGTATACACATTTTATTATTTGGGAATGCTGCACCTAGAGGTATGTTCATCGAGGATGGTGGTCCTCACCATCCCATGTTGCATGGTGGCAGCTACCCCTGTGGCATATATGACCCTCCTCGATAAGGTTGCACTCCCATGGGCATATTACCCATGGGATTTTGCTGCAAATTCCTCCGATTGCCTACAAAGTAGGATTCGATTATGTCAACATCTTCTTTGGCATTGGGCAGCTGTGGGTATAGTTAGATTTTATGATTATTTTGGCAAACTACACATACTATGACCTTGTTCTCTAGGTAGGAATTTTTGGTATGCTTCCCTATGCATTTGGGATAGAAATAGGTTAATGTTACATTGTTCTCATGTTTCTTCTTCTCCAGCAACAATGTATATAGTTTTAGAGCTAGAGAAGATATCATTTCACTCTCTAAATATTCTAGCATGTTGTCTATCTCCATGTTTGTGACTAATGCGTTCACCATTCTAGAAGTTGACTTACCTCTCCTCCATGAGTAATTCTAGTATAATTGTCAGATATCTTCCATAGCATGTTGGTAAACATCTCCTCCGAAGATCATATTCAATGCTTCTAGCGACTTATTGTTTAGTCCCCTCAAAAAAATACTTTTGAGGGAATTTATCCTAATTTTGCATGAGAGGATCACTACAGGTTAAAATTAAACATTTCCTAGTATTCCTCTAGGGATTCATCCTATTTATACATCATGTTGAGGACTTCCTCTCTGGAAACCCACGCTCTGTCGAAGTCCTGATATTGCTCCAAAAATATCTTCTTCATCTCGTCCCATGTGGTGATATGATTATTCCCCAACCTGATGAACCATCATAGGGTTGAGTCATCTAATATCGATGGGAAGAGTTTTAGCTTTTGGAAGTCCAATTTCTAATAAATGGACCTACATAATACATAAAATTTGAATACAAATAGGTCAAGGTCTTCGTTCGGGTATCCCCTAAAGGTAGGGAGATGGGCAGGGGAAATATTTTTCATTTTGGTGTCTCCTACCCCTTCCTATATTGGGAAACTAAACCTATATGAGACTTCTTATTCTACCATTTTTTTAGGAAATGTGGTCTCTAATACATCCTCTATAGTCTCTCGGTCGTTCAAAACTCTCTAGGTTAGAGCCTTGAACTCAGCTGGAATTATAGTATGATCCTCTACAGCTTTCCATAGCAAGGCTTCCTCTAAGGGTGTCCTCTTAAAAAATGATTTTACAATAGTTTATTTTTCCCCAAGTGGGTGATATGAGGAGGCACTTTTCACGAAGTGAGGACTCTAAATCTAGTGGACTATTTGGTGATGAGTTGGGAGAATCTAATTCAAACTTTAGATCTTCTACTGACTTTGAATTATTTGGTGGACTCTATTTTATAAAATGATCATCTGGTCCTCTTTTTCTTGGCAGACTCATACAACATCAGATCGAAGGTCTTAAGGGGTAATATAATTAGTCTACTAGTGACACTTCCCCAAAAATGGTTCCAAAATATTGGGTGGTAAACACTGGTGAATTTGTCCTATATTTGTAATAACACTTCTCATTTAAATTGTCAATCCAGGGAACTCATAAGCTTGCGAAGGGTCACAGTTGAGACCAGTCATACTACCACTTTAGAGATGATCCAATCAACTACCATTGGGGGGTGTTTGTATAACATCAATAAGATAATTTTATTGAATAAAACTTACTCATAAAATAATAATGCAAATAAAATAAACACACCAACTGATATGAAATAAAAATTCTTCTTATAAATAAAAACACCTCTACGATAACTAAGCTTATGCATAGTAAATGAACATACTACCATGCATAATGAAATTACATAAATAACTAATAGGGGAGGAATACTGGCTTGGAGTGGGCCTAATATCCAGGTAGTTTTCGTCTGATAATCTTCACAAATGAGGCACTGCTAAAAAATGTTTCAAATTAATTAATAATGCAATGGAATATTACATACATCAATGCTCTTTTCAAATATATCTCCATCTCCTCTGCTACAGGGAATTCTATGGTTTTATATACTACACACATAGATCTTCCTACAATATTTTTGTTAGAATCAACATCTCAGTTTAGCCTAAATTGGGATAGTTCAGTTACTGCAACCGATGCACAATAATTAGCTCTACATCATTTCTTGGTAATCATATGATCCCCACTTCATTACGGTTTGACTTCGTGAGTGGTTACATGTTTACCTACTCTGGCTGGGACAAATCATCCATCCACAGTTTCCCATAGATGACGTGGAGCGGTGGTCAATAGGGTTCTTCTCTAGCCTTTGTGGTCAACATGCATAATTTAGGCATTGGCCTTGGTAAGGTGCCTAACTTGGTAAGGTGCTTACTTGAGTAAGGCACCTACCTCGGTAAGGCACATGCCTTAGTAAGGCACCTACCTTAATAAGGCACCTACTTTAGTAAGGCACCTACCTCAGTAAGGTGCCTACTTAAGTAAGGTGTCTACTTCAGTAAGGCACCTACCTTAGTAAGGCACATGCTTTAGTTTACCTTCTTCTGATTAAGTGAAATCATGCTAGGTCCATGTAGGACCTCGACTGAGAAAAAGACGACAAAATGAGAGAAATAGATACACACAACACACTTCACACACACATTAGATAATACACATGATTTTATTAAATACATACATAATGCTTCATAAAATACACAACCCATGATATAATGCCATGCAAAAATCGTTAGTACATATACAAAAATATGAGCATTTCTAGTGCTCATCAATGAATAGTAAGGATAGAATAAAATTCTCATAACACCTTTGTTGAGAATCTAATTCCCCAAAGCTTTAAATATTTTACACATCATACAATAGGTCCCCAAGTAATAGGGATAGAATTACACTTCCATCCAAATGGTTATGTAGTCTGATTCTCCAAAGCTTAAATATCATATCATTGAACTATGGAATTATTCTCCATCGAGGCTATATGCTTGATTGGTAGTGGACTAAGCTCATGCGAGGTGATACATATCTCTTAAAGAGATATTTGACCACACATAAGGACAAGCTAGCTTTCTCGTATTCTTTATGATGGATTTCATTTCACCTTACTCAAGATGGGTAAATGAATTCACTTGCACACACAATGGTTCTTGATTGGTTTAAGTCATTACCACACTCATGATTGGTAAATTAACCTTTGATACACACATATTTTTGTCTTTGAGAAATTTTATATAGCTTAAAAATATGAGTTTGCTCAAAATCACTAGGATGTTTAAGTCTAAAAAATAATTCTAGATCCATAACCCACAAGCCAAAATGTTAGGGACCCTCCTAACATGTCTTAATTACTTATCTTATTTATTCATTATATTCTAGGGTCACAACCCTTCACTCTTACAACTATTAGACTAGGTATATAAATGCAATCCACATATGATAATAAGGCATCATCGAAAAAATATATAAATTAAGTCTATTGTGGGTTTTCTACCTTACAATCAAAAAATGATTCAATATAAAAATGATCCTACTTCCCGCACCATTTAGTTTCATACCATCTGGATCAGAGCTATATCAAGGAGCAAATTCACCATTAAAATTTTTTCCCATTGCACATTTTAGCCAGTCCACATTCACGAGGACGCAAAAAACATTCACGCTTCAGTGATCCTTGTCAAAATCCTCACAAAAAATTAAACCTTCTCCTAAGGTATGAATTAAGTTGTCTTACACCCAAATTTTTTGACCTTTCACGTGGTGACCGGTGGCTATTTTGAAAAAGCTAAAATCTTCAATGCAGCATCAAAGTTTTCGACGTCCGAAACACAAAGGAAAAGAATTTAAATTATTTTTTTATTTTTATTTTTTTTGCTCACCTATACCAAGTCATATTGATCGTTACCTACACCAACCGCAATGGCTGAAGGACGACGATCACTGGATTCCATTCATGAGAAACACAAAAGGCTCATTGAAGAAGTTCAATAGGAAAGAGAGGAGAATAGCCGGACCACAAGAGAACTCTTCGAGAAAATATTTGCAATGGATGTTAAACTTGATGCCATCAGTCAAAATTAGGCGACATCACATGCAAATTCACCCAACCATGGGTCATCAAACCGAGCAATGTTAGGATGTCCACAAACTTCCATTATACCATGGTCAACCAAATTAGATTTTCCAAAATTTGGAGGAGACCCTACAAAATGGATCTACCGAGCAGAGCAATATTTCTCACTAAATAAAATTCTGAAAATGCAAAAAGTGCATATCGCCTCTTTCCACTTGGAAAATTATGCCATCCAATGGTACCAATGGTTCGAGAAAACTAACAACACTACGATGTGGTCAAAATTTACACATAATCTATTAGTGCAATTCGGCCCTAGCAAGTTTCAAAGCTTTACAGGGGCCCTCACTAAATTATGCCAAACCACTTCAGTAAGCGAATACCAAGTAGAATTTGAAAGGCTAGCTAATCGAACAACTGGATTAGATGTTGCCTTCTTTCAATAATGTTTTGTTAATGGATTAAAAGAAGAAATTCAAATAGATGTGCAAATGTATAACCCCGCAAACATGTTAGAGACCATCGGCTTGGAAAAATTAGTGAAGGACAAAATCAAGGCACGAAATCGGTTCACAAAACCAACTTGGGGGAAACCATCAAACACTTATACCAACCCCAAAACAATGCAAAATGGACGAACCCAAAACTCCTACACAACCCCCAAAATTAACCCCGCTCTACCAATTAAGCGTCTGAGTTTTGAGGAAATGAAGGAAAGACAAGCTAAGGGTCTTTGCTACCATTACGATGAGAAATTTGATAGAAATCATAAATGTGCCTCACAAAAATTATATATTCTAGATTCCACAAAGGAAGGGAATTCTACTGAAGAGGAACCTAAACTCGAAGTAGAGGTATTATCCAACACACTTGAAAGTGACGAAGAAAATGCACCAAAGGTTTCCTTCAACGCCCTTGCCATATTTTTTGCCCCTCAAACAATGCGAGTTAAAGGGTATTTTAAGAAACAAAACCTTACCGTGCTCCTAGATTCTGGTAGCACGCACAATTTTATCGATCCAAAGGTGGTTAAACAAGCAAATTGTTTTATATACCCTTGCAATAACTTTGAAGTGATGATTGGAAATGACGGAAAAATTGCATGCAAAGGAAAATGCAGAAATATCAAACTAACTATGGGGGTTTATAACATGAAAAGTGACATGTACATCCTACCCCTAGGTGGGTGTGACATTGTACTAGGCGTACAATGGTTACGAACTTTGGGCATAGTCCAATGGGAATTTGATGAACTATGGATGAAATTCATAGAAAAGAACGAAACCTATATTATCCAAGGCCTAAAATTAGGACCTTCCCAAATCGTCAGCTCGCATAGAATGGAGAAAATTATCCGAAGAGGAAACAAAGGAATGGTCACCCAATTATTTTCAATTCAACCTAGTCACAAAGAAGACGAGACACCAGAGTTACAAAAGATTTTAGACCATCATAAGGTGGTATTCAATGAACCAAAAGGACTACCTCCGCAACATAGTCACGATCACACTATCCCACTATTTCTAGGGCATCATCCTCCTAAAATTAGACCTTATCGTTATCCATACCTGCCAAAAGACCGAAATAGAGAAATTAGTTCAAGAGCTTCTTAAGGCAAGAGTCATTAGACTTAGCAAAAGCCCTTACTCCTCTCCAATTATTTTAGTTAGAAAAAAGGATGGCTCATGGCGTTTATGTGTCGATTGTTGAGCGCTTAATAAAATGACCATCAAAGATAAATTTCCTATTCCTGTCATAGATGAGCTATTAGATGAACTCCACGGGGTAGCTTATTTTTCCAAGTTAGACTTACGGTCAGGCTACCACCAAATACGAGTCAATGAAAAGGATATTCCTAAGATGGCCTTTCGCACTCACGAAGGGCACTACGAATTCTTGGTGATGCCATTTGGCCTGACCAACACTCCTTATACCTTTCAAAGTCTAATGAATAAGGTATTTCACCCTTTTCTTCGTAAATTTATATTAGTTTTCTTTGATGACATTTTGATTTATAGCAAAACATGGGAAGAACATTTGGACCATGTTAGACAAATGTTCCAAATCTTGGAGGAAAATCAACTTTATGCAAAAAGATCAAAGTGTTCCTTTGGAAAACAAGAAATTGAATACTTAGTGCATATTGTCTCAAAGGAAGGAGTTATGGTAGATCCTTCCAAAATCGAGGAGGTGAAAATTTGGCCTATTCCAAAAACCTTAAAAGCTCTACGTGGGTTTCTTGGACTAACAAGATATTATAGAAAATTTGTCCAAAATTATGGTAAAATTGTTGCTCCTCTAACAACATTACTTAAGAAAAACACTTTCAAATGGTCATCTAAAGCGGATGAGGCCTTTATCACCTTGAAAACTATAATGTGTACCACCCTTGTTCTAGCCATGCCCAACTTTTCTAAACCATTCGTCATTGAAAGTGACGCTTCAGGAATAGGAATGGGAGTCGTACTCATGTAGGATGAGAGACCTCTAGCTTTTATAAGCAAAGCATTTTCTCCTAAGAATTTAGCTCGCTCTACGTATGAAAAAGAGATGTTGGCAATTGTCCATGCTATTCAACATTGGAGGCCTTACCTTATTGGCCAAAATTTCATTATACGCACTAACCATCATAGCTTGAAGTATTTTTTGGAACAAAGGACTAATACCCCGGAACAACAAAAATGGGTTACTAAATTTCTTGGCTATGATTATGAAATTACATATAAAAATGGAAAGGACAACATGGCAGCTGATGCACTTTCTAGAAAATTTGAAGATATGCCTCAAGTCCATGCTATTTCCTCCCTTATTCCTAAATGGGTAGATGAGGTGCATGAAGAATGGATAAATGATCCTACTATCCATGCCTTAATTCAAAAACTTCAACATAATCCTAGTAGCAAAACTCCATACACTTGGAAGGAAAATATATTAAGATACAAAGGGAGGATGGTCCTCACCCCCAATTCAACTTATCATGAAAAAATTCTTCATGAGTTACTTACCTCACCCACTGTAGGCCACTCAAGGTTCTTAAAAACCTATAAAAGAGCCACTACCTCCTTCTATTGGGTAGGAATGAAAAATTACATAAAAAACTTTGTAAAAGAATGTGAAATTTGCCAAAGACAAAAGGGGGAGACCCTCGCTATTCCAGGATTACTTCAACCTCTTCCTATACCCACCACAACATGGGCAGATATTTCTATGGACTTTATTGAAGGATTCCCAAAATCAGGAGGAAAAACAACCATTTTCGTAGTCATTGATTGGTTATCTAAATATGCCCATTTTTGTCTCGTGGCTCATCCTTATACCACTAGCACTATAGCCCACATCTTCCTAGATAACATCTTTAAATTACATGGTATGCCCTCCACAATTGTTAGTGACCACGACCCAAATTTCACTAGCACATTTTGGAAGGAATTGTTCAAATTACAAGGTACTCAACTTCATATGAGCTCCGCTTACCATCCTCAAACCGATGGCCAAACAGAAGTTGTAAATAAATTCTTGGAAAAATACCTTTGATGTTTTGTTTCTACTCAACCACTCCATTGGGTAAAGTGGCTTTCACTTACAGAATGGTGGTATAACACTTCATACCATACGTCCATCAAAACGACTCCTTATGAAGCACTATATGGTCAAACACCACAATACCTCACTTCCTATATTCCAGGGACTACAAAAGTCCATGCGGTGGAAACAGAACTTGCTAATAGAGATGACATACTATGGATCCTAAAAGAGAACCTACACACCACCCAACATCGCATGAAGCAACAAGCTGATCAACATAGAAGCGAACGTAGTTTCCATGAGGGTGATATGGTTTTCTTACGTCTCCAACCTTACTGTCAATCCTCTCTTAAAAAAAAAGGTTCTCAGAAGTTAGCACCAAAATTTTATGGGTCGTATAAAGTTCTCCAATGTATTGGGACCGTTGCTTACAAACTAGAGCTTCCTCTCTATTCCAAACTTCACCTCGTATTTCATGTATCTTGCCTTAAGATCGCAGTGGGAGCCCATTTCATGACACAACCCACTCTCCCTGAAGTCTTTGATGATGGAGTACTTCTAGTCTATTCAAAAGCTATCTTGGATTGCTGCTCTCATCACCTTTGTACTCGTGATATCACAGAAGTTTTAATCCATTGGAAAGGTCTACTTTTAGAAGACGCAACGTGGGAAAATTTTCAACATATCCAGCAGCGATTTCCAAATTTCCAGCTTTGAGGACAAAGCTCCTTTAAGGGGGGTGGCATTTTAGGACCCTCCTAACATGTCCTAATTATTTATCTTATTTATTCGTTATATTCTAGGGTCTCAACCCTTCACTCTTACAACTATTAGACTAGGTATATAAATGCAATCCACATATGATAATAAGGCATCATCAAACAAATATATAAATTAAATCTATTGTGGGTTTTCTACCTTACAATCAAAAAGCGATTCAATATAAAAATGATCCTGCTTCCCGCACCATTTAGTTTCATACCACAAAACAACATCCATACCATAAGCACATCACTACATGAGTCTTCCATTCCATATTCCACCATTAAATGTTGGTGTCCTTGATTAAGTAATGAAGTTGGTCAAGAAAAAATTTAAACTTTTAAAAATGATCATTAGAGCATCAGTTCACTCACATTGTCATCATAAAGTATTCACATCGTTATCATAATGCATCCATAAAATCCTATACACATATATTCATAATATAAGGAATACGAAAAAGCATACACAAAACAAATATCATGTATATATATATATATATATATATATATATATATATATATATGTATGTATGTATGTATGTATGTATAAATATCACATGTATAAAGTATGATTGAAGGTTGTATACAACAGAGCATTAAGGATCATATACAAAAATACATCAAGAGGTGCTAGCTATTGCCCCAAGGTAGACTCTTGTGAGCCTAACGGGTTAGGGGCTCGAGGAGCCCTAAAATGAGAACCACTATGTCTAGTTTCACTACACCTATAGGATCTTGATACAGATAAGGAGATTCACACTCATAACCCAATGCCATACTGCATAAGGTAATTCTCAAGCTCTTGGATGTATGTTTCCCAAGATCAAATGTGAGACATTCCTATCTCTATCATACATCCTTCAATGCCAAATATACCTAAATTCTAGCCACTACATCAACATCCTTTCCTCCACCTACAATAGTCTGTACCTCTAGATACCTTTGTATTTGAGCCATCTCCACATCCCAAGATACCACCACCACATCCTGCTCTACCAATATCTATAGGAGTCAATTTTTCTCCTCATCCAGGCTATCCTTCTTAGCCTATAGAATAGCCCACTTCTCACTCTAACTAAGAGGTCTCTCTAGATCCTCATTCATACCTCCCCTACCTTTTTCATTACCTCCAATCTCAAGATGTTGATCTATGGCTTACCCCTATCACTAGATCGAATACATATCTATCATTGGGGATCCTCCTTTTCCTTGGCCACCACCTCTCCATAATAATCACTACTCTCATCCACCACCCAACTCGGTGCCTAGGGAGGTTGAGAAGAAAACCAAACATCGTACTCAATCATGGTCCTAACATCAACCACATCCAAGATATTCGTCTCCTCATCATCCTCATAATCCACCCACCATGCCTTAACACAAGGAAAGCTTGCCTCATCGACCTAATGTCTATAAAGCATTGGAGCATGAAGAACCCCCTATTATATCTTGAACTATATCAAAACACTAGATCAGCTCTACCTAATTACCATGCTAATCAACTATCCATATGGCCTTCCTAATCTATCACAACTTCTCCCCATTAGTGGGCCACCTAGCATCTCATCATGGTCGCCAATACACCTGATCAAGTGTTAATCTGATCCATAGATATTTGTACTCATATTCACTATGACCAGGATAACTCAATTGTATCTCCTCAACTGCTTGCTATATCAACACATAGGGTTGATCCCTATACAACTCACATAGTAGACCTATAGGATGAGCTATGCTAAAATTCTCCCAACTCTAGATCTGAAGAAGCACACTGCAACACAATCCCTTTTACCCCCACCTCTTCACCTCATATAGCTCCATGTATGCCTGATCTATGTAATTAGGAACCCAAGAATATACCTGAGGCCCATTTATCATATCAAATACCAACCTATTCATGTTCTATAGGAACCAGCATTTGGTGCTATTAGGGACCAATACATTAGAAAATGTGAATATGACATAGGTTGGAAATGTCTCCAATTTCCTCTATGAGTACAACTCTAGGTATCAAATATCACCACCACTAATCCTCACATCCCTCCAACCATCACTGAATATTCATCTCAACTCATATCCCTTTTCATGTCCAATCAAAACATGCAATCCCTCCACAGGCACATGGAAGATGTACAAATCCTTGAGTGTAACTGTAATTTACCCTATATGGAGTTGGTAGGTACCTCTATCCAAATCCAACTACTCTTCTAAGGTAGATAGGTACCCCTCATCAGCCCTCACCACCTCAATACATGTACACCCATCCAATCCCACCTACTTCAACCACTCCTAGTCAACCTCTCGCAATGCCTTTTTCGTCCCTAGAAAAATAGGTGAAAATAAACATCAAGCCTCTAGAATCCTCAACTAAAACACAACACAAAAGCAAATTCACATTAGGATCTCATCCATTTCAAAAATAAAATAAAATAAAATAAATTTTATCTCCCCTCTTTCCATCATCAAAAAGAAAACACTACAAAATAAACAAGAGGGCTAGAAGAAATTACCTCTACCACCTGCACCTCTACTCTATCCACTATGCCAACTCCCTCCATAACCATCGCCAAGCTCTTGTACTCTCTCAAAGATCACTTATTCAACTCTCAAACACAAGAATGAAATTAAATTTCATCCCTAGGCCCTTTTTATAGTTGAACTAGTGCACCCAGATGCCCTAGTATTTGAAAAGTGTGCCCAAACACCTGATTACGTCTGCATAATGACAAATGCCATATCACATCTACAGAGATATAACCATAGGTCAATGTTTGTGTGCAAAATACTACAAAATATTTCACCAAGGCTCAATAATGGCTAAAACTCACAAAATCATCCCAAAATTCATCCAAGCATCCATTACATCTTCATATCATATTTTGTGATAACATGGATTGATTTGGGCATTTAATTTTTGAATGTGATCAAAAGTTGTACAAATACATAAAAATGCTTCAAAACATCTCAAAACGAATCAAAGTTCACAAAACTATCAAATTCCCTCATCAATGCATTTACATCATCCCTTCACATCATAAAATTCACTTACATTATCAAGTGAACCTCGTATCTAGTGATTTACACTAATCCCCTAGCGGTTGCAGTGATTGATTATCCATGTAGTCCGATAGGATGGGTATATCACCATAAGGATGCTTGCTCAAAATCATCATCTAACATCATATTGTTCAAAAACAAAATCAATTGGGTCCCTCATGTCTAGAGTGAGACTATGTTCAAGCTAATTTACCCAAGGTTGTCATTGATACCCTCTTCATGGGGTTACAAAAAAGGAAAAATCTCTACATCATCATTTTACATTAAGGAATTTGAACCAGTCACTGGGCAGTGAACCAAGTTCCTTTACTTATTTTTCATTTATTTTGTATTTTAATTATTCCAAAGGGTAAATTTCCAATAGCATAGAATTATCCTAAAATTAGGGTAACCAAACTTGACTTTGCTTTCTAAACATCTGCATTCATCATACACTTCCATTGCATAATCTACATCTTGTCAGTTGGCTCATGAGATTTATTCTTCACTCATTTGCTAATTGATGGGCTAAGCTACAACCATAAATTTTTTAAATCTTCTTGTGCACCAAGTCCATCCCATCAAACTAGGTGTCTCTTGTTTTTGTACCGCATTGTGTTCTACATACAACGATACAAAAAGGGACATCTATATACCAAATCTTGGCCATTCATAATCCATTCATCATCATCAAATCATAGTCATTCATATATATATATATATATATATATATATATATATATATATATATATATATATATATAAAAGTCATCCATAAAAAATCCATCCTAGAGGGCCATGTGGCAATCCTTGCCACTCATTAAATGTAATGCGTGTCACCACCAAGTTACAATCTTAGCCATTCATCATGTTTTAATCCTAGCTACTCATTTGCATCATCTCAAACCTAACATGAATAAAGGTAATCATAAAATATTATTCACTTTTCATGAATAAGTGTTTAAAATATTTACATAGAGATAGTATTCACATTTATGCACAAACACTAGCCACCACCACTGCCACTATTCGCTTGTTGCAACCCCTACGCACCAGATCTAAACTCTATTGAGCATTTTCAACTATTTGTAGATGCCTAAGGGCATATCCCAAATGCTGCAAAGTATCTCACAAATATTGTAGGGCATCTATAGGATATCACACCGCATCCAACAAGAGCACAAATGCTTTCTCATGTTCATGCAACACTATTTCAAGCTCTTGAAAGCATATATCATCATCAACTATTGCTAAAGTAATTGTTTTTATTTCATTTATGTTACCTACATTTTATTTCATGTTTTATAAGTATTCCACCTAGGATTAATAGATTTAAAGTTCTTATCAAGGAGGTCCTCACACCGTGGAGGCCTTACATGTGCTATTGGCCTATTTTTCATGGTTTTCTTTGTATGCAGATACATGTTACGAGTTATTTGATAGTTGTTGCAACTGGAGTGGCCCCATTGAGGATATTCAACAAGTCCAATCAACCTCTTTTTTGGAGAGAATAATATCTGAAGATACTGTATTTCGTTGATCAAGGTTTTTATTACCCCTTTTGTAATCATTGTATCAAAAAATCAATATTATATAACCCCCATAAATTGGAGCATATCAATGTTGTAATAGTGGAGATCTAGGCTCCCTAAATCAATATAATATTATTCTTTCATTGTGTATACAACTTGTTTTTTATATTTTAATGTTAGGTGTTGATATTTTTTGTTCACAATATTTTCATATTTAGCAAGATGAAGAAATAACACTTAATCCTTCTAAGGTTAGTTATAAAAAAGTTGAAAGGGGAGAAATTATTAATTAATTTCAAGAAATGTAGTTTTATGTAGAAGGAATTGATATATTTGGGTTTTTTCATATCCAAGTATAGTTTGTGGATGGATCTAGATAAAACAAAGGATATTGTGGTTTAGACATTACCAAAGAGTATGTCTGAAGCTAGAAGCTTCCATGATTTGGCAAGTATTTATATAAAGTTCTTAAAAAAATAGTGGAATTTTTTCTCCAATCATGAAAACAATGAAGGACAAAGACGTGAATTCAAATGGATAGATGGAGTGGAAAGAATATTTCAAATATTTAAGGAGAGAGTCATAGAGTAGCTATTTTTAGCATTACTAAATTTTAACAAAATTTTCCAAGTAGATTGTGATACAAGTGGAATTGCCATTAAATGAGTATTGAGCTAAGAAGGTAGACCCATTACTTATTTTAGAATTTTTTTTTGAATGAATCCAAGAAGAAATATGGAGTTTATGTTGGGGAGTTTTATGATATTGTGCAAGAATCTAAGAAGTGGAGATATTACCTATTATTGAAAGAATTTGTGTTGTTTATGGATAATCATGCTTTGCAGTTCATTAACAATAAACATAAACTGACTAAAAGACATATGAAATGGATAAATTATCTCCAAAGTTATTCATTTGTTTTGAAAACATAGAAGTGGTAATTCAAATCGAGTGTCAAATATCTTGAGTATAATTTTATTGGTTTTGATACAATGAAAGAGCTTTATGTTGATAATTTATACTTCAAGGAAGCTTAGGTAGTGTGTAAGTGTTGTTAGCTCCAATTGTCCTAGGTAGTGCAATCACACCTCACAGGTAGTGATACAACAGGATCACGACTAAGAGTGTGGGGTTTGGATCAATTGGGGGCCTCTCATAGTTTTTACAAGATAATGTACCTGTTATGAAGTGATCTTCAAGGCATAGTTGTGCTCAAAAAAGGAAAAGATATGCAAGAGATAAAAGTAAAAAGACTTAACAAAACAAAAAGGGGCAATGTACCAAGAGATATACTAAGATATTCCTACAAAATCAAACCTAAATACTATGTACCAAAGGTAAACACTTCCTCTCCTTGAAACAATGAAGCACAAATAAGATTTACTAGTTATATGAATACATACAAAGGTGGGTCCCATTGGAGATCCAAACAAGTAACTAGTCCAAAAATAGATGAAGGCCTCTCACACATACATACACTTAATAAAACAAAAGAATAGGAAAAATATTACAAATACATACATACACACAAAAATGGGTCAGTAAGAGGTCACAAATGGCTATACCAAAAATTTGATGTACGATATCATGTATATATATATGCAAGCAATATCTTACAAATATTGTGCCAAAATCGGGGGTTCAATATTGCCCACAAGCCACTCAGGAACTTATTTTTTTATGAAAATAAATTAAGGGAAAGTCTACAAAATAATACAATTGCAAACTTGTCAATCCTTTACAAAGCTAATGTTATCCCTATTTATATATTACAAGGGGAAGGTTTTCCCTCCAAAACTCATGTAGATATTTTGAGGTGGATGCCATTTTTTATGTTGAGTCATGTCTTGTATGATTTTCCATCCCTTTGATATTCTATGGATTTGAAGTCATGAATGTCAAATGGTCCTATGCCCTTAGATGAGTGGCTACCACATTTATTGCCATCTAGATATTTTTAGAAATTTCCCTCATCTAGATGTGGAATATTGCTTCATTTAATGCTTTGGATCTTTGAGCTACTTCTACCATGGTTCTCATGCTACTGTTGTCCTTTCTCAAAGATATGATATATTCCTTTGAAAGAAAGGATAATATTTCTACAAGAACGTGCAACTTATTATTTTAATTTTTGGGACATCAATGTTGTCTTCTTCAAGAATTTTACTTGGGATTGATC
Organism: Wollemia nobilis; assembly: GCA_028583015.1. Lineage (NCBI taxonomy): Eukaryota > Viridiplantae > Streptophyta > Pinopsida > Araucariales > Araucariaceae > Wollemia > Wollemia nobilis. The sequence continues at coordinate 658,820 of JAQPPZ010003370.1, read as the reverse complement.
AACTTTAGATTTTTGGGACTTTCATATCTTGTACATTTATCAAAAATTTTGCTCCTTGTCTTATATTCATGACTCAGGAACCTTAAATTTTTTTATATTATTTTATCTTGAGATATGGCCCCCAATCATTGGACCTTTTTGAACAAGATTTTATTTCATGCTTGTCCATGAATCAAATATCCATTTTTTATTATCATAAAAAAGGTGTAGTGATTCATCACTATAGCTCTAACAACTCTCAGGGTATATTTAGCCTACTAAATATAAGGAACTTAGAAAACTAGCGCCTTAGTCCATTAGGCATAGAGTCAGGTAAAGATCCTTCAGTAGGTAAGCTATTCATTTGAAATTTTTGTAGATGGTTAGTACTTTTTCTATCTCATAAAACTGAGATCACTTATGGTACATATGTACAAAATTTTGAGTGAGTGGCCTTTATTCATTAGGTATGGATTCAAAAGCCCCCACTAGCTTCTAAGTTATTTATTTAGTTTTCTTCAATTTATTAGATGAAATATTATCACCTTGATGAAACTAGGACTCCTTTGTATCTTTCTCAGCCCAAGCAAGTAGGTGCTAGAAATAATGCTATTGTTGGAACCATTTAGGTTAGGCCCCTTTCTATTGGTTAAACCTTCTAATGTCCTCTCATCTTTATATATGAATAGGTCCTTTGCATATGTTGTCTCAACATCTTAAAAAATAGGGGGCATCCCAAATGAATATTACATGTTGTATTTCTTGGTAACCAAAGGTATAGAAGAGGTATGACCTAAAAAATTTCTCCTCATTATGAGTCTTCTCAAATTTTGGCTGATTTGTAGACTCATACCCTTCATGATGCATGTAGAGGGTCTCCTTTGAAATATGCTCTTGTTTTTGAGGGATGGTGTATATATCCTTTTTATCCTCCACAAGGATGTTTTTCACCTCCCTTTATGATTCATAATTGGAGGAAGTTCTTAGCTCAAGTTCCACTCAATTTACCTCTTCTATGAAATCACTCATGATTGAGGTAACAAGTTGATCCCAGTTTAAGATTGAATATGGAGACCAAGCATTATATTTTTAGCAAGCCTTGCCTTTAAACAAAGCCATAAAAAACCTAAGGTCACATCTTGATTCATGATGTTTTGCACCTAGAAAATTAAAACCATTTATTGTAGGTGCTCTAATGGGTATGTTGGGCCTTCACCAATATATTTATGCAAAATTTCTAGTGGTGATTCTAGAATTTTTCCCCATGTCAATGGTGGTTCTATAGGTCACAACAAGTTATTTTCTCCCTAGGTAGGGTATTTCTCCAAATATAGGGTAATCATCTTAGACTTAAGGGTATTTTATATTGTTGTGGAGTTTCCAAGTAAATACAACTTCTTGCTTCTAGAAAAGTAGGTAGAGTGAGGCCTTCACCTAAACCTTAGTCTAGTATTTTTTGTAGTGGCTTCTTATGGTATTTATTTTGGAGTAGAGTCACTGGGAGATTAAATAGATGCTTCAACAGGGGAATAATCAAATACCCTCACCAATTCTAAGCCCTACTCCTTGTTGTAATTTTGTGACCAATGATGTGTCGCTAAGGTCCCACTAGGTATGCCATTAAGAAATTGTCATCTCTGATTATCCTTGGTTAGTAGGAGGCCACATATTGCTATACCAGAATTTTGAAATAGGCTTCCATATATATATATATATATCCAAGCAATATCTTACAAAGTTTGTGCCAGGTGTGGGCATTCAAGATTACCCACAAACAAATTAAGAACCAATTTTTATTACAAAAATAAATTAAGGGAAATCTTACAAAATAAGAAAATTGTAAACTTGTCAATCCTTTACAAAGCCAATGCTATCCCTATTTATAGATTACAAGGTTTCTCTCCAAAACTCAGATAGATATTTCTAGGTGGTTATTATTTTTGATGTTGAGGTATGTCTTACCTAATTGTCTATCCCTTTGAGATTCTATGGATTTGAAGTCAGGAATGTCAAATGGTCTTGGGGCCTTGGATGAGTAGCTATCACATTTATTAACATATATCCATTTTTATAATTCCCATCATATAGACATAGAAGATTGCTTCATTTAATGCTCTGGATATTTGAGCTACTTCTATCATGGTTCCCATGTTATTATTGTTCTTTCTCATAGATACAAGGCATTCCTTGAAGAACTCACACCTTATTAGATTGACCTTTATGGCATCAATGTTATATTCTTCAGGAGTTTTACTTGGGGTCACTCAAATTTAGATCTTTAGTACTTTTGTCTCTTGTACCTTTGTCAAAACTTTTGCTCCTTGTATTATATTCATGAATTAGAAAATTTTAGCCTTGAGATATTCTCTGCTTTTGAGATCTAGCCTTTGGTCATTGGTACTTTTTATCAAAGTTTTCTTGCATGCTTGTCTATGATTCAAATCTCCACTTTTTCTTGTCAAGCAAAAGGTGTAGTGATTAATAACTACAATAATAAGCCTACCATAGGATATAAAATACCATGGATTAATTGCTTTATTGAACAAGTATTTTTATTCAAAAGACAATGGTTATGTATACCATGAAGCTCAAGGAGAGAGAACTTGATAAGAGAAAAATATAGTGGAGGACTTTCTAGATATTTTGGAATAGATAAAACTATGGGATAAATTTATGCAAGTTAGTATTGCCTAGAAATAAATGTGGATGTAAGAATATTTATGCAGTGCTATTAATTTTATCAACATATAAAGAGGAGAATATAGAACACTAGGTTGTATCACCAATCACCAATACCAAAAATGCCACGGAAATAAATAAGCATGGAATTTTTTCCAACAATATTATTTTTGGCCATTTTATCTTTGTTCCAACAATATTTCTTAGGTTGATTTTTTCCACTGCAAATATTACATGGATGCAAATACCTACACTTTGTTGTCACATGTCCTGGTTATCTATAATGACTCCAAAAAAATATTTCATCCTTTACATAGGTTTATGCTTTCACAAACATAGTGTCACCAATTTTTGTTTGACCATTATAACCAAGGCCTTAATTATTTGACCTTATGTTTGGATTTATTGGATTCATTATGTGTTGTCCATTCCTTCCTAATCCTTTGCCATTATGTCCCATTATTTTCATTAACTTACAGCCAATACCTTTGGTTTTCATTTCAAGATAGGGTCTTTGTCATGCCCATAATAAAAATAAATAACATAATGATGCTCATACTCATGTATACTTAATGGTGTTATAGTCATATTCCTTCATAGATTCTACTTATTTATTTTGAGATCTTCTTCTCTTGTATATTTATCCCTAATGTCACTTCTTTTTCTTCTTTTCTATTTCTCTTTATATTTATCTACAGTGTCACTTGGAGATGATAGCAAAACAAAATGGAAATTATTACATTATCATCTTCATCATCACTAATGCTAGTAACTTTGGCCAATTGCATCTTTTCTATTTTCATGCTCTTATTTTTGTCTCCACCTTTACTTGTTTTACAAATTATCTTAACATTGCTATCTCTTGCTTCAAATTTATCTCATAATACGTCAAACTTATCTCATAATCTTGAAAATCCTTTTCTTTCTTCAAAAGAGTGTCATTTTATTCTTGTAGGCTCTTAATTTCTTTAACCAAAACCTAGTCTAGCCTCTTCAAATTGGTTATATTATCCTCATTTCCAATATTATCATTGTTTTTAGCTTCTCTATTTACCTATGTCACCAATTTCTCCCTAGTCATTACCAGAGAATTTCTCCCACATCCTAGTGGTAAATATTAGTTTGAAAAAGGTTTTTGTATCTTTTCATTTCCAATTATTATTTTTTTATACTCTCTCTATTTTATTTCTTTCATAATATTTTTTTAAACACCAAAAAATGGTATTTGAAAATATCAATAATTCGGCCCTAGCAATATACACCCTAAAACCCTAATTCTCAACAAATTCCAAACTATTGCAGCTAGAATTCAAAGAAATAAAATAAATTATAAACTCGTATCCAAAAATTCTCTACATATTAACTCCTATATCCCCCCCTACCAAACCATAAATGATCACATCCATGGTCAAAAAAGGTAAAAAATCACTAAGCAACTCAAAGTCCTTAAGATCATTTTATGTGGATATCTTAACCATTGCAACAATATACTAAAATCTACCCCAAATTTACTACCAACAACCATGGCTATAAAATGAGTAAAATTACACATAGACAACAAACTTTGGTGAAAGGTTTTATCAATGAAGTACATCTTCCCTCAATGTTAGAAGTTGATGAAGTGCTATAATTTAAAACAATGTAAATGGGAGAGGTTAGAGAAATAGGTTGTATCACTGATTACCAATACCAAAAAGGCCATGGAAAGAAATAAGCATGGACTTTATCCTTGGATTACCACAAAAACAAAAGAGAAATGATTCAAATTTTATTATTGCTGATAGAATTTTAAAGATGTCACATTTCATACCTTGTAAAATGATGAATGATGCTACTTATATTGCTAAATTTATTCTTAATAAAAATAGTAATATTGCATGGTTTACTAGAAAATTATTGTGTGAGATAGAGATGCTAACATTGTAGATCACTTTTAGCATACTTTATGGAATAATATGGGTAATATTTTGATCTTTAGTTCAACTTATCATCCACAAATGGATGGACAAATCAAATTTGTGAACATAAGCCTTGGAAATTTGCTATGGATAAATCAAAGTTGTGAGATACCATATTAGCACAAATAAAATTTGCATATAATAATTCAATAAAAAGAAGTACAACAAAGATTCCATTAAAAATTGTGTAAGAAATCTATCCAATAGGAGTGATAATTTTTTGAATACAACTAATTTATGGAGAAAAAGTGTAGTAGCGAAGGACATTGTTGGTTATACAAATAATCTACATTGATAAGTAAAAGTTGATTTAGAGAATAATATTATGAGATACAAGAAACATAGTAATCTCAAAACTAGGAAACAAGATTTTTTTTGGAGATAATTACATTATTTGGTACATGCTAATGTACCCCCATGGTATGTATAGTGCAATGTAAATAGAATTTTAGTTTATAGTTTAGGAGAGTGATTTATATTTTAACTTTTATGTAATTAAGTGTGCAAATATAAAATATGAGAAAGTGCACAAGTGTCATGTATTAGGAGTGCATGTAGAAGTACAAGTGTCATGTAAAAAAATGTAATTTTCATAGAGTTAAGTATTCATGTAAGTAGAGAGTCAAGAGTCATGTATACAAGTGGTAATATGAGAAGCAAAAGGACAAATGAGAGTTTTCATATGGAAAGCAATAGTCAAGTACTTGAAGAGTCATCTTGTATTATGGAAACAAGCTCCATGTATTATATCGAAGAGTATCTATAAATATATGACATATTCAAGCATAATTATTAAAGCCTATACGGATATTTTGAGTAACTATATTTTAAGTGTTCTACATATTAGTGCATGAATTATTTTAACATTTTAACATTTATATTTGATGTTATATTGAATGTTATTATTATTTATATTGGCCAACTTATATTTTGATTTCTCTTATATTTAATTCTACTCTATATAAAAGATATTTGGACCTAATATAGTTTGGTTTAAAATCCAATAATGGTAAGCCACTATCATATTCAAATCTACTTCAAGTAGTCTATATTGCTACCATAAAATGAAGTCTTTGATGTGATTGCTATCAATTTTGAATTTACATATTGATATAAATCCTCAGCCATATTATTTCCAATTTAAAGGAAGTGAAGACTAGAAATCCATTCAAAGGCTTAGAGAGTAGATAGAGGAGATAAATATAAGTCGTCATGATTTGTCTACTAAGGTCTATCTATTTGGTTAAAAATATAGTGAACATAAAGACTTAACCAAGAAGAAGATTAAAAGGGCCAAATTTGAAGAAAGCTAGATGTGAGGAGACATTCAAAGTCACCTTGATACTAGTTGGATTCTCTAGAGAAGAGGAGAATCATAATAGTGGTTCAAAATCACCATTGAAGGACAAAAAAAAGTACTTATATATTGAATTGGATGACATGTCCAATAGCTAATAAATTATTTGAGGATGAAAGAATCCTCATATATATTTAAAAAAAAGAGAGTTCATGATCATACATACAAAGATATTACATTCCAAAAAATGTGTTGTATGTTCCAAAATATAAAAGGCTAAGATGCAATATATTCAAAGTATTATTCAAGAAGAATCAAGTATCATTTAGGGGGAGCTAGAGCACTATTCAGAAGAGCAGGACTATACAATGCAAATTATATCACAACATCATAGTAGAAGCACCTCCTGGTGTAGTACCATAGCCAAATATCCTCCTGTTGTAGCATCATATCCAAAGTGTTGCAGCATCATAGTTGAAGGGCCATTACAAATATTTGAATCTTTTTGGTAACACTAGAATAAGAGAAAACTAAAGTGGCATATTCATAGTCATAAAGGAAGAGAAAATTTTTAGGTAAATCAGGGTTATGCATATCGGCTATTTATAGCCAATTGGCTAAAATTAGGATTTTTGAAATTTGGAATTGGCTAATATTTGGGACCCTTGACCAAGGCCCATTAGCCAAAAATTTTTGGGTGCAATTTTTTTTGGGGGGTCGATTCGCCCCAATTTTATAATAATTTGACCATTTTAAGTTTAAATTTCCAACATTACCCCTAATAATAGTTAACCTTCTACATGTGTTTCAATACTATTCACCTGGATTTTGAAACTAATTCATCAAATTTTTATAAATACATTTTGGGGATGACCCCTTATGCATAACTAATGCAGGAGCATCCAGCAGCACTAGTAGCATAGGCATCAAGTTGCGGGAAAGCCACTTCAAAAGAGTCGGCTCAGGAAGCAGAAGAAGAAGGCGGGAAAAATTTTCCTAAGGCAGAAGAAGAGGAACGTCGCGAAATCGCAACAGAAAATTGCAAAGGAGGTGCAATGGGAAAATTGTCACGATTTTGTGACATGTCATGAAATGTCATGAAATCGTGACATGTCGCGAAATTGTGACATGTCACAGAATCGTGACAACAGCAGCGAGGCAAAGGCAGGGATAGAAAAGAGTAGCGAAATTGTGACGTCAAGGCAAGGAGGAGGCAGTGGCAGAAAACTATAGCAAAATTGAGACGTCACGATTTTGCGACATCATGATTTCGTGACGTCGAAGCAGCAACAGGAGGGCGCAGTGGAAGTGTCACGATTTCACGACATGTCACGAAATTGTGACTATCATGAAATCACAACCAGAGTAGGTAGACGGGGGGCAGTCGAAGGTAGAGGTCATGATATCATGACCTGTCATGATATCACAATGAAAATCTGAGCGGAGGGTTGAACGGAAAAACGGTCGCGATATCATGATGTCACGATATCATGACGTCACGATGTCACGATAGAAAACTAAGCAGAGGAGAAGGCGACAAGGAGGTCACGATATCGCGACGTCACGATATCATGACAGAAAGTTGTAATCAGGACGCAAAAGGAAAATGGTCGTGATATCGTGACATGTCGCGATATCATGACCAAAATGGCTAGGAAGCACAGAGGGGCAGAAACGTCGCGATATCGTGACATGTCGCGATATCACGACAGAGAGAGAAAAAGGTGCGGGAGGAGAAAGAGATGGTGGGAATGGCATTTACAAGGACCATTCAGAGATGACATGTGGCACAAGCTAAATTTAAAGCGAGGGATTACCCAGGAGCGTAGAAGACGAAGAGGATGGGCGCGTAGAGAATCTGACGGATTCAGTGGTGACAGGGACCGTGTGGAGAGGGGTCTTTAATCGGGTTGGTGTCCCAATTTTTGTGGATGTTCTTTGTAATTACTCTGGTTGGTGAACCCATTTATGCATGAGTTGATGCTTCAGAGGGTCGGGGCCTCTATAAAAACCTAGTTTTTTGTATTAGTCGGGATGGTGGATCGGGGAATGCACTCGAAGTGTGAGAAGTGTAAAGCTAGGCCGAGAGCTAGCTAATGTAAGCCTACGAGCTATTTGTATATGCATTTTAGATTTAATAGAAGAGAATTTCTAGATTTACGGGTGTGAGGGTGTGTGTGTCCTTCGGTGCACCATCAGTGGTATCAGAGCAAGTGATTTTGAGTGCGTAATAGATCGTTGGACATGAGGCAATTACGCCAGGATCTATGGTAGGGTTCTGAGAGAGAGAGTGAGTTTGGTCTTTAAGTGCGTAAGAAGATTCGTCGAGCGGGAGGTAGTTTACGCCAAGACCTAGTAAAAAAATGCATTTTCGAAGAAGCCAAAACAACAAGGAAGATATGGTGACAGAAGAAGAATTCATAGCCTTGCAAAAATAGTTGAAGGCCCTACAAAAGGAGTGGCTCAGAATAAAGTTGCGGGAGCAAGAGGAGTGGCAAAGAAGGTGGGAAGAAAGAAAGAGAAAGAAAGAAGGTGGAGTGCTTCCGAAGTTGAAGCTAAAGAAGACTGCATGTGAGGAACAGTGCAGTAGTGCCGGGACCTGCCCGAAAGAAGGCACAGATTTTTTTGTGCAAAAGGAGGAGTTGAAGCAGGCTGCAATAGAAGTTTGTAGCAATGAGAGAATCTATCCGATGGAAGATAGAAGTTGTGTGGACCAGGAGAAGGGGTTAGAGCAGTCTGCAGAGGCAGAAGAATGTCTGGAGGTGTTGTAGGAGGTAGCAACCGGACCAAGCAGAAGTGAAGATCACTTCTCCACTTACCCCGGGTGTTTGATGCAGGAGCATCCAGCAGCACCAGCAGCAGAGGCATCAAGTTGCGGGAAAGCCACTTTAGAAGAGTCGGCTCAGGAAGCAGAAGAAGAAGGCAGGAAAAATTTTCCTAAGGCAGAAGAAGAGGAACATCACGATTTTGCGACGTGTCATGAAATCGCGATAGAAAATTGCAAAGGAGGCACAGTGGGAAAATTGTCGCAAAATCATGACATGTTGCGAAATGGTGACATGTCACGGAATCGCGACAATAGCAATGAGGCGAAGGCAGGGACAGAAAAGAGTAGCAAAATCGTGACGTCACGATTTTGTGACATTGCAAAATTGTGACGTCAAGGCAAGGAGGAGGCAGTGGCAGAAAACTATAGCAAAATCTTGATGTCACAAAATTGTGATGTCAGAGCAGCAGCGAGGAGGGCATAGTGGAAGTGTCACGATTTCACGACATGTCATGAAATCATGACTGTCATGAAATCATGACTGTCATGAAATCATGACCAGAGTAGGCAGACAGGGGGCAATCGAAGGCAGAGGTCATGATATCGCAACCTGTCGTGATATCACGATGAAAATTTGAGCGAAGGGTTGAACGGTGAAACGATCACGATATCGCGACGTCGCGATGCCACGACAAAAAACTAAGCAGAGGAGAAGGCGGCGGGGAGGTCACGATATCGCGACGTCACGATATCACGACGTCGCGATATCATGACAAAAAGTTGTAATCAGGATGCAAAAGTAAAATGGTCACGATATCATGACCAAAATGGCCAGGAAGTGCAGAGGGGTAGAAACGTCGTGATATCGTGACATGTCGTGATATCATGACAGAGAGAGAAAAAGGCACGAGAGGAGAAAGAGATGGCAGGAACGACATTTTTGAGGACCGTTCAGAGATGACACGTGGCACAAGCTAAAGTTAAAGCAGGGGATTACCCAAGAGCATGGGAGACAAAGAGGATGGGCGTGCAGAGAATCTGACGGATTCAGTGGTGACAGGGACCGTGTGGAGAGGGGTCTTTAATCGGGTTGGTGTCTCGATTTTTGTGAATGTTCTTTGTAATTACTCGGGTTGGTGAACCCATTTATGCGTGAGTTGATGCTTTAGAGGGTCGGGACCTCTATAAAAACCTAGTTTTTTGTATTAGTCGAGATGGTGGATCGGGGAATGCACTCAGAGTGTGAGAAGTGTAAATCTAGGCCAAGAGCTAGCTAATGTAAGCCTGCGGGATGTTTGTATATGCATTTTAGATTTAATAGAAGAGAATTTCTGGATTTGCAGGTGTGTGAGTGCGTGTGTCCTTCGGTGCACCATCAATAACCCTAAGGTAAATTAAGGTATTAAAATATTTTCATAAGTTCAAATGTTACAAAGAATAATATTGTCATAATTTTGTTATAGTGAAGCAAAACATGTCAAAGCATAGCAGAGTATGATGAATGTTATAAAGTAAGCATTGATTATCTTACACATGCCCTGGCCAAAGTATTTTATGGACCAAAGATAAGATAAGATAAGGAGAGTTACATTTATATTTAGAACATCTAATTTTTAATGAGGTTCTAAGTTAAAAATTATTTTGGAGAATTGGATAACTTAGGAACTTTAAATTTTTAGAGAGAGTTAAACGGTTTTCAACTAAATTCAAATTTATATTAAGATGGGAGTTATAATAATTCAACCTTATTTTGAAATATTGAAACATATTTGATATTTTATTATTTGCAATTAACTATTTCAATATACTTGAATTTTGAAAATTTTGAAAAAATATTAAATTTTGAAGAGATGAGAATTTCTACTCCAAATAGGAAAAATAAAATTAAAGATTTAGAAAATTTGAATATCTAGAAATTTAGAAATTTTGAATTTTAAAATTAAATTATTTGGGAGATAAAAGGTTTTCTACTTTAAATGATTTGAAAATTTTAAAAATTTAAATTTGTAATTTTATTTTTGAAAGAATTTTGAAAAAGGATTATGAAGTTTTTAAGAGTTATGAAATTGCAATTAAAATTTGGAGCAAAAAGGATTTCAACTTCAAAGGAATTCAATCATTGAACTATGAAAGAAAATAAATTGAAGGTCACAATGAAAAATAAAATATTGGAAGTTATAACATATGAAATACATAAATTGATTGGAAAATTTGATGATACACAATATATTACAATGCAATTTATCTATAGAGAAGTAATGAATGAAATTTTTGAAATATATGAATATTATTTACAATCAAATATTGTTGAAGTAATTGACAATTCAAAAGCGGATATTAAAATACCTATTGATATAGGTAGTATAATGTACATGGCATTGCTTTCACTTAAAATTCATAAGAATGAAAATCAAAAGTAAAACCAATTTATTGAAACTCTAAACAAATAAATAAAATAAATAAATATTTATCATGAAACGAGTGAATCATCTAAGAAAGCAGTGTTTTACTCTACATGTAATACTAGCAATCCAATTTCATCAAATTCATAAACTTATTATGATACACTAAGTGAATGTTTAGATGTTACAAAGCAACATCAAGATTGCAAGAAAGAATAAACAAAAGAAGCACATAAACCAAAATTCAAGGACATAGAAGAAGCTCAATTAATCTAATGAACAAGATAACAAAGAACAAAAGTTAGAAGAACTAAAGAAAGAAGATAAAAAAGGGTCTCATACTAAAGATCGTGCACAATACAAGATTACCTAAAAATGTAATAAAAATTAAACCCTAAAATACAAGGAATAACTATTATACTATTTCTATTTTTATAACATGAATTATCTAAAAAATCTTCCGGTACCTTCGCCCACCCACACTCAATTTCATCAATAATTAAATTTAAGAGAATAATAAAAATCATACCAATATAAAAATTATTAAAATAATTTTAAAATCCTAATTACTATGTTCTTAGTTTTTCATTTAAATTTTACTTTATTTAATGTGCATGGCACTTAAAGCATATTTTAATAATATCTAAACATGCTACTATCCTGGGGGACATCGTAATAGTTTAGGGTTTTGCTCTTCTTCGAGAAGTCCAAGGTTCAAATTGTGACATGTGTGGTTGTGTTACTCCCCTATTGATAAGCATAGCTCTTGGCCTTACAATGGCATGTGTGTGGTTGTGTGTTTCTCCTTGATAAGTGTAGCTTTCGACCTTAAGAGGGGTCATGGATGGGAGGGGGCTAATCAGCCCTATGTGTCGGTCATAGGGGTTTATTACAATACCCAAATCCAAAAAAATCTAAACATGCTACTTCTATTTTTTAAATTTAATTCATGTAACATCTTAATTTAAATATTTATTATATCTAAAAATATAATTGTATTTTTTTGGCTGAAAGTGACATTATATTATCTTTAAAAAATAATAAGGTTACATTGTTTTCTAAAAATGTAGGTGGTATGAAAGCACACCCTGCAAAATCCATATCAAATACTCAACCTAGAAACAAACAAGCGTTTGGGAATTAACTACTAAAAACTATAGAGAAAAATGAAAACCAGAATAATTGATACAAAAAACCAGAATACCAAGAACCATCAAAGTTGTTGGCACTTAACTATCATTAGATCCTAAATATTTCATCTAATAAAATATCATCACTATCAAAATATTTCAAAGCCATAAAAATATTGAAGGAATCTGGATTAGGATTAGGCCTATAGCTCCCCAATTGAATTTTTGAGAGGTGCAACCTTTTTTTGTATAAATTCCGTTATTTGCATCTCTCCGTGTAGACTATAGGAACATTGAGAGATTATTGGAAGATAGGATCAATGGCCTTGTTCACTATTTTGAAGCTATTTTACTGATAATTTCCACTAATGGAGGACTAGCAACTGCTTAGTCTTTCACATGCTCTATAGTCTTCAAATTTGGTGTCACAACTATCATTATTGTTGTCTTAGGTTATGGGATCTTAAAATCCTTTTTATGCACTTCAATAGTGGTCCAAAAACTCTCATTGCATTGGGGGGTCACACTAGCTATCTTAGGGGATTATTTACTCTTATTTTAGGGTAGGAGAGTACGATCCTTGATCTTATGGTCAAAAAATTGAAATAAAAAATAACTGTTTGGTAGGTAAAATATGCAACTCATTTGATGAATAATATTGGCACTAATCTAAATCTCAATGCCATCCTTGAGGTCTCTAGCTAGATCCACTTCAACACAAACTCTCTTATGAGGATGCATGCAAAGAATCTTATCCAAATCAAACAAGATAACACAACCCAGTGTAGCTGCTATATGATTCGAAAAGAGCCTTAAGCGAGGGGAAGGCTGGGAAGCTCAACCCATATCAAAACCTTGGCGGTTCACTATTTTGAAACTAAAAATCATGATACCATAGGGAGAAAACCAATAGGAAATTCCTCATAAATCAAGGCTCTTGTTCATAAACCACCTTAACTTGTGCTAATTTTGCAAAATGAAACAAAAAAAAACCTTTGTCAATTTTTGGATGAACTCATGCTTGAATCCATGAGGAGCCCAAGTAAATTTCACCCAAGCCCATAGGGTGGATTCATTTAGGATATGGATGAAAATGCAACCTCCTAAAGTAAACAATTCTAGTCACTTGCATGCATTGTAGAACTTCATCATGGTAAAAACCACATCAAAAGAAGAAGAGTTGCTAGAACCCTCTTAAATATAAAATTTTAGGCCATTTAAAAGGAATCCTTCTCATATACCTTATTACAAGTATTACCAACATCTCTTGTTTCCCTACCTAAGTTGATGGTCATGAAATACCCCATGGAAAGAACAGAGCATGCTACACAATCCCTACTCAAAACTATGTGGAAAAACCCTAGTAGGACAAAATCCTAGAAGAACTAAAACCATGTTGAATAATATAATTTTTATTTTTAATAGAAAGGTCTTTAAATTTCCTTTCTCACTTTATTTTATTTAATTTATAATTATTTATATAAATGAGTTCTACAAAATATTCAAATTAATAAACTTCACAATAAAAACAATAAACAATTATAACTAAATAATATATAATTAAACTTAAAAATTTAGAAAGAATAAAATGTAATTTAAAAGGTTGATTTCAAGTGTTTGCATGTGTGAAAGATTTGTATTTATTTATTTAGGATTTGTTTAATGTGAGAAACCCTTACAACCTATGTTTAAGGGTTGGGCATCCCATCCCACCATGACCTATCATAAGAGGGAGAGTTATCAATAGGGAATTTAACACACATTCCCTCCACAAACATGTCCTGGTTAAAAATTTGGACATATTGAAGAAGAGACAAAGCCTAAAACTGTCTCTTCTTTCCATTACCTCTTCAAGTTGAGAGCTATGTTTATCAATAAGAAATTTAACACACACCCACCCCCTTTCACCCACGCTGCGGTAGCCAAAACCTGAACCGTTACCTTATCTTGTATTTCTAAATTTTATTTAAGATTTAAACATTAAAATATTAAAAAAAAATGTTTTATAATATTTTATTTGTATGATAATTATTTTAATTTTATATTTAATTTATTTCAAATTTTATAAAGTTAATTTAATATTTAGTGGGATTTAAGAAGAGAAAGTAAATTATAATGGTTGTCTGTTTTTAATAAACACAAACATGTTGACTCTTTTTTAAATAATTTATTTATTGATTATTCTTATAATATTTGTAATATGTGGCTTTCACTTATGATGAAATAATTCCTATATTTAACAAATTAAAAACACAATGAATTAATTTTTTTTTTTATATTTATAATATTTTAAATATAAATTTTCTTATTTAAAAATTATATATATTAAAATAAGATTATTTATAAGTTGAGATAAGAATATTTTAACTAATAAGAACATTTTCTTGTTTTTCAAATTTCCAATAAACTTTCATAACTCTAAGATTAAAGATCCTAAGAACTAACTACTTTTGGTTACAACATTAAAAAGGAGATAAACATTACCTATTTTTAACTTTCCAACAAAATTTCATAACTCTAAAACAGAAGATCCTAAGAACTAATCACTTTTGGTTGCAACACTAAAAGGAGATCTGCATTGAAATATTCTAAATTATATGTATGCTATAGCTATCTAAATCAACCAAACAATGGATGCTCTTGAAAAAACACAAAAAACTATATCAACATTTCAAAGAGTTAATAAATACATGCTCTTGAAAAAGCACAAAAAACTATATTAAAAATGCTCTTCATAGCTACTAAAAATATCAACATCTCAAAGAGTTAATAAATGCTTTCCATAGTCATAATCAAAGGCTAGATTCTCAAATATTGGTAGGAGCTTTGGATTGCATGAGAAACTTTGTTTTGAAGACATGAAGGTTGAGAATTCTTGTCACCAAAATAAAGGTATTGTGGAGGGAATTTGATGATGTGATTCTAGTTTATATGAATAGAGATCTAAATAAAGTGGTAAACTTCCTGACTAAGGTGGGCACTCAGAAGGAGGTAGAGGTTCAATGAAACAGTGACATGACTATTAAGGATGAGAGAATTAGGCAAGTTGTTGAGCAAATCTAATATTTATCTAATTTCAATATATGGTTTAGGATATTTGGCTCCAATACAAATCTTAAAAATATGGTTTAGAAGATTTGCTAATGCTAAGAGTCTCATCCCAACTTATAAATGATCATTGTTTTAATATAAAAAATTTAAATTCTTTTTCAAAATATAAATAATATCCTATAAAAAAAAATTCATCTCATAATATAATAAACTTTCAAACTTCTTTAGCTTAAATATTTTATATATAGTGCCACAAAACTCTGTGAAGGGATGAACGCCTAGGGTTCAAATCTCGAGTTTTACTGGACTAAATGCTTGTTCTTTTGTCCAAGGTTCAAATCTTGGGTCTCACCGGACTAAATGCTTGTTCCTTTCCTAGTGCTTTGAGGGCTTAAAAAGTTTAAAATAATTGTGGCAGGATAGTTATAAGGACAGACTATGTGAAGTATTGTGTGATGGCTTCCAGGATAGACAATGCAGAAGTGCAGAATGCTATGATGACTATAAAAAGGAGAACAAAACACCATCACCATTGTGGTAGCTACCAATTTCAACCTGTAAAATTATATATATAAATAAATAAATGTAGGTAAATAAAAACATGGAAAGAAATATAAACGCATAGCAAACTATCTGAAAATTCAGCATAAAAGACAAGAACTTCCACTTAATGGTTGTCTAAGAAGGTTATGCTCTTCAGAAAACCGCCCAATTAAGTGCAAATGGAAAACAGTTACCATCTAAGCGTATACAAAGAAAAAGAAGATAGTTACCATCTAAGCGTATGCCGATGCATTTACTAAATACAAAGAAAAATAAGACATGGATAAGCTTGAGCACTGGAGAGAAGCCCTTAAGTCTGCTTTGCTCATTTCTTACATTCAATTCAGCAACCATAACTGGCCAGCTTTCTTCTGTGTGGTTGATCTATAATAGCTACCAAGCTGATCTATAATAGCTACCAAGTTGACTCGATCTTAGACCACAATTAGAAACCTTCCAAACCTATTCCTTTTGAAACCAAATAGAGCATCAAAAACCCATTTAAAAGTGCACCCAAATTTGAACCTCGTCACCCATGAAACCCACAGACCTCTTTGCATAACATCAGCTCACTCTTAAATAAAAACATTGTCAAAACACAGGCGCCTTACTCAAATGCCTCTCAACACCAACACCATCACTCTCACCAAAAGTGCAAACTTCAAATGACAAAGAAAACAAGAAACACAGGTCTTTTCAATGGAATACGAATTGTGTGAAGCCATGGGACTTAGCAAAAATCATTCTTTGAATTCGAAAGCAAAGGTTTCCTTTTGATTATGCGGATGACTTGCAATCCTACAAATGTCAATATAAATAAATATTTAAAGTTTTTCTAGGCAGTGGGTCTTTGATATGTGAGATCTCCATCCACGCCATGGCCAAAGAGGAATCCAAACCTTCAGCGGGACTCTCGGCAAAGATAAATTCTGGACGTCTAATTAAAATTAGATACGAGGAGTCTCTTCTATAAGGTATGGGCGTATAAAATATTAGAAATATTAATCGTTATCTCACGCCTCCGCCAAACTGCGCTTCGAACTTGGGCGAAACCAGACTGCGCTCCGAACATGGGCGAAGTCGGACTGCGCTCGCGCAGTCGGGGATCCCGGCAAAATTTTTGACTTGACGTCGCACGTGCCTTCTGACAGATGTGATGTCTGACAAATCCGATCGCCGCAGAAGTTAATGCCAATTATGCGATTGATCAAAAACCCTAGTTCAGAGTCTGTCAGAACCTGTCAGAGGATAACCTCTATCTTCCTCTCCCCACGGCTATATAAGGTAATTCGGGTCTTCGGATAGATAGAGGAGAGTGGGGGAAATTTGAGGAAACAGACAAGAGAAAAGAAGTCTTTCGCAGACCAGCAGATGAGATCGCTTCAGTAAGCAGTGTAGCTCATCTGTTTAATGTTCGAGCAGCAGACTCGACATTTGTTTTCTCTTTCAGTTTATCTTGCAGCTTTAGTCTGTAGATGTTAATATTTCCTTAGTTGAGGACTTTTGTAACCCTCATCTTATAATAATAAAATTTGTTGTTGTTTAAGGCATCTATAGGGTTTGTGGTTATCTTTGTCGGCACAGATATGTTGTTTTATGTAAAATTGCCTCAGAGCGTTTTATTTCGTGTTCTATAAGTTTGAGCTCATATCTGAAACATTGCATTTAGATTCGGTGTTTCTTTCCTCACATACAGTTCTTGCCAAGCCAAGGAAACTGTCGCGGCAACCGCGCAAGCCATTGGACAACAAAATATTCACAAGGCAAAAATTTGCCTAAGTCTGGAACCATCCACCCAACTATGCAACGAAGTCAGACTTCGTTGCCTTTGACCAGTGCAGTCGGGCATTGACCTGTCGCTCCCCGACTCAACACTTTTTTTCATGCGTAGCCCGATTGCGCACATTTTTCATGCGCAACCCGACTGTGCACATTACTCCATGCACAACCCGACTGCGCAAGTTTTACTTGCATAGCCTGATTGCACAAATTTTGGGAGCATAGCCCGATTGCACAAATTTTGGGAGCGCAACCCGATTTCAGCTGTGCAGCCCGACTTTGGGCCCTCCCTTTGCCTTGTGCTCCCAATCCTGACGACGACAAAAAAATTAAAATTAAAACTTTAAATTGGTATCAAAGCCACTGATCCCTTGCGGCGGAGATCGAAGTAGAATGGCTTCCAGTAGCAACAACTTGCAGTTGCAGATCCCACGCTTCAACGGGAAGAATTATGATTACTAGAGCATCCAGATGAAGATCTTGTTTGGATCTTAGGAGCTGTGGGAGTTAGTCAAGCACAACTACCCAGAACCGACAGATGCAGCAGCACTGGCCGCCCTCTCTCAAGCAGACAAGGACCTATTGAAAGAGAACACAAAGAAGGACCAGAAGGTCCTCTTGTACATCATGCAAGTGATCGAGGAGTCCATATTCTGACAAATCGCATCAGCCACCAAGGTGAAGCAAGGCTAGGAGATTCTGGCCAGCTCATACTAGGACACCAATAAGGTAAAGTTGGTGAAGCTACAGTTGCTCAAGAGGGAGTTTGAAAATCTGCAGATGAGTGAGTTTGAGTCCATGAGTGATTTCTTCACCCGGACGATGGACATTATCAACCAGATGTGGTTGAATGGAGAAATCGTGTAGAGCTAGAGAATCGTGGAGAAGATTCTCAAAAGTCTACCTCCCAAGTTTGACTCGGTTATGATAGCAATCGAAGAGTCGAAGGATCTGAAAACCCTCTCAATAGACGAGCTCATGGGTTCATTGCAAACACATGAACAGAGGCTGAGTCGTTCATCTCAGACCTCTCTAGAGTAATCATTCAAGGCTCAAGTCTCATTCCGAGATAGCGATAGACAAGATTCCCACCATGGTGCCTCTAGTTCTCACGGAGGAAGAGGCAGAGGCAGGCATGGAAAATGCAACAAGCAAGAAGGACGGTCAAACCCTAGCGAAGGAGAGACCAACTATAATTTCCATCAACAAGGTGGAAGAGGCAGTTCAAAAAAATAGCAAGCTAGATCTAGTCATAAGAAGGACATGTCAAAGTTCTAATGTTATTTCTGCAAGAAGTTCGTCCATTACATCTCACAGTGCAGAAAATGGATGGCCAAGGAGAACCATCAGCAAGCCCATTACATAGATGAAATTGAAAATGTGGTAGAAGGAAACGTGTTGTTGACTTGCAACATTGAGGAGGAGTGCCAAAAAATATCTGGTATTTAGACAGTGGGTGCAACAACCACATGAGGGGGAACAAGGAGATGTTTTCCCAATTGGATGAAACAATCCAGTCTGAGGTGAATATGGGGAACAACAACAAGGTTCCTGTAATGGGGAAATGAAATTTCCTCATCTGCATTAGGCATGACAAACGAAAACAAATTTGTGACATCTACTATGTGCCTAGGCTGAAGCATAACCTGTTGAGCATTGGAAAACTCGTGCAAAAGGGACATACGATTCAGTTCAAAGACGGAGCTTACACCATCAGATACAAGTCACATGGGCGGATTGCTATAGTGTCCATGACGAAGAATAAAATGTTTCTATTGTAGATTCAAAACAAATAATTGATGTCTCTAAGTGCAGTTGTGAAAGATGGTACTTGGATGTGGCATCTCAAATTTGGTCACCTGAACTTCAGTGGCCTGAATCAACTACATAAGAAGAAGATGGTGAAGGGTTTACCCCTGATAGAGTAGCAAAATCAAGTTTGTGAGGGCTACTTAGTCAAAAAACAACATAGGGATTCGTTTCCTTTCGATTAGTCTTGGAGAGCATCATAGCCACTAGAGCTGGTGCACTCAAACATTTGCGGTTCGATGCAAACCAGCACATTTACCGATAACAAATACTTCTTAATGTTCATAGATGACTTTAGTCAGAAGATGTGGATCTATGCCATCAAGCTGAAGTCAGAAGCATTTTCCAGATTCAAGGAGTTCAAGGCTCTAGTGGAGAAACAGAGCGAATATCAGATCAAGACTCTCAGGATAGATGGCAGAGGTGAATACATCTCCAATGAATTCCATAACTACTGCAAGAAGCACGGAATTCAAAGGCAGTTTATTGCTAGATACATGCCATAACAGAACGACATAGCTGAGAGGAAGAATCAGACCATCATGGAGATGGTATGAAGCATGATGAAGGCAAAGGAATTACCGCATAAATTTTGGATAGAGGCTGTAACATGTGTAGTCTACCTGCTGAACAAATGTCCCACAAAAAGCATGAAGGATAAAATCCCTCAGGAGGCCTAGAGCGGTGTGAAGCCAAGTGTGGCTCACTTACGTGTGTTTGGGTGCATTGCATATGCATATGTTCCAGAAGAGAAGCGACAAAAGTTGGATGATAGAGCTAAGAAGTGTATTTTCACAAGGTATAGTGAGCAGGCGAAGGCATATAGGTTGTACAACCCTATGACGAAGAAGCTTATCATCAGTCGTGATGTGAAGTTTCTAGAAGATGAAGCTTGGAACTGGAAGTTGAATACTGGCCAATCAGAGCCAGTAGTAGTAGAGTCTGTTGACTTGGAAGAAGGAAGTGTGCAGCCACCTGCAACCTCTAGCAACAGTAGTGGTGCCAGTAGTAGCACAACCACTCCATCTTGATTGCCTCCAGATGCAATTATAATTCAGAACCTGGTGATCCTAGCGAAGACAAGGATCTTGCAAGAAATCTATGATGCAACCCAAACCCATGTAGATGAAGAGTACTCTGACATTGCATTCTTTACTAAAGTTGATCCAGTAGATTTTGAAGATGCAAGTCAGAATTAGAAGTGGGTGCAAGTGATGGACGAGGAGATTAAAGCCATTGAAAAGAATGATACATGGCAACTAACAAATCTTCCAGTAGGGAAGAAGACCATTGGGGTCAAGTGGGTGTATAAGACAAAGTTCAATACCCAAGGAGACGTTGACAAGCATAAGGACAGACTAGTGGCAAAGGGCTACAAGAAAAATTTAGGCATCGATTACCATGAGGTTTATGCGCCTGTAGCCCGACTTGACACAGTTAGGATGATCCTCGCATTGGCAACCCAACAAGGTTGGAAGATGTACCAGATGGATGTCAAGTCAGCCTTCCTCAACAGAGTGTTGGAGGAGTAGGTCTACATAGACCAGCCACCAAGTTACAAAATTGAAGGCCAGGAGGGCAAAGTCCTGAAGCTGAAGAAAGCCCTGTACGGTTTTAAGCAGGCACCCCGAGCTTGGTACAGCTGGATTGATAGTTATTTTTAACAAAATGGGTTTGTAAAATGCCCATATGAGCACACCCTATACATGAACACAAATTATGTAGGTGAGCTCATAATCACCTGCCTGTATGTGGATGATTTAATTTACACTAGAAACAACATAACACTGTTTGCCCAGTTTAGAACAGCCATGAAGAAGGAGTTTGAGATGACAGACTTAGAGCTAATGAAGTATTTTCTCAGCATTGAAGTTGACCAATCGACAGGTGGCATATTCATTTATCAGGGCAAGTATGTGAAGGATGTCCTGAAGCGGTTCAATATGGAGGACAGTAAACCCGCCATCACAAATTTAGCCACATGTTTGAAGCTGAGCAAGCTAGATTCAGGGAGGAATGTAGATCCAACACTGTTCAAGAGGCTAGTTGGCAGTTTGATGTATTTGACTGCAACTCGGCTAGATCTAATGTTCGAAGTCAGTTCGATTAGCCATTTTATGGAGACTCTAAAGGACATGCACTGGCAAGCAGGCAAGAGAATCTTGCGCTATGTCAACAGGACACGGAACAATGGCCTATTCTACGCCAGACAAGCCCAGTTGGAATTGGTGGGCTTCAAAAACAGTGATTCGGCTGGTAGCACCGACGATCGAAAGAGCACCTCCGAGTATGCTTTCCATATCGGATCAGGGGCAGTCTCATGGGCGTATAAGAAGCAACTCATCATTGCGTTGTCCATAGTTGAAGCAGAATATGTTGCTGCCACGTCAGCCACATGCCAGGCAGTTTGGCTGCGAAGAGTTCTAAGTGAACTGAACTATCCTTCGGAAGGCGCGATCATAATTTTTTGTGATAACAATTTGGCCATCGCACTTTCAAAGGATCCTATGTTCCATGGTCGGACGAAGCACATAGATATTTGTTATCACTTCATCAGAAAGTTGGTGAAGTCCGAAGAAATTCAACTGCAATTTTGCAGATCCAAGGAGCAGTTGGTAGATATTTTCACAAAGCCTTTGAAGGAGGAAGACTTTAGCAGATTGCGTGAGTAGCTTGGAGTCAAAGTGCTCGTGAAATCAAGCTTAAATGAGGGTGTTAGAAATATTAATCCTGATCTCATGCTTCCGCCAAACTGTGCTCCGAACTTGGGCGAAGCCAGACTGTGCTCCGAACTTGGGTGAAGTCGAACTGCCCTCACGCAGTCGGGGATCCCAATTTTTTTTTGACTTGATTTTGCACGTGCCTTCTGACAGATGTGATGTCTGACAGATTCGATCATCGTAGAAGTTAATGCCAATTCGACGATTGGTCAAAAACCCTAGTTCAGGGTCTGTCAGAACCTATAAGAGGATAACCTTTATCTTCCTCTCCCCACGGCTATATAAGGCAGTTCGGGTCTTTAGACAGATAGAGGAGAGTGGGGGAAATTTGGGGAAATAGACAAGAGAAAAGAAGTCTTTCGTAGACTAGCAGACGAGATCGCTGCAGTGAGTAGTGTAGCTCATCTGTTTAATGTCCGAGCAGCAGACTCGACATTTGTTTTCCCTTTCAGTTTATCCTGCAACTTTATTCTACAAATGTTAATATTTCCTCAGTTGAGGACTTTTGTAACCCTCATCTTATAAGAATAAAATTCACTGTTGTTTAAGGCATCTGTAGGGTTTGCGGTTATCTTTGTCGGCACAAATATGTTGTTGTCTGTACAATTGCCTCAGAGCGTTTTCTTTCGCATTCTATAAGTTTGAGCTCAGATCTAAAACATTGCATTCAGATTCGGTGTTTCTCTCCTCCCATACAGTTCTTGCCAAGCCAAGGAAACCGTCGCGGCAGCCGCGCAAGCCTCCGGACAGCAAAAGATTCGCAAGGCAAAAATTTGCCTAAGTCTAGAGCTGTCCACCCGACTGCGCAGCAAAGTCGAACTTCGCTGCCTTTGACCAGCGCAGTCGGGCGTTGACCAACCGCTCCCCGACTTAGCACTTTTTTCCGTGTGCAGCCCGATTGCGCACATTTTTCGTGCGCAACCTGACTGTGCACATTACTCCGTGCGCAACCCGACTGCGCAAATTTTACTTGTGCAGCCCGATTGCGCAAATTTCGGAAGCGCAGCCCGATTGCGCAAATTTCGGAAGCGCAGCCCGATTGCGCAATAGTCGGGAGCGCAGCCCGACTTCGGGCCCTCCCTTCGCCTTGCGCTCCCGATCTCGACGACGAAAAAAAAAAAAATTAAAACTTCATAAAAAAGGGGGACTCGTGGAATGTCGAAAGGGTACATGGCGTTCCCCAAGTTGTGTGTCATACGGAAGTCAGGCTAAACGTTGTCACTCGCGGCAATTTGTTTTCCTGTGGGTAGGCTGGACATATGCTTGACTGGCAGAAACCAACGGCTTCAACTAGATGAGTCTAATTCCATTTTTGACCTAAAGTCAAATTTTTAGGCTTCCGATGGCGAGGTTTTGAAATTCCTATTACACGTCAAACCGTTGCAATCCAACCTATAAAATCTCACCTCCTGTTTACTATTATTAAGCTGACGAGCACTATTGAAGATGAGTTTCAAGTGACTTCCACGGTTCGATCCAATTCATTAAGAGAGGAATTGATTTGCACACTGGTTTTAATTTGTAATCTTTCACATCTAAACATTGCAGAACAGAAAATAAACAGAAAGTAATACAATCGTTTCTGACGGGATTGGGCGCTGCGATACACAGCTGTGTCTGAGTTTATGGACATTGCATTATCAAAGTTCTCTAGTCGCTTAATGTGCTCAATGTCCAATGTAACAATTGAAGCTAGTGAAGAAATCCCTTGTCTTGTAGACTGGCTACTGTGTCTGCGAGGGACTTTTTCATTGGTGTGAAAGAAAAGCCAAGGTCCTTTATCTTCTGATTAGAGAATTTGTATGGTTCTTTTCTTGGATTTTTCTGGTCCGAACACCTGCAGCAGTGGTTATAACATTGGTTAGGAATAGATTACGTGAAGATTGTATTTATTCTTAATATTGCGAAGGACTCATTAATAGTCGAAAAATACACAATATGGTTTCACTTTACGTACACGAGAGGAAGTGGATATTGTGGGAAGAGTTGTGCAAGAAGAGCGACCAGTTCTCCTCGGTGCATGTTGCTTTCTGCACACAGATACCGCCCAGAAGCGGAAGGAGTTTTATAGACTAATATGTGAGCCAACGCCACATCCCTCACATCCACATATGCCTGAGTTAAGTTTGCGTATGTCTTCGCTGAGCCTTCACATGTTTAACCCATGAAACATCAAATGAGTATATTTCATGATGCAAGAAGAAATGAAAGTTTTAGTAATTTTAGCGAGATGAATAAAAATATTAAACGATGATTAATCACGTTATACCTGTCAAGTATTTCATGATGTGAGCCGTGCTGGCGTTGATGGAGGCCTGCAACAAAGGACCTAAAACAAGACATGGATTTAT
This sequence comes from Wollemia nobilis, assembly GCA_028583015.1. NCBI lineage: Eukaryota > Viridiplantae > Streptophyta > Pinopsida > Araucariales > Araucariaceae > Wollemia > Wollemia nobilis. The sequence continues at coordinate 634,355 of JAQPPZ010003370.1, read as the reverse complement.
AACCACCATATCCAAATTCTTTTCCTCTGCCCGCGTCCACGCGGCTTTCTCCGCCTTGTTTATTTTTGTTGCTAATGACGCTCAGTTATTTGAGCTTATAACTTACGGGGTCGTCTGTTAGCAGGCAGGCCATGTGGAAGACACCATCACACCCTCCAATAACTGCGATCAGACTCTGGTAATCAAGAATATCAGCTTGTACAAGGCAAAGCCTGTCTTTGGCTCCTTCCATGGATCTCAAATGGTCATACTTGCCATCATCTGCAATTGTGAAATACAACGACACATCAATAAACTTGAATGACTCTTACCAAATGAATATATGAATGATATAATATGAGACGTGCTGACCAAGATTACGGACAGCCCCTTTGACGGTATAACCTCTGTTTAACAACATCTTAACGAGCCAAGAGGCAATGAATGCTCCAGCCCCTGTCACACAAACTGTCTGCTGTCTCATTTCTGCTCTCTCGTCTCTTCCACTACAAGTTCACAGGGAAGCTTTGGAAACGTAATGAAAACGAAAAGAGAAGGACGGAGCAGCCAAACCAATAATAGGACAAAGCAATTGGCCGTGCAGAAGAGTGGATTGTGAAAACCTGCGGTCTGCGTTTTATAAGCAGAAAAGAAGATACTCTGCGCAGTCATATCAATACGTCGAAGGCTCCAGGAACTGAATCCTGTCGAACGCCGACCAAGAGATTCTCATTTCTTGTGTAATACGTATGGTAAAAGGAATTTGGTGCACCTTCCGCGTTGACAAGATTCCTTTATCTCGCGATCTTGAGCTTGTGTTCCCATTCCGTTGACATCTTCAGGATGAGTTTCACACCATAACCCTTTGCGTCCGTAAGTCTCTACATAGAGAGATTGAATTAGCATATCACATCTTTAGGATGAGTTTTTAGGCTTTGGTTTTAGTTGTGCACCGTCACATCTGAACAGAATCTACATAGAGCCTTATTTTCCATTATTAATTTGCTCCATGACTTATTCCAATGTGAATAATAGTCATCGCTTTGCCTACCATGAAAAACAACTTTGGAAACATCATTTCTTTCACCTGTAAAGTAGCCAACCACTTTACATAAATAAATCCAGAATGCTCCAGGAACGTGTATTACTGATAATAGCAGCTTGACTAATGCCTGGAATTTTTATAATAAAAAATTAAGGATTTGTTTTAAGTTTCTATCAAGCATCTTTGAACTGACCCTCGTAAACCTTGTTTTCTACCAACAAGTTGATGGATACCACTAATAAATAAATAAGATACCATTAATAAACAAATATTTATTAATTATATATATATATATATATATATATATATATATATATATACACGAAGTTAAATTGCATTTGTGCAACTTGCTAACCCAACCAACATTGGCGCGGGGTATTATGTTGTTTTAGTGAAGTTATAAAAAATATAATAAATATTTATTATTAATAATAAGTTAGGTCAAGTAAAATAAAGGCTTACGAGAGCAATAAGACCATCTAGGGGCACATAAATATTCTTATGTCAAGGGTAGTGAGTCTTACTTTCCATCTAATATGAGTAAAAATGAGATCCCATTTATGAGTAAAAACGAGGTCCCATTTAAAAGAATGCAATATTACACAGACAAGAAAAATTAAAAAAAAATTTAGAGGGCACTCCCCTTTCAATTATATATATATCAACCAGTATTGTATACATATTTACAAAGAAGTTTGCATTATTATTTTTAGAATGAAATATTTAAAAATCATTGGTAATATATTTTTAAAATGAAATATTTAAAAAAGATTGATAATATAGTCAAAACATAGATTGCGTCGTTATTTATTTTTTAAATTGTATACATATTTATCACCTATCTTTATTAGATGGAAAACATATAATGAATAGTCAACCCAATGTACCCTCTAGGTATATATCCTCTTTTAATTCAATCATATCTTTCATCCACATATACTATATTATTGGAAGACTCTAAATACTGTACATCATTTTATTTCTTATGACTTGAATGTCAATCTAGGTTATAATTTTTTTAGAATACTTTTCTTAGATCCTCTAATTTTATAGACTCTTAGTTATCCTTTTCTTATTAGAATATGTATAAATTGAAATGGAATTTTTTGAGCATGCATTAGTAACATTCATTCTATTTATCTTTTTGGTATATTTTTTCTTATTAGAATATGTATAAATTTAAATGGAATTTTTTTAAGCATGTATTAATAAACATTCATTCTAGATATAATTTACTTAAGGTTGTTATTTATCTTTTATACATCCAATATTAAATATATAATACAAAACTTTTAAAGTATGAATGAACTATTAAACAATAAGCACTTGAATTTTTTAGGCTATTGATTCTCATTTATATTTTATACATATAATATTAAATACCTAATATAAAACTTTTAAAGTATAGATGAACTATTGAAAAATGAGCCCTTGAGTTTTTTGGCCATTGATTCTCATTTATATTAATTTAAACATTTTTAACATAACATGCATTTAAATTTTGACAAAAATATTAAAAAACTAATTAAAACATTCTTAACATTTTTATTATATTTTTAATAGTTTATTTTTAATCATATATGAAGTAGAATATTAAAATACATTTAAAAATAGTGAATAGTGAGTAGTAAGACACATTACAATAATCGTAAATAAAACTTTAAATAAGATTTTTTTTTCTAAAATTTAGATAACCAAGATGTCTAACAAACATGTTTTTTTTTTATTTTGATAAATATTTTTTCTAATAAATACTTAAAATATAAAGTGGTGAAATTTTTTTATCTTTTTACATGTCAATATTTTTAGTATTAAAATTTAAATTTATGAATTTTTGAGGTATAATATAATATCATCATTCTTTATGATTCTTGTTTTATTTATTAATTTAATATAGTTTTTTCTAAAGGGTATATTCTTTTAAAGGATAATGTTAAATCTATCAACATTACAATAATGATAAAGAAAACATTAAATAATATATTTTTCTCTAAAATTTAGATAACCTAAGATGTCTAACAAACATGTTTTTTTTAATTTTTATAAATATTTTTTTTAATAAATACTTAAACTATAAAGTGGTGAAAATTTTATTTTTTTATATATCAACATTTTTTAGTATTAAAACTTAAATTTATGAATTTTTTGAATCATAAGATAATAGAAACACATCATTATTTATGATTCTTTTTTTATTTATTAATTTAACATATGTTTTTTGAAAGGGTATATTTTTTTAGAGGAGAATGCTAAATATATCAAGTACCCTATCAAACCAAAGAATATTGAAGAAACTATAATAGTTAAGGTATGGAATTTGAAACCCATTAGTGGTGGAGAGGTAAATGATGAGGTTAGAATTGATGAAAAGTGGTAACCACCCTAATATGAATGGTTGAATTTAAATTTTAATGGGGCATCCAAAGGTAACCTAGGTAAGGTCAGAGTAGGAGCAATTTTGAGGGATAATTAGTGTAAATTGGTAGGGGTAGCCTGCAAGTTTTTGGGAATTAATACTAGTCATAAAGTTGAATTTAATGCTTTACATCTACCTGCAAATCTAGCTAAGGATCTAGGTGCTAAAAAGGTTCTCTTTAAAGGAGATTCCTTGAATATCATCAATCTTTTGAAAAATGAGAGAGAAGCTAATTGGAAAATTGATTACATTGTGCAAGATATTAGGGAGATTGTAAAGAATTTTGAAGAATTTGATTTTGTGCATGTCTTAAGATAAGGTAACAAACTAGTAAACTAGTTGGTAAATTCATGAGGACTTATAAAAGTTCACGAGGAAGGACTACAACTAATTAGGGTCCAATATGGATACTTTTTGTCTTGCATCTAGGGGATTTTTGGCTACTTTTCCTTGGCAGTTATGCATTTAATGGGCTAAATTTGTGTTGTAAAAGGGTTCGGGCCCTTTTAAAATATTTTTTTTACCCTAATAAAAAAAATCTAATTTAAAAATTTTAAAAATATTTTAAATTTTAAACTATTAAAAAGTTAATATTTTTAAAATTTAAATAATAAAATTTAACTATTGAGACAATTATAACCTAAAAATATTAGTTTTTAATATATTTATAAAACATTCAAAATTTTTGAAAAGGATAACTTATGTAACGAGGCTTATTCGATTGAACCAATGCACATGCCTAGTCGAATCTTAAAAAATGCTTAGTCAAACAAGCATCACGATAAAGCTAAATACATAGCAGTCCCACATCCATTCTATACCAGTTATTTAATGAGATATTGGATAATTTTGTGGGAAAATTCATCGTATAAATGTAAAATTCTTGTTGGGAACCATATTATGTCTAATTCAAGCTCTGACACAATGACCACCTTTGCATTTATTGGGTGTATTTGGTGTTTGTGCCTCGCATGGAGAATACAACTTGGAAATTCTAAGAGTTTGGCTTCTTATTTGGGTGTGATATTGGTGCATTTCTTCCTAACCTAGTCTAGTCTATTGGGTCTCATCTAGGAAAAGGGAAGAGAGAAAGAACAAAGGAAAGCAATAAAAACTAACTAGCTTAATGGGATGAATGAACACATGAGTCACCCATGATAGGAAAGTGAACATGGTTTCATTATAGCATACATGCTTCTTCTTATGAAATTTGTACAAGGAAGGGATAAATACTAGTTACGAGGTTCCCATACAAAAGTTACATATACATAAATAATAGGATAAAGAGTATATAACCACAACTATTACATATATGTGTTTGTGGGTGGGTGTGTGTGTTAAAACCATTGAAATACATATGCCACAATGAAAGGTATCAAAGGGGTATTATACATATATTAACTCAACGATCGAGTCTAGATCAATACATAAGAGAAGTGAGAGAAGACATATTTTTGTGATAGGTACTAGGCACAAATAAATATCATTATTTGTATCCTTTTTGTGATATAGAATAATCTATTTATAGAATATCTATCAAAATTCAAAATTTCAAATTACCCCACAAAAATCTTGAGCATGAATACATATGTCTTGCTTGGTTGTTGGACCCAAGGTACCATGTTGGTCAAGCTAGAGGTGATATGAGTTCCAATAATCATAAATGCTTTTATAGATGGGATGGCCTTCCCTAAATGAGACATTAATGAACCTTCTTTTCTAGGGAATGGACTTGTGTAGTGCTTGCTAAAGTGACCATTGTGTGCAATATGAGTTCCTTTGTCAATATCAAAGCCAATTATATTGAGGGTCCTTCCCCTATATTTGCTTCATATACGAGTTGCTCCAATAGATTTGATAGATGCCTTTTAGGTTCATTTTTTCTTGGGATTTCAATGACTAGGCATTTTGTGTGGCATAACCTTTAGATCCTCTATTCACCTTTGATTTTTTTCTTTTCCTCTTCTCCTTAGATCACTGGACCTTGGTGTTGGTCTTTGATCCACTGCACTCTTTAGGGATGTAGTCTTCTTGGTGGTGCTTGTAGTTATGGATCCCTTTGTGGGATTTTGGTTTAGACAAAACTTATCTCTGGATCCTCAATGTAGTGAACATTCACTACAGTAATGGTAACTACTAAGGTATATTTATCTTGCTAGATATGGAGAACCTTAATGTGATGACCTTATCAATGCATTTAGGATCGATATTAGAGTTTATACATTGGTTTCATGGCATCCACCCACTCCTCATGGGGTAACTTGGCCCAATAAAAGTGTCAATATAATTTTTACAACTCACATAGATGTTCCATTAGGGGAGGAACAAATTCATGCTTTGTTTTCTAGATGAGTGTATCAAGCATGATCACTAGCTTTATGGCCATCCTCACTTTTTCCTTAACGAATAGGTCTAGTGGAATCTTGATGTTACTTAGTTGGCTTAGTCGCTGCTTATATTCTTGCTCTAGGAGAGGTTCACCATTAAATTCCTAAGGAGAAGGGAGTACCACTACCATTAGTAAAGATATATGACCCCTTCATTATTCCATATTCCAAGATAAGGTGTTGATTTACCTATTACATTGGTGCATCATTTGTTAGGTGGCTAGGATCTCAATGATCCTATGGGTTATAACATCTTTGTTCGTAATTCCTATTACAATCCACCATTGATGGTCATTCCTTGTCAATGCATTCATAAATGATTGTACCTCTTAAAATTTATGGTTGATGGATTTTTTGAATTTCTCAAACTCTCTTCTATCTTAGATGCTTAGAGAGGAGATGGATCAAGCAAATGTGAAAGCAAGGAGTAGCTCTTTGGCTTCTTGGGTGAACTCTTTATAGTGCATCTAGCTAGTTTTTGAGACTCAATTGATGTTATAGAGATTCTACTCCAACTCTTTCACCTTTATCCTTTGTTCCTCTAATTTGGTTGTTAGTTTTATGAATTTTGTTGTAAGACAAGCTAATTTCACATTAAGCACATTGATATTAATATGTAAATTTTAAGCATCTGCTTAGTATTTTCTAATTGCTTCTCTTTGTTAGTATCCTTTTGGTCATAGTGTATTCATGGGTTGCCAATTTTCTCACCTATGCAAAAAAATAAATCATTTGATTCGAGGTTGTTCCCTGAAAGCATAGCTCCATGGTTGAAACTCAATAATATTATGCTTGCATTTCACCTTGTACCTTGGAAATTATGGGACCAAAATAAAATGTGCCTAGTGCATCCCTATGAGGAAGGAGGGTACCCCTAATTTCTATAGTAGTAGGTTGAGTTACTTGTCATTATATCCCATGTTGCATGAGTCATTGGTTGTATTCTTTGTTCTATTAAAAGTAGGGTATGAGCTCAATATTCAAAGTGAATGGTCAAGGAATGGATGACTACATTTGATCCTTTGGAGATAAATGAAAGGACTTTATGAAGGGTTTGGAGTCTAGTTGGCCAATTGGAGAGAGTGTGGAGGAGGAGGAGGTCATAACATGCAATGATGAAATGGAATCTATGGCATTTTAGAATGGTTGGGAGTGGAGTTGCTAGGACAAATTAGATGGGTGTAATGACAGAAGGAAAACCTTATCGTAGGATGAGTTGTAGGATTTTCATTTTTGGGGATGATTTCTACTTATTTTTGGAATCCTTGTCATTATTTCCTTTTGACTTCTTCCTTGGTGAGGAAGTAGGCTTGGTTGTAACAACTATAGCCAAGGTCTTCAAAATAGGAACTTTATTGGAACTATCTCCAATTTCAATGAGACTCCTAAGTGGGTTGTGTTGATGATCGAAGGGACCCTATATTATTTTTCTAATTGGCATAGTCATCTTATTAACACCACTTACTTGACCTCTTCCTAATTGTAATTTAGTATTGACTAGTTTACATCATCATACCAGTTAATGAATTATTCATCCTTTGAGTTTTATCTAGGAATTGATATTGTATAATTATATAGTTATCAATAGATCTTCCACCTGAGGATGCAACACAACGGTTGGGACTTTGGCTCTTATTTAGAAGGTCCAAGGTTCAAACTATGGGTGGGCGAGTGTGTGAGGGGGTGGGTATGTGGTGGCTTTGTGTTAAATTCTCTATTGATAAGTACAACTCTCGAATTTACGAGGGGTCATGGTTGGGAGGAGACTGCTCAGTCCTATGTGTCGGTCATAGAGGTTTCTTATAATAAAAAAATAAAAAAATAGATCCATTATTCACTGAGTTTGGTCTCATTGTAGGCCCTCTACTATAACTATTCAACCTAATTTCTCGTGATCTTATTTTTTGGATCCACCTTGCACGTGTGTTTGCAAAGGTCAAAACATGAATTGAGGTATAGAGGGTAGAAAAATTAATCACACTCCTAGAGAAATGAAAAAGAACCATCATCTAGATTATGGTGAACCTCTAGCCATGGCCTCATCTATGGTGTGAATTTCTTTGCATTAGTTATCTTCAAGAGCTATGATTTAAATATACCTTATAGGTCATAGGACTAGGAGTCTTCTAGCATCCTTAGGATCAATATTTTGAACTTACCTTTCAATAGAGTTGTGGTTTTTCTTTTTAGCTAGGAGATTCCCCCTAATGTTATTAGTAGTTTGTAGTAATTAGCCTTGGTCTATCTAGCTCCATAAGTAATGCCCACTATGTCTAGCTACCATAACATTTCCAAGGCAACCCCCTCTTGGACATGTACCATGATAGTAGGTATATTAGTTTTGCAAACCTAGGAATTTGGATGATAATGTGGTTCTCCAAGAAAAGACAATCCCCTTTATAGTTGCAACACATTTTTCTAGAAGCTTTCATACAAAATACACTAGGCTCTTGCTCCTTTAAGAAAAAAATAATATTGGAATCAAAATTTATTTATGAATGTGTAATAAGAGGAAGTTTGATATAGGTCTCTAGTCTAGACAGACATAGGATTCTTGTAGCCATATTCATTGATGATATATAGTCCCAAGTGCTCTTACAACCATGGGTTATGGGTGAGAGAAATGTGCGTGAGGTATGAACTATACCTAAATATTGGGATGGTACCAAAATTTTCTAGTCCATCATATTTTTTTAGGCTATGTTAAAATCTAAATTTAGCACCCGATCCCTAGGCATGTACCTCATGGTAAATAGGACTTCCAATCCTATTGGAATTACACATTTGTCTTCCTATCTACCAAATATGAATGTGGTCATGCTCAAAAATCATAAGTGTTTTCTTTGAACAAAGCCTAATATAGGGAAAATATTTGTATGGCATCCATCTTATTTTTTTCTTAGAGCTCCATATTTAGGGCCCATAATGGATTGGAGCATTAGTGATAGAATTGGTCGATGTTGAGAGGAGTCATTTATAGCCTAGGGGGTACCATCAACATGTCTTGTATCACTTTGGATGAGATTATAATTTTGAGACACCCATCATAGATGATGACCATTTCACTTTGACCATTATAGTTGGAGGTTTATGTAGCTACAAATTTTGAGCATTAGTGTAATTAATGTACAATGTACTAGGTGAAGTAGGATGCTCATATATAGTTTGAGAAGGATTTAAAATATCTATTGGAAAATACCTTCTCTTAGGCTCTTTAAACTCTTGGATATTTTAGGGTTTATTACCTTATTTGCCTCATCTATCAAAATGACTGGTTCTTGCTTGACTCTTACTCAGTTGGGAGACCCTTCTTGGTGTTGGACCTAGTTTCTTGGATAGGCGTAGTCTTCTTTCTTGCCTCCATGGTATTTGAGAATGCTTTAAAATTTTCTTATTTTTGACTATCTCCATTCTAAGCTATAATCTCCCTCTTGATCTCTAGTTCATAATGGATGAGGTTTAGAGGGTTAGGTTTTTAATAAGTTTTACAATTTTTGTTGCCCTTCCCTCCTCTTGTGAAACCACTCTTCATTATGATTGGTCAGGATAGGTAGAGCACCTCTTTTAGATCATTAGATATTCTTGGTCCATGTGCCACCTTTGTCTATGATTGGTTGATTTTAAATTATGCTATCTAGGTATGACTAACCTTAATGGAAAGTATCATTTTGCATGAGAGACAATATATTACCTTAATTATCATTATATGGCTAGATGATCATATTTATATCTTTTTCTTACTATGCTTGTTTGAAAATACATGCAAAGTGATAGGTATTCCTTGTGGATGTGTGTTTTGGATAGGTTCCATAGGGAAGGATATGGTGGGTATTTTTATCATGTTTCTAGGCTCATCAGGTACTTTATACTTTTTTGGAGTGACCTCCTCTACACTGGTCTAGTTGTGCATGATGGATTTTGGTTTATGGCTTGTGAGTGTCACTTGAGGTTATGTTGCTTAATGTGATTATGGTCAAAAATATATTCATCGAGGACTTGAGGCAGTTATCCCATCCACCTATCACCAATGTTTGAACTGTGAATGTTAATACAAGACCTATAGTATCCCCATTGACTCTAAACCATTTTCCTACTATCAAGTAGAAAAAATAAAAAGATCCAAATTTTGCCTTTGCCCTTCCCTTTATTCTAATTCATCCTCTCAACCCCCTATTAATGATGTACTACAATCACTTCCCTCAATCCAAAACCTAAGAAACCAAAGCATCAATCTAAGAATTCAAACTTCAATAAAAATAATATAGATAATAATAACCAAATAAAGCTATAAGATTAACCTAAATCTCAAGATAGTAATGAACTTATAACTCACAAAATTAATCAAATTAATCAAGAAATTTATTTAATAGCCTTGGACCTAGCCAGACTTCCTCCTTCCCCTCAAACATTAGGATTACCATATAGAAAGAGGAAAATAACGTAGATAGGTAGCAATGCTTTTAATTATGTTGGTACTACCAATGAGGAGAACATTTGAGGTGATAATCACTACCCAATGGAGCAATAGAATGCTTTGTGTTATCTCTCAAAATATTACTCCATACTTAAACAAATCATGTCTAACATGGGATACCAAGGAAAGGGACTAGGACTCTATGAGCAAGGCATATAAAAGGACCCTTGGAGATCAAACCTTGGAGAAGACATTGAGGGTTGGTATTTATCCCTAATCTAAATGAACCTCTACCAACCTCTCCCTCATCTAATAGTGAGGATGAACTTAATATTTATCCTTTGAAATCCATTGATGACACTATTTCCATAAATAAATTAGACTATAATGAGGAAGGCGATAAGGACCCTTGGATATTTTAATGTCCTAACTCTTCTCAATTTTCAAGTTTTAACACTCTCATTGTAACATCCTAAGCTCAAAATCAATAGCGGTAATTATGAAACAAAGACCAATCCCCACACTCCTCCAAAGGATGGCCCCCTTGACCATCCTATTTAGAATACTCTAAATGATGAAGGACCTCATCCTTAGTTAAATATTATTGTTGTCTCACAACAAGTTTGCAATTTAGAATCAATTTGTAATCAAAACAATAATGAGGTATATGGTACTCCTCACAACCCTTCACAACCCTCCTTTAGCTTTATACTTAAAATATCAATATTGCATCTCAAATATTGCAACGATTCAATGTTCATATTATTTCTATTAAAAATGTGATTTAACAATCAAATAAGAACCATTTCTATTCATATAAGTGATTGAACATTAAACTTTGGCAAAAAATTAAAAAAAAAAAAAAATTGATATCAAGAATAAAATAAAATATCCAAAACCCAACATTCATATATTAGTAGTTTTTCAAGAGGAAGAGTTGATAAAGCCTTAATATTTAAAGAAAATATTTTAAAAACTTATAAATTTATACTTTACTATGTTATTAAATAATAAATCAACTTTAAAAACATGCAATAAATAGAAAATACTACCTTAATAAATACAAAATTAAAAATAAATATTATTAAACTTAATGAATATATTTAATATTTTATTATTGTAATATAAAACTCAATATTGGATGGAAGCAGTAGATCCACCGGTTTTCATTGAATGTTTCCCAGCTTGAGGTCAACGGTTTCAATTCCAAGCCCCTTTGAGGTTCCCCTCACTTGAAGTAAAAGTTTATCAAGATTGAGCATGCTATAGTGGTAGCTTTCCAAATTTGGAATTGTGCCCATAAAAATAAATTGATAAAGACATTGTCGATTCCTTATATAACAAAAGAAAACTTAATAAATATAAATTACATTTAATAAGTTTAAATACACAATCTCTATACTTCTAATTGGTTGGTAAAAATATAAATGTATGGGTTTCAAAAAATATTTAATATAAAAATTTTGATACATGGAATTTAAATTTTTTAAAAGAATAATAAATTAGAAGAATGATTCATCTCAAATTCTCTTTCTTCAGGAGACAAAGGTTTCATTTGAAGAAATGGAAATAATAGCGAAAAAATATGTGGTCATCTAGTAAAGTAGTGTACCTCAGCACCCAAGGGGCCTCGGGAGGAGTGGCATGTCTTTGGGATCCAAAGGAAATTACAGTACAATACATTATGGGAAGTAAGGGATTGCTAGTAGTGGTTGCCCAAAATAGAGATTCATATCAGGTTATACTTTATATAAATATCTATGTTCCATGTACCATAGAAGAAAAATGAATAGTATGGATAAATATAGCTTTTATCACCTCTCAATTCCCTGAAGCTTGGGATTTGATAGGAGGAGATTTCAACTCTATCCTTTCTTTAGAAGAAAAAATGGGAGGAAGTAGAAAGTTGTATGATAGTTCAGAACTCATGAGTGAATACATTGCTACCCTTCATCTAGTAGATAGCAATCCAAACAATTGTTTAATTACTTGGTCAAATAGAAGACAAGGCTTAACATGCATTCTTAAAAGGCTAAATAAGTTCTTGCTTTCAAACAAGTTTTTGATACAAGGACACATCCCCAAAGTGAAAATATTAAACAATGCTCAATCTAATCATTGGCCAATTTTAATTGAATTTTTGAGATCCAAGGGTAAGCTAACTCCATTTCATTTTCAGCTAAGGTGATTGAAAGATGAATATCTCAAATCAAGGATACAACAGTGGTGGCAAGAAGGCAAGCCAAGATATGGTATTAAGATGTATTGTTTTTTCCAAAGGTTGTATTATATTAAATATAAAATAAAGACTTGTAATTGGGAGGAAATTAAAGATGTTAGGGTAAAGAAAAAGGAAGCTCTAACTTGAATTGAGGAGCTGAATGAGTAAATATATCTTGAGGGATTCATAGAAAATAGGATTAAGATAAAAATTAATCTTTCAACCTAGGTGAAGGAATGGTACAGAAGAGAACTAATGTGGAAACAAAATTCAAGGATTCAATGGCTATAATAAAGAGACCTGAACACAGGTTTTTTCCATAAGTCTCTCCTGACCCGAAGAACTCATACCTTTATCCCCTCATTTAAGAATGAATTAGCAGATATAGTCCACACTTAGGAAGGCATGTATTAATTAGTTGTGAATCATTTTCAAACCTCTCTACAATCCAATTTCTTGATCCAATGGCTTAACAAGAAATTTTATAGGTGATATCTATTCTTATTTCTTATGAGGGGAGTATGGCTCTAATTTCTCCTATAACTAAGAAGGAACTAAAAAAGGTAGTTTTAAAAATGTAAAAGGGGAAAACCCCAAGTCTAGATGGTTTCCCTATTAAATTTTATCAAGAATTTTGGGATGTTTTGCAAGATGATATTCTAGAGGTGGTAGAAGATGCTAGAAAGGCTAAAGATATCCTTAAATATATAAACAAGAATTGTATAGCTCTAATTCAAAAATCTCAAGAAGTAGATAACATTACTGGATATAGACCAATTGCTTTATGTAATATTCTTCTAAAAATCATTTCAAAGATTATGTCATAAAGGCTCAAACCTTTGCTTCACAAAATCATATTTCTAGAACAAGGGGGATTTGTTGAAGGGCGAAAAATAGTGGATGAGATAGTGTTATCCCATGAATCAATTCACTGTATGGAATCTCAAAATTTCCCCTCCATGTTTATTCGATTGGATTTATCCAAAGCATATGATAGGGTGGATTGGGACTTTCTCATCGAAGTTTTGGAAAATTTTGGATTCTTTCAAGAATGGAAAAAATGGATCAAAGGCTGTATATCTTCAATTTCTTATTCAATGTTCATAATGGCTATCCTACTAGAGGCATCAAATAAGGATACCCTCTTTCTATTTATCTATTTATAATCCTAGCAGAATGTTTGGGAAGTAATTTTTCTAAGAATAAAGATTTTGAAAGGTTAGAAGGAGTCACTATAGCTAAATAAGTTAGACCTATCACTCATTTAAAATTTGTTGATTATTTCACCCTTTTGGGGAAGGCAACAATAAAGGAAGGAACCTCAATAAAGCAAATTCTTCACTATTTCACTAGAGCCTCAGAGAAACTAATTAATGAAGATAAATCAAAAGTAATTTTTTTTATTGCTCATGTAGAAAAGAGATTTTGATAATGGACAAATTAGGATTCAAAAAAATTCACTTCCAATAAAATACTTGGGTGTTCTGATTAGTCTAGGTAGAGAAAAAAAATAGCATTGGAGTTGGTTATTAGAGAAAGTGAAGAAAAAAATTAGTAGTTGGACCAACAGATGGCTTTCATTAGGAGTTTGAATAATTGTTATCAAATTAGTTCTTCAGTATATTCCTATATTTGTTTTAGCAGCGTTGAACATCCCCAAGTTAGTGCTCAATGAACTAGACAAAATTAGTCACAGATTTCTCTAGAGAGGGTCAAAAATAAAGAAGAAATGGGACCTAGTAAGGTGGAAGACTTTATGTCTACCTACTCATGAAGGGGATTTAGGGCTTAGATCAAAAATCAATAGTAATAAGGCTTTGGCAGTAAATTTATATTGGATATGGATTAGCCACCCTAATGCCTTATGCACCAAAAATATTAGAGCCAAGTATGCAAAAAATAAGTATCTGTCTGACTAAATTTGTCATAAAATACCTTCTAGAGGGTCCACAATTTTAAAGGTTCTAAAAATTGGAGAGGATTAGATAACGAAAAATCTCTTTTGGATAGAACAAAATGGTCTAAAGATAAATTTTTGGACAAACTCTTGGGATGGACACCTTCCGTTGGCAATCCAACATCCATAATTGAGGCCTATATATAATGGAGAAAATGCATAGGATGAATTGGATAAAATTTGACAAATATTATACAAATCAGACAAGAAATGTAGAGGTTATGAGATGTTGGATCCCAGTAGAATATTGGCCAATCCAAATTTTTGAAGATAAAAAACATTATTCATAGAATCCTTCGAATGAGATCACCTTCATGATCGCAAGTTGAGGGTTGTATTGACTATAATAGTTCAGGGTATGGTGAGTACACTTTTTGTCAAGTTTACTTAGCCTTAAGCCCTATTAATCTCCATCAGGGTCAATATATATTCAAGAAAATATGGGATCAAAAGTTATGGCCAAAATTCAAATTTTTAGTTGGTTGTTGATCTATAAAAGGGTTCTCACAGGGGAGCAACTTATGAAGAAATGCTTTAGTGGACCCTTTCAATGTGTACTATATTGGGATAACAATGAAACTCTTAACAATTTGTTCATAGAATACCCCATAGCTACAACATTAATGATGAAGATGGATTCTATTTTAAATTTAATATGGTCTAATGAAAAATTTATAGAACAACTATGGAGAGATTAAAGCAAA
The DNA here is from genome assembly GCA_028583015.1 of Wollemia nobilis. NCBI lineage: Eukaryota > Viridiplantae > Streptophyta > Pinopsida > Araucariales > Araucariaceae > Wollemia > Wollemia nobilis. Next base: position 619,232 of record JAQPPZ010003370.1, on the reverse strand, counting down.
CAAGAAGAAAAAGACTAGTATGTGAACCAAATAGTTTGGATAGATATGACTATTCTACTTTGGAAAATTTGGAAGGAGCAAAACAAGTGAATCTTTCAACAAGAAAGTAGGGACATCCACTATGTCTGGCTAAAGACCATAGAAAATGTGAGAGAGATTGTCCAATATTTATTAACTCATCCACACAATTCAAATCAACTATGGGAACAAATGATGGCTTGATTAAAGATAATAAATGGATTAGTCCAACATAGAAGGAATAAAGGGACTGGTCAAATGATGGATAAAACTCAACAATGGCAACCTCCCCCAAATAACTTCATAAAAATCAATACTTATGGAGCATCCAAAGGAAATCCTAGAAGAGCTAGTATAGGAGGGATAGGTAGATTGGAGGATGGTACTCCAATTTTTACTTTTGCAAAATATTTAGGAATTTTATCCAACAACTTATCTGAAAGACATGGTATTTTGAGAGGTTTACATGAGGCTCTGAAGGCAGGGTGGAGAAGGGTGATTGCTAATTCAGACTCTCAAGTTATGATCAATTGTCTAAAATCAACTTCAAGGTCTAAGAAGCTCGATTGGAGAATCCAAAAGATTATAGATAAGATTAGGTTAATCATAAACAATTTTTAGGAGGTTGTTTTCAATCATGTGCCTAGAGAACAGAACAAAGTGGAAGATGCTATGGCAAATTAGGCTCTTGACAAAAGATATTTTAAGTACTATGGTTATCCTCCTAGGTGGTGGCAATAACAAATTAGGACTGATCTTCTCCTTGTTCAGTATCTTGATGGCAATGTAGGAAGTTACGTTTAAAATGATAAGTAGTGTAGAGTTTTTTTCATAATAGGATCCCGAACTTCCAAAAACAAATCTTCAATACTATTCATGATAGAGGATGTTAGAGGGTTTTGTCTTAACAGTCAAAGCTTCAATGGTAGAATGGATGAATGGCAACTCCCTTTTTGGTGTGATATTTTAGATCCTTGTTGTGGGTGAGTCAACTTACCCTTGGCTCTCCAAACTTCAATTAAAATTGACCAATGATTATATTGAGCATTGTTTAATATTTTCACTTTTGGGATGTGTTCTTGTATCAAAAACTTGTTTGAAAGCAAGAACTTATTCATCCTTTCAAGAATGCATGTTGAGCCTTGTTTTCTATTAGACCAAGTCATTAAATAATTGGTTGGATTGCTATCTACTAGATGAAGGGTAGCAATGTATTCACTCATGAGTTCTGAACTATCATACAACTTTCTACTTCCTCCCATTTTTTCTTCTAAAGAAAGGATAGAGTTGAAATCTCCTCCTATCATAGCCCAAGCTTTAGGGAATTGAGAGGTGATAAAAGCTATATTCATCGATACTATTCATTTTTCTTCTATGGTACATGGAACATAGATATTTATATAAAGTATAACCTGATATGAATCTCTATTTTGGGCAACCACTACTAGCAATCCCTTACTTCCCATCATGTATTGTACTGTAATTTCCTTTGGATCCCAAAGACATGCCACTCCTCCTAAGGCCCCTTGGGTGCTGAGGGACACTACACTACTAGATGACCACATATTTTTTGCTATTATTTCCATTTCTTCAAATGAAACCTTTTTCTCCTAAAGAAAGAGAAGTTGAGACGAATCATTCTTCTAATTTATTATTCTTTTAAAAAATTTAAATTCCATGTATTAAAATTTTTATATTAAATATTTTTTGAAACCCATACATTTATATTTTTACCAACTAATTAGAAGTATAAATATTGTGTATTTAAAATTATTAAATGTAATTTATAGTTATTAAGTTTTATTTTGTTATATAAGGAATCGACAATGTCTTTATCAATTTATTTTTATGGGCACAATTTCAAATTTGGAAAGCTACCACTATAGCATATAAACTTTTACTTCAAGTGAGGGGAACCTTTGAGGGGCTTGGAATTGTAACCGTTGACCTCAAGCTGGGAAACATTCAATGAAAACCGGTGGATCTACTACTTCCATCCAATTATTGAGTTTTATATTACAATAATAAAATATTAAATATATTCATTAAGTTTAATAATATTTATTTTTAATTTTTTTTATTAAGGTAGTATTTTCTATTTATTGCATGTTTTTTAAAGTTGATTTATTATTTAATAACATAGTAAAGTATAAATTTATAAGTTTTTTAAATATTTTCTTTAAATATTAAGGCTTTATCAACTCTTCCTCTTGAAAAACTACTAATATATGAATGTTGGGTTTTAGATATTTTATTTTATTGTTGATATCAATTTATTTTGTTTTTGATTTTTTTTGCCAAAGTTTAATGTTCAATCACTTATATGAATAGAAACGGTTCTTATTTGATTGTTAAATCACAATTTTAATAGGAATAATATGAACATTGAATCGTTGCTATATTTGAGATGCAATATTGAAATTTTAAGTATAAAGCTAAAGGAGGGTTGTGAAGGTTTGTGAGGAGTACCCTCTACCTTATTATTCTTTTGATTATGAATTGATTCTAAATTGCCAACTTGTTGTGATACAACAATAATATTTAACTAAGGATGAGGTCCTTCATCATTTAGAGTATTTTAAATAGGATGGTTAGGGGGACCATCCTTTGGAGGAGTGTGGGGATTGGTCTTCATTTCATAATTACCCCTATTGATTATGAGCTTAGGATGTTACAATGAGAGTGTTAAAACTTACAAATTGAGAAGAGTTAGGACCTTAAAATATCCAAGGGTCCTTATCGCCTTCCTCATTATAGTCTAATTTGTTTATGGAAATAGTGTCATCAATGGATTTCAAAGGAGAAATATTAAGTTCATCCTCATTATTAGATGAGGGGGAGGTTGGTAGAGGTTCATTTATAATAGGGATAAATACCAACCCTCAATGTCTTAGCCAAGGTTTGATCTCCAAGGGTCCTTTTATATGCCTTGCTCATAGAGTCCTAGTCCCTTTCCTTGGTATCCCATGTTATACATGATTTGTTTAATTATGGAGTAATATTTTGAGAGATAACATGAAGCATTCTATTGCTCCATTGGGTAGTTATTATCACCTCAAATGTTCTCCTCATTGGTAGTACCAACATAATTAAAAGCATTGCTACCTATCTACATTATTTTCCTGTTTCTATATGGTAATCCTAAAGTTTGAGGGGAAGGAGGAAGTCTGGCTAGGTCCAAGGCTATTAAATTAATTTCTTGATTAATTTGATTAATTTTCTGAGTTTTAAGTTCATTACTATCTTGAGATTTAGGTTAATCTTATATCTTTATTTGGTTATTATTATCTATATTATTTTTATTGAAGTTTGAATTCTTAGATTGATGCTTTGGTTGCTTAGGTTTTGGATTGAGGGAAGTGATTGTAGTGCATCATTAATAGGGGCTTGAGATGATGAACTAGAATCAAGGGAAGGGCAAAGGAAAATTTTGGATTTTTTTATTTCTGCTACTTGATAGTAGGAAAATGGTTTAGAGTCGATGGGGATACTATAGGTCTTGTATTAACATTCACAGTTCAAACATTGGTGATAGGTGAATGGGATAATTGCCTCAAACACTCAATGAATATATTTTTGACCAAAATCATAGGAAGCAACATAACCTCAAATGACACTCACAAGCCATAAACCAAAATACATCATGCACAACTAGACCAGTGTAGAGGAGGTCACTCCAAAAAAAATATAAAGTACCTGATGAACCTAGCAACATGAGAACAATACCCACCATATCCTTCCCTATGGAACCTATCCAAAACACACATCCACAAGGAACACCTATCACTTTGCATGTATTTTCAAACAAGAATAGTAAGAAAAAGATAGAAATATGATCATCCAACCATATAATGACAATTAAGGTAATAGACTGTCTTTCATGCAAAATGATACTTTCCATTAAGGTTAGTCATACCTAAGTAGCATAATTTAAAATCAACCAATCATAGACAAAGGTGGCACATGGACCAAGAATATCTAATGATCTAAAAGAGGTGCTCTACCTATCCTGACCAATCATAATGAAGAATGGTTTCACAAGAGGAGGGAAGGGCAAAATGCTTGAATGTGTTGAAGGTGGTAGGCCATATATGAACCTTCAACGATTTTGGTGGAAGAGATACCTTCAACGATTTTGGTGGAAGAGATACCCTTGCTTCCTTGGGTCTTACCCAAAAGTAACATTTCTTATGAAATGTTTTCCAAAAAAAAAAAAACTAATTAATAATAACTTAATTAATTAAATTATAATTAATTAGATTTTTATTTTAAAAATTATTGAGGACCTCGCTATGTCAGTCTGTATATTTATTATTTACAGAAAACTAACGAAATAAAAAACATGCAAAATTCAATGTTATGGCTTCTCATCAGCTATGGACAAGTACTTTAAAACTCGTAGGTTTCCAGCAAATACCCTCGTAGATCAAAAAAAGGTGAATTTTTCCTTTTAAAAACTCGGACGGGATAGCTCGTCAACCCGTGACTCGACTATTATTGACCAAATACTCGACGAGTATAAGTATCATGACAGAAGCATGAAAAGGGCAAACCAGGGTGCAATAGAAGCATTAAAACATTTAATAGATTATTTTCTTTATTCTTCAAACGGCAGGGGAACAACAGAGTCCGTGAAATATTTAATATCTTGGAACAAGAGAAGTGCAGGGCAGAGTAGGTGGATAATTTAATATTTTGAAACAAGAGAAGGGTAGGGCAGGGTAAGACAGGTAGTAAAACATTCTTGCTTTCCTTCTTCGAGACAAACGTAAGACAGATAAAACATTTAATGACATTGTCTTCTCTTTCTTTTGTAGCTTTAAAACCTAAAAAACAGTATTGAAGAACTTCGTTCTCAGCTCAGCTCTGAAGCTCAAGAACAATCTTAAAGACCTGACACATTACTACGGCAAACACCAAACCTGAGATGAAAGAGTGGACAGCCCAGCCACCCTAAATCGCAAAAACAGAAGCAACTCTTACCGATTGATAAGCAGTTTCTACGGCTACACTTAACTTCCTCGTCTTGTTCCTAACGGGTCACTAAAAACTCCAAAATAATTCATGTGCAAAACATGTTGAGGAGGAGGGTCGATTTATAGTGTAAAAAACTGTAGCTGATTAATACGTATTTATAATGTGGACAGCTTGTAAACTGTTTAGGTATTTATGTAGAAATTGCTATCGAAACGACTAAACGAAGAATCTGGACCCCAAGCAATACAAGACAGCGTTATTCGTACACTACCAAGAGTGGCAATACAAACAGGTCCCTTATCTTTCAATTTTAATCTCCATCTTCAACTTACTCGATAGACAAGTTCTAAACGTGAGATTTTTGCTGCAGTCGTTAAACAAGCTATATAATTGCAAAACATACATCCATATCTATCCCGGTTATTTATATGGTGGAAGAGAAATAACATTTTCTACATCAATGCTTGAGTCCAATTATAATAAGAAAAGTATATACATAGTTGAGGTTAAAAACAGCAAATGCACATGAAAATATCATGACATTTGCACCATATTTACTTTATCAACACCAAATATCAAAAATTCGATGAAAATTGCGAATTTATGTATTTTTCATGATTTTGTGGAGAAGCCCAATTTGTTGAAAATTTGCTTTTCATGACATCAATGGGTTAATAATTTATAACGCGAATTTTTTGAAGGCTGGACAGCGGTCTAGATGGGACGAGGTGCATCGTGAGGAACGAGCTTTGTGGTAATTGGGAATTGGAAATAGTTTCTAGTCCATACAGAAGATTTGACAAGACCACTAGATGGTGTATCCGACTATGGGGGCCCTCTATATATGTCGGATGGTTTGGCGATGACGAAAATATTAAAGAGAATTCATGTTTTACTCGGTCACATAACATTGGAGATGGTTGGACCATCTGGGTACAATTAATTTCTGCACTGATAATAAGTCTGGCTTCTTGTCACGTTAAAATAAAATAATTTGTAACGCATCTCTTGATGTTCCAGCTGAACGTGTATGGTATTCAAATTGATATTTTAAGGCTTTTATAGAGTGGGAATAATTGCTCATAATATTTAGAATGATTGGAGATGGTTTAATGATCATAGATTTTTTTTATTATTTTGGTTATACAAAAATCTTTTCTGTCTCCGATTTTAAGCTCAATGTCAATGGTTAATTTTACCAATACCCAATGGTAGTTTCTTGCTATTCAAATTTGAAAAGCTTCTGTTCAATCCAAAACTCAACTTCTTAGATGGTGGATTCTGCATCAAAAACATCCAGCTGTTGCAATTTTACACATTCCCCCTAAATGCAAATTTTGTAATGCTGTAGATACTTTTATTTTGTGACATGTTTAAACAGTTTTGGGATGTTTTCTATTATTTTCTTTTTCCCTCTTTCACTAGATCTTGGAAGCTTTCTCTACTTGGTTTTTCTGAGCTGGATCAGTGCCCCAAACTCTGGGATGTTTGTAGACTCGTCCTTCTCAAGCACATTTGTAAGTGTAGATGCCAAAAGATGTTTATAGGGGAGTTGCTCAGACTTTGACCTTTGATCTTTTGTTACATGTGGGAGGCAATATGTTATTGACAGACTTCATCAACTTTCTCATATGATTCAGGATCTTCAAAAGACTTCATCAACTTTCTCATATAGTTCAAGATCTTCAAAAGGTCCAATAGAAAACTAAGAAAAAGGAACTTAACAATAACAAGCAGATTCAAGTTTTGATTATTTATTTTTTTTCTTTAAAGACTTCAGAAGATATCAATACCCAAAATTTCTTCATATAACATACTCTCCAACATATGAATACTCATATGTGGTGTATTGCAGCAGCAAGATATAGCTATAATCTTTTATGTGTAATCTTTTTGTTGATATTAACTTATATTCTTATATATTCAATTATGGATACCTCGTTATATTTTTAATTAATGAATAATACTAATATCAAAATATTGTAATATATAAATTAATATAATCCAATTTTTTAAAATAATAATTTACAATTGGTAAGTTGACGATGTTGGGATGAAGTATTATAATTTTCCACATTTATTTTGAATGGCATGTTACTATAATAAACTCTCATTTGACATTTAACGCCCTTGTCGCATTAATTGACTGACGTGATTGCTCCAACTATAATAAAATTTCATTTCACGTTAATAGCTTGACGTATTAATTGACACGCTTGCTCCAAAATCGAGAGAAAAATGTTTTATAATTTAAAATCCATTCTAAAGGTTTTTACGAATAAATTTAAACCTTTCACAAAAAAACAAATGCGTTAAATATGACATTCATAGCATACTTATTTTGAGAGAATAACTTATTTTGAGAGAATAAGAATAAGCAAATATATATATAATTATATAATTTTCTTGAAGGAAATAAATTATAAAAAATAAAGAAGAACGTTTTTTTAGATTTAAGGTGTAGATTAATTGTTCAAGGTTCAAATCTAAGGGTTTATTTATTGAAGGTTCGTCTCTTTCATACTTTCAATGGTTTAAAAGTTTTAAAATGAATACATATTATTATGTGAAGTACTGTATACTAAGGTAGCAGCCATAAAAATGGACAACATACCCATCAATTCCAATATATATATTAAAAAACATGCAAACAATATATTTACACTAAGAGACACCTAAAATTGAATACAAATTCAATACTAATGCACACATTATAAATTGCAAACCACTTAATTGTATGCTTAGAGGTTCTAAAGGCGAGGATCACTCAAGAGGACACATGAAGTTGAATACAAGTCCAATACTAATGCACACATTAGAAATTGAAACCACTTAATTGTCTCCTTGGATTTTTTAAAGGCAAAAAAAATATTTTTAGTGGTTTTGATAAAGTATGGGATTGATAAATCAGAATTTTATTTTTTGAACTTCATTTTAATTTTATAATCATAATATTTGACTATGTAATTATAATAAAATTACTGTTAATAATGTTATAATTAAAATTTTTATTAAATTCCTTGCTAAAGATATAAAATAACCAATACAAAATACTGAATCAAAGACTAAGTTGAAACTTTCCAGTACATGTTATTAGTTTTGAAATGCTGGAAAATCTTATTATACCCATATCCCATCTCCCATATACAAAATAATAGTAGTTTTAAAATGTTGTTCTGACCTTACTTTAAAAAATTGTTTTTTATGTATTTATTTTAATTTCTTCGATTTTTGTTTGTTGAGCTATGGCCAAGTTTTGCCGAATCATTAACTCTCCAAACTTAGTTGCCATTTTTTTTTTCAGTTGCGAGTTTTAAAAATTTAGACAAAACCTCCATTACCCATGCCAAAGTAAAGATTAATAAGTTTACATACACATGACAAATTTTCCCACAAACTTGTCCACTCTCTCATCAAATAATCGGTAGAAATATATGTGCCACCACTTACGTTTAAGTGCATGCTATGTTAAAAAAGTGTTTAATTGATATAATCGAGAATAAATGGTAACAATTTATTATTTAATAGTTAAATTTAGATTTTTAGAGTATTATATTAAGTATTTAGTTTATGTATATGAGATAAATAACATTTTTGTTGATATTAAGTAGATTATATTTAAAATCAATGTTTGCTAATACATGCTGGAAACATTTTCATTTAAATTTATTCATGTTATAATAACAAAAGGATTAATAAAGATCTATGCAATTAGAATATTTCAAGAAAGAGATTTTCAAAAATTTATAACCTAAATTAGCATTGAAGTCATATATTCTTTATAGATTTTGATGGTTTTATAAGCCTTAATACTACCACAAATATCACATGATCAAAATATATTATAGTCACAATATAATAAGTTTAAGATAAAGATATGAGTAGAATAATATGAGAAAATTAATATGCATATCAAATTTTATAATATATCAAATAACATTCAATAATAAGCAATAATATGAATGTAAATAGCCTAAATCATACATATATTAAGCATGTAGAACAACTTACAATATTAATTGCTCAAAATATATGCAATATTTATTACTCCACTTTCTCTTACAAATATGATAAGAACTTGCTCTTCTCTCTGTAATGTGATATGATATTTGATGCATCCTTGTGAATTATATATCCATAGTAGAATGACTGTTTGGATATTTGACTATTTATTTCCATATACCAAGTGTCATGACTCTTCTCTTATCTACTTGACACTTGCATACTTGATGAACAATTCTATTATGTATGCGTACCTATACATGATTCTTGACCTTCACTTTACACACTCTAATCTATGATATTTGTGCATTTTTATATCACATATTTACACTCTTACATATAAGACACTTGTGCACATAGAATCAAAATAACTTGCACACTAACTCACATGACGGTTGTAAAGTTCTTGCACATTACAACTTTACATGATACTTGTGCATTTCCTACATATTCACATTTACATAAAGGAAAATATTACACACTCAAAACTATGACTCAACCCTAATATATTATTTACAATTGTACCATGAAAGAATGAGGTGCATTAACATGTACCAAATAATGTAATATACTCAAGTAAACTCTAATAAAAATGATATACAATATTTAAAGTCTTTTATATAGTCTTTATTTTTTAATTTGGATAGTGTGAAAAACCCTTACAATCAACTATTAAGTGTGGAAATTCCTATCCTAATCATAACCCTCGTAAAATTAAAATTATGTCTTTCGTAAAATTTAATATATGCAAATGAATTATAATATAATTAAATGAATTATTTACAATTGTGTCATGAAAGTATGAGGTGCATTAACATGTATCAAATAATGACTCTAATAAAAATGATATACAATAGTTAAAGTCTTTTATATAGTCTTTATTTTTTAATTTGAATATTGTGAAAAACCCTTACAATCAACTATTAAGTGTGTCTTTATAAAATTTAATATATGTAAATGAATTATAATATAATTAAATTTAAAAATAGTATTTACCTAAAGAGACATTATTCACAATTCTTTTTCCATCTAAATATTAAATATAGATCATAAATATGTGTACAATGTAAAAAAATGAATAAGAAATCGCTAATGTTTCTTATATGTTCACTCGTTAACATACACTGTCTTCAACATTTAAAAAAAAAAAACATATTGACTTGGATTATATCTACAATTAAAGACAAATTCAAGAGCTAAGAAGTAAGTCCCTCTCATAGTTTGTGGAAAATATGTCGAATAATACATGGAAAAGAAAAATACATAAAATTTAAATTTAAAAAATAATACATAAGAAATGAATAAAAAAATAGCAATGCTTAATAGGTTACACATTAATATAAAAAAAAAATTGCAATAATAACGAGTGCTTTCTACAAAGAGGTTTAAAGTTCAATTTTTTTTTTTATTTTTTTTAAATTGCAATAATAACAAGTGCTTTTTTACAAAGAGTTTTAAATTTTTATTTTTATTTTTAATATTCTAATATTTAATAGTATATAATTAATACCACATTAATGTTTTTATTTTAAGTAAAGTGAAATACAACAATTTTTCGAAGACATAGCAATAGGAATTAGAGGAACTAAAGTAGCTCATAACAATAAGAAGCCTTCATACTCATTAGAGGAACTAAGGTAGCTCAGATAAAACACACACGTCATATCGTTATCGTGTCTTGAGAAGAACATATATTTCATATTTACTATAAACCTCATTAAAAATGAAATTAATTATTATTTTTTGCACAAGTTGAAAATATGGAGGAACATGGAGATCCAACGTTCCTATGAGTTGAACTTAGAACTTATGGATTTTCATTAAGAGAGTTTAATGCTTGTTATCATTGCGGTGTTTTTGTTAGAACAAAATAAACTAATTATTATAGTTGAATATTATTAAAAAAAATTACATGCAAAACTTTGCTTTGGAGATAGGGAGTTTGAGGATTCTTGTAATATAAATAAAGGAGTTGTGGAAGGAATTAGATGATGTGATTTTGATTTAAGTGGGTAGAGCTCAAAAATAAAGTGGTTGACTTCTTGATTAAGATTGGATTCAATGGTATGGCTATTGAGAATGAGACAATTAGACACTTTGATGAGAAAATCTAGTGTTTGGCTAATTTGAACAATCATTACATAAATATGGTTTAGAAGATCTGGCTCCAATACAACTTTTCTTTTAATATTGTAATCAAAAGCAATCAGGTCTTAAGATCTTGGGTTTTAGAGATATGAAAGTTTGTTAAAAAGTTAAAAGAGGAAACATGTGCTCTTGCTAAGTAAAGTTAGAAATAATATCATCCCACATTGTAAATAATTTTGTTTTAATATAATTTTTCAAATTTATTTTCAAAAAAATATCAATTAAAAAATAATAAACCATAATATTTTAATAATTTTTTATATAATATATAATAATAATTAAAATAAATACTATCTATATTAAAATATAGTTTCATTAAATCCTTATTTTGATGTTATGTTATCCAACCGCCAACCCATCATCCGACACAAACCTAGACATCATTCCCACTTAAGATATATAATATTGATGGTTTCATTAATTTTTAAATCATCATGCAATCCATGTTTTGATTATATTATCATTGATTTTTAAAATCTTTCATTATAATAATTATGTGCAATATTTTTTTTTTTTTATATAAATGTATATAATATATATATTTTTTTAAATGAAATTGAAATGAAGATTCTACAAAGAAGTTTAAAGTATGTTGGTTTTGTAAGCTCAAGTTCTTGTATATGTCAGATCACAAGGGGTGGGTGTGTGGTTTTGTGTTAAACTTTTTATTGATAAGTATAACTCTCAGTTTTACGAGGGATCATGGTTGGGAGGAGACTGCTCAACCCTTGTGCTTCGGTCATAGAGGTTTCTCACAATAACCAAATCATAAAAAAAAATTATTTAGTATTTCCATTGTAAACCTTCTTACACAAATAATATTTTAACATTATAAAGAAAAAAAAAACTATAATACTTTAATAATTTTTTTTTAAATATCTATAATAATTAAAATAAAATATATTATAACTTACCCTTTGATGGAGAATGTTTCAATTTTGGGGCTAATGTTACTCAAGGTGTTTATAAGTTAGGGTAGAACTTTCTAAGCTCTCCTTTCTTTGTTTCCTTTTGGTCTCGTTTTCACCCTAGTTCTGGTTTACCTTTGGTTTCTTTCAAGTTGTTTCGAGGTTTTCTCTGGTCTTTCTTTTAATGATTGTGGGATCCCGTTAAAACCCTCTATCTTTAATAGTACAAAAAAAAATAAAAAATAAAAAATATTATCATTTAGCATTCATGTTTAAACATAGTTTATACTCATTTTGATGTTAATTTATCAACTCCAACCCCACCATCGAAGGCAAACACGTCATGCCCACTCAAAGGCAAACATGTCACGCCCACTCAAGTTATACAATTTTAATGACATCTTTAATTTTTTAATCATGCAATCCATGTTTTGATTATATTGGAAGTGATTTTTTTTTAAATCTTCATTTAAAAAATATATATATTATTATCATTATTTTTTGTGTTACATATGGAAGAGTTGGTCACAACCACATTATTTTTAGTAATTGGTGAGCATAGGGATCAAAACACAAGGATTACTCTCACCAAACATATTTTGCCTTGTTATTATTAACCCGATTACTCTCACCAAACATATTTCACCTTGTTATTATTAACCCGTTGTGAAGGAAATCATCTATAGCTAGGTATTTGTAAACCATCTTTGTGCCCACTCATAGAGGTTTCTCAAAATAACCAAATAAAATAAAAAAAATTAATATTTACATTGTAAACCTTCTTACACAAATAATATTTTAACATTATAATGAAAAAATCAAATATAATACTTCAATAATTTTTTTAAAAATATTTATAATAATTAAATTAAAATATATTATCATTTAGCGTTCATGTGTAAACATGGTTTATACACATTTTGATGTTAATTTATCAACCCCAGCCCCAACCCCACCATCAAAGGCAATCACGCCATGCCCACTCAAAGGCAAACATGTCATGCCCACTCAAGTTATACAATATTAATGATATTCTTAATTTTTAACCATGTAATCTATGGTTTGATTATATTGGCAGTGACTTTTTGAAATCTTCCTTTATATATATATATATATATATATATATATATATATATATATATATATATATATATTATATTATTATTTTTGGTTACATAGTAGAGTTGGTCACAACCACATTATTTTTAGTAATCGGCAATCATAGGGTTCAAACCACAAGGTTTACTCCCACCAAACCTATTTTACTTTGTTATTGTTAACCCATCGTGATGATCGAGGGAATCATCATGGATCGCTAGGGATTTGTATCGTTATCAAGAGTTTGTCGTGTACTCAAAGATTTAGATTAAACTACTACCTTTATAAAAAAGCTAATAGGTTGCTCCCCATGTTTGAACCTATATGTCTTCTTGGTAAGTGTCTTGTCTACACGCACTTACCAATCCACCTGGCCCTTGAAAACTATACAATATTGTTATAATTATTTTTTCACAAGTTCATCAACACAACCCCACACGCACCATTTGAACATGGATCTCTTGAAAGAGTTACCAAAACCCAAATATACAATAATTTTTGAAGTTTTTCTTTTTCTTCTAATGAATCTAAAATGGGTTCCATCTACATCAGACATGGGTCTCTTGAAAGAGAACCCAAAGCCCAAATATACAATAATTTTTGAATTTTTTCCTTTTCTTCTACTGAAACTAAAATGGGTTTCACCTATAGTACATCACATCATAGTTATGTATTAGTATTACAATAGTTTAAAAAATCATCTTTTAACATCAGTCCCAACACTTGCCAAAATTTTTGTCAATGGGATAGCAACCTTAAAAGTGGATGTTCTTGGTCAAGCTTATTTGGAACTCCTCACCCCTATTAACATCGAGTCACGACATGTTTGTGGGAGGTAGTTGACCCTCTTAATTTTTTAACTGGTTTATGTGATGGTGTTTCCATACAAGCTCTTTATTTTCTAATGACATATTCCTATGTTGGAATTTTGTTCCACTTTAATACCTCTTCTATGTAAAATTTGAACTTAAATAATAAAAAAAATCTAACCAATTAAAATAATATCATTTTAATTTTTTAATTTTATATTGTTTCATTATAATTTTTATATAAAAAAATATGGTTTTCACAATTGTTATTTTTTATGGTAAGGCGAAGCGATGACGTTTTCACGGTGGAATAAATCACTGACATCGAACAAAAGGCGAAGTGATGACTTTTACATGATGGAATAAGTTGACGATATATGGAAGAGTTATGACTGGATGAGAACCTTAAGCGTTTATAATTTTTTTTACATTAATTAATTAATTAAATTAAAAATAAATAAATAAATAAAACTAACATAGTACAAACCGACAAACACCATAAATTATTGTGATTAAGCGTTTCCATAACTCTATCAACCTATAATGAGTACCTTTCGTGCATAATATGGCTCACCAAAAATAAATGTGAAATAAGGATTTTTAGATTTTGAAAAATATATAATTTTTTTTTGATGAGGAATTTTTTATATACAACATATCCGTAACATGTAAGGGAAGAGATTTGAACTTGGGCCTCTTGATAATTTGAGATTTTTAACTATCTATTTGCTCTCCAACTCCTTTACATGAGCGGATAAAAAATATATAATTTTGAAAAAGATATTCCAGTGATAAGTTTTAAGTTTGCATAGAAAATATTTAAGTACAAATTTGAATGGAGAGGGATCTTTTATAAAAATTTATCCATGTTTTTATTTAAATTTTTGCTAGAAAAAGATAGGCTGATTGGTAGCAGCTGAAGATTTTTAGTCAATAAACCAGTTGGTAGAAGGTAAATGCTTATCCATAAACTACCTATTCTTAAAATCAAGTTCTAATTAAATTTTATCTTTACCAAATAAACTAAATATTATATTTATCTAATGGAATAAAATTATAAAATTTTCCAATAAGAGGAGACACAATTATGAGGCAAAGGGTTATGTGTGAAACCCATCTTGAAAATGTCAGCATGATTGGAACACAAGCTTGAGATAGCGAGATAAAGGAATCTTGTCAATGGAATGGGAAAACGAGTTCGAGATAGCGAGACAAAGTAATTATTGTTAGAAATACACTACATAAAATATAATATACAAGAAAGCAATAAACAAGAAAAAAGGGGAAACACACAATAGATAAGACAACAGTTAACGTGGTTCACCTAGTAGGTTACATCCACCAAAATTTTAGTCTTTTTATTTAAACAATCCAATCAGTAGAGCAATGTGACCTACAACAAATACCTATTGTGTGACCTACAACAATCTCCTGTTGTAACCTACTCTATGTATTTACATTTAATAATAAAAACCCACACACACACTTCTCTGTTTTTCTCCCAACTATAAAGAAAAAATAAAAAAATTGTAGATCTCAAATGCATGCAGTGGATACAATACACAACCAGATCTCAATGCATGAGATTCGATACAATCTACAGCCAGGTCTCAATGCATGAGATTCGATACAATCTATAGTCATGTCTCAAACCGACAAAAGCAATATCAACATGCAACACTCGTTCAATCTATGACAGGCAGAATGCAATGCAATCCTATTGTGGGCGTCCATGTACCCACGGACCAAGGTGCCAGGGGCACAACATCATATCCACTTACCTGGCATTTTCGATCCGCTGCCTCGGTTAATGGGGTGGGTGTTCCTCAATCTACCTGCCCCGATACCTGCACCTGCATCACAAACACTAATAGCATAATCACATTCTTCTAAGAAAATTAATCTCTAGTAGTGGGGATGTGACATACTTCCCCCCTTAGTTTTAACACAGTCCCTGTGTTAACTTATCATCAAAATTAAATGATGTGCAAATGCAAGTAACTATCATCAGCAAATAAGCAGTAATTTCATCATAACATCATATAAATGAAAATGTACATATCAAAATATTATATATACATATCAAGGCATATATATATGCATCAAGTTCCCAGTACATCAATTTAATAACATTCTATTTTCAGTTTTTAAGTCTCAAACAAGTAAGGAAATTGATTTTTCATGCTTGTGGTATCCTCCCAGGTGGCATTTCTTTCAAAAAATTGGTCCCACTGCACTCTACATTGGTCCACAACTCTTTTCCTGAGTTGTTTGGTTCTAAAACCTAAAATCTTAACAGGTCGCACCTCAATGTGTTGCGGGTCCGACATCTGCAAATGAGTAGTATCCAAGATATGAGTTGGGTCAACAACATATTTTTGAAGTAGGGATACATGAAAGACATTGTGGATTTTTGAAAAATTTGGTGGCAGTGCAAGCTTGTAGGCAACGAGACTTATTTTGGTAGTTATCTCAAAAGGTCCTACAAACCTAGGGCTTAATTTGGTGGACTTAATTGAGCTTTTTGTAGGTTTGACTCTAAGGAAGACCTTGTCTCCTACATTAAATTCTTGAGGTGTTCATTTTAAGTCAGCATAACTTTTTTGACGGTCAGCTGCCTCACGCAAACGCTGATGGATTGCTTTCAGTTGGTTTTCCATTTCCTTAACAGCTTCAGGACCGATCGCCTCGCGATCATCCAAATTGTCCCACGTTAATGGTGTCCTGCACCTATGCCCATATAGAGCCTCAAATGGGGCCATGCCCAACGTGGTATGGTAGTTGTTATTGTAAGAAAATTCCACTAGGAAGAGATAATCCTCCCATTTGCTTTGATGATCCATGCAATACATGCGTAGCATGTCTTCTAATACTTGGTTGACCCTCTCGGTCTGTCCATCCATCTCAGGATGGTATGCAGTGCTAATATTGAGCCTCGTCCCCCAGGCTCTATGCAACGCTTGCCAAAATTTAGATGTAAACCGAGAGTCTCTATCTGATATAATAACTTCAGGAAATCCGTGAAGTCTTACAATTTCTCGAGCAAATTTTTGAGCAACTATTGTGGCATCATCATGAGTACTACTAGGTATGAAATGTGCTACCTTGGTCAATTTGTCTACAACCACGAATATAGCATTATGCTGAAATCGGGTTTTAGGAAGTCCTACAATGAAATCCATGGAAACAACTTGCCACTTATGCTCTGGTATATCAAATAAATGTAGTTTTCCACCAGGGTGCTGATGTTCGGCTTTCACTTTTTGGCATTCAAGACATTTGGCCACAAACTGCACTATGTCTTTTTTCATACCAAGCCAATAGTAGTCCTTCTTCAAGTTTTCTCTCATTTTGACTACTCCTGGGTGTGCTGAATATGGTGCACAGTGAGCTTCTCGCAAGATAATTCTTTTAAGCTCTTCATTGTTGGGTATAATAATTTGGTTGCGAAAACACACCAATTCATCTCTGATGCTGAATTCTCCAGGAATTCCTTGCTTAATTTTCTCTAGACAGGCTTTACAGAACTCATCTGTCTTTTGCAATTCTGCAATTTGCTCCTTAAATCTATACTGACATCTTGTAATAGCAGTTATGTGTTTTCTTCTACTAAGAGCATCTGCCAGTTTGTTCTCTTTACCCTTGATATATTCAATACCAAAGTCATATTCAACCAAAAATTCCATCCATCTTCATTGTCGTGCATTTAGTATTGGCTGAGTAAATATATACCTTAGACTCTGGTGATCTGTTTTAAGATTAAAAGGCTTTCCTAACAGATAATGCCTCCAAATTTTGAGAGCATGAACCACAACTGCCAGTTCCAAATCATGGGTGGCATAATTTATCTCATGCTTCTTGAGTTTCCTAGACTCATAAGCTATTACAACTTCCTCTTGCAGCAATACACCTCCCAATCCTTCTGTAGATGCATCAGTACATACTATAAATGGTTGATTTGGATCAGGTATTCTCAGTATCAGTGCGGTTGTCAATTTTTCTTTGAGAATTCTAAAGGCTTCCTCACACTGCCTTGTCCACTTAAATGCCTTCCCTTTCCTTTGCAAGTTGGTTATAGGATAGGCTATTTTTGAGAATCCTTTGGCAAACCGTCGATAATAACCAGCCATTCCCATAAAAATCCTCACCTCAGACACATTAGTAGGAGTTGGCCAATTTATAATTGCCTCAATATTCTTAGGATCCACTGCTATACCATCAGCTGAGATGATATGCCCTAAATACTGCACCTGAGGAGTATAAAATTCACATTTGGATAGTTTCCCATATAACTAATTTTTCCTGAGTACTTCTAACACAATTCTCATATGTTTATCATGCTCTTCTCTGTCTCGAGAATAGATCAAAATGTCATCCAAGAATATAAGCACAAATTGGTCTAACTGTTCATGAAACACACTATGCATCAGGTTCATAAAGGTTGTTGGTGCATTGGTTAAACCAAAAGTTAACACTGTGAACTCATAGTGCCCATATCTTGTTCTAAAAGTCATTTTGTAAGTGTCCTCTTCCCGGATTCTTAGTTGATGATATCCTGACCTAAGATCAATTTTGGAAAAGATGGTAGCTCCTCTGAGTTGGTCAAACAAATCATCGATCCTAGGCAAAGGATATTTATTCTTAATTGTCATTTTGTTAAGCATTCTGTAATCAATGCATAACCTTAAAGTTCCATCTTTCTTTTTGACAAACAATACTGGTGCCCCCCATGGTGACACACTGGGTTTAATATGCCCTTTCTCTAACAAGTCTTGTAGTTGGTTTTTGAGTTCTTGTAGTTCCAGTGGTGTCATTCTATATGGCGCCCAAACTACTGGTGTTGCTCCAGGCACTAATTCAATGGAGAAATCAAATTCTCTTCTTGGTGGCAATCCAGGTAGATCTTCTGGAAACACATCTCTAAATTCTCCTAACACCGGGTATTGTTGGAATAGTGTCGAGCTCGATTTTGATTCTTCTTTCTTATTCATTTTAATTACATATAATCGACATCCCTTTTTCCAGGCCCTTTTAGCTTGCATGCTACTTATCAAATGGGGCTCAAAAGGGGCTCTACTATAGTGAATGCGGATTCTTTGATTGGCTTCATTAGTGTAATCCATCCACCGTTCCTCAAAATTTAGTATAGCCTTATGTGCCTTAAGCCAATCTAGTCCCAGAATTACATCAAATGCATGTAAAGGGGCCACATACAAGTGCCAATTAATTTTTCCCTGGGGCAATTCTACTGTTGAATCAAATAGGCATTGGTTTACTAAGTAAGTTTATCCCGAGCCATATTCTACTTGCCAACCATTTGCCATGATCCCAGGTCTAACAGGTATATCCCTCAAAACATTATTTGAAATAAAACTATCAGTAGCACCACTATCTATTAAAATTTTCACATCTCTCTTGCCAATTTTTCCTTTAATAAAAAATGGAGTAGTTTGTCCTTCCAGTTTAGGATTACCTATAGCAACAAAAATTTTGTGGGAGGCCTCTTCAGAAGGATTCTTGGGATCGGCTTTCTTGGGGCACTATCTTGCAAAGTGATCCAATGCTCCACATACATAGCAGGCATTAGGTCCATCATTCCTCGGCTTATCATTTATCTGATTACGAGTTCCAGTCTTGTTTTGGCTACTATTGTTAGATTTCTTATCCTAGAAATTTCTTTGGTCAGATTGTCCTCTGTTTCCCTGGTTTCTATTTCTATTGCGGTTATTATATCTTTCTCGACCCTTATCCCTATACCTATGGTTTTGGTCAGAACCACGGTTTTGCTCAACATTCTTTCTTTTCCTAGAGTTGTCCTTCTCTTGCTGATAAAAAGCTTTCACCTCCTTTTGACTTGACTCAAAGAATCGAGTTGCATCATAAGCTGCAGTCAGGGTTTGAGGAGTTTTTCCCCCCACATGTAGACTAAGTTTTGGGTGTAACCCCATAATGAACTTATGTGCCTTAAGTTTTTCCTGATTATCAAATTCAGGAGCATATTTCTGTAACTGGACAAATTTTTGATAGAATTCAATTACCGTCATATTACCCTGATGCAGGTTGGTAAATTCAGCATGCTTTTCAGTGAAGAATTGTTCAGTAAGAAAATGACTCTTGAATTCTTTAACAAATTCCTCCCAAGGAATATTAGTTGCTTCCTTTTTAATGACTTTCTTATATGTGGTCCACCATGTCTTGGCAGAACCTTCCAAGTGAGCAACTGCCCAAATGGTTTTTCCTTCGGGGCTAAGAGGGTTGATAGCAAAGTATCCCTCGACCTCACTTAGCCAGTTGAGAGCGGTTTCTCCATCACCGCTCCCATAAAATTTGGAAATATCTAGTTTCTTTAATTCCTTCTACAATTCCTCACCCACGGTTCTTCTAGTGGATCCTTCAGGTAATTGATTTACGTTACTATTCACTTTCTTTTTTGTCAGGTTCTCAATAACCTTTTGTTGTTGTGAAATGAGCTCCTATTGTTGGGCCATCTGTGCCCGTTGTTGTTCCATGTGCTCATTCATTTGAGCCCTCTGGCTCTCCATCAGCTCTCGCTACTGATTAAATTGCTCTTGCATGAGCTGGAACATTTGAGCCATATTTCCATCTTTGGAGGTAGTCCCCGCTACTGGCTCCTTTCCCTTCCTAACCATGTGCCATGGTTTTTTAGTAGTTTGTGCTCTTTCTGACTCTCTTACGAGTCGTCTGAGTACCCTCCTCGGACCTTCTACACTTTCCTCTTGCAGACTCATACTAGGTCTCCGAGAAGTACCTGCCATCTGGCATTAAGAGTTTTTGTTAGGGAATTATTTTAACCAGGTTTTTGCAAACCTATGCTCTGATACCAACTGTCACAACCCAAAATTTTCACACACTTTTTTTTAACAATACACAAAGACATGAACAATTTGCTGGTAACCCAATATATTGTTAGTTCTGGCATACACATAAATGCACTTCAAGAGTTGTCACCACTACAGCTGGTGTCTTAAGTGCTCGAGACTAGCCAAGCCCCATAGCTCACCTTATTGGATTCTGACTCCTCCCACGAGTCATTCATGGAATCTAGCGAAGGGTTATCCATTCAGGGCCCATATCACCTGAATGGGGTACGCTATTCTCCCTTGTCCAAGGTTGTAAGGTTCACAACCTTTTTAAGAGATCTTAGCTCAAAGCCTTGGAACCAGCGTTTGTATGTCGGTGCTAGCCATTGACCATCTACTAAGGTTTAACTAGAGTCCGCCTTCACAAGGTCAAGGGACTAGATATCCATATCCTTCCTCGGGCTGACGGTAATGCTGCCCATAACCATCTACCATTGGATCTTCCAAAAACATGAGTAGCTCTCTAGTCATGCTTTATGTTGGCACCTCCCCAACCCGAGTGGAATGATGAATTACCACCACCACTAACTGGTTGTTCACCTAGGGTGACGTCCCATACCGCCACCCGTTACACTCAACGACTTTGGACCTTTGTCCTTAAATTACCGGTTTACAGCGACACAGCCTCACATAAGTCACCTCGTGACTTAGTGCATAAGAGGAGAAAGTCCCAACTTGACTTTTCCTTTTTGAGCAAATGTTCCAACTCCAGATAGTAATTTAGGTTCATGGTCATTCTAGGGTTTAAGTTTATTAACGAATTATCCTCTTTTAAAACCCTTAGATTAATAAGAGATAAATAATCACAGTATCTCAACTCAGAATTAAATCTCAATATAAAAGAACTTCATTCCAGAAATCCATACTGAATAATAATAAAATCAATATGACCAAGCCCATAAAACTTCTATAATCATCAATAAAATATTGAACAATAATAACACATAATGGTAATAATACTCATTTGAACAGACTTATAAAAACTATAAACAAAATATTGGTCTTTAATAATAAACTTCAAGCTTTCAATACAATATTGATCTTCATTCAAAACAGAAGAACTCTTTTATTCTAAAGACCCTATTATAAATCATACTAGAAAAATTCTTTTATTTTAAAAGAACCCATAAAAGAAATCTATTAAAAATCATTAATGAAATTACTTGAAACTAAATAAGAAATACTTTATAGTATATTTAATCTTCCTCACTACACAATACCATCCACTATATAATAATAATCGTACAACATGCACATACCATAATATTTTATAAAAATTCTATCAACAACACATCATCTTTCTTCATAAAACCATATCCGTCTTTAATTTTTAGAGTGCATTGTCAATTATAACGAGATAATATTTTTCCATAAGTTTGCTATTAATCTCTCCATGGCTATGTTTAATAATAATCAAAATCACTAACAAAGTTTAAGAGAGTCATACATAAGGGAAAACCATCCCAACA
Source organism: Wollemia nobilis (assembly GCA_028583015.1). Taxonomy (NCBI): domain Eukaryota; kingdom Viridiplantae; phylum Streptophyta; class Pinopsida; order Araucariales; family Araucariaceae; genus Wollemia; species Wollemia nobilis. Next base: position 596,922 of record JAQPPZ010003370.1, on the reverse strand, counting down.
TTTCTTTAATTTCAGAATACGTTTTCTTCAGCAACAGTCAGTTTAATAATATGACTTAGTAAAGGTTCTTCATGAATTTCATTCAAAGTTTCCAATAAATGAGCTTCTGCCCTCGAACGCAGCTTGAGACCATCACATCCAAGCGCCATCCAGACACGCTACTCTCGAGCGACGGGTAGAGCGTTTCCAACCCACCCACATTATCCGATGGAACAGAGCCAAGGTTTTAGAGGGGTCAGACTTGGCCCATAATATCTACATGACATACACGTAGAACCAGTCCATGCACTCAACTACATGCAGACTCCATAATGTCTTTATGACACTCACACAGGGTAGGTCATGCAGTCATTCACATATGCACACTCATCAATCAACGATTTTATGAAACAATGCAATTGTAGATGATAAAAAAGAAACCCTTGCATCATAAATCCGACAAAGCAAGTTTTTGGCATTGTTACTTCCATCAGTCATGCAGACATTCACAGAAAAATATAAAATGAAGAAATACGGTAGCTATATGAAAGCATAAGGCAAATCCCTTATTAAATTCATCAATTCTCAGTGCATTTCTACTTCTAGAACAGCCACACAGACATTATTACATCTCAACTATATGAAAGCATAAGGCAAATCCCTTATTAAATTCATCAATTCTCAGTGCATTCTTACTTCCATAACAACCACATAGACATACGCAGACAATATTACATCTCATAATGAAGGAATACAACAGCTATATGAAAGCATAAGACAAATTCCTTATTAAATTCATCAATTTTCAGTGCAACTATCTGCAATGCAAATCTTTGGATTTTTTAATAAATTCCATCCCATATTTGAATTTAAATAACAGGTCACCTTCTCATAATAGAATGCCAAGCAATTACATTCTAAGTTACTAGTTTTCATTCCAGTTCAAATGTTTATATTATTAATACACAAATACTTCACTCAAAATTCATAGACAACACACTATAAAACACTGCAATTCTTATTATTCCACTTACAAACTGGTAAGTAAATTAGTGGCCATCTTCCTTTTTATTTGTTTAATGAATTCATTATATAAAACATTCTTAATAGCTTATCATGAGCAACCTGACCTTCTTCTTGTAGAGCGCAGGCCACCCTCGCGTTACCTCCGTCTGCAGTCTAGCTTGCGCACTCCCAAGCGAAAGACTTCCTCCAAACTTTTTCTCCCCCCTTCGTTTCAAGACGTTCTCCTTAAAAATGAGATGGTAGTTGATGTAAAGTGGACACTTCACCCGGATGGCCAGTTAGAACGTCCAAACGTTCTCCACGTATTGCTCCCGACAGTACTTTAATTTATTAAAGCTTCTTTATAGTTTCTGGATTATAATTTCCATAAGTTTTTAGTTGCATTTTAGCTAGAGTACAAAGTTCCTTAGACTTGACTTAGGATTAATTACACTTAGCTAGAGTATGAAATTCCTTAGTCTTATCTTAGGATTCGTTGGTCTTGCTACAACCAACATTTAGTTTTAATTTAATAATAATAATTATTATTAATAATAATTTTCATTGCCTTATAAACATTTTAGTTTATATATTAATGTGATTACATATTTTCTTTTTAATGTTACACTTATGAATAATTTTGAAGTTAATTCTTATTTTGTTATATTATTATTTTAAATTATTTTTATTTCACTTTCCAAAAATAATTATATATATTAATATTATATGTACTTTTTAATATACATATATTATTATTTAAAAAGGTTGCATACAAAGAACAACAAACCGACAAAAGCAATATCAACATGCAACACTCGTTCAATCTATGATAGGCAGAATGCAATGCAATCCTATTGTGGGCGTCCATGTACCCACGGACCAAGGTGCCAGGGGCACAACATCATATCCACTTACCCGGCATTTTCGATCCGTTGCCTCGGTTAATGGGGTGGGTGTTCCTCAATCTACCTGCCCCGATACCTACACCTGCATCACAAACACTAATAGCAGAATCACATTCTTCTAAGAAAATTAATCTCTAGTAGTGGGGATCTGACAGGATGAGAGGAAACATTCATGTCTGATTTTGAAGGAGGGAAATCCTGGAGCAACCTATTTGAATTCTTGTATTACTAGATTCATAGCTAACAAGCCAGATGAGAAAGAGATAAAGGACAAGTCTCTCTAATTTAAAAACTTGTGGACCATTCATATACGAGGATCAATATTGGACTAATATTATTCATAAGTATATTTCCTTGTGAAACATTGGGGAATTGATAGGGAGGAGTAACCGGATTGTTGGGTACCCCTTTAAAATAGGGAGGAGAACAACCATTAAATTAAAAGATCTAGATCTTCTCTTCTTAATCATTCATATATGGAATGGATAGAATTGGATGACTTAACATATAGGGATAATATTACAATTCAAATTCAACCCTTCCCCTTCAATATTCCTTTTTAAATGATGGGGGATGGCCCATCTATTTTAAAAGCAACGCATGATTATAGATAGAGAGGTTCGACTCCAGTTAGCTGTAGGCCCTTAGAATTAAAAGCACGGAACCGACTTCATGCGACTTCCTCTCCCTCTCCGTACCTTTTAAATGGTAGGATTCTTCCCCATCCATCCCTATCTCCTCTCCCTCGCCCTTTTGAATGCCCTAACACCCTTATGATTCTAAACTGGGTCATTGCATTTACACACTTGATCAAAATATTCAAGTAGGGGGTTGGCCTTTAGGCACTACTCACTATAGATCATTGATGGGGAGAGTGATCAAAATATTAAAAATAGATGTGGGATCCTCTGCCCCTCAACCTCTTCATTGTTTTAAATCTAAGGCAAGGCAAGGTAAAATCCTCTCTATTTTTTCCTCTCTATTTTGGGATACTCAACTACTTAAAGTTAAAGGGGACCTTTTAAAATCCAATTATAGGGCCTTGAGGCACTCAACCACTTATAGAGTCGGATGAGCTGGGAGAGCACTCCAACCCACTAGTTACTTTAAGCACCCCACCATCGAATCGTGGAAGCTTTATAAGATTAGAGGGTACTATTGAAATGAAAAAGCATGCAAATTTTGTAGCACAAGCAACCTTCGAACATCTTATCTTATTTTTTATAGAGGTATTACCAGATAGGTTTACAACACCTATGTAGGCTACTCACTTGAAGCAACTCCTCAAGCTCGGTCCAAGTGAGAAGCAACTCCTCTTCTCTAGAAAAGACCACCGAACATGAAGACCAAATAATAAGCAACCAATGGAGCACACAAAAAAAATTCTAGGGTGGAGGAAGCAACTCCTCAAGAAACTCAGGCATCGCATGGATGGAGTAGCACCACATGATTTCTCTTAAAATGTGGATAATGCGAGACACCTCTCTACCTTTAAACCTAAGAATCATTTCCCTTCCTCTCCCTCACTTTTAATAGACAACCACTCGCTCACTCAAAGTTTTTAAGGTACCCTATCTAACCTAGGGTGAACAAGGTTTTTGAGGTCATTTATGTGCTTGAAATGAGGATAGGGTTATGGACAATGGAGAGTATTCACAAATTGGGAGAATATTAGGATTTTTAAAATTAAAAACGTTAGCACATTCGCTTGAAATTTTTGGGATAAATTTGTTCTTAGGGTCAATTCGCCACAATATATATCCCAACATAGGCATATTTATACTCGTTGGAAAACCCTTTTCAAACCTGATATAATGGTGGTATTTTTATGAAGTTATAAGGTGATTTAATAGGTCAAAATTTATCCCAAAGATGAACTTACTTTTTAGGGCTTCAAATACCCCAAATTTTGGTGTGAATATGATTGATTTGATTTTCTTAGGATTTGCCATGATTTTGATTAAGATTCATCATTTTTTTACAAGTACATTTTGATTCCAACCCCTTATGGATAACCCTAAGGGGGAGAGAGTAGAGGACTCGATAGAGCACTCAACCTTAAAAATATGGGGAGAGGGGTCACACTCGATCAAATGATAAAGAGGGGGATAGAGAGGGCCTATAGGCACTCACTCATAAGAAGTTGTCTACCTTTAAATTAAAAGGTTGTCCATCACTTTTCCAAGTTAGAGAGCCAAGAGCTCTTAAAAGCTTTATTACCCTTTATTAAATCCCTTTTTTAAACAGAGAGGAAAGCTCTTAAAAAAACTCCCAAGGAGAGGAGCTTATAAGAGTGGGGTCCAGACTGTACTTTCATCATTAAAGAGCATTCCACTAGCTAGAGATACGAGAAATAGGCACTTGTATCTTCTTCAAAACAAAAGTAGCAACATACCTTTTTTTTCTTGAGGAAGAGTTGGGTCTGGCTTTAAGTAATTTCTAATAGGAAGTAAACTTTGCTCTCCTCGAGAACCACTATTCTCAAAATCATTCTTCTACTAAAACCTTCTCTTAATTCTTCTTTTACTATAGAATATATCTAAGGAAAGGAACTTCTTGAGTAGCGATGACCTTCGATTAACATTTTCTAGAATCCCCTCGATCATGCCAAGAGAATAGATTACTGCAATATCGAGCCAATCCTTATATTATAGAGGTGTTAATCCTTTAAAATGAAAGGTCTACCAATGGTAATATGAATCGATGAAGGAATCACCTTTTATTTTGTTTGAAAGATACACTCTTAAGACATCCATTTATCAAGGGGCTCACCCTTTATAAGTTTATTTATATCTTGAGAAGGTTCGTTATTAAGAGGGGAGATTCAACTTTTTAGATATCGATAGAGGACTCATTATTAAGAGAGGAGAGATTTTATTAATATATTTTCCATTAGCCTCCTCTCCCTTCCTCTTCCCTCCTCTCTAAAACTTAGTGGATCACCCTTTAAAACCCAGGTGCTATTAAGAATTATAGTTTTAAATGAGGTTGATGGCACTCTAAGGTTCCTTAAATATAATATTTGGGACCCCTTAAATTAATAATGGATGAATCTCCTTTTATATAATACTTGGGCCCTTTGATTGACAACGTGAGAGATCATTGTGAGAAGAGCTTGAACCTCTAGATATGTGCTCAATTTCTCAATAGGGATAGGAGGTTGAGGGATCGAAAGTGACCCTTTAAATATAGTGAATTGAATCAATAAAATCAACTCTATTGGATAGATTCTATCGAACATGAAACCTCATATTACGTGGTAATATAGTGGATTGGGTAAAGCATCGATTCATATGAGTGAATGGGAGCTTTAAAATTTTACCTATGCCCTTTTAAAATAGAGAGAAAACCTTTCAGATAGCTCTTAGAAGTGGACCACCAATAAATTAAATTAAAATGGAGAGATCTAATTGATTTTATCTATCTCAAGTAACCAGTAACCAGTGAGTAGCATCTATCATTATCCATGTTATAATATTGGTTATGGGTTAGATCAGGGTGTACTATTTAAAGGTGGGCCTTATGGAAGGGTTTAAGGTTAGTATCGCTCAGATCAAAGTAGTTGGATCACTCACCTCACTATCGATTAGGACTGGGGCTTTGATTGGGTAGATCTAATCTATAGTAATGGATTTTTGGGCCATGATCATCTTTCAAGATATCAAACCGCATTCACATTCTAAGGATTGAGTAATAACACCATGATCGATAGTGGCGGATTTCTACTTCATCTTTACCCTTGATAGCAAGATACAACATTCCTACCTCCATTAAATTTAGGATTACCTAAAATATTTTTTTAAATCCAAGGTAGTAGGAGTAGGACCTAAAGAACCTACGTATGATTAGGAAAAGGATTTGATTGGAGAAAGGCATTACCAACCCAAACAATCAATCCCACCTAGGCATTTATATATTTAAGGTCCATTACATTCTAGTGTATGTTTCTCCATAGATCTGGGAACCAACAACCTCTTAAAAAGCTTTGGATATATTTTAAGTATTAGGAAACATTTTAAACTTTATCTGCTTACTGCTTATATAAGAGGTCTATACTATAAATTAAATTTCACTCACACTTAATATAATATAATAAATTTCTTCATTCTTCTAAGTATTACCTTTTAAAATAGAAATCCTACTACCCCTGATTCATTAAAATAGGGTGGCCTCATCTTCAAACAACTCTATTATCTCAGGAATAACGAAATGAGGGAAGGTCAACCAGGCAATAGCCATTTATTGCCTGTATGAATGTTGGAAGACCTCTATAAGGATGAACATCCCCATAAATTTAAAAGTATTATGAACCTTTTACAATCCCTTAAATATCTTTTTAAATTAATTGGGCGCTTCCATTTTAAAATAAAGAACTCTTCATGAGTTTAAAAGGGCCCTTTTTGAATCTCAAAAAGTAAAATCTTTTAATATGACTACCCGATTGAAATATGACTGGAATAAGAGAGGTGACCCCCAAACTTATGATTGAGGACCCTATGATATCTTTTCAAGGTCCCCTTTTTTGAAAAACCAGCTTGGCTTACCTTTAAGCATAGGGAAAATGAGACCAACCCTATTTGAAAATAGAGAGGCTATCGCCCACTATACAAATTTTCTCCCTATATCTATTTTAGAAATGGGATAAACCCTCTATTTTTAAAGCTAGGTGCTCTATGATATAAAAATTAGGGGGTTTATATGTGGTGAATTGACTCCGACTATTAATGGAATAAGTTGTAACCTTCAATCAATAAGGCGAAAATCCACTCCTAAAAAGGCCCCTAGATTTGTGTTGCTACCGTGGAGATAGGATTCAGGCTACCCTATTTCCCACCTAGCAATTTGTCCATCCATCCATCTAGGAAAAGAGGACCCTTAGTATCCTAGATAAGGCAAAGGCTCCTTTTTAAGATAGAGAGAGGAGATAGGGTAGGGTTCACAATTATAGATAGAGAGGCACCAACCGTGCCTTTCCTAACTTTTCCAATTGATTTATGGATAGAGAGCCCGCCCACCCAGTCAAAAGAATCTGGCAAGGTTTCGGGGTGCTTGGGCTACCAATACAAGATCTATGGATTAATCACTTTAGGTCTATCTCTATCCCTGCATCCTTCCCTATCAATACCTGGGCACATGTCCAATCCATGGAAGGTTAGAAGCAGAGAGGGGAAGAATGGACGAGTGCTCAAAGGCTAAGGGTTTATAATCACATCCTTCTACGCATTGGGGAAGATATTTTTAATAGGGGGCTTAGTAGATATTTTAAAATGGTCTATTTCTACTAGAATTTTGAAGCTCAAACTTAGGAATTGCTTCAAAGTCATGTCTAATAGAGATACTCAATCCAACTCCATGAATGAGCTTTTTTTTCCTAGTCATCACGGGGGAAAGATAGAGAACGCTTTTCTTTCACCCTATCTTTCCAAAGAATTCACTTTTTAAGTTGGGCTCTCTATCTATAATGGGTGGAAAGAGTACTAGAATGAGCACCCTGATCCCTCTTAAGCACTTCCTTTAAAAATGCAATAAGACTACCCTAAAATATATTTAGTTCATTATTACATACATAGAAATGAGCTTTGAGAGAGAATTAGTTTACAATAAGTTGAGGGACAGGGCCTTTTATTTTCCCTGCATTACCACCAGATCCATAGTTCTTAAAAGCGACTCACTATGATTATGAATAGAGGGGGTATAGAGAGCGTTCCTACTTTTGAAAAAGGTAAGCGAGTGCAGCTCTTAAGATATAAATTGAGCGCGATCGATAAGGATTTTTTGTTCCTGAAGGCCTTCCTCTCTATTAAATAAATGGGGGGCTTTTTAAAGAGGTAGAATACCCCTTCTTTTATAACGTAATAAATATCTCTGCCCTTTAAAATGAAATAAAAACCCTTTTTAAAACATGGGCATGGGGAATAGGAAGTTGTTATAATGAAAGGAGTCCTGAAGAGTGTTAGGAATTATAATGAAAGGAGTCCTGAAGAGTGCAAAACTAATGTTTGAGCCCTTTTAAACATGGGGACTCACCTCACCTCACTTTTGTTATATAATCGAGGGGAGAGGGAGTCGATTATCTTATTTAAGTATTGACAACTTTAAATATCAGAGCAAAGATCTAGGATTTTTTAAAAATGCGAAAAGCCAGAGAAAATATATCTCTCTTTTCAATGAGGAGGAGTCAACCCTTCAAAACTAAAGTGGTGAAAGAATATATATATTCACTAGAGAAAAGACGTTATTCTTAAAGCTGGGTAGAGGAAGGTAAAACCATATATTTTAAAAGGGGTTACCCCTTTCCTTTAAAAGTGGGTGGCGAGAGGGCATATATATTCACTAGATCTTTACCTTAGCTCTCTTTCTCCTTGGGTCTTTTTAAAACAAAACAATTTAAAAAATAAAATTATGGGCCCCTCCATTTTCAAAAGGTAAAGGGCGGCATGTTAATACGTATAGCTCTCCCTCTCAAAACACGGCATGTTAATACGTATATAATAGACTGTCTTTCGGATAAGTTGTTAATACGTACATAACTCTCCTCTCACCCAAAGGAAGGTAATAACGAACTAACTCTCTTCGAAAAGGTGACACTCGCATAAAATCCAAAGCGGAGGGGAGGTCCCAAGCTTACTTAAAATATCCTCTCTATCCTTATAACAGCCTTTAAAGCTTATATCCGGGCTCCGGCCCCGGCGCGCTATTATATTAAAGAGCTTTAGAACCTCTATAATATAAAGGCGGCTCTCTATCCCTTTCTAAAGGGAGAGCAGGGAGATAGCATTGCTTTAGATAAGGACTCGACAATTCTAAAAAACGCCTAAAGCAGTCAGTCTTATTAAGAGCTTTACCTTTTTAAAACGGCCCTCTCCCCTCTCTTTTTAAAGCCTAAGATTAAAAGCATGCCGGCTCTTTAAAACTGCTGGCCGTATCCCAAGATTATGTATTGATTCAATCGACCTTTTAAAGTAAAGTAAAACTCTCCCCTTTTAGAACAGAGCAGTAAAACAATCTTTAAAAAAGCTCGACCTCTTCTCCTTAAAAACCGAGCTTTTGAGCCCAACAAGATTATGTATTGATTCAACTAGATTCTCTTCCCTTCAGTAAAACAAACCACTTTAAATGTTCGTCTCGTTCTTACAACCTTCTCTCTTTATGCCGCTTATTTCCAGAAGCTACGCGCTTTTTATCGGATTCTGGTGGTTCTTAACAGCGATGGCTATTTATTTGAGTCTTTGGGTGGCACCTTCAGATTTTCAACAAGGTGAAAATTATCGAATGATCTATGTACATGTTCCTGCAGCTCGGATGAGTCTACTTGTCTATATCGCAGTGGCCATCAGCAGTTTTGCGTTCTTATTAACAAAACATCCCCTTTTGACCCGCTTTTCCGGAACCGGTTCAGAAATAGGTGCTTTCTTTACATTGTCGACCTTAGTAACTGGGGGATTTCGGGGGAAACCTATGTGGGGCACCTTTTGGGTGTGGGATGCTCGTTTAACCCCTGTATTCATCTCGTCTTTTATTCACCTGGGTGCACTGTGTCTCCAAAAGCTTTCTGTCGAACTGGCTTCTATTTCCATCCGTATTGGACTTATCAATATACCAATCATTAAGTTCCCTGCCAACCGGTGGAATACATCGCATCAACCTGGGAGCATTAGCCAATTTGGTACATCGATACATGTTTCTATGCCCATTCCAATCTTGTTCAACTTTGCTAACTCCCCCTTCCCAACCTGTATCTTGCTCGTTTTGGAAACACGTCTTCTTATTTTATCCTTTCTCGAATCTTCATTCATTACGGAAATGGAAGCCCCGGATTATTATGAGCTAAAGGTAAAGGTTAAAATTTTTATTTGAGAACTAGATCGATATTAAGAACTAGAGAAATATCAATGATAACCATTTCCCCTATTGTCTAAACCCTATCATACTCACCAAATATGACCAATATTCTAGACCCTAAAGAACTTTTAAAGGGTTAGATGGTCATACGATGAGCCTATAGGAGCTGAAGCAGATGAAAAAATTGTTGCAGAAGATCACAAAGTGAGACTGAAGCTCAAAATTTTATTTCATTTTAAAGGTGATGCTTTCAAAGCCCTTAAAGCAGTACCCCAAGATAATTTGGTTCTATTTCAAAGAATGAGGCACAAACTTGAGAGAGCACTCCAGAATCAAGAGTCAGTTTTCCTACCCTACAAAAGGAGAGAGCACTCCAGAATCAAGAGTCATCGGTTTTATGGTTTTGGTATTTATAAAAGCATTTAAAAAGGTTCGTTACACCATTCCTTATATCTTTTGCCTCCCTTTTTTAGAGCTCATGCTAGTTTGATTCTAAGATTTTGGAGCTTTATTGGGGGTGTTAGATTCAGTGGAACCTAATACTAGAGGGAGGGGGGTGGGATATACTATTTGTGATGTCCTAAAAGTACATGTGCTCTATTCCTTATTCATAGGGCATGCTATGTATTCTTGTTTTGATGAGGTATGTGTGTGGAGTATTATAAGGGGGCTCTGATTCACTCCTCTAGGAGGGGGTCCCGTAGTATGTAAAAACACCATATTTTCATAATGCTAATGGGGTAGGGGCCCACACTTATACTCAGTCCATCTTAGGATAGCCGAAGTAGGATATCAATCAATCATATTAGGTATTTCTAGATAGGGTCCCAAGTATGGCTATTAAAGGAGCTTTAGAACCCCCCACCCCACTTTGTATAAGGTAAGATAAGAATAAGTACAATATTTTTATTTATTCTTAAGGCTCATGAATAGGGGTAGAGAGCTCTTTAAAGGTTACTTTAAAGGTCCGGGGATAGGGAGAGGAACAACCATTTCATCTAGGTTTGGGTTAGCCCACCGGGACCGAACAACTTTCATCTTCTTCATTGTAGCTCCTGCTTGTTAAGCATCTCTTGTATGAGCCCGGGTCCCCTCTTTCACATAGTCTTGATGCCCAGATCTAACTTTATCTTAAGAGGTTTTTTCATATTAGATTCTAGAATCGTATTGAGAGGGAAGTGCAAACGCAACATGGATTCTTCATAGGAACAATATTTATCTAGAAGGAAGTCTTAGGAGGACCAGGTACTCATTTATATCTCCCATAGAAGCTCTAGTACTTTCCAGCTCTCATTAATGCCCCTCTTCTCTCCTCTTTATATAAAGATAAGGTAAGGTAGTTGTCTTTTTCTTATTGATCTAATTATACATTATCTAGCTGACCCCTTTAAATTAGAGAGGAGGATTTACAAATAATTTTATCCTGGGGATTATTTAAAAGTCTCTCAAAGGAATCAATATGTTTTGCCCCTCTTTTTCCATCATATCCCAAATATGATGATATTTATCCTTGGGAACCTTCAAATTAAAATATTTTTGTAACCCAAACCCTCTCTATCTCAAACACTTTTATGTTATAGGTATTGCATAAAAAATAGCATCCCTTATCCTAAGAAAAATAAGAGAAACGTGAAAATTCTTTTATTTAGTGCAAGCAAGCAAGCCTATAGTGACCTGAACAGCCAACACCTTCCAATTCCTTACAAAGGTGAAACATAACTGGTAATCCACTACTTCTTATTAAGGATTTACCTATTATATTAAAAGACCCCCAACTAAAAAATGAGGCTTTTAAAATGGAGTACGATTATAAACTCTGAAGTACCTTTGTTTGAAGTAGGGCCCCTTAAAAATAGAGAGCAAGCTCCTAAAATCTTGAAACGTGATTCCCTCTCTATTTTAAAAATAACTGATTATACCCATCACTTTAAACTAGTCAACTCTCCCCTTCTGTCCCCCCCATTATCCCTAATCCATCATGAATTAGATTTTAAATACTAATTTACTGATAAGAAGTAGAAGGGCTTTATCTTTAAAATGGAGAGGAGAGAGTGCTCTCTAGGGAGGTGGCAGACCATCTATCTATAACAAGCCCATTTTTAGTATAGAGGGAAGGCCCTTTTAAAAAATCTATATTTTATTCATTTTCAAAGGCTTTTTTTAGTATCCCCCATCTTCAAATTGGTAATGTGATCATTGGGATCATAAAATTTATTTTGGTGAACCTCTCTCTTCATGTTGATTTTTTTATACTTTAATAGGTTTCCAACATTGGACATGGAGGGAAGCAATCTAGTGAATGGGGAAGTAAAGCACACAGAGAGAGTTGTAAGGCTTTTAAACTAAAATATCAATCATAAACATGGGTTTTGGTCCATAATGCCAAAAATTAATAGGTTCAAACTCTTTTCTCCCCATCATAGGTTTTATTAGGGTGCGTCACTCTCTAGGTCATCTCTTGGTCCCTCTCGTTCATTTTCCTCTCTTCAATTCCTCACCTAAAAACCCTCCTCTCTTGTCCTTTAAGGTAATTAGATAATCCACAAGTGGGTCAACTTGCCTATCTAAAAACTAGTGAGAAAGGGTCAAAGAAGTTAAAAGTTTCCTCTTCGCTCTCTATTTTAAAATACCTCAGTGCTGGTGCTATAATTCATTTATGGATGGGAACGATCCTCCCTATCTATTCTAAAAAAAGGATTCCATCCTCTCCCATATTATATTAAAGTGCCTAATGGTCTTCTTCCCTTATTAATTTAAAGAGTGGTCGGACAACTGCTAAAGGATTGGGTCGACACAACTATGAAATAGGGAGAGAGGGCTATGTTAACCTATTATGAATAGAGAACCCACCCACCTAGTTAGAATAACCTAATAGGAACAGAGAAGAGGATGTTTTCCTATCCATGGGTCTAGCTAACACATGAAACACTCAAGTGAATCATTAAGTAAGACTTACTTAAAATGACAACTTCATTTATGGCCCTATTAAATACCTAGGAAGCCCTTCCCTCAATAGGCAGGTAGCTAGGCAAAGGCTATTTGAAAGGTAAAGATAAAGGTGCTTTAAAATTAGAGACCCCCTCTTAAAAGTGCATGGCTATGTCTATGGCTATTTAAAGTGTCGATCTATCAAATAACAAATTGAGGATCCTTAAGGGCTAGAATGGAAATATTAAACATCAATAGGTAGAGTACTAAATAGACGAAATGGGTGATTTACGACTTGGATGGTTGTGGAACGAAGCTTTTAAAGGTTGGAAAGGAATCAATCAATGTTATAATAACAAGGGCGCCTCTCCTCTCTATTTTAAAAGGGTGAAAATGTATTTTTTAAAACAAATAGGTCACAAAGAGGGAAGAAGTGAGTTCCTTGTGGTGGTATCATGAATAATACTAGCTCTAGTCTTGCTTAAACATCTCTCACTGAAGTGACTAGGGATGAGTGCAACAACAAGAAAGAGTGAATAGATGGACAAATCCATACTAATATCAGATAAATTATGCTATCATATTTAAAGCTTTATTTTGAACTCTTTGAGTGAATTTTATTGGCCCTCCTCCTCATATTTAATAGAATAACCCACCTCTCTTTGTTTTAAAAGGGATTTTAAAAGGGAAACAACATACCATAAAAAGAGGAGGAGAGCTCCCCATGGTTAAAAGGGTCTTCTAAATAGTTGGACTGGGTTGGTCTTAGAGAGGGTTGTCTACACTCCTTTTTCAACCCCTTTTAAAATAAATAGCTACCGTCTTGAATGAAACCATTTTAGTAAGTCCTTCTAATTATAATATAATATAATAATCCCTTTCTATTTTGAAATGGAGGTTTGGGGAGGAGATATTCATTCCTTACTAAAATTGAAGGGGGGTGAATAAGTGTAGCTCTTTTAAAACTTAAATCTTCAACACTCAAAGAAAAAAAAATGAAAACATAAAACCAAATAAAGCAAGTATAACAAAAGAACATCACACAACACAAGATGTACCGAGGTTGACCGATTTGGATACATCCCCAAAAATTACTATTTGGAATCCCATCCAAATCCAACCTTTGCGAAGCACCAACTTTAAAATCAATTTATTTTACTAGCACCCACTAGAAGGAGCACCATCCCTTGATTTATCTACACCAATAGAAAGGAGCACCAACCCCTGATTTATTTGCATCAACAGAAAGGAGCACCAACCCCTCTACTAAGAACCCACTTGATTTTGATATTGATAATAAAATGACATATATGAATGTCTTAACTGAAACCATAACCCTCTATGTTCTGTAAGGTTAAAATCTAAAACTTTCTATTTCACCCAGTATAACATCCCTCTCTGCATTACTCAAAATTTGAATCTTCTCTTCTCATAAAAAAAAAAGATTGTTCTCTTAGCTCATTCTACCAATTGATAAATGCTTTTTGGGTATTGTGCAGAATTTTTTCTGTGAAATCCTCTCAAAATTTCAGCCAAAATGGATATCATATGAGAAATTTATGCCTAAAAATTGAAGTGACATTTTTCACCCTCTCTCCAAAAATCACGGATTTTCACTCTTTATTTTTCTCTACACACACTTCTCTCTTCACAAAATAAAGTTCCCCCTTTTCAATAAAATCCCTTGCCACTTATAAAGCACACACTTGAATTCGTTTTCCCTTTTCAATTTTTAAAATATTTTCTTTAATGAAGCTTCTTAAAACAATATAACTTCCTTTTTTTTATTATTGAGAAGGCATTTCGTCAAACACGTCACATGCAAAGAATTGACACCTTATTCATTATCTTACTTCGGAGCCACGTGACACCTCAAAAAAAAAATTAAATATGCTCTATTTTATACCTTGAAGGTGTAACAACATTGAAACCGATACTCTGGTGACTCTGCAAGGTCGAAATGACCAACTGAAGGATTTTGCACAAGTGGAACAAATTGACATAAAAGTGACATGTACAATTTTTGTAACAATCATAACTCTCACCTCGTAACTCTTTTTTATCTAAAATTTGAAACATAGAATATATGAATACTAAATATATCTAGTATGAATCTCACTACATAAATCCTTACGGTTCACCTGTACCACCTCCATGAAAACTGCTACTGACACACTTTTTCCAAAAAGAGCATTTTTGTGACAGTCTTGCAATGCTTGTAACATTCGTCTAGTTTATCCATTTTTGTGGAAATTTGGAACACATGTTCTTGAAGATAAAAACCACCTCCAGTTAAAATTTTTCTATCAAATTCTTCTCGGTTTGCTTGCAGTGCTTCTAAAAAAACTACCATTTTTTGGCCTGTACAACCACTTGCCAAATCATCCGCCAAGATACCGAAAACGTCACCGATCAATCCAAACACTATGATGACACCTCCAATATTGTTCTGGATTGTTTCTTGACATTCTGTCATGTTATAAACTGATTCATCATGTCCAACTATGCCCGTTATGACTTTTCCAAATTTTTGACAACTTCTTGATGATTTTTTCAACTTTTACAAATATGTAGAAAAACCTGTAACAACTTCATCCAAACATCAAAAAAATCCTCATAAGCATTGAAAATCATTGTACATACTCCGAATAACCTCTGAACAACTATCCACTACATCAACCTATCCATATGAGTGTGTTGACAACAATGACAATACTGTCGCTGCACCTTGCTCAACAATCTCCCCCTTTGGAATTGTTGGCAACACACGCACAATTTCTTGTAACTCTTCTCCCCATTTGACAACAAGACCAAAGGGCTACTGGAAAATCCCCCTAAGTCCATGCACAACATTCTCAAGCAAAAATTATTACACTTAGCAAAAATCACAAACATGAGCAAAAAGATAAACAAATACATAAATGCTCCCCTTGAGAATGTGGCCCCAATAGCTAGTCAATTCTTGGGAAGTGTGACCACTCCCAATTTATTGTGAAGGTACTAAAAGACTTCCTTGGTAAATGGTTTTGTGAATATATCCACTACTTTCTCTATTTTTGGAACCAAATCCAACTTAACCTCACCTTACACAACTTTCTCCTTCAAAAAATGATACCAGATAGCAAAATTTTTTGTGCGAGAATGCATAACCAGATTCTTTGAGATGTTAATGGCACTAGTGTTATCACACTTAACTAAAATAAACTCATTAAAATTAATTCCAAGATCCTTCATAGTTTATTTCATCCATAACACCTGCATACAACACATTGTCATTGCAATGTATTTTGCCTCTACTATGGATAAGGAGACTGACTCCTGTTTCTTACTGTGCCACGTGACCAACCTGTCTCCAAGATAGAATGCACCTCCATTGGTACTCTTCCTATCATCTACACATCCTTCCCAATATGCATCTGAATACGCAATAAGTGTGAAGTCCTTACCTTTAGGATACCATAACCCATACTCCATAGTACCCTTGAGGTACCGAAGAATCTTCTTCACTGCTGTCACATGAGTCTCCTTGGGACTAGCCTGAAATCGTGCTACCATGCATACTACCTGCAAAATATTTGGTCTGGTAGCTATCAAGTACAATAATATCCCAATCATATATCTATACATAGTTTGATCAACATATGGAGATTTGTCATCCTTGCTCAACTTGCAACCTGTTGTCATGGGAGTGCTAATTGGCTTACAATACTCCATTGTGAATGTTTTCAACATCTCTTTCACATATTTAATTTGATAAATAAATATGTCCTTATCCTTTTTATTAACTTGCAATCCGAGGAAATACGAAAGTTCACCAATCATTGACATTTCAAATTCTTTCTACATCTTATTTGCTAAATCTTTACACAACTCATATTTGCTGCTGCCAAATATGATATCATCTATGTATACAAAAATAATAATATGATGATCATTTTATCTTTTGACATACAAATTACTATCCACCATACCTTTCTTGAACCCTTGCTAAGTAAGATAATTGTCTAGCCTTGCATACCATGCTTGGGGTGCCTGTTTTAAGCTATATAACGTTTTCTTCAACTTGCAAACCAATTTGGGATCATCACCAAGCTGGAAACCATCTGGCTGCTCAATATAAACCTCTTATTCAAGTTTCCCATTCAAAAATGTTGATTTCACATCCATTTGATAAACTTTGAAATTCTTGTAAACTGCTAAAGCCAGAAATATTCTAATTGCCTCTAGTCTGGCCACAGGTGCAAAGGTTTCCTCAAAGTCAATACCTTCAACTTGTGCATAGCCTTTGCATACCAATCTTGATTTGTTCTTGACTACCTGTTTGTCTTCATTCAATTTGTTCTGAAATACCCATTTAGTACCGATTACATTTTTATTTGTGGGTCTTGGTACTGACTCCCAAGTCTTGTTTTTCTCGATCTGGTCTAATTCTTCATTTATTTCCTTTGCCCAAATTTCATATTTGCTTGCATCAACAACATTTTTGGGCTCAATTATGGATAATAAAGAGTAGTTACGTACTAATATTCTTCTTTTTTGAACACCAACTATGGGGTCTCCAATTATTTTCTCTCTAGGATGATCTTTTCGCTAGCTACTTGTTTTGAATTTCTTATTTTCTTCCACTTCTGAATCACTATTTGAATCTTCTGAGTCAATTTTTGGTTTCTTTTTCATTTCCTTTTCCTCATCTCCTTCAATGACCTCTTCATAAATTGGGTAGTTCTCTTCATAGCTAATTACTCATTCCATTCCTTCATTAACTTTAACGTTGGTACTATCTGTAATTTTCCTTAGCCTCTTGTTGTAGCATTTGTAAGCTTTGTTTTTTGACGAATAGCCAAGAAAAATACCTTCATCCTCTATATATTCAAACTTACCAAGGTTTTCTTCAGTTCTTTTGATGTAACACTTGCTACAAAAAACTTTAAAGTATCTTGCTATTGCCTTTTTATCGAACCACATCTCATAATGATTTTTGCTTTCATGCATGCTCAACATGCACCTATTTTGAATGTATACCGTAGTATGGACTACCTCTTTCCAAAATTTGTCTTCCACTTTGCTCTCAGTCAAAATAGTCCGTGCCATTTCCTGCACTGTCATGTTCTTTATTTCTACCACACCATTCTACTGAGGTGTCCTGGCTTCTAAAAACTATCTCCTAATGCCATATTTTTCACAATACTCTATGAAATCCTTCAAAATGGAATCTCCTCCTATGTCTGACCTTAAACATTTAATAAATTTTCCTTTTTGATTCTCAACTTGGTTTTTGAAAACCTTGAACATCTCAAAAGCTTCTAATTTATACTTCAAAAACAATACCCATGTCATCCTAGAATAGTCATCTATACACAACATGAAATATTTGTCACCGTTTATGCTTTATGTTCTCATGGGTCCACATAAATCAGTATGTACTAGTTCCAAAGGTTTTCTTGTGTAGTACTCTTTTGTTTTAAATGAGACTCTAGTTTTCTTCCCCTTTTGACATGAAGCACAAATGTTATTTTATGGTTTACCAATGGTGGGAATATCTCTCACTGCTTTCTTTGAGCTGATTTTTACTAGATTTTCAAAACTGATATGAACGAGCCTCTTGTGCCACAACAAATTATCTTCTTCCTGTCCAATCAAGAAAGCTCCTTCTGAAGTGTCTAAGAGAGTGTACAGGTTTCTAGATGTCCTTGATCCAGGTGATATCAACTTCCCATTGTTTACCTTTCTGACTTCACAACCTTGCTTCTTAAATATCACTTCATGACCTCTATCACAAATCTAACTTACGCTCAACAAGTTATGCTTCAGACCAACCACAAACAATACTTCTTTTGACCTGATTTTTTTGTCACTAATCTTAACTAAACCTCTACCAACTATCTTAGATCCATCATTATTTCCAAACTTTATTGAACCACATTCATATTGCTGTAGCTTCTCAAATTTTTTTTTGTCACCTGTCATATGACTGGAGCATCCACTATCAAGTATCCATGGTGTGGATTTATTCTGTGCTTTAAATACCGTCTGTATGATCAAGGATTATTTTCTTACTTAGATCACTCTTTTTCTTTCCACTCAAGTTTGATTACAATTTTGGGATCTTGTTTTAGCTTTTATTTTTCAGTAGCTTGTGCATGTTTTTCAGGAAATTTTCTATTTTGTCTTATTCTATTTGGCTGAAATTTTCTTCCCAGAAATTGATTTGATGTAAATGTACTTCGATAATTTCTTGCAATATGCCAAAAATTATGACAGTTATAACATTTTATTGCATAATCCATCAAAGGTGAAAAAACATTTCTATTGGTAAAATTCCTTGGTCCTACATTATACTTGCAATCTGAGATCTTATATCCATAACCATTGCATTTAAAATAGTAACCAAAAAAGAGATGATTGAACCTGGGTGGTGGTCTTTGCCATGTTGTCATAGGAGACATAAATATTCTTCTTCTTTGATGTGTGACATTGGTGAAGCCATCATTGTCAATTCTCCTTTTGTGCCTTGCGTTATTGCTTTCCTTTACATGATTTGTTTTTGCTTTATCAACATGTTTCTTCTCTTCATTCTTTATGGATTCTTTATTTATGGCCTTTGATCCATTTGACGATTCTCCTTCATCAAAACCCAAACCAAATTTGATGCATGTAGTATTTTGTTTGTTTATGATCTTATCCAGCTTCATAGAAATTTCTTCACATTTGTGATAATAACTAATTTTTTGATTCATCTTTTCTAGCTGCATTCTTAAACCAACAATATCTTCTTATAGCTTGTTGTAATAATCTATTTTCATGGTTATTTGCACTTCGATATCTTCGGAGATTTTCTTGGATTCTTCTATCTGTACTTTCAAATTTGTTATGATTTCATTTGCATCCTCAATCTTTCTTGAAATTTTCTTATTCTTTTTTCTTTCTATCTTCAATTCATCTAGAGTTGCAATTAGATCCTCTTCCAAATTCACTTTCTACACCCATGATGATTTTTACTTTTTTTTTGACAACTTGATGATTTTTTCAAATTTTGTAAATTTCCATGAACAACCTATAACAACTTCACCCGAACATCAAAAAAATCCTCATAAGCATTGAACATCACTATACATACTCTAAAAAACCTCTGAAAAATTGTCCACTACATCAACCTGTCCATCTGAGTGTGTTGACAACAATGACAATACTATCGCTGCACCTTGCTCAACACAACTATCAATGGATAGCCTTTAATAATAGAGAGCTCTTAAAAGAAAATAAAGTCCTCTGGGTGACCACCCATTTTTTTAAAATAGATAGCTTAAGCAGTAGGGTGAAGCCCTCCATTATCTTTAATGCAGATAGATCCATCCCTTCTATTTTCAAAAAGTAAAAAAGGGCAATTTGATTTGATTCAAACAAGTTATTAGATCCTAAGTGAGTCGAGGAAGAAAAACCCATAATGGATCAACATTCTTCCGCAGTTCAAAATGTGAGCTCCATGATCGAGTGCTAGTGTGAACCTAGGTTATCAAACTAGTGCTTTAGATCATCAAGCCCCTCTATAAAGTATTGGATGACTTATTCCTATATAAAGGATTAGACAAATTCTTCCATGAGCATAGGTGGGTCCTTTGGAGATTGATAGGGAGATAGAATCTTCCTCCTCTCGGTGCCTAGTTCAAAGAACGATCCATTCAAAGGGATTTTTCCAAAGGTAAGTATATGAACTACGCTATGATGTCGAGTGCGATCGATCTGGTTTAAATAATTCGAAGTCTTCTTCTTACTGATCATGGGCTCGGAAAGTCAACGAATTATAAAAGTGAGTGGCCACTCGACATCTTTGAATCTAGAGAGGAGCAACGTTGTAGTCCTAAAAAATTCATACATGTACCCCTTTTATTTAAGCCCGACTGAGCCACACATTGGTACTAATGCTACTATGGCATGTTTATATAATTGGAGATATGGATGCTTTTATTTCAATAAAATATTTTTTTGAGAGACTTTCTTTCTTTTCAAAATAGAGAGGAGAGTGTCTCTATGTTTTTTGATTCTATGCCTACTTGGGTGAGAAGAATAGAGTGAGTGCTTAGTTATGACCCTCTTAAAAGCCTTGGGAACCAGCTCCATGTTTTAAAAATGTAGGCCTCTATTTGAAAATGGGAGGTAGATCAGAACAATTAAAGGATGTGGCAATGCATCGGATAAAGAAGTAATCTCATCCACTTGTCAGAATTTCATATATGAGCTTATAAAAGAAATATTTTTGTCTTGAACCCAAAATTCATCGGTTGATGCCACATCGAGATGGAAAAGCGTATCAAATGATCTTGGATGTAGGAATAAAATTTTCTATAGAATATAGGATAAAATACTTTTTCTAGGGCCTCTTCATCCTTGTATTTGCTCCATTGTAGATAGAGGGTCTATCCCCTCCTGAGAGAGATATTAACTTAAGGTTGAAGAGGAAAGCGAAATAGGGAAAAGGATTCAAGAATAAAAATTTAACTTTAATGGTTCCCCCTTTTGGTAGCCATAATGGCTATGGCCCCCTCTTTTAAAAGGAAAGGTGCATGGCCCCCTTAAAGCATGGATATGTCTATGGCTAGGCTATTTAATGGAATATATAGGCTATTTAATGGCAGTGAAATGGATATTTAAAGGTAAGGTGAGCCCATGATCAGTAAGAAGAAGACTTCGAATTATTTAAACCAGATCGATCGCACTCGACATCATAGCGTAGTTCATATACGAACGAAATTCGATCACTAATCCTTGACAAGTGGAAATTGATAGGTGGAAATGGACAAGTGTTGGGGATCACTCGCCCCCTCTGACCAGTAAGACCCTTTACCCGCATCGATTTCAGGTCTATTGGGCTTCGGGTTCTTTCGGCCCTCCCTCTGAATGGATCAGGTGAGAATCGAGAGGATAGGGTAGGAATATTCTAAAGGTGAAAGGTTGATTCAGGGAGACACATGTATGATATGTCGATGTCTAAATTGGAAATACTTTTTATTATGAAATAGATAAGTTCTCAAAACTCTAGTTTTCTTTGGGTGGCCCCTTCTTAAGAGAAGAGAGGAGAGCCCCTTAAAAGGGTAAAAAAAACCATATTTTTAAGAGCTCTCTATCTATAACCGAGCCCCATGTTTAAAAGGGCCTTTAAAAGCCGAGGGGGAGGGGAGAGCGATCCTTTAATAATAGAGGGCTTTTTATTTTGAGCTGCCGGTCCTCTCTATTTCATGCAGTAGGCTCGTGTGAAAGGCAAGCAGAAGCTAGTTGTTGGAAGATGAGAGTGTGGAACCCTCGAACCGGGGGTATCGAGCAAGCGAAAGCAACACCAATAGGGCTCCTGGTAGTGATACAGGTTGAACAGGTACCTCAGATAGATAATATTCCACGTAGAAATTGATATTGATTGGTTCTAGAGAGAAGCATTAACGCATTGGTACCTTAGGTCAAGTAGAGAATTTTTCTGGTCTAGGTGCCTTAGATAAATTCAATTCAACCCCTCGACCCTGAATAAAAGTAGACAAATTGACCTTTATATCTTAAAAGATGCCTTAAGATTTTTGAGAGCATGTTCTCTTCTCTTTCGATCCAAAAAAAGCTTCGAGAGTTACCACTGTACTCACTTGCCAAATATCATTTACAACCACCCAAAAGAGAAGGACAAATCAACAACCCCTTTTATTTCTTTAAGGTGGAGAGATTTTTTGAATTGGGTGAATAAGTCCTCGTGAGATGGGGAGAGGGAATCAACCTTTCAAATTAATAGGGTTGAACATTATAAGGGGTATGTAAAGGTGATACCACAAATCTACCCCTTAAAAATTTCTTGTAAAAAATAACGATTGAAACCCTTATCTTTTAATTTTTAGGTCTGGAACCTATTTTATTTAGGAGCTCTCTATCTATAATCACAAATGATGAGCACCAAAAATGTTCATTTTATATACATTTTTAAGGGGCATCATTACTGGTTTAATTAGCATATGAGATGTATTTTATATAACTTATGCATATAATTGATAGAAAATTTGGTATTATGCTTGACTGGTGTTTTTAGTGGAGATTGTGTATAAATGCAGGTTTTATTACTAATATGGTATTTTTCGGTCTACATTGGCATACTTATGCTTTCAGAGACTAAGGCATGAGAGCAGGTGCCTTCCTCTTCAAGGAAGGTGCCCAATAGAAGTAGGCACCTTTCGGATGGAGAAGGCACCCAGCAAAAGTAGGTGCCTTCCTTATGGAGAAGGCACCTAGTAGAAGTAGGTGTCTTCCTTACGGAGAAAGCACCTGGCATAAGTAGGTCCCTTCCTTATGGGGAAGGTGCCCAATAGAAGTAGGCACATTTCAGATGCAAAAGGCACCCAGTAGAAGTAGGCGCCTTCCTTATAAATAAGGTACCCAATAGAAGTAGGCACCTTCCTCATGAAGAAGGTGCCTCCACACCTCCATAATTTGCAATATTGACCAAGCCAGATTTGACCAGTTGACCAATAGGCTAAGGAGGAGGTTCCACGTGAAGACAAAAATGAGATATTTTATTTTATTTACTATTATTAAAATAGAATGAACACTTCTATTATTTTATTGGCTGGATACCTTTGTAACATGAGCATTATTCTTTCATGCTCACGGATGAACCAAGAGCAATGTTTTTCTAGCGATCAATGTGGGAGATATTCTATTTTATGCAATATTATTAAAATAGAAAAATGCATCCATTATTTTCTGCTAGATATATTTTGTTATGATAAAACAAAACACGCCTGATTTATCTTACAAGAGGGTAAAATTAGTGCATGATTGTTTTAATTAATATATGGTTGTTATAATTGAACAGATGCAATATTCATTGCATATCTACTGTAACTGCAAGTCTGAAATAGACTTGCCTAAATTTGTAATTGAGGAAGGTTGTGCATTGTATAAATGCACAAGTCTTCCTTGAGGGGAAGGAGAAAATTTTATGGAGAAATTATTCTATTTTATTTCTTGTCAAATTTATTAAGAGTGCAATTCCTCTTATTTGAGCAAGCTCTAGTAGCTAGCTAGGTGGACTATCTGCGAGAGCTTGGGCCTACTCCCTGCAGAATTCCTCCCCTATTTCATTTTTGTTATTTATTTTCATTAGATTAAATTTATTGCTCTATTTATTTAGTTGTGTGTTTTCTTTTCAGCACATTTATTTTTTTGTACATTTATTTTTCTATATTTTAGTTTGTAATTTATTTTCCGCACTTAGTTTATTTAGTTTGGATGAAATCAAAATGCACATACATCCCCCACCAAACTAAATAAGGTACAATCATATTTATTCCCCAACACTGCAGGCATATACTGTGCGTGACACTCAGAAGTTTACGAACTTACTGGTTGATAATTTATGGAAGAGAAATAAATATTTTCCTGAACATAATTTTTTCTCACCATTTTGGCGTCGTTGCCAAGGAGTGTCAAATTGTAGTGTTAGGATTTATAGGTCAATTAAAAAAATTATTTGAAATCACCTATAAATATTTTATCTAAGAAGCATGAGTCCACCAAGGGCCCTTTTATAGGGCCAAAATAGTTGTCGGTACAGTCAGAGCCAAATCCCATAGGCAACTGTTTGCATTTTTTAGCTTCTCAAGTAAACGTGGGAATGAACCTGATGTACCAAATTAAGTGTAGAAGTAGGAATAAAACATGTTGAAAAAAATTAGAAAAATTTGGCATTGAAGGATTTCCATCATATTTTCAATGGTTTCAAGAAATCAACGAAATAGCACAACCCAGGGTTGATAGTTGAAAATATTTAGGGAAGTGTTTTTACATAGAAACCATTGGAAAATTATGCCTAGTTTTAACGATAAAAAAATTTACAGGCTTGAACTTTTTGCAACATATTGGTAAATGTTTTTTTTAATGATGAAATTAATAGCAAGAAAAATGACAGAGCAAAATTTTTAAAATAACATCTTGTTATGAAGTATTCTCTTCACTTGCGCTTGAGGCAACCTGGTGAATCAGAAACTAGCATGTTGTTTTTTAAATACTACTATTTCATGTTTTCTCCAAGTTGCCAACCCGCGGATAGTCATTTTCTAACCTGTATATTTTGCCATTATGTTGAAAATTTTTGGTTTTGAGGTCAAAGGGGGAATTGCTCTTCTCATGCTACAACACATCAAACTAGTTGAAAGTGAAATTGATGATTTTTTTTAGAAGACTAGTTTATATGTAGGCATGGGGGAGACCCCACCTTCATTATTGCCACCAACAACACAATGAACACTGTTGACAGTGTTCATGAAAAAAGAGAAAAAATATTTTCTATTGAAAAAGGCTCCAAGTAAAGAGCAGATAAAAAAGAATAGATTTTTATTTTGCTACTTGTTGGAAGAGAGTATCCTCTTTCCCAAGGACCAGCTTGGTCTAGAAGGGAAATGATAAATATCCAACTGGTAGCTAAATAAAGCAAGGGAGAAAAAATAGAAGCTTTATTTTTTGTTACTTGTTGGAAGAGAGTATTCTCTTTCCCTAGGGCTAGGTTGGCCCAAAAGGAAAATGAGAAATATCCAACCAGTCACTAAATAAAGCAAGGGAAGATCCTGGAAGTAATCAGAATATAAAAAATTATATATAATAAAAAAAATGAAAAAAAAATTAGTTATAATTTTATTTTAACGCCTTTAGTTTAGATTTTTATTTTATGTTTTGCAAGATAGCATGAAGTGCAATGTAGACAAATAATGAGGCGTATGTGAAGATTTCATGAATTGAGATTTATACATGGAGTTCATAATAACACTATACGAACTATCTCGTGTACCTTGTGTAGCATCAAATATAATAGGTGAAAGCTAGCGGAGTTTTACCTTGGAAACATTGACACTTAAAGGCAGGCTAAGTAACCCTGATCAAGAGAAAGGGTTCTAACCCAAGGTGGTTATGGAATTTGGGAGAAAATTTTGCTACAAGGTGCATGAATGTTATATCCTAGATGATAAATAGAGTCAGATATGCTACACCAAGTGCAAGAGAAGAGTGTCGAGATAATGTTCGAGTAACGGTCAATGAGCTCCATTAACAATCACCTCACATTTGCGAGAGTGGATCAGACATTGGCATGGGGGAGACCCCATACCATACCAATATCTTGGATGAATGTTTGATCATTCATTAAAAAAAAAAGGAGAAAGAAAAGAAAAAAAGAAAGAGAGAAAAAAAAAAAAAAAGAGAGAGGGAAAGAAAAAAAAAGGGAGGATACATGAAAAAAAAAAAGAAAAAAATAATGAAGTGAAAGACGCCTTGATCATCAAGAAGGCACATTACACATGAAGAAGATGTCATACAATGAAGACACCTTTTGCATGAATAAGATGTCATACATTGGAGGCACCTTCCACATCAAGAAGGCACCATACATTGGAGGCACCTTCTGCATGAAGAAGGTGCCATACATGGGAGGCACCTTCTGCATCAAGAAGACGCCATACATTGGAGGCACCTTCCACATCAAGAAGGCACCATACATTGGAAGTGCCTTTCGCCTCAAGAAGGCACAATACATTGGAGGTGCCTTCCACATCGATAAGGTTCCATACATTGAAGGCACCTTCCATAGCAAGAAAATTCCTTCCACAACAAGCAGGTGCCTTCAACAGCATGTAGGTGCCTTGATCCATTTCTCACACCTAGGTGGTTCGATGGCATAAGGGACCAAAAAAAAAGAATAAGTGACGAGGCACCTTGATGGCATACAATAGAGGTGCCTTGATAAAAAAATAAGAAAAAAAAAAATTATGCAAATCCTCCCAATGAAAAAAATAAAAATAAAAAGCATAGAACTGTCCTGCTTAGCATAAAAATTGCTTTCTTATTACTTTGCAGGAAATCATGAACTGAATTCAAGTTGCAGGAATCCTAAGAGCCAGGGCCTAACAGGTATAGATTCATGACTCCTATTTTCACGCTTTCGTGTGTGCAGGTAATCATGCCCTTTGAATGCAATCTAAAGGCATCCTAAGATATAGGGCCTCAAGCACAGGCATGATTCTTGTTTTCCATTTTTTGTGCGAATAGTTTTGTAGGACATGGCCATGAACACAATCTGTAGGTAGAGCTGGCTTAAACTAGGCCTAACAGATGTGACATCTCGTGCCATGCAATTAGGAGTGTGGCAAAGCAGAAAAATAAATTTACTTTACACCAAGAAGAGAGTGTCTACAATCAGTCCAATACAACAGTGCCTTTTTCCACCTGGAGGAAGGCACCAATAAGCGACTTCTTCTCCCTTGGATGGGGGTGCTTGTTGTTCAGTACGGGACCTGATGTGTGGAGGGATGCAAACCTGTTGAATAGAGGGACATGTTGTTAGCTACAAGTGCATCACTAATTTAAGTGGGGGAGAATAAAAAAATGGTAAATTATGGTTGCTATGTTGAAGTTGTTAAATCCACACCGATAGAAGAAGGAAGAATAACAATGATTAATGGTGTGGAATAAGAAGGTAGCAAGAGAGAAAAAAATAAAAAAATAAAGAAATAAAATATCCAAGAGCACCAATGTAGGTAGCATGGAAATGTTTCATACCACCAGCATCATCCACATCAAAATCTACCAAAAATAACCCAAGTATTTACCATTATTTTTTGTTAATTTTGTGTACAGTTATTTTAAAAATCATTTCAATGTTAATAATAGTAGATGCCCCTGTAAAATATATTCAAAATCCCCAGCCACATGATGTCTTTAATCAGAGAAAAATTTATTATTTACCCTAGGGGCAATTGAAAAAAAAAGAGAGAAAAAAATTAAGCGATGGCATTCATGTGAATATATTTGGCACTATTTTATTTACTACATCATGAGAAATTTGTAAGGTGGAGCACCAAAGAAAATATTTTAAATGACTGATTTCAAATACTTGGACTCCAGCAGGTTTGCAATCTACTAGGAACATGTAACTAAATCAATGGAATATAGCGCTCGATGGAGAAAAAGTAGCAGTGCATGATGAAAGAAAAACAATAGTGCTGAGTGAAAAAAGAAATAGTAGTGCTCAATGAAGAATAACAACACTCAATGGAAGAAAAATAAAAACAGTAGTTCTGAATAAAAAAAGAAAAAATGCAGTGTTGAATAAAAAAGCAGTTTTGAGTAAAAAATACAGCAGTACTAAAGAAAAAAAATAGCAGCACTCAATGAAAAAGAAAAACACAACTGTTTTGAATGAAAAGAATAGCAGCGCTCAACAGTGGAAAAATAAAGGTGTTGAAGGCCATTAAAATAAACGAAGAAAAAGAAAAGAAAAAAATATATATCTTGGGGTTGTTGACACAAGGACTAACAATCTTTAGGCATAGTCATCTTACGAGAGGGATAAATTTAGCTTTTGGTGCCACAAGGGCATGGCACATGTTAGGCATGGGGGGATGATGAGCACCAGAAATGCTTATTTTATATACACTTTTAAGGGGCATCATTATTGGTTTAATTAGCATATGAGATGTATTTTATATAACTTATGCATATAATTGATAGAAAATCCGGTATTATGCTTGACTGGTGTTTTTAGTGGAGATTATGTATAAATGCAGGTTTTATTACTAATATGGTGTTTTCCAGTCTACATTGGCATACTTTTGATTTTAGAGACTAAGTCATGAGAGCAGGTGCCTTCCTATTCAAGGAAGGTTCCTAGTAGAAGTAGGCATCTTTCGGATGGAGAAGGTGCCCAGTAGAAGTAGGCACCTTCCTTATGGAGAAGGCATATAGAAAAAGTAGGCACCTTCCTTATGGGGAAGGCACCCAACAGAAGTAGGTGCCTTCTAGATGTAGAAGGCACCCAGCAGAAGTAGGTGCCTTACTTATAAATAAGGCACCCAATAGAAGTAGGTGCCTTCCTCATGAACAAGGTGCCTCCACACCTCCATACTTTGCAGGATTGACTAAGCTAGCTTTGACCAGTTGACCAATGGGCTAAGGAGGAGGTTGCACGTGAAGATAAAAAGGAGATATTTTATTTTATTTACTATTATTAAAATAGAATGAACACTTCTATTATTTTATTGGTTGGATACCTTTGTAACATGAGCATTATTCTTTCATGCTCACAGATGAACCAAGAGCAACATTTTTCCAATGATCAATGTGAGAGATATTCTAGTTTATGCAATATTATTAAAATAGAATAACGCATCCATTATTTTTTGCTAGACATATTTTGTTATGATAAAATAGAACACGCCTGATTTATCCTGTAAGAGGGTAAAATTAGTGCATGATTGTTTTAATTAATATATGATTGTTATAATTGAACGGATGCAATATTCATTGCATATCTACTATAACTGCAAGTCTAAAATAGAATTGCCTAAATTTGTAATCGAGGAAGGTTGTGCATTGTATAAATGCACAAGTCTTCCCTGAGGGGAAGGAGGAAATTTTTTGGGGAAATTATTCTATTTTATTTCTTGTCAAATTTATTAAGAGTGCAATTCCTCTTATTTGAGCAAGCTCTACGCAACTAGTTGGGCGGACTATCTGTGGGAGCTTGGGCCCATTCCCTACAAAATTCCTACCCTATTTAATTTTTGTTATTTGTTTTCATTAGATTAGATTTATTGCTTTATTTATTTAGCTGTGTGTTTTCTTTTCAGCACATTTATTTTTTGTATTTCATTTTCAGTATTTTAGTTTGTAATTTATTTTCTGCACTTAGTTTATTTAGTTTGGATGAAATCAAAATGCACATACATCCCCCACAAAACTAAATAAGGTAAATCATATTTATTCCCCAACACTGTAGACATATGTTGTGCATGACACTTGAAAGTTTACAAACTTACCGGTTGATAATTTATGGAAGAGAAATAAATATTTTCCCAAACATAATTTTTGCTCACCAACAACCTCTTAAGACATAAGCGGAGCCGGGGAAGGATACCTCAGAGCGTTAGAGAACCGGACACAACTCAAGAGAGGAGGTCGAGGCTCCGCTCTCTATCCCTATTCAAACGATCGCTTACCGATAAAATGGGACTCGGGAGAGCGCTCGACCTTTCTATCTATAATCTTGAGAGGGCTGTTATTGTTAGAAGCACTCGGTTATCATTAAGGCGAGCTCGACCCCCCATATTTTAAAGCTCTCTATCTATAATCTTAAAAGGGAGGGGCGCTCGCATAGAATTGAAAGCTTTAACCTTATCTAGGAAAAGAGAGCTAGAAGAAGGGGGGAAAAAGAGAGCCCTCGACAAGGGAGAGCAACTTCAGAAGGGAGAGGGCCACTTTTAAGGTAAGCTCTCTCTATCCTTATTTAAGGTCGAGTACGTATCAGTTAAGGGGCAAGAGTCGTTATTACATACATAATATGGATCCCCTCTATTTTAAAAGGGCTCAAAGTTCCCTTGCCCTTGTTGAAAAAGAGGCCAGGCCGAGTCGAGACCCATTTATAAAGGTCGAGTCCTCTCTTCTATTGAAAAAGGGTACGAAGACTGAACCAAACAAGAGTTCGTACGTATCGATATTCCGTATGTAATAACGATTTAGACACTCGCTCCTTATAAGCCCAAGTATGGCTATTAAAGGAAACCCTTTTAATGGCCCCCCTATTTAATGGCCCCCTATTCAATGGCCCCCTATTTAATGGCAAGGGCGACCTCTCTATTTTTAAATAAAACAGCCCTTTGTAAACCCTTTGAAATGGTGGGGGAGAGGGCGGATTGAGAGTTTAGAAGAGAAAGCCCCTCTCTCCCTAGTAGGATAAGATGATTGAGCTCGCTTCAGTTGAGTGTTCAAAAGCTCTATTCTCTCTGGTAAACTTCTTTTTAAGGTTCCTATAGCTTTTTAATGATCGTGCTTGACCGGCGCCTATCATATTACATATAGAATCTCGATCGGGGGATAGCGCAGGCGGATGACTCCAACCCCTTTGAAAATAGAGAGGAAGATTTTTATTTTTCAAATAGAGAGGGGAGGGGGCGCTCTTGAGCTTATTTTAAGCCGGAGATAGCTCTTTAAAGGATGACTCTACCTTGAAATGGAGAGGGCCTTGCCAACCTTCTACAGCGAACTAATCTCCCCGAGTCCTTAAGGTCTGGTAAATAGAGTGGTCTTCAAACGTCTCTGAAATGCACTCGTGTTGTTATTAAAGAAGAGCATGCGATCTCTTGAAATCCCTTGACCCTTTATATAGAGAGGCCTACTAAGGTATAAAAAGGGCCTCAAGGCCTCCCGCAGGCCGATCTCATAGTTCTAAGCTTTCTCTCGTCCCTGGGGAATATACAGAATGTTTTGCATATATATCGACCAGATAAATTAGGACTTGATTTTTACCTCTGGGGCCTCATTAAAAGAAGGGGAGGTTACGTCATTTCTCATCCATATCGACCCTTAAATAAGGATAGAAAGGGCCCTCTCTTTTCACTTTTCCATATATAGCCGGGGATAGAGAGCTCGAAAAAAGGCCTCAAAGGATATTCTTAAGAGGCCTACAGTGATCCCCCACCCCACCCCCACTTTTATAGGGTGGGGTAAGGAGTGAAAATACGTCAATAAAGGGGCTTTTCTCTGCTATATGAACCAGACCAACCTATCTCGACCAACTAGATATAAGGTGAGTGACATCAAGACAATCTACGGACGGCCCCTATTCCCTTTGGGCCAAAAGCGGTCCCTTCTATATGTTTGGACAAGGCATCATCATCAGCAGGTGTTTAGACATCATTTTTCTCCGGATAATCCCTTACCTTAAACGAGTAAAGGGCTTTTATAGAGATGATTCCGGTGCCATATAATGGGTGCGGAAAGAAAAATCGAGTGGATTCGTGTGGATTCGTTACTTTAGGGCTTTAGGGAATTCCTTCTTTTTTAAGAGGTCAAGCGGCTCTTAAAAATTAAGCTCTCCGGTAATGTGGCTTAAAGAAATAAAGGGCATTCCCCCATAGAGAGGGCCCGTTTTAAAAAGGCCCTTTTGAAACAGAGGGGAGAGGGCGTTATAATATTTAAAGGGCTGGTTGCTAAAGAGAACCCGCATCATGCTTGATCGGCGGGAGAAACAAACATAGAGTCTCCCGATTTGAGAAACTAATATGGATATAGGTGATTGAGATTTCTCCGCCTCTCTATTTTAATCGGCTCTTTAAACTTTAAGCTCGATCAACTACTATCCATATAAGTAAGCCCTGATTGACTAACTGGATTTCCACATCGAACTAACTAGATCATCCGAACTAGATTATCAATCATCCCGGCTATAGATTTCCCCCCATCGTTCCCATTCATGCATGAGCTACCTACTGTACTTTAATTTATAAGTTATATAATCGATGGGGGATGTGGAAATAGAACTTAATTCGTAAATGAACCCCCATGGACTAGCTATAGATTCCCCTTTTAAAGGGAGCCTGCTCTTTCCCCTTTCGAGATAGTCATTCCCCTCTTTAAGCTTTTAAAAAATCTCACTGCGCCCTCATAATACACTCGCTAGCCTGGAATTTTCCTCTACTCCATAGTTGGCTAGCCTTTTGAAATGGAATGCTTATATAACGTCACCACGCCAGCTCAGCTTTATGCCAGCAGCATGAGATCCGGGGTTGGGAAGTAGCTTCTGTTGCCAGCCTGCATTCCTTCTCGGCTCTCACTATAAAGCTTCGGCGAGGTTAGAAAAAGGAATAATCTCCTTCAACCCGCCGCCCCGTTTTTAAAATAGAGAGGGCATGGAATGCTTCTCTGCTGGGGAATGCTTCTATGCTGGACCTATAATCTCTCCCCTTTTTGCCGTTTCTCTCATCCGCTCCTGATAATCCCCTACTCCCGATCTGCTTCGGTCAGTGGGCCTCGTCTACCATAGGTAGCGATTTCCGCCTATCGCTTCAGTGAAATAGTTTATTTCGAATGGATAAATAGCTTATATAGAGAGGGCCCGCCCTTTTAAATTAATAGGGCGGAGGGCGGAGATGGATATGTTCTGGTCAGCATTTAAAGCAATTCCGTTAATCCGCTTCTCCTTTAAGAGCTCTACTAATATTCCAAAAGGTGAGAAGGAAACCGAGATAGACTCTTTTCCTTGCCAAGGTTCGGTTCGCCGGCTTAGCTTATTTTATAAGGCCGGCCGGGTCTTTTGGTAATATAGAATATAGGGTTGGTGTTAGGATCCTACTATAAATTAAACTCAAATAAACACACTCACACAATTTCTTGGAAATAAACTCACATAAACATCACATTAATATTTGGAACAAAATACACATTATAACAAAAATTTGCATAAAGGAACAATCTCACAATAAGATAAAATCGCAAGCCTCTTCGATGGGACAACCTCCTTCAACACTTCATTAACTTGCAAAAATATGAATACATTGGTGCCTTCTCGGGTATTTAAAGACTTCCCTTCCATGGTTGGCTTACATGCAAAATGCCACCTGGATTACATGCATAATGCCACCCGAATTACATGCATAGTGCCACTCGAATTACATGCACAATGCCACTCGAATTACATGCACAAGGCCACCTTACATAACCTATCTACCATGTGTTACATAGAAATGGTGCCATTTGTCATAGGTACTACATAAGCTAAAACTTAGAACATTACAAAATATTAATCATGGGTACTACCCACGTTCTCTAGGAATTATTACATCATGGAAGTTATTACATTAAGGGTTAGGATAGGATCCTAACATGTCCTTCCCCTTGAAGAAGCTTTGTCCTCAAAGATGAAATGAGGAAACTATTTTTGGAGTTGGTGGAGAGACTCCCATGTAGCATCTTCAGGTTGACACCCCCGCCACTGAACAAGGACCTCTGTAATTGTATGGTTGCAAATAGTGTGAGTTCGATGATCCAATAACTGCCCAGGTTCAATTAATATGGAGCCTTGTTCATCTAATTCAGGAAGTGTTGATTGAACCTGTACCTATGTGCCCACAAATATTTTGAGAGAGGAAACATGAAAAACATGATGAAGCTTGGAAGTAGGTGGGAGAGCCAATTTGTAAGCTGTGGGACCAATCCTTTGTAGAACTTGGTAAGGACCATAGTATTTTGCGGCAAGCCTCTAGAACCTATGGAGTCTTAGGGATGTTTCTTTGTACAACTATAAGCAAAAGAAGACCATATAACCTACATCAAAACTACACTCATAATGATGTTGATCAGCTTGTTGGCACATCCGATTATGGGCCATGTTCAAATTTTGCTTAAGTTTGAGAAGGACCTCGGTGTGTTGACTCAGAGTATTATTGATGGCCTGGACCTTGGAGCTTCCAGGAATGTAGGAGGATGGAATAGGTGGAAGGCACTCATAAACTACCTCAAATGGTATGCGTTTGGTTTTGGTATGATAGGAAGTGTTGTACCACCATTCGAAAAAAGAAAGCCATTTTGTCCATTGAGTAGGATGATTTGAGACAAAGAAGCGAAGGTAGGTTTCCAAGAATTTATTAACAATTTTTTTTTGTCCATCCATTTGTGGATGGGAGGATGAACTCATTTTGAGCTGAGTCCCCTGCAACTTAAAAAACTCTTACCAAAAATGACTAGTAAATGTGGGATCACGATCAAATACAATGGAGGTGGGTATGCCATGAAGGCAAAATATGGAGTCTAGAAAAATTTGTGCAATAATGGATGTTGTGTAAGGATGGGCAAGGGCACAAAAGTGAGCATACTTTGAAATGCAGTCCACTACCACAAAAATAATTGACTTACCTCCAAATTTAGGCAGCCCTTCTATAAAGTCCATGGAAATTTCAGTCTAAACATGATCTAGGATAGGCAGTGGTTGAAGAGTGTCTGGAGAGCATATTGTTTCACCTTTCATCCTTTGAAATGTGTCACAAGAAACAAAAAAAGAGTGGATGTCACATTTTATACCTTTCCAAAAGAAGGTATGCTTGAGTTGCTCATATATTCTAAGGAACCCTAAATGGCCTACAAAGGGAGCGGCATGCAATTCCTTCATGAGAAGCTCTTGGAATGGGGATTTATGAGGCAGAACCATGCGTTGATGGTAGAATATATCATGGCCATTCCAACTATACCATGGTGCAGAATCTAGATCATCCATTAGTGAGGCTACCAATGCTTACAAATCTACATCCTGACGTGCTTCTTGATGCAAGGAATCAATCCATTGGGAGAGTGATGCTAAATGGCACAAACATAATTATGGTCTCAATTTTGCGAGAAAGAGCATCAGCCACAATATTCTTCTTTCCCTTTTTGTAGGTGATATCATAATCATAGCCAATGAGTTTAGACACCCACTTTTGTTGGTTGGGTGTGGCAACTCTTTATTCTAGAAAATATTTGAGACTTTGATGGCCAGTTTTTATGGAGAAGTGACACACAATGAGGTAAGGTCACCAATACGTGACTACATGCAATATGGCCAACATTTTCTTAGCATATGTGGATTTCCCCAGATTACGATCAGAGAGTGCCTTGATAGTAAAATACATAGGTCATCCATACTACCCCAATACCACAACCAGAAGCATCACTTTAAATGACAAATGGTTTAGAGAAATATGGCATTTCTAAAAAGGGAGTAGTGGTCATAGCATGCTTGAGTTCAATGAAGGCTTGGTTAGCAGGCCCTATCCAAATGAAGGAATATTTCTTCAACATGGAGGTGAGGGGGACAGTTACTTTCCAATAATTATAGAAAAAATTGTGATAATAGCCTGTAAGCCCTAAACATTCTCGAAGTCCCTTGAGAGTGTGAGGTTTTGGCCACTCTCGAACTGCTTGAATCTTCTTAGGGTCAACCTTGATGCCATCCTATGAGACAATGTGTCCCTAGTACTCTACTTCAGTCAGACCAAAGGAACATTTGGATTTTTTGGCAAAACGTTTATGGGTTGCCAATAGCTGTAAATTTTGATCCACATGATTGAGGTGCTCTTCCCATATGTGACTATAAATCAATACATCATCGAAGAACACAAGGATGAACTTTCATAGAAAGGGTCGAAATATGTTGTTCATAAGACTTTGGAATGTAGAAGGAGCATTTGTGAGACCAAATGACATTACCAAGAATTCATAATGACCTTCATGAGTGTGAAAGGCAGTTTTGGAAATGTCCTCATCCTTAAGCCAAATCTAATGGTACCCATACTGAAGATCAAGCTTGGTGAAATACATGGTCCCGTGTAGTTCATCGAGTAATTCATAAACCACTGGAATAGGAAATTTATCCTTGATCATAGTATTTTTTAGTTCTCGGTAGTCAATACGTAGGCACCACGAGCCATATTTCTTGGGAACAAGTAAAACTAGCGAGGAGTAGGGGCTAGTACTAGGTCAGATGACACCATCCTTGAGTAATTCTTGTACCATTTTTTCTAGTTTTGATTTCATGGCATGATGGTACGTATATGGTCTTATATTTGGTGGTGCACTACCTGGGAGTAATGGAATAGCATGGTTTTGAGAGCAACGTGGTGGTAGTGTAGTTGGTTCTACAAAGACAACATCATGTTTGTGTAGAACTAGTTGTAGGTCTGATTGGGTTTCAGCCATTAGAGAAGTGGATGTTTGGATGGAGAATAGTTGTGCAATGACCCCATGTGATTATTTATTTAGCATTTTCTCCATACGATTTGAACTAATGAGGTGAGGTGTTCCTACAAGGGATCCCTTGAGCAAGTGTGTCTGTCCATTTTGGGAGAATTGCATCCAGATTTCCACGAAGTTCCAATTGATAGTGCCTAACGTACTCAACCATTGATATCCCAAAACAATATCACATCATCCCAAATGGAGGGTAAACATATCATGCTTGAGTTCATAGTCCCCTATCTTGATCTTGACATTGCAGCATTTTCCTTTACAAGGTAGTGTTCCCCCATTGGCTACCATGACCTCAAATGAATGACAAGTGTGGATATAGAAATTTTCTTGCTTAGCAACTCGAGGATCAATGAAGTTGTGTGTTCTTACTAAATCAATAAGGATGGTAAGATGGCCCTTGAAAAATCCCACAACTTTAATGGTTTGTGGAGTAGTAATGCCTGCAAGAGTATGGACTGAAATATCTACCTCAGGCTCTTGTGTATCTTCTTCCTATGGAGAAGGTGTTTTAGGAGGGTCCTCATCATCATCACTTTGGTCAGTGTTAGTAGGTTCCTCAAAATCTATCAAGAACAACTTTTTGTTTGCACACTTATGTCCTTTAAAAAACTTTTCATTGTAATTATAACATAATCCTTGGGCATGACGTGCATCCATCTCCTTTGTAGTCAGTCGCTTTGGTATAGCAGGTTTACTATAAATCGAATTTTGATCTCGAGAAGAAAATAAAGGTCAATTTTGAGGAAACCTCAGTGGTCGCCTTTGGGCTATGAGTTTAGATTCAGCCAAATGGGTCAAACTGATAGCTTCCATCATGGACTGTGGTTTCAACATCTTTATTCTAGCTTGGAGATCCCCTTTTAACCCATTGATAAAATAACTCATGAAGAACCCTTTCTTAAATCCTCTTGTGTTATTGGCCAATTTTTCAAATTGAGTTTGGTAGTCACGGACTGAGGATGTTTGTTGCAGTTTGGTCAAGGCCCCTGTAAAGTCCGCATACTCATTAGGCCCAAATTGGGTGAGTAGTTGGGACTCAAATTCCTCCTAAGAGAGATTTGTATTGGAATTACATAAATACTAGAACTAGTGTAGAGCCTTAGATTCCAAGTTTAAGGAAGCCATATGAACTCTATGATATATGGGAACATTATGAAGTCTAAAGAATTGGTCAACCCTACATAACCACCCATCAACATCCTTCCCATTAAATTTAGGGAAGTCAAATTTTGGCATTTTAAAGGATGGGTCATGGTCATGCCTAGCAGAACTTTCAGCCTAGATTTTTGTTTTGAGTGGTCCCTTCTGTAGCTTGCAACCCACTTCTGTCAATGCTTATTCTAAGCGAGTGCTAGTGGCCTCATGATCTAGACAAAGACCTTGAACCTATTTCCTTACGGAGAGAATTGCTAATTTTAATTTCTCAATGGCTTTTGTTAAGGACTCCATATGTTCTAGCTCTTTTTGATGTGCACGGGTACCCTAGGCCATTTTGGAACCTTTCATGACAAGTTACTAAAAATAGAATTAGGTTTCAGGGCTTACTATTTTTAGTAAGTGTCCAAAAAGGTGCTTGGGTTCTATATATCAAAAATATCAGATCAAATAGGTGTTCATAATGAGCTATATCTCACAACACTACTTTTTGGCACCCCAATTTTTTTTTATTCTTATTTTACTGAGTCTAATGGTGTTTACGGTTTTGAATTCTGAGCTACAGTGAAAAAGTTGGGTACTGGAGCACTATCTATAATTGGTCTCTAGTCACTGACTCAATGTTTGGTTCATCCCTAATAGTCTCTCTGACACTACTTATATCACTAGCCTGAATATTCTTTATATTGTGTATGTTACTATTATGACAGTTTTGTTCTAACACTAAAAACTACAATTTCTGACGTGACTGTGCTGACCTATCTGACCTAATTAACCTGACTGTCATTATTAGTGTAAATCTAATTTTTATTCTCCAGAATTTCAACTTAACTGTCACGCTCATATTCTATCCTAAATTCATGCAATTTATGCTATTTTTTGTAGAGGATTCCTTTCTCATATGCTCACTTTTGGTGATTTGGAATGCAGGTTTACGAACAAGGAGTTTTGGTTTGTGATTTTTTGCAGGTTGGAGTTTTAACAAAACCAAGAAATGCTAGGCAAAGGAGTATGTACCATCCATAGGCCCTCTATTATACCGTAGTGATGAACAATAGTGCTCGGACCAATATTTCAGGTCACTACTCAAGGAGGATTCCACACATACCCTTGAGCACACTACCTACCTTTTCGACAATATAGGAGGGTAACCATCCGAGATGTTGTATCCCATAGACTATGGATAATACAAGGGCAAAAATATTCCTAATGGCTAAAAATTTGTTGAACCTAGATGGTCTCCCGATAAACCCAAAGATATGTGGGATCTCAAGTCTATGTGTGAGTTTTGTCTAAGGCTTGGGTATTGGAGCCTGATCGCTCCTCACTTCACTAGACATTGTATGGGCTATCTAGCTTAGCCAATAATGACAAATCCTTTGCTATATTTTAAAACCCTCAACATAGGGTTTCTGCCTACTCAACTAAAAACTATTTTTTTTATTTTTTTGACTAGTCTCTTTCTCTTTTTTTTTTTGATAATAGTAAAAAAAAAAATTACACAAAAATAATGGAGAATTATACCTAATAGGCAAGAATCATTACTGTTGTAGTAGGACTTGACCCTGGAAAGTTCTTTGGTACCACTTATTAGGATCCTACTATAAATTAAACTCAAATAAACATACTCTCACACAATTGCTTGGAAATAAACTCACATAAACATCACATTAATATTCGGAACAAAATACACATTATAACAAAAATTTGCATAAAGGAACAATCTCACAATAAGATAGAATCGCAGGCCTCTTTGAGGGGGCAACCTCCTTCAACACTTCATTAAATTGCAAAAATATGAATACATTGGTGCCTTTTCGGGTATTTAAAGAGTTCCCTTCCATGGTTGGCTTACATGTAAAATTCCACTTGGATTACAGGCATAATGCCACCCGAATTACATGCATAGTACCACTCGAATTACATGCACAATTCCACTCGAATTACATGCACAAGGCCACCTTACATAACCTATCTACCATGTGTTACATAAAAATGGTGCCATTTGTCATAGGCACTACATAATCTAAAACTTAAAACATTACAAAATATTAATCATGGGTACTACCCACGTTCTCTAGGAATTATTACATCATTGAAGTTATTACATTAAGGGTTAGGATAGGATCCTAACAGTTGGTCAGACCTATGGGAAAAAAGGCTTCCTATACTCCAAAAAATGAAGTATGCAACTGCTTATATTAAAGCCCGCCCAGGTTATATAGAGCGGATCAGCTGCTCTAATAAATATGTGCCAGTGAATTCGCGTAGAGGTTGACGCGGGATACGATCCCTATCTCTTCTCAACTCTAATCTTATTTGAGTGATTTTGAGGGTTACATTTCTAGTTTCCCTCTAGACCCTATTCCCCTCGGGATTCGAACCCGACTGATGCTTCCAAGAAAGGGCTCTGATGGATTCTTTCTGCAGTTAGTTGATGTTCTCAGTTGACGCATGCATCTCCATCTATGCCAATCGATATGCTATTTGAAAGTGGAATTGAGATGCGATTTCCAACTATCCATTCGTTCTTGTTCATTAAGAAAGAGTTGGGAGTGAGTGCCTTTGAAAGTCAAACATGTATCTCGCTGGCTTTAAAACAGGCGGGTGTTCAAGCTCTTTCATGTGGAACCGGTGCTTGGCATGTGGGTGGAACGGGTGCGGACGAGCGACCCCCTTTAAAATAGAGAGCTCTTCCTGAAGCCGAGGTTTATCGATTGAATGGATATGAATGACTAGCAGCCGCCAAGCGCCAGTTCGTTCACGGTTCGAACCCTTCCCCTCTTTCAAAAGGTCGGTCACCCCGGCCCGGCTATTTAAAAGAGGGTAAAGAGGGACCTGCCTTTCGGGTACTCCCATATAGGGATAGGGAAATCACTCCTATAGTATCGATGCTTGGCTCTTTGTATTGACGTAGAAGCATGGATAATGTATTGTTCAATAAAGTTTTATTTAGGGTGACCTCTTACCTATTCCCCTCTAGGTGGTTTACCCAATATCCTTCAATAATCAGATATGAACAACTAGAAGAGTTAGCTGCTCCCTAGGGAGAGATGTCTGTTTACATAACTGATTTTATATGTTCATTTCGGGTCGATTTATCTTTTATCTTTCCCTTCATCTCTTCAAGGCGCAGGAGAGGCTTAAATGAGGCCATATCCACCATCTAATTTATTTATTCTAAGGTCGGCATGCTCTCTATTCTAAAAGGCCATCTGCTCGAGTTTGATCGGAGTGATTGTCTAGCATACCGAAGGCTTCACGGCATGGCAGTCTATACATGCTAGAGTCAAAATAGTTAGTTGCCCTTCTTCTCCTTAAAGGTTGGAGCTCTCCTCTCTATTTTAAAAACGGGGTAAAGGGGTCTCATTGCCTTAAAAGCTTACAGGCTCTCTTAATTTTTAGAGGCACCACTGCCTATAGATTCTATCCGTTAGTTGAGCGTGGTGTGAGCTCATACAAGAGCCCCTTTCCCTTTGGCTTCATGGTTTTCCCGTCCCTGCTACGGCAGTTCACGGTACGGCCCAATATGCCTGTTGTTAAGGATGGGTTGTGAGTGAGTGCGAGAGAATATGAGACGGAGTTAGACCGGAGTTCGTGCCATAGTTATGGATAGCGCACGATCATAACCCTAGGCCCCAGCGATATAATCGAATTCGTAGTCGGCCCTACGGATTAGCTGCTCTTACATGTCCCACCTATTCATAAGCTCCCAATTCCTTTATTCGCTCCACTTAAATTAAAAGTGTGATTCCAAAGTCCTATACCTTACTTTCTTTCTAGTATCTCTATCTATTTGGTTTGGTGATGGGAAGAGGCTTATTCTAAAGGTTCGTTTACCCCTCCTTAAAATAGAGAGCCTACCCAATTGAATGAATAGTTCTAAACTCTGCAACTGAATGAATAGTTCTAAACTCCTATCGGCTTGTGAGCGAGCTTAGTTTTCATCATAACTGGCGGCCCTTACCCCGTATATTTCCAGAGCTAGAGGTTCCTCTCCCCGCCTCTCTATTTTTGAAGGGGTCAAAGGGGAGAAGCCAGCAAGGTGGTTAGAGCTTTTAGGGATTCTTGACCGTACCTACCTCCACCCTTAAGCATTTCATATTCACTGGAAGGGTTGAAAGCTATCATCGATTTCTCGGTCCCATATTCCTCCCAAGACGCTTTTGAGGATTTCATGCCGCCTCATCGCAGCAAATAAATAAGTATAGTGAAGGGTCTCCACCCTTAAAAAATGGTGTATTACAGGAGCCTCTTTCCGGACCATAACTCACCCACTCCCGATATTCTTCCCACCCACGCCACGGGCAAGCCGCCTCATCCTGCATCAACGCAGTTCTACATCTTTCCATCACATGTCAGCTCCAGAAGAATGAATCATCTCTCGAACAGACGGGATGAATCTCGATTGCCCCTTAAAAAGCGGTTTAAAAGGCGAGAGAAGCTTTTAAAAGCTACCAAAAGCTCCAAAGAGTATGATGCTAGATAAACTTATTTATTTTCCAATAATTAGTGAAGATGGAGAGTTATCAGCACTTAGTTGAAACTTACAAATTATCCTAAAAGAATATAATGTTTGTGAATATCACTTTAAAAATGGCATTACATTTCCTATTGATTTTGTGAAGATGATATATAAGACATTAACCACTCTTAATGAGCTTAAGAAAGAGTGTAAAAGGCTAAAGAAAATAAATGAAAGGTTGAATGTCAAACCTATGGTGGCACACATTTGTTGTGACACAAGCGACTTTATCCAAAGAAAAAATTTTGCTTGTGATATATGAGATTTGAACTTTATTGGTGATTGCATTATTTGTCTTGAAAATGATCATCATGAGGGTAAAGTAAACAATGTTCATCTTGATTATTGTTTTGGTCATGACAAAGACCATGTTGTTGAAGACCATAGTGATGATGAAGAGATTGGGTTCTTTGAAAAGCACACAAAAGGTATTATATCCAAAGTAATGAAAATTTGAGATATGATGGCAATATTTGGGTAGGAACGGACAAGGTATAAGAAATTCCATAGAGCCAAAAAATAAGGCCAAATAATAAAGGCCTTGGTTATATTGGTCAAACCAAAAGTGGGGAAACCAAGTTTATGAAAGGGGAAACCTATGTAGAGGATAATTTTTTTTAAATAATTAATTCTAGACTTCTAGTCATTGTGGTCGATCAAGACACATGATAGCTCAGTGTTGAGTTCTACTTCCATGTAGGATTTATGGTGAAAATATCATTGTGAGAATTATTGTTGATACAAATATAAAATGGATAACAAAATACATGTTGATTGTGGATGAATGGATGTGATAGAATTAAATGAAATAAAATAAATATTGAGTGTGTTTTATATAAGTATGTCTTCTTCTAAAAACAAGATAATATATAAAAGAAACATTGTATTAAAAATGATTTGTCTTAAGAGTTATTTTAGAAGGATATTGTAACCTCCAAATTTTGATGTAACACTTAGAAGCCTCGTGTATTTATATTGGGTCTTGTAAAAATGAATTTATGGGGGGTTGTTGGAAATAAATTTATTTTTGTAGACAATGCATTCATGGTCGATACATTTGGTCAATGGTGGCCAGCCTTTCTAGAATCCTCAACACCATCCACAATTTTTGCTATAAATTTAGATTTTGCACTTGCATTTGGTGAGGGTTACTCAAGCGGAAGTGGCTAACACCATAGATGACTTAAAATATATTAGCATTAGTGATCTTGTTAATGTATCTTCTCTTGCTCTAGAGAAATCAATGAGGACCCTTATTGATGCAGGAGAATCCATGTGGGGTCATGTTTTTATTTTATTTTTTGTGCACATGGTTAGTTTTTGGTTCATGTGTCTTTTTTCACATAATTTGTGCACATATTTTTGCGCACACAATTTGTGCACATAGTTTGAGCATACGGTTTTGTGCACATAGTTTGTGCATGTGGTTTTGTACACATTATTTGTGTACATAGTTTTGGTGTGCACACATTTGCCTATAAAAAAATAAAGTATTGGAGAAAGAGGAACAAAGTCTGAAACTTGAAAAGTGAA
Organism: Wollemia nobilis; assembly: GCA_028583015.1. Classification (NCBI taxonomy): domain Eukaryota; kingdom Viridiplantae; phylum Streptophyta; class Pinopsida; order Araucariales; family Araucariaceae; genus Wollemia; species Wollemia nobilis. The sequence continues at coordinate 553,476 of JAQPPZ010003370.1, read as the reverse complement.
TGCAGATGTGTGGAAATTATGGCCTCCCTAGAATTGTTCTTGGAGAGAAAATTATGAAGCTTATGTTAGCTATGATGTATTATCTATGTGTTGAAAGAAATAAAAAAAAACACACACAATATTTTGTGTGTTTGTGTTTGTGTTTTTTTTATGATATACTTTGATATTGCAATTTAAATTTCTATTATTATTTTCTTTATGCTACTTTAATATGACATCTTGTTAAACATTATCTATCTGGAAACCATATTTTCTTGACTGCTTTAGGTGGTATCAGAGCCCTATGTTCATTTGATGGTTGATTTTGGATGTTTGTCATATGAATCTATTGCTAGAAAAAAAGGCTATAATATTTTAGAGGGGAGATATTGACTATGAGCAGTGATAGTCTCCTAAATATCATGAAGGGTTTGTACAAACTTATGAGTGGATGATAGTGTGTTAAATGCATAGATCTATCCAAGGGGAGCATTGGCTAACAAACAAGAGGTATCTAAAGTTCCATAAGCAAGGAGAGTTCGAGGTAAAGGTCATCCAAGGTAAGTTTACATTAGGACAATAGTTGATCCTCATATTGTAGGAGAAGACCCAACAAATGCAGTTGTACAGTAAACATTGCAAGAAATCCAAACAAGACTTGAGGTTGTTGAAGGTGTGAGAAGAAGGAGAGAACCTGTTGAGGAGTCTAAAAAATTTGATTCAAAAGCAAGCACTTCATCCTATGATTATGAAGATAAACCTATTGATAAACTGATTAGGGCTATTGTAAAGTTGAGTAAAAAAACTAGAGTTGCACTCTTATGTTATTCTGGAAGCCTTGAGCTAGAAGAACTGGTGGATTGGATCTCTAAGTTAGAGAAATACTTTGAGTTGGAAGGCATTGAAGATTCCAAAAGAGTTAAGCTTGTTGTGACAAAATATAAAGTTCATGCCTCTTTATTGGTTTGATAAAGTGCAAAAAAGAGACTTTTGATGGAAAAGATAAGATTAAGTCATTGAAACGAATGGTGAGGCAACTAAAGAAGCAATTCCTATTAAAATATTATGAGTTGAATCTTTTCAAGAAGATAAAAAACTTGAGGTAAAATGATTCAAGTGTACATGAGTAAACTGAAGCATTTCAAAGGTTTCCCATCCTAGATGGATGATCAGAGCCTACTGTTGTCATATTTTAAAGGTATGTAAATGGTCTAAAACTATCTATTAAAGATGAAATTAGTATGTTGCATATTAATAGAATGGGGGATGCATATCAATATATTGTGAGAGTTAAATAGAAGCTTAATAGGAATTTTACACATTCCTCCAAAGATTGAGGTAAGCCAAAATCCCAAGGGGTTAAGGATCATGTAGTCAATAAGGATGAGAAGGCTATGATATCAATCCAATCTCAGAGAGGTAGATTCCAACATAAAAAATATAGGGGTAATGTTGCAAGGGGTCAAAGAGAAGACTTAGTGGCTTAAAGATACCTAATTTAACTGTGGTATCAGGACCATAAATCCATAAAATGTAAAGAACCTCCAAAATCCAATAAGAGAGCTACAAATAGAGCTAATGTGACTGGGGGAGAAGAGGTAGAGAGTTTTGATGGATCTGAGTATCACACCACTATAGGATATAATGAGAAAATACTGATTAGAAGAACACTAACATCAGCCAAAGATGATGGAGAACCCTGACAGAGAAATAACATTTTTATGACTAAATTCTTGTTAGGAATAAATATGTGCAAGGTGATTGTGGATGGAGGCAACACTGGTAATTTGGTATGAACCTATATGGTTGAGAAGCTTAATATGAAGATTGTAGATCATGTAAAGCTATACAAATTTTCATGGATTCAAAAAGACCACCAAGTCAATATGGATAAGATATGCAAGGTTAAGTTTTATATTGGAAAATACTAAGATGAAGCTTAGTGTGATGTGATTCATATGGACGCATGTCATTTACTATTGGTAGATCCTGACAGTATGATAGATAAGCACTAGATGGTGGTTGACTGAATATTATAGTATTGAGAAGAGAGGAAATAAGTGGATATTGAGATCCCACAAACCTAAAGCAACTAAATCTAGTTTTGGTATAATACTTCTTGGAGAAAAGGAGTTCCTAGAGGAGAAAAAGGGGTAGACCTTATGCTATGATTTATTTCCTATAGAGAAACAAAGGGACGAGATGAAGTTGTAGTAATATTGAAGGATTTTCCTGATGTTATGTCTTATGATGACATACCATTTGGTTTTCCACCCATGAGGAATATCTCCCACCAGATGGATTTGATTCCTGGTGCTAGTCTTCCCAATAAGGCACCTCATAGGATGGATCCTATGAGAATTGCAAAGTTGAATAAGCAAGTCAAGGAGTTGCTTGAGATGGGTTTGATTAGAGAAATCCTAAGCCCATGTTCAGTACCTATTATCTTGACACCAAAGAAATATGATAAATGGAGGATGTGTACTAATTCTTGAGCCATTAATAAAATCACTATCGTGTACAAATTTTCCATCCCAAAATAGATGATTTACTAGATAAATTTTGTGGACCTAGTTTTTTTCTAAATTTTTTTTAAAGAGTGGTTACCGCCAAATCATAATAAGATAATGGGATGAGTAGAAAATAACCTTTCAGATGAAGGATGGTCTATATGAGTGGTTGGTTATGCCATTTGGGCTTACCAATGCACCCAAAACTTTCATGAGATTGATGATAGAAGTGTTGAAGCCTTTTTTGGGAAATTTTGTTGTAGTTTACTTGAATGATATTATGATTTACAAAAATAACAAAGAAGAGCATCTCAAGCATATAAGAGCAGTCTTGAAAAATTTGCACTAAGATAAGCTCTTAATAAACTTGAAAAAGTGTTCATTCCTCAAGTCAGAGTTGATCTATCTTGAATTTGTGGTATCCAAGGATGGGATTAAGATGGATCTAACCAAAGTTGCTCTGATTAAGGATTGGCCAAGCCCAAAGAGTGTAACTAAGGTAAGGAGATTCCATGGTTTGACAAGTTTTTATATTAATTTATTAGGGATTTTGGTGCAATTTGTGCACCATTAACCTCATGCACAAAGAAAGGAATATTTATGTGTATTTAAGAGGCTGAAAGAAGCTTCTAATTGTTGAAGAAGAATATGATAGAGTAGCCTAAACTAAAGAGTCTTGATTTTAACAAAGTTTTTCAAGTACACTATGATGCCAATGGAAATGCTATTGGTGCAGTGTTGAGCCACGAAGGTAGGCATGTGACATATTTCATTCAAAAACTGAATGAGGTTAGCAAAAATATTTGATCTTTGAGAAGGAATTTTATGCTATAGTACAAGATTTAAAATACGAGAGGTATTATTTGTTGTCTAGAGAATTTGTATTGCATATTGATCATAAAGCTTTGCAATATTTGAATAGTCAAATAAAGTTGAGCATTAAGTAGACCAAGTGGGTAGAATAGCTTACAAGCTATACATTTACTTTAAAGCTCGAGTTAGGAAAGAGCAACCAGGTTGTATATGATTTAAGTAGAAGATTGTTGTTGCTCAAGACAATACGTGTTGAATGCATAGGACTGGATGAGATGAAGAACTAATACAAATATAATCAAACTTTGGCAAGGCGTGGGAAAAAACCATGCATAGATAGTATAAGAAATTCCTTGTGCAGTGGAAGAGAAAAAAATAGAGGAAGATACCTGAATAAGTGAGACATATTTAGCTCGCTTACAAAGCTCCAATTTTAAATTGTGATCCGTGATATGGGGCTCACAATTTTTTTAAACTTATGTTGACTTATGCAAGAGCATACAAGTGGGGTCATATTTTTATTTTGTTTTATTTTCTATGCATATGGTTATTTTTTTTGTGCATATGGTTTTGTGCACACAGTTTATACACGTGGTTTGTGCACACAGTTTATGTACATAGTTTTGGTGTGCACACATTTTTATTTAAAAAAGAAAAGAAAAGAAGAGTGGAGTAGGAGGAGCAATGTCTGAGACTTGGAAAGTGCATGCAAATGTGTAGAAATTGGGGCCTCCATGGAATTTTTCTTGAAGAGCAAAATGTGAAGCTTATGTTGGTTGTGATGTATTGTTTAACTATGTAATGAAAGAAATAAAAAAACACAATTTTTTGTGTGTTTGTGTTTAATGTTTTTTTTATGGTATACTTTGATCTTGTAGTTTAAATTTCTATTACTATTTTATTTATGTTACTTCAATTTAACATCCTGTTAGATATTATATGCATGAAAACCATGTTTTACTGAATGTGTCACCGACCTTAAAAGGAATAGAATCAAGGCAACCCATCAACAAGCACTCAACTGCTACCAATTGGTCTATCCATTTACTAGATATCAATGTTTATATTCTAAAAATTACATTTTGAAATCTAGGATCTTTGATGTAAAGTTTCATAAAAAATTGGTATGTACATTTTGGACATATATATTCTAATGTTGGAGGATGAATGTTGAAGAATATTATTAACTTTTATTATTATTTTTATAATATTAATATTTTAATAATCAATTAATTTATGGTTTACTATTGTTTAATTAAATTTATGTTATTAATAGACACACCGTTCTTTGAAAAGAATGGTTTTTAATTTTTTTTTAATAACCCCAGTGGAGATAGCATAATGGTTAGGGTTTTGACCTCTCTTTGAGAGGTCCATTGTTCAAACCGTAGAATGTGTGTGCACGTAATTCTAAAAAGATAGTTCAAAAACCTAGAAATAGATGTAAGCTTTAACAAGAAGTGGACTTAGCCCAAAAATAGCAATAAAAATAATAATAATAATAATATAAAATATTTTATGTGTGAATATGATTAAATTATTATTATTATTTACTATTTAATTATACAATTTTTAGCAAGTTAGGAATTTGTGTTCTCAAAAATCTTAATGTGATCATTTTTCAAAGTAGTTATCTAAGGAGATAGTTAAAAAAATCATCATGTTAATAAAATAATTTTGTGATTATTTTCCTTCTAGAGTCTAAGAGATTCATAAAGTAATTTCTCCTATCTCCAAGTGGATATTTAGGATGGTGTTATCCTTTGATTCCAAAAAATTTGTTTCTACACATAAATTTCCTTAAGTATCATCCCTTTGTTTTTGGATACCTATCCTAGTATGAATCTTACCTTTCCTATCATCCATAAAATTGTACCTTCATAGTTTCTACACATAAGAGGGTGTTCAATTTTCCTAAGTATCACTCTCATTGCAAAGGTATAGAACTTAAAGTGAATGAAATCATTGAGTCATAAGTCTTGTAAACATGTATTCAGTTGACTTGCAATTGATCCTCATCATGATACCATATTACTTTCTTTTAGATATTGACTAGTCTTTTTGAACCATGTGTTATTTTCTTGTTGCTTGACCTTCATCATCAGGCATTAATCGATGACAACATTGAACATATAAATAGTATAGATTTTTTATATGGAAATCAATACTATTAATGACAACTTAACCTCCATATCAAATGTCATAATTAAAATCTATTTATACCTCAAAATTTTATTTTTCCATAACACTCTTTGATTTTCTTCTTTACAAATAATTCAACTCCCTCATACATTTTTTACTATCAAAATCTAAAACTACCACCTACCCATTTTTTAAAGCAATATCCTCTAAACAATGGTGGTTGAATTATAAATATGTTATAGTCAAATTTATAGATATAACTATCAAAATTCTCAATAATATCACTAGGTATGGCCTTTGAATTCTTTCACCTCCTATATGGATTTTTTTTTCAAGTTTTGATAAGAGGTAAGGTAAAATACATTGATTAGAGTTCTATGGTATCATTTCTTATTTATGTCTACCATGGACATCAAGGTCAAAGTAGTTTTTACTCAAAATCAACACAATTTATTTTTTTTGTTGGGTAGTGTGATAAACCCCTATGACTGACGCATAGGGCTTACCCCTCGTAAGGTCAAGAGCTATGCTTATTAATAGGGGATTAACACACAATTCAATTTTAAATAAAGAGACTCTTAACCTCCAAAATCCTTAGACAATTGAATAGAGAAATTAGAAAACCCTAAAGTACATAAAAATAAAATATTAGGTGGGAATTAATCATGATCGTAAATCATCTTTTAATTTGTAAAGAAATTAATTTCAGTTCCATTTTTTTAACACTATTTTTTTGGTAGGAAACCTTTATAATGTTGTAAATAAATTTATTTTGGTAGAGAGTGCATTCATGATTTGATCGGTAGTTGTCATCCTTTACAAAGTCCTTAGAATATTTCTAAGGACTCTAAACTTACATTTTGACTTTGAACTTACATTTGGTGAGGGCTACTCAAATGTAAGTGGTAAACACCATAGATGGTTCATAATATTTTAGTGTTAATGATCTTGTTGATGTCTCTTCTTATATTATAGATAAATTAGATGAATTTGTTAGTATTACCATAATTTAATCAATATATCTCTTGTTATTGTTTGTATCTTGAGTTGTTTGTATATTTGTTTACATTTGGTATCAAAGCTCATGGATGTCTATGCAAAATTTATATTGTTCAACACTTTTAAAAGTTATTAATGAATGAGCTCTACATTGTGTGTTCATATTTATCTAGTGCTTATGGTCTTTGAGAGCTATGTGTGCTTCTATTAGAAGTGGCAATGAAATCATAGAAGCATGAGGGGCGAGAGGTTCTAGAAGGAGCTACATGTGCACATGCCACTAGGAAAGAGTTGTGTCCTATTGTAAATCAAATGTGGAAATACATCTCCATTGTTTCCCTCAATGTTTACACCGACGTGAAAGGGGGAGGAATGTATGCAGTTTATAAGACTACAAGCATAACTAGGGCTACTTATTTATAGAGGTTGCCATTTTTTAGGGTACATAATAGTTTCTCATTATAAAGATCCATTAACAAGGCTTATCCATGAATAAGATATAAGTAGTAGCTTCTTTGACAATGGAGGAAGAATTTTTGGTCTTCCAATAGAGGAAATAACACTTAAATTTTTTAGATCCTTTCATCGATGATAAGTTTATTTGTTTGACAATTGGTGGTACCACATAAAAGCCTAAATGAATTGTGTTAACTATGGTCAAGAAATTCTCTTTATTTTATAGTTGTGGTATAACAAAGAAGCCTAATGTATCATGTACTTTTATGACCACCTATAGTATTTGATTAGATGTATACAGTAACCTTGGGTTTGTATTTTATATGGGATATCTAGAAATCTTCTTTATTGGTGTCATTATTAGTATGGTAAGGTATAGTGGGCACCAATGAAATTAAAAGTTTAATTACAATGAAAAGCCAACATAGAAGTTAGAAAATAAAATCCACCAAAAAAACAAAAATAAATCTCATAAGAAGACCAATGGTTTTTGTAGGTGGACCTCTTAATTTGGTGCTAGCTTGACCGAAAAATGATTAATCATGCAATTCCATTTAAATGCTCTTAAAAGTGAGTCACTACTAATTTTAATTTGTTACCAATAGAAGTAGAGTAATTGGGTATATTTAGTTGTGGACCCAACAAGCTCCATGTGGCTAACTGGGCTAACATGAATATTCTTGTGTGCCTTGATTGTCCAAGACAAAAAGCATCATTTCTAAAGTTATGAATGTTAGGCAAGGTGCAGTGACAATATTGTCATTGTTGTCAACACACTTAGATGGATAGGTGTTCATTGATTATGAGGATGTTTTTGATGTTCAGGTGAAGTTCTTACTGGTTGTTCTTGCAAATTTGCAAAAGTTGAAAAAATCGTCAGGAAGTTGTCAAAAATTTGCAAAAGTCATCACGGGTGTAGTTGGATAGGATGGATCATTTTGGAACATGTTAGTATGTTAGGAAATAGTCCAGAACAATGTTGAAGGTGTCAACACAGTGTTTGTATTGATCGGTGACATTTCTGGTATCTTGGTAGATGATTTGCAAGTGGTTGTATAGGCCAAAAAAAGGTTGTTATTTTAGAAGCACTGCGAGAAAACCAAGAATAATTTGATAGTGAAATTCAAACTAGATGTGGTCATTATCTTAAAAAACATGTGTTAAAAATTTCCACCAAAACAAAGAAACGAGGCGAATGTTACAAGCGTTGCAATACTGTCACAAAAATGCTCTTTTTGGAAAAAGTGTGTCAGCAATAGTTTTCATAGAGATGATACAGGAAAATCGTAAGGATTTATATAGCAATATTTGGACTGGATGTAGTCATCATTGCAAGTATTATATGTTTTAAATTTCATAGAAAAAAGAGTTACGAGGTGAGAGTTATGATTGTTGTAAAAATGGTATAGGTCACTTTTATGTCAATTTGCTCCACTTGTGCAAAATCCTTCAGTTGGCCATTTCGATCTTGCAGAGTCGCCAGAGTTTCGGTTTCAATGTTGTTACATCTTCAAGGCATCAAATAGAGCATATTTCATTTTTAGTTTGAGGTGTCACGTGGCTCCGAAGTAAGAGAATGAGTAAGGTGTCAATTCTTTGCATGTGACTTATTTGACGAAATGCCTTCTCAAAAAAAAAAAAAAAAAGGAAGTTATATTGTTTTAAGAAGCTTCATTAAAGAAAATATTTTTTTAATTGAAAAGGGAAAAATAATGCAAGTGTGTGCTTTTTAAATGACAAGGGATTTTATTGAAAAGTGGGGACTTTATTTTGTGAAGAGAGAAGTGTGTGTGGAGAAAAATAAAGAGTGAAAATCCGTGATTTTTGGAGAGTGGTGAAAAACGTCACTTCAGTATTTTTGGCATAACTTTCTCATATGATATCCATTTTGGCTGAAATTTTGAGAGTTCAAAAACAAAGTACTGCACAATACCCAAAAATAGTTTAGCAATTAGTAGAATGAGCTAAGAGAATAATCAATTTTGTTTTGTGAGAAGAGAAGATTCAAATTTTGAGTAATGCAGAGAGAGAGAGATCTTATACTGGGTGAAATAGAAAATTTTAGATTTTGGGCTTACATACCATAGAGGGCTCTGGTTTCAGTGAAAACATTCATACATGTCATTTTATTATCAATATAAAAATCAAGTGGGTGCTTCGTAGAGGGGTTGGTGCTCCTTTCTATTGGTGAAGATAAAGCAAGGGTTGGTGCTCCTTTATATTGGTGCAGATAAATCAGGGGTTGGTGCTCCTTCTAGTCAGTGTTGATAAATTTATTGTAAAGTTGGTGCTTTACAAATGCTAGATTTGGATGGGAGTCCAAACAGTCATTTTTGAGGATGAATCCAAATCGGTGAACCTCGGTACATCTTGTTTTGTGTGATGTTCTCTTGTTATACTTGCTTTATTTGGTTTTATATTTTAATTATTTTGGCTTTGAGTGTTGAAGATTTAATTTTTAAAGAGCTAAATTGATTCACCCCCCTATTAGTGTCATTGTGAGACTAACAATTGGTATCAGAGCGAGGTTCCTGAATAGGATTACCAGCTAGGGTGATCTTGGAAGTGACACAATAGAAGGTGGTGAAGGCTTCTCATCAAAAAAAGCACCATTGTTTTACAAAACTAACTACGTATTTTGGAGACTCAGGATGCAGACATATCTTTGTGCTTTGGGATACGATATTTGGGATTTAGTGTATAGTGGATACACAATACCCACCACTTCTCCAACCGATGCTTTTGGTAAGAAACTATTTGAGAATGACTCAAACGCAAAGAATGCTATCATGTATGGATTAGTGGACAAAAAACTGGTAAATATTATGGGTTGTAAAATGGCAAAGAAAATATGGGACAAACTAAAGAGCATTAATAAAGGAGACGTTAAGATCAAGAAGGCCAAGTTACAAACACATCGAGCTTAGTTTGAAGTATTAAATATGAATGACGATGAGAATATAGAGGCATATATGCTAAAATTTAATGAAGTCATTAATGCAATTAGAGGACTTGGGAGTTAGTACCAAGACCCGCAAATAAAAATGTAATCGATACTAAATGGGTATTTCGGAACAAATTGAATGAATACAGATAGGTAGTCAGGAACAAAGCAATATTGGTATGCAAAGGCTATGCACAAGTTGAAGGTATTAAATTTGAGGAAACCTTTGCACCTGTGGCCAGACTAGAGGCAATTAGAATATTTTTGGCTTTAGCAGTTTACAAGAATTTCAAAGTTTATCAAATGGATGTGAAATCAGCATTTTTGAATAAGAAACTTGAAGAAGAGGTTTATATTGAGCAGCTAGATGGTTTCCAGCTTGGTGATGATCCCAACTTGGTTTGCAAGTTGAAGAAAGCATTATATGTCTTAAAACAGACACCCCGAGCATGGTATGCAAGGCTAGACAATTATCTTACTCAGCAAGGGTTCAAGAAAGTTATGGTGGATAGTAATTTGTATGTCAAAACAAAAAATGATCATAATATTGTTCTTGTTGTATACGTAGATGATATCATATTTGGCAGCAACAAAGATGAGTTGTGTAAATATTTAGCAAATAATATATAGAAAGAATTTGAAATGTCAATGATTGGTGAAATTTCGTATTTCCTCGGATTGCAAGTTAATCAAAAGGAGAAGGGCATATTTATTTCTCAAATTAAATATGTGAAAGAGATGCTAAAAAATTTCACAATGGAGGATTGTAAGCTAGTTAGCACTCCCATGATGACAGGTTGCAAGTTGAGCAAGGATGAAAAATCTCCATATGTTGATCAAACTATGTATAGATCTATGATTGGGAGCTTACTGTACTTGATAACTACCAGACCAGATATTTTTTAGGCAGTATGTATGGTAGCACAATTTTAGGCTAGTCCCAAGGAGACTCATGTGACAACTGTGAAGAGGATTCTTCGGTACCTCAAGCGTACTATGGAGTATGGCTTATGGTATTCGAAAGGTAAGGAATTCACCCTTATTGTGTATTCAAATGCAGATTGGGTAGGATGTATAGATGTCAGGAAGAGTACCAGTGGAGGTGCATTCTATCTTGGAGACAAGTTGGTCGTGTGGTATAGTAAGAAACTAGAGTTAGTCTCCTTATCCATAGTAGAGGCAGAATACATTATAGCAACAACATGTTGTACACAGGTGTTATGGATGAAACAAACTCTAAAGTATCTTGGCATTAATTTTAGTGAGCCTATTTTAGTTAAGTGTGATAACACCAATGCCATTAACATCTCAAATAATTCAGTTATGCACTCTCGCACAAAACATATTGCTATCCGGTATAATTTTTTGAAGGAGAAAGTTACGGAAGGTGACGTTAAGTTGGATTTTGTTCCAAAAATAGAGAAAGTAACAGATATCTTCACCAAACAATTTCCCAAGGAAGTCTTTGATTAAATTTACAATAAATTGAGAGTGGTCACACTTCCCAAGAATTGACTAGCTATTGGGACCACATTCTTAGGGGGAGCATTTATGTATTTGTTTATCTTTTTGCTCATGTTTGTGATTTTTGCTAAGTGTAATAATTTTTGCTTGAGAATGATGTGCATGGACTAATGGGGAGTTTGTAGCAGCCCTTTGGTCTTATTGTCAAAGGGGGATAAGAGTTATAGGAAATTGTGCACGTGTTGCCAACAATTCCAAAGGGAGAGATTGTTGAGCAAGGTGCAACGATAGTATTGTCATTTTTGTCAACACACTCATATGGACAGGTTGATGCAGTGGACAATTGTTCAAAGGTTTTTCAAAGTATGTAAAGTGATGTTCAATGCTTATGAGGATGTTTTTGATATTCGTGTGAATTTGTTATAGGTTGTTCATGCAAATTTTCAAAAGTTGAAAAAATCATCAAGAAGTTGTCAAAAAATTGTAAAATTCATCATAGGCATACTTGGAAAATATGGATTATTTTGGAACATGCCATCATGTCAAGAAATAGTCTATAACATCATTGGAGTTGTTGGCACAATTTTTTGATTGATTGGTGACGTTTTCGGTATCTTGGCAAATGATTTGGCAAGTGGTTGTACATGCTGAAAAAGGGTAGTTTTGTCAGAAGCACTGCAAGCAAACCAAGAAGAATTTGATAGCAAAATTAAAATTGGAGATGGTTGTTATCTTCAAGAACATGTGTTCCAAATTTACACCAAAATGGAGAAATGAGGCTAATGTTACAAACGTTGCAAGACTGTCACAAAAATGCTCTTTTTGGAAAAAAATATGTCAGCAACAGTTTTCATGGAGGTGGTACAGGTGAACCGTAAGTAATTATGTAGTGAGATACATGTTGAATGTATTCAGAATTACAGAGATTCTACATTTGAAATTTCAGAGAAAACAGAGTTACGAGGTGAGAGTTATGATTGTTGCAAAAATTGTATAGGTCACTTTTATGTCAATTTGTTCCACTCGTGCAAAATCCTTCAGTTGGCCGTTTCGACCTTGCAGAGTCACCAGAGTTTTAGTTTTAGTGTTGTTACACCTTCAAGGAATCAAATAGATCATCTTTCATTTTTGGTTTGAGGTGTCACGTGGCTCCGAAGTAAGAGAACGAGTAAGGTGTCAATTCTTTGCATGTGACGTGTTTGACGAAATGCCTTCTCAAAATAAAAAAATGAAGTTATATTGTTTTAAGAAAATTCATTAAAGAAAATATTTTTTTAATTGAAAAGGGAAAAATAATGCAAGTGTGTGCTTTTTAAGTGACAAGGGATTTTATTGAAAAGTGGGGACTTTATTTTGTGAAGAGAGAAGTGTGTGTGTGGAGAAAAATAAAGAGTGAAAATCCGTGATTTTTGGAGAGTGGTGTAAAAAGCCACTTCAGTATTTTGGGCATAAATTTCTCATATGATATCCATTTTGGCTGAAATTTTGAAAGGATTTCATAGACAAAGTGCTATATAATACGCAAAAAGCATTTAGCAATTGGCAGAACAAGATAAGAGAACAATCAGTTTTATTTTGTGAAAATAGAAGATTCAAATTCTAAGTAATGCAAAGAGAGGGATGTTATACTGGGTGAAATATAAAGTTTTAGATTTTGAGCTTACAGACCATAGAGGGTTTTGGTTTTAGTGAAGACATTCATATATGTCATTTTATTATCAATATCAAAATCAAGTGGGTGTTTGGTAGAGGGGTTGGTGCTCCTTTCTGTTGGTGTAGATAAATCAGGGGTTGGTGCTCCTTTCTATTGGTGCAGATAAATCAGGGGTTGGTGCTCCTTTCAGTGGGTGCTAATAAATTGATTGTAAAGTTGGTGCTTTGCAAAGGCTAGATTTAGATGGGAGTCCAAACAGTCATTTTTTGGGATGTAGCCAAATCGGTGAACCTCGGTACATCTTGTGTTGTGTGATGTTCTCTTGTTATACTTACTTTATTTGGTTTTATGTTTTCATTGTTTTGGCTTTGAGTGTTGAAGATTTAAGTTTTAAAGAGCTACACTGATTCACCCCCCCTCTCAGTTTCATTGTGAGACTAACAATGAAATGCCCATAGTTCTATGTGGTGAACGTAAAGCAACAAAAGGTTCCTATATTTGACTAATTTGGTAAATTTTTGGGGGACTATTCCTGATAACATTGCTTTCACTACTTGTATCCAACCATCTCTAGTGTTCCTACACATACCCACATATAATTGAATTTTTATCACAACTATTAGTATTGAAAATATATTAAAAAGGATGTCTTGTGTTCCTTTTTCAAACAAAAAAATAAGAGAGAGCAAAGTTTATATGTCTGAATATGATGTGAATTATATTCATGAGTGTAAGGTTTATTAGATGTCAATTAAAATTTAGGTAGTTAATATGTGAAAAACATATTCCAATTCATTAAAGATCATATAAAAATATTAGTGTTGATATGCCATGGTATTAAAAGGAGTCTCATGTAATAAATCATGTATAATTTTATGTGATTAGATTAGAAAAACAAATATTTGTTTTATGAAAGAATTATTGTCTTTAGACTACATGATTTGTGGTCATGACACCTCTCATTGTTGTACTAAGGAAGACAAACATCAAAGGTCATGGGAAATACAAAGAGGAAACAAGACGAGAAGAAACCAAAAGTTCAAAAGAGTGTGATGTTATATAAAGTTATTTATTTTCCAAAAACAAGTGAATATGGAGAGCTATCTATACTTAGGTGCCACTTACAATTGATCCTCAGATAATATAATGTTTGTGAATATTGCTTTAAGAATAGTATTACATTCCCTGTTGATTATGTGAAGACTATATACAAGGCATTAACCACTCTTGACATGCTTAAGGATTGTAAAAATATAAAGGAAACAAATGAAAGGTTGAATGTCAAGCCTATGGTGGAAAATATTTATTGTGACACAAGAGACTTTATCCAAATAAGAGATTTTGCTTGTGATACATGATATTTGAACTTTTTTGGTGATAGCATTGCTTGTCTTGAAAATGATCATCATGAGGGCAAAGTAGTCAATGCTCATCTTGATTACTATTTTTGTCATGACCAAGACCATGTTGTTGAATAATGTAGTGATGATGAAGAGATTAGGTGCTTTGAAAAGCACACCAAAGGTATTGTCTCCAAAGTAATAAAAAAATGAGATATGATGGTAAATATTTGGGAAGGAACAAGCAAGGTATAATAAATCCCATAGAGAAAAAAATAAGACCAAATAATGAAGGCCTTGGTTATATTGATCAAACCAAAAGTGGAGAAACCAAATTTATGAAAGGTAAAACCTATGTAGGGGATAAAATTTTTAAACTAATTCATTCTAGTCATTGAGTTTTATCAAGACACATGATAGCTCAGTGTTGATTTCTGCATCCATGTATGATTTATGGTGAAAATAATCATCCTAAGAATTATTGTTGGCACAAAGATAAAATGTAAAAAAAAATACATGTTGAATGTGGATGAATGCATGTAATAGAATGGAATGAAATAAAAGAAATTTTAAGTGGGTTTAATAGAAGGATTTCTTATTCTAATAATAACAAGATAAGATATAAAAAGCAACATTGTATTGAGAATGATTTGTCTATATTAGAGTTCTTTTAGAAAGATATTGTAACCCCCAAATTTTGATGTAACACTTATAAGGCTTTTGTATTTGTATTGGGTCTTGTCAAAATGAATTTATGAGGGGTTGTTGGAAATAAATTTATTTTGGTAGACAATACATTCATGGTCGATACATTCGATTTGATCGATGGTGGTCAACCTTTCCAGAATCCTCAACACCATCCATATTTTTGCTATAAATTCAAACTTTGCACTTGCATTTGGTGAGGGTTACTCAAGTGGATGTGGATAACAACATAGATTTTTCAGAATCTATTACCATTAGTGATCTTCTTAATGTCTCTCCTATTTCTCTAGAGAAATCAATGAGGCCCCCGATTGATATAGGATAATCCATGTGGGATCATGTTTTAATTTTATTTTCTATGCACATGGTTAGTTTTTGGTACATATGGTTTTGTGCACATGGTTTTGTGCACATAGTTTATGCTCATATTTTTGTGTACACAATATGTGTACATGGTTTTGTGCACATAATTTGTGTACATATTTTTGGTGTGCACACATTTACCTATAAAAAAGAAAAGAGTAGAGCAGGAGGAGAAAAGTCTGAGACTTGGAATGTGCACGAAAATGTGTGGAAATTAGGGCCTCCATGAAATTGTTTTTGGAGAGAAAACTATGAAGCTTATGTTAGTTGTGGTGTATTGTCCAACTGTGTGTTGAAATAAATATAAAAAAATCATAATGTTTTGTGTGTTTGTATTTACTTTTTTTTAATGATATACTTTGATCTTTTAGTTTTATTTATGCTACTTTAATCCGCCATCTTGTTAGACATTATTTGCATGGAAATCATATTTTATTGAACATCAGGTGGTATCAAATCCCTATGTTCATTCATTTATTTATTTTGGATGCTTGCCATCTGAATCTATTACTGGAAAAAAGGTGCTAGTATTTTAGAGGGAATATATTGACAATGAGCAATGATAGTCTCTTGAATATCATGAAGGAGTTGTGTAGACTTGTGAGTGGAAGATAGTGTGTTGAGTGCATAGATCTATCCAAGGGGAGCATGGCTGACAACCTAGAGGTACCCAAAGTTTTAGAAGTGATAGGCAGAGGTCATCCAAGGTAAGTTCACATTAGGGTAAGAGTTGATACCTATATTTTAGTAGCAAGCCCAACAAATGTAGGTGTACTAAAAACATTGTTGATATCCAAATAAGACTTGAGGTTGTTGAAGGTGTTTTAAGAAGGATAAAACCTACTGTGGACTCTAAAACCTTTGATTTATAAGTAAACACTTCATCCTCTAATGATGAATATAATCCTACTAATCAACTTATTAGGGCTATTATAATGTTGAGTACAACATGTAGAGTTAAAATATCATATTATTCTTAAACCCTTAGGCCAGAAGAGTATGTGGATTGGATCTATGAGTTAGAGAAATACTTTGATTTGGAAGGCATTGAAGATTCTAAAAGATTTAATCTTATGATGACCAAGTTGAAAGGTCACACCTCTTGATGGTTTGATCAAGGGTAGAAAAAGAAACTTGTTGATGAGAAAGGCAATATTAAGTCATGGAACAAATGGTGAGGCAACTAAAAAAGCATTTCCTACCAAAATATTATGGGTTGAATATTTTCAATAATATGCAAAACCTAAGGCAAAAGGATTCTAGTGTAAATGAGTACATTGAATATTTTAAAATGTTATTTATCTAACATGGACAACCAGAGCCTACTGTAGTCATAGTTTCAAGGCATGTAAATGGTCTCAATTTATCTATTCAATATGAACTTAGTATGTTGAATATTAAGAGCATGGAAGATGCATATCAATATGCTATGAGAGCTTAGGATAAGCTCAAGTGCAATTTTACGTAGTCCTCTAGAGGTATAGGTAAGCCAAAACCCCAAAGGGGTAAGGATAGTGCAGTCAATAAGTACGAGGAGGCTACAATCTCAATCCGGTATTAAAGAGGTAGATTCCAACCTAACAAAGGTAGGGGAAATGTTGCAATGGATAAATAAAATAATTAGTGGTTCAAAGGAACCTGCTTTAACTATGGGGATTAGGGATATAAATATATAGAATACCAAGAGTCACCAAAATAAAACAAAAGAGCTAAAAATAGAGCTAATATGGCTAAGAGAGAAGAGGTAGAGAGTATTTATGGATTTGAGTATCACACCACTACAGGAGATAATGAGAAACTAATGATTAGTAGAACACTAACATTGGGAAAATATGAAGGAGAACCCTGACAAAGAAAGAAACCTATATGTTGTATAAGCTTAATATGAAGACTTTGGATCATGCAAAGCCATACAAAGTTTCATGGTTTAAAAAATACTACCAAGTCACTTTATATAAGATATGCAAGGTGAAGTTTCAGATTGGGAAATACTATGATGAAGTAATGGTGTGATATTATTCCTATGGATGCATATCATTTATTATTGGGTAGACACTAGCAATATGATAGACAAGCATTGCATGATGGTCAAATAAATACTATCATAGTTGAGAAGCGAGGTAAGAAGTGGATATTGAGATCCCACAAGCCTAAAGCAACTGAAACTAGTTGTGGTCTAATACTGCCTCGAGAAAAGGAGTTCCTAGAGGAGAAAAAGGGGTAGATAATGTGTTATGTTTTATTTCCTATAGAGGAATAAAGGGATGAGACAATGTGCTATGCTAATGATGATATACCATCTGGTTTTTAACCCATGAGGAAGATCTCCCACCATATCAATTTAATTCTTGGTGATAGTCTTCCCAATAAAGCACCTCATAGGATGGATCCTATGAAAATTGTAAATTTGAACAAGTAAGTCAACGAGTTACTTGAAAGGGGCTTGATTAGAGAAATATAAGCCCATGTGCAGTACCTATTATCTTGAAACCAAAGAAATATGGTGAATGGAGGATGTGTACTAATTCTCAAGCCATCAAGAAGATCACTATCAAGTACAAATTTCCCATCCCAACAATATATGATTTACTAGATAATTTGTAAAGAGTGGTTACCACCAAATCAGAATAAGATAAGGGGATGAGTTGAAAAAAATATTTTGGATAAAGGATGGTTTATATGAGTGGTTGGTTATGCCATTTGGGCTTACCAATGCACCCAACACTTTCATGATATTGATGATAGAAGTGTTGAATTGTTTTTGGGAAAGTTTGTTGTAGTTTACCTGGATGATATTCTGATCTACAACAAGAACAAAGAAGAGCATCTCAAGCATGTAAGAGTAGTCTTGGAAAATTTATAGCAAGAGAAGCTCTTAATAAACTTGAAGAAGTGTTCATTCCTCAAGTCAGAGTTGATCTATCTTGGATTTGTGGTATCCAAGGATGGGCTTAATATGGATCCAACCAAATTTATTTCCATTAAGGATTGGCCAAGCCCAAAGAGTGTAACTGAGATAAGGAGCTTCCATGGTTTGGTAAGTTTTTACAATAATTCATTAGGGAATTTAGTGCAATTTGTGTACCATTGACATCATGCATAAAGAAACGAATCTTTGTGTGGAATCAAGAGGCTAAAAGAAGATTATAATTTTGGAAGAAGAAGATGACAGAGCAACCCATACTAAGGATTCTTTATTATGAAAAATATTTTCAAGTAGGTTGTGATGCTAGTGAAAAGGCTATTGGTGCAAGTGTTAAGCCAAGAAGGTAGGCTTGTGATAAATTTCATTCAAAAATTGAATGAGGCTCAGCAAAAATATATTTTCAATGAGAAAAAACTTTATGATATAGTACAAGCTCTAAAATATGAGAGGTATTATTTATTTCCTAGAGAATTTGTCTTGTATACTGATCATCAAGATTTGTAGTATTTGAACAATCAAAGCAAGTTGAGCATTAGGTAGACCAAGTGGGTAGAATACTTGGCAAGCTATACCTTTACTTTGAATCACAAGTTAGGAAAGAGCAACCAAGTTGCAAATACTTTAATTAGAAGAGTTTTTTTGCTCAATATAATGCATGTTGGATGTATAGGACTAGATGAAATGAATAACTAGTACAAATATGATCCATACTTTTGCAAGGTATGGGTAAGAAAACTAACCATAGAGAGTATAAGGAATTCCTTGTGTACTAGACGTGAAAAAAAATAGAGGAATATATTGAGCAAGGTGCAACAACAGTATTGTCATTGTTGTCAACACAGTCAGATAGATCTGTTGATGAAGTGGACAGGAAGTTCAAAAGCTATTCAGATGCAGAAGACAGGAGTTCAAAGGTTATTCAGAGTATGTATAGTGATTTTCCAAGAAGACCGAAGTGGCCCATATGCAAAAGATCAAAGAGAAAAATGCAAGTGAAAAAACTATCACGATTTAGTGACATGTTGGAAGAGAAAAAGGCAAGTGGAAAAACTGTCACGATTTTGCGACATGTTGGAAGAGAAAAATGCAAGTGGAAAAACTGTCATGATTTTGCAACATGTTGGAAGAAAAAAGGCAAGTGGAAAAACTGTCATGATTTCACGACATGTTGGAAGAAAAAAAGGCAAGTGGAAAAACTGTCACGATTTTGTGACATGTTGGAAGAGAAAAAGGCAAGTGGAAAAACTATCGCGATTTCATGACATGTTGGAAGAGAAAAAGGCAAGTGGAAAAACTGTCGCGATTTCGCGACATGTTGGAAGAGAAAAATGCAAGTGGAAAAACTGTCACGATTTCGCAACATGTTGGAAGAGAAAGAGAAAGCAGGAAAAAGTGTCACGATTTCGTGACAAGTTCGAAGAAAGAGAACAAGTAAGAAAAGTGTCGTGATTTCACGACATGTCACATTTTCACGACTAAAATAGGAGAGAGAAAGTAAGTTTGAAAAGTTTCATGATATCGCGACATGTCGCATTTTCGTGACTAAAATAGGAGAGAGAAAGTAAGTTGGAAAAGTGTCGCGATATTACGACATGTCGCATTTTCGTGACTAAAATAGGAGAGAGAAAGTATGTTTGAAAAAGTGTCGTGATATCGCGACATGTATTTTCAGGGGCCAAAGCAAAGAGAAAGCGCAAGGAGAAAAAGTGTCGCGATATAGCAACATGTATTTTCGGGGGCCAAAGAAAAGAGAAAGCACAAGGAGAAAAATTGTTGCAATATCGTGACATGTTGTATTCTCGTAGGCCAAGCTAAGAGAAAGAGCAAGGAGAAAAAGTGTTGCGATATCGTGACATGTTGTATTTTCAGGGGCCAAAGCAAAGAGAAAGCGCAAGGAGAAAAATTGTTGCGATATCACGACATGTATTTTCGTGGGCCAAAGCTAAGAGAAAGAGCAAGGATAAAAAGTGTCACGATATCATGACATGTATTTTTAGGGGCCAAGGCAAAGAGAAAGCGCAAGGATAAAAAGTGTTGCGATATCGTGACATGTATTTTCATGGCAACAACAACAAAAGAAGCTATAGAGGCAAAATTGTCGCGATTTCATGACAGGTCATAAATGCACAAGTCAAGAAGGAGAACCCAACTGAAATGAGAAGTATGACAGTGTACCAACATCACTACAACATTTACAGGGGTAGTTACAGAGTGATTTCATACTGCTGAAATACAAAGAGTGATAAAAAATTAGTATGGCGTTTACAGGGTCTGTCCAGAATGAAATCATCAAACGATGGATAAATTGAACATCTTCTTGAGTTGAAGCCAACTAAGACCGATGATAGTCGACTAAGATTAGGGTTTACATTTTTTAGGCAAGCCGACTAAGATTAAATTTTTCATCATGAAAATATTGTTATAAAAGGAGGGTTGTTTGGAGAATTGAAATGTAGGAGAAGTCATCGAATGTGTGCGAAGTTCGGTAGAAGTGCGTAGAGAGAAAGTCATATCGAATCAAGCTAAGTGCAAAATTCGCAAAGAGAGCAAAGTGCAAAAAAGGGAGAAGACAATCATGAAGTTTGACTGTAACAAAGCAGAGTATGTGAAGTGATTGCATAGAGAGTGCAGAGTGCGCAGAGAGTGAAATAGGTTGAAGCTCGACCAGGTGTTGCTATGATTGCATAGAGAAAGTAGACTACATAGAGAAAGCAAAGGTGAAGAAGGCCAGTTAGGGTCTTGCAAAAGCAAAGGTATCTTACTGTCAAACTTATAGATTCAAAATTAAAGTCCAAGTTGGTGCTCCTTCCAGTGGATGCTGATAAATTGATTGTAAAGTTGGTGCTTTGAAAAGGCTGGATTTGGATGGTAGTCCAAGCAGTCAATTTTTGAGGAGTAGCCACATTGGTGAACCTCGTTAAATCTTGTGTTGTGTGATGCTCTTTTGTTATACTAGTTGTATCTAGTAATAAGTTTTAATTACTATAGTTTTAAGAGCTATAAATTCAAGTTTAAAAGAGCTACACTGATTCACCCCCCCTCTCAATGTCATTGTAAGACTAACAATTGGTATCAGAGCTAAGTTCCTATACAAGCTTAACCGGCTAGGGTGATCTTGGAAGTAACACAATGGCATTTGAAGAAGTAAAATTAGAAAAGGAAGAAGGAGTGAACTCTGAAGTATGTGGTGAAAACCCTGAGGCTGAAGTAGATCTAGAAGGTGAGTTGATCTCTGCACTTGAAGAGTTGAAAATATAGAGGAAAAAGAATAAGAAAACTTAAAAAATGCTTGAGGATGCAAATGAAATCATAACCAGTCTAAAAGTACAGACAGAAGAATACAAAAAAAATATCTGAAGATATCGAAGTACAAATTACCATGAAAATAGATTATTGCTGCAAACTAGAATAAGAGAATGTTGGTTTACAGACACAAATAGAAGAGATGAATCACAAAATTAGTTGCTATCACAAACACGAAGAAATTTCTATGAAGCTAGATAAGATTATAAATGACCAAAGGCCTGTAGGCATCAAATTTGGTCTGGGTTTCATCGAAGGAGAATCATCAAATGGATCAAAAGAATGAAGATAAGAAACAGGTTGATCAAGGAAAAACATCTCATGCAAAAGAAAGCAAGAATGCCAGACACGAAAGGAGAATTGACAATGATGGATTCACCAATGTCGCACATCAAAGAAGAAGAAGATCTATGGCTCCTACGACAACATGGCAAAGACCATCACCCAGGTTCAATTATCCCTTTTATGGTTTCTATTTTAAATGCAATGGTTATGGACATAAAATCTCAGATTGCAAATATAATGTAAGACCAAGGAATTTCACCAGTAGAAATGCCTTTTCTCCTCTGATGAATTATTCAGTAGAATGTTATAACTGTCATAATTTTGGGCACATTGCAAGAAACTGTAGAAGTACATTTGCATCAAATCAGTTTTAGGGAAGAAAATTTCAACCAAATAGGATGAGACAAAATAGAAAACTTCCTAAAAAATAGGCACAAGCTATTGATAAGGGAAAGGCAAAACAAGAGCCCAAAACTACTATCAAAATGGAGTGGAAATAAAATGAGCGACTTAAGGAAGAAAATGAATCCTTAATCATACAAACAACATTTAAAGCACAGAATAAATATGTACCATGGATACTTAATAGTGGATGCTCTAGTCATATGACAGGTGACAAACAAAAATTTGAGAAGTTACAGAAATATGAAGGTGGATCAATAAAGTTTAGAAATAATGATGGAGCTAAGATAGTTGGCAAAGGTTCAGTTAAACTTAGTGATGAAACAATTAAGTCAGAAGAAGTCTTGTTTGTGGATGGTTTGAAACATAACTTGCTGAGCGTAAGTCAGATTTGTGATAAAGGTCATGAAGTAGTTTTTAAGAAGCATGGTTGTGAAGTCAGAAAAACAAACAATGGAAAACTGATAGCAACTAGATCAAGGACATTAGACAACCTGTACACGCTCTCAAAGAGTTTAGAAGGATCTTATTTTATTGGACAGGAATAAGAAAATTGGTTGTGGCACAAGAGACTCGGTCATATTAGTTTTGATAATCTAGTAAAAATCACCTCAAAAAGGGTAGTGAGAGATATTCGCATCATCAGCAAACCTTCAAACAACGTTTGTGCTTTATGCCAAAAGGGGAAGCAAACTAGAGTCACATTCAAAACAAAAGAGTACTACACAAGAAAACCTTTGGAACTAATACACACCGATTTATGTGGACCCATGAGAACACAAAGCATAAATGGTGACAAATATTTTATGTTGTGCATTGATGACTATTCCAGAATGACATGGATATTTTTCTTGAAGCATAAATCAGAAGATTTTCAAATGTTCAATATTTTCAAAAACCATGTTGAGAATGAAACAGGAAAGAGGATCAAATGTTTAAGATCATATAGATGAGAAGAATTCATTTTAGAGGAGTTTACAGAGTACTGTGAAAAATACGGTATTAGGAGGCAGTTTTCAGCAGCCAGGACACCTCAGCAGAATGAAGTGGTAGAAAGAAATAACAGGACAGTGCAGGAAATGGCACGGACTATTTTGGATGAAAGTAGAGTAGCAGACAATTTTTGGAAAGAAATAGTCCATACTACAGTATATATCCAAAATAGGTACATGCTGAGAACACATGAAAGCAAAACTCCTTATGAGTTGTGGTTCGATAAAAGGGCAACAGCAAAATACCTCAAAATTTTTGGCAGCAAGTGCTACATTAAAAGAACTAAAGATAATCTTGGTAAGTTTGAAGATAGAGCGGATGAAGGTATTTTTTTTGGTTATTCGTCAAAAAGCAAAGCTTACAAATGCTACAACAAGAGGCTAAAGAAAATTGTGGACAGTGCCGATGTTAAATTTTATGAAGGTAGAGAACGAGTAATCAACTATGAAACGAACTACCCAATTTATGAAGAGGTTATTGAAGGAGATGAGGAAAATGAAACGAAAAAGATACAAAAAATTGACTCAGATGATTTAAGTTGTGATTCAAAAGTGGAAGAAAATAAGAAATTCAAAACAGGTGGCTGGAAGAAAAATCATCCTAGAGAGCAAATAATTGGAGACCCCAAAGTTGGTGTTCAGACAAGAAGAAGAGTAGTAAGTAACTACTCTCTATTATCCAACATTGAGCCCAAAAATGTTGTTGACGCAAGTAAATATGAAAGTTGGATGAAGGCAATAAATGAATAATTAGATCAGATCGATAAAAATGAAACTTGGGAGTTAGTACCTAGACCTACAAATAAAAATATAATCGGGACTAAATGGATTTTTCAAAACAAATTGAATGAAGACGGACAGGTAGTCAAAAATAAAGCAAGATTGGTATGTAAGGGTTATGCACAAGTTGAAGGCATTTACTTTGAGGAAGATTTTGCACCAGTAGCTAGACTAGAGGCAATTAGAATGTTTCTGGCTTTAGCAGTCTACAAGAATTTCAAAGTTTATCAAATGGATGTGAAATCAGTGTTTTTAAATGGGAAACTTGAAGAAGAGGTTTATATTGAGCAACCAGATGGTTTCAAACTTGGTGATGATCCCAACTTGGTTTGCAAGTTGAAGAAAGCATTATATGGCTTAAAACAAGCACCCCGAGCATGGTATGCAAGGCTAGACAACTATCTCACTCAACAAGGGTTTAAGAAAGGTATGGTGGATAGTAATTTGTATGTCAAAATAGAAAATGGGCAGCTTATTGTTCTTGTTGTATACGTAGATGATATCATATTTGGCAGCAGCAAAGATGAGTCGTGTAAATATTTAGCAAATAAGATGTAGAAAGAATTTGAAATGTCAATGATTGGTGAACTTTCATATTTCCTTGGGTTGCAAGTTAATAAAAATAAGAAGGGCATATTTATTTCTCAAGTTAAATATGTGAAAGAGATGTTAAAAAAGTTCACAATGAAGGATTGTAAGCCAGTTAGCACTTCCATGATGACAGGTTGCAAGTTGAACAAGGATGAAAAATCTCCACCTGTTGATCAAACCATGCACTGATCTATGATTGGGAGCTTACTATACTACACAGCTACCAGACCAGATATTTTACAGGCAGTATGCATGATAGCATGATTTCAGGCTAATCCCAAGGAGACTCATGTGACAGCAGTGAAGATGATTCTTTGGTACCTCAAGGGTACTATGGAGTATGGGTTATGGTATCCGAAAGGTAAAGACTTCACCCTTATTTCGTATTTAGATGCAGATTGGGCAGGATGTGTAGATGACATAAAGAGTACTAGTGGAGGTGCATTCTATCTTGGAGATAGAATGGTCGTGTGGCACAGTAAGAAACAAGATTCAGTTTCTTTATTGACAGCAGAGGCATAATATATTATAGTGACAACATGTTGTACGCAGGTATTGTGGATGAAACAAACCTTGAAAGATCTTGGTATTAGCTTCAGTGAGCCAATATCAGTTAAGTGTGATAACACCAGTGCCATTAACATCTCCAAGAATCTGGTTATGCATTCACACACAAAACACATTGCTATCAGGTATCATTTTTGAAGGAAAAAGTTGTGGAAGGTGAGGTTAAGTTGGATTTTGTTCCAAATATAGAGCAAGTAGAAGATATCTTCACAAAACCATTGCCCAAGGAAGTTTTTGAGTACCTTCGTAATAAATTGGGAGTGGTCACACTTCCCAAGAATTAACTAGCTACAGGGATCACATTCTCAGGGGGAGCATTTAAGTATTTGATTATCTTTTTGCTCATGTTCATGATTTTTTCTAAGTGTAATAAATTGTGCTTGAGAA
Organism: Wollemia nobilis; assembly: GCA_028583015.1. NCBI lineage: Eukaryota > Viridiplantae > Streptophyta > Pinopsida > Araucariales > Araucariaceae > Wollemia > Wollemia nobilis. Next base: position 527,874 of record JAQPPZ010003370.1, on the reverse strand, counting down.
TGTTGTGCATGGACTCAGGGGGAGTCTGCAGTAGCCCTTTGGTATTATTTTCAAAGGGGGAGAAGAGTTACAAGAAATTGCACATGTGTTACCAACAATTCCAAAGGGGGAGATTGTTGAGCAAGGTGCAACAACAGTATTGTCATTGTTGTCAACACAATCAGATAGATCTGTTGATGAAGTGGATAGGAAGTTCAAAAGCTATTCAGATGCAGAAGACAAGAGTTCAAAGGTTATTCAGAGTATGTACAGTGATTTTCCAAGAAGACCGAAGTGGCCCATATGCAAAAGATCAAAGAGAAAAAGGCAAGTGGAAAAATTGTCATGATTTCGTGACATGTTGGAAGAGAAAAATGCAAGTGGAAAAATTGTCGTGATTTCACGACATGTTGGAAGAGAAAAAGGTAAGTGGAAAAACTGTTGCAATTTCACGACATGTTGGAAGAGAAAAAGGCAAGTGGAAAAACTGTCACAATTTCGTGACATGTTGGAAGAGAAAAAGCAAGTGGAAAAACTGTCATGATTTCACGACATGTTGGAAGAGAAAAAGGCAAGTGGAAAAACTGTCGCGATTTCGTGACATGTTGGAAGAGAAAAAGGCAAGTGGAAAAACTTTTACGATTTTGCGACATGTTGGAAGAGAAAAAGGCAAGTGGAAAAACTGTCGCGATTTCATGACATGTTGGAAGAGAAAGAGAAAGCAAGAAAAAGTGTTGCGATTTCGCGACAAGTTCGAAGAAAGAGAACAAGTAAGAAAAGTGTCGCGATTTCGTGACATGTTGCATTTTCGTGACTAAAACATGAGAGAGAAAGTAAGTTTGAAAAGTGTCGCGATATCGTGACATGTCGCATTTTCGCGACTAAAATAGGAGAGAGAAAGTAAGTTGGAAAAGTGTCACGATATCGCGACATGTCGCATTTTCACGACTAAAATAGGAGAGAGAAAGTAAGTTTGAAAAAGTGTCACGATATTGCGACATGTATTTTCGAGGGCCAAAGCAAAGAGAAAGCGAAAGGAGAAAAAGTGTTGCGATATCATGACATGTATTTTCGGGGGCCAAAGCAAAGAGAAAGCGCAAGGAGAAAAAGTGTCGTGATATCGCGACATGTTGTATTTTCGCGGGCCAAAGCTAAGAGAAAGAGCAAGGAGAAAAAGTGTCATGATATCACGACATGTATTTTCGGGGGCCAAAGCAAAGAGAAAGCGCAAGGAGAAAAAGTGTCATGATATCGCGACATGTTGTATTTTCGTGGGCAAAAGCTAAGAGAAAGAGCAAGGAGAAAAAGTGTCGCTATATCGCAACATATATTTTCGGGGGCCAAAGCAAAGAGAAAGCACAAGGAGAAAAAATTTCATGATATCGTGACATGTATTTTTGCGACAACAGCAACAAAAGAAGCTACAGAGGCAAAAATGTCACGATTTCATGACAGGTCGTAAATGTGCAAGTCAAGAAGGAGAACTCGAATGAAATGAGAAGTATGACAATGGATCGACATCACTACGACATTTACAGGGGCAGTTACAAAGTGATTTCATACTGCTAAAATACAAAGAGTGATCAAAAGTCAGTATGGCGGTTACAAGGTCTGTCCAGAAATAAATCATCAAGCGATGGATAAACCGAACATATTCTTGAGTTGAAGCCAACTAAGACCAATGATAGCTGACTAAGATTAGGGTTTACATTTGTTATGCAAGCTGACTAAGATTAAGGTTTTCATCATGAAAATATTGTTATAAAAGGAGGTCTGTTTGGAGAATTGAAATGTAGGAGAAGTCGTCGGATGTGTGCGAAGTTCAGTAGAAGTGCGCAGAGAGCAAGTCGTATTGAATCAAGCTAAGTGCAAAATTTGCAAAGAGAGCAGAGTGCAAAAAAGGGAGAATACGATCATGAAGTTTTACTGTAACAAAGCAAAGTGTGCGAAGTGATTGCACAGAGAGTGCAGAGTGCACAGAGAGTGAAAGAGGTTGAAGCTCGACCAGGTGCTATTGTGATTGCACAGAGAAAGCAAAGTGCAAAGAGAATGCAAAGGTGAAGAAGACGAGTCAGGATCTTGCAAAAGCAAAGGTATCTTACTGTCAAACTTAAAGATTCAAAATTAAAGTTGGTGCTTGGCATTAGGGGTTGGTGCTCCTTCTAGTGGATGCTGATAAATTGATTGTAAAGTTGGTGCTTTGAAAAGGCTAGATTTGGATGGTAGTCCAAGCAGTCAATTTTTGAGGAGTAGTGACATTGGTGAACCTCATTAAATCTTGTATTGTGTGATGCTCTTTTGTTATAATAGTTGTATCTAGTAATAAGTTTTAATTACTACGGTTTTAAGAGCTATAAATTCAAGTTTAAAAGAGCTACACTGATTCACCCCTCCCTCTCAATGTCATTGTAATACTAATAGAATATGCCTAGATAAATGATACAGAGTTAGCTCTCTTACATAAAGCTCCAATTTTTAATTGTGATCCTTGAGCAGGGGCTCAAAATTTAGTTTGTACCTATGTTGACTATTGTAGGAGCATCCAAATGGGGTCATATTTTTATTTTATTTTATTTTTTGTGCATGTGGTTTTATATACACAGTTTACGTACATTTTTTTGGTGTGTACATGGTTTGGGGTGCACACATTTACCTATAAAAAAGAAAAGAAAATAAGAGAGTGGAGTAGGAGGAGCAAAGTCTGAGACTTGGAAAGTGCATGCAGATGTGTGTAAATTGGGATCTGAATGGAACTATTATTGGAGAGTAAACTATGAAGCTTATGTTAGCTATGATGTATTATCTAACTGTGTTATGAAATAAATCTATAAAAAATACAATGTTTGGTGTGTTTGTGTTTACTATTTTTTTACGGTATACTTTGATCTTGTAGTTTAAATTTCTATTACTGTTTTATTTATGTTACTTTAATTTGACGTATTGTTAGACATTACAACCACATTTCCTTACTGCATCACCGACCCTACAAGGAATCAAATCAAGGCAACCCATCAAAAAGCATTGTCTATCCCTTTACTATATATCAATCCTTAGGTATTCTAAAATTTACATTTTGAAATCTAGGATCTCTAATGTAGAGTTTCATAAAAAAAATTGGTGTATACATTTTGGACATAGATATTCCAACGTTGGAGAAGAATATTATTAACTTTTATTATTATTTTTTATATAATTAATATTTTAATAATAAATTAATTTATGGTTTACTATTGTTTAGTTAAGTTTATGTTCTTAATAGACACACCCTTATTTGAAAATAATGTTTTTTTTTTTTTTAATTTCTTTATTAATCCCAGTGGGGAAATTCTAATGGTTAGGTCTTTGACCTCTCTTTGGGAGGTCCATAGTTCAAACCATAGCATGTGTGTGCACTTAATTTTGTATGGTTTGAGCCTTGGTTTTCGTACACATCATGAAGAATCATTCATTTAGATGTCATGGCATGTTATATATATATATATATATATGAATAATTTGATATCATGGTGTTATATATATAATATTTTAGTACAATGTGTTTTTCACATGCAAACACTTGAACTCTACTTTTAAATAATATTTTATTTTTTTAACTTAAATTTAATTATTATTTAGTTATATTTGTTTTAGTTTTGAAATTTGTTAATTTATTTTTATTCATAGTATATTATTAATAATAAATAAATAAAATAAAATGGCAAAGAAAATTTTAAAAATAATTTTATTAATATATATATATATATAACAAAGATAGATTTGATTAGATATGTTGGAGGAATTAAATTTAAAAAATGGAAGTAGCATGTTTAGATATTATATTGTGATATTAATTAAAAAATGGTTTAAGTGTTATGCACATTAAATAAAGTAAAATTAAAATTAAACAACTAAATGTATAATAATTATGAAATTAAAATTTATTTTTATAATCTTTACCCAGTATGATTTTTATTATTATTTTAATTTAATTATTGATGGAGGCGATTGTGGGTTGGGAGGTGAAGGAAGATTCCTTAGGTAATTCTTATGATAAAATGTAAGTAGTATAGTAGTTATTCTTTGTGCTTTAAGTTTTATGTTTGTTATACTTTAGGGCTTCCAATATGGTGTAAGAAAGAAAATAGTATGGATATTTACATTGTATCACAAGAATATTAATTTTTTTTTTGAGATTTTATATTGTATTGAATTTTATTAATGGTCATGTGAATCTATAGATTATAAGTTTTGAATAGTTTGAAAAATAAATAGGTCAATGAAGATGCAAGCATAAGTAAAAATGGAAAAGGAGAGGAACCATGATCTTCAATATAAGAACATATATAAAATAAAAAGATAGTTCAAAAACTTAGAAATACATGTAAGCTTTAACGAGAAGTGGACTTGGCCCAAAAATATCAATAACAATAATAATTAAAATAATATAAAATATTTTATCTGTGAATATGTTTAAAATTTATTTTTTACTATTTAACTATAAAGTTTTTAGGAAATTAGGAATTTGTGTTCTCAAAAATTTTAATATGATCATTTTTGAAAGTAGTCGCCTAAGGAGAAAGTTAAAAAAAAAATCTTCATGTTATTAAAAAGAAATTTCGATTATTTCCCTTCTAGAGGCTAAGAGGTTCATAAAGTAATTTCTCCTATCTCCAAGTGGATCTTGAGGATGGTGTTATCCTTTGAGTTCACAAATTTTGTTTCTACACCTAATTTTCCTTAAGTATCATCCCTTAAATTTTGGATACCTATCCTAGTAAGAATTTTACCTTTCATATCATCCATAAAGTTGCACCTTCGTAGTTTCTACACACAAGAGAATGTTCAATTTTCCTAAGTATAACTCTCATTGCTACATTAGTCGATGACAACATTAAACATATAAAATATTATAGACTAGTTAGATGTCAATAAATACTATTAATATAACTTAACCTCCTTATTAAATTTCATAATTAAACTCTATTTATACCTCAAATTTTATTTTTCCATTATACTCTCTGATTTTCTTATTTACAAATAATTCAACTCCTTCCTCATACATTTTTGACTATCAAAATCTAAAACCACCACCTACCCATTTTTTAGAGTAGTGTCCTCTCAAAAATGGTGGTTGAATTATAAATATTTGATAGTCTAATTTATAGATACAACTATCAAAATTCTCAATTAGACCACTAAGTATAGTCTTTGAATTCAATCACCTCCTATATGTTTTTTTCAGTTTCATGTTTTAATAAGAGGTAAGCTAAAATACATTTCTTAGAGTTCTATGGTATCATTTATTATTTTCCAAGAAGTATTGATGTCTACCATGGCCATCAAGGTCAAATTCGTTTTTACTCACAATCAACACAATTCATTTTTTTTTGTTGGGTAGTGTGATAAACCCCTATGATTGATGCATAGGGATGAAAAATCCCCTCCCCTCCCATCCATGACCCCTTGTAAGTTCGAGAGCTATTCTTATCAATGGGGGATTTACAAAAAACCACACACACATTTCAATTTTAAATAAGGAAACTTTTAACCTTCAAAATCCTTAGACAATTGTATAGAGAAACTTAAAAATCCTAAGTACATAAAAATAAAATAAACGTTAGGTGGGAATTAATCATGATCATTAATAAACTTTTTCTTTGTAAACAAATTAACTTCATATCCATTTTTGAACACTATGTTTTTGGTAGGAATCCTTTATAATGTTGGAAATAAATTTATTTTGATAGATAGTAAATTCATGGTCGATGCATTCAGTCAATTGTGGTCATCCCTTACAGAGTCCTTAGATGATATTCTCTGCTATAAATTTTGAATTTGAACTTACATTTGGTGAGGGATACTTAATTGGAAGTTGCAAACACCATAGATGATTCATAATATATTAGTGTTAGTGATCTTGTTGATTTATCTCCTCATTTTGCAAAGAAATTAGATAAAATTGTTAGTCCTATAATTTAATCAATACATCTCTTTTTATTATGTGTATCTCAATTTGTTTGTATATTTATTCACATTTGGTATCGAAGATCATGGATGTCTATGGAAAATTCATATTGTTCAACACTTTTAAGAGTTCTTGATGAATGAGCTCTACATTGTGTGTTCATATTTATCTAGTGCTTATGGTCTTTGAGAGCTATGGGTGCTTCTATTGGAAGAGGAAATGAACTCATCAAAGCATGAGGGGCAGGAGGTTCTTGAAAGAGTTGTGTATGAACAATCCACTAGGGAAGAGTTGTGTCCTATTGTTAATAAAATATTGAAACCCACCTCCATTGTTGTCCTCAATGCTTACACCCGAGCAAAAATGGGAGGAATACATGCAATTTATAAGACTACAAGTAGAATTATGACCACTTATTTATAGAGGCCAATATTTTTGAGGGCACATTGAGAGCAAGAAAATCGTGCACCAATAAAACTAAATAAATATAACTATATATAACTGTAAACATAATGATAAGACAATAAAATATGAGACTCTTTTTGTATTAAATATTCTCTTTAAAATGTGTTACAATCAAGTCCCCTCTGAGGGGATGCTACCCATGATACAATGAATACAAATAAAATATCTAGGTGCACTTGACTGGTCTTCTTACAATCACAAATAATTTGGAAGTGGAATTTTTGTGACCACTACAGTGAATTTGATGTGGTTTTTACACTCCTTTGCCATAGGTTAGATCCTATAATCTACATACAAAGAAACAATAAATGAATCAAAAGCATATGCATGATAAATTAAATTGAATATGATGAAATAAAATAAACTAGACCAAATCATGTGAAATCTAAAGTGTATCTAAATGCAAAAATGACAAAAAAATACTAATATAAGCTATGCTAAAGTAAAAATAGTAAAACCAAGTCTTTTCCATTGGTCATCTCAAGGTTAGACGACCCTGCATGTGGGTCATCTCAGGTCGATACGGTCATTATTTCGAGATTGTATTTCTTCATGGTAAAGTAGGGGCAGTATTTGGGATCAACCTAGAGTCTTGGTGATGGATTATTGTGCTATGATAGCAACTTTATGGGATGGATCGATCACCGAGGCAAGTTCCAATCCTTTCAACAGTTTGACAACATGTCTTTCAATGGAATGGCTTGGAGGATGAAAAGAGGTAGCACTTCGTTGCCCAAAGTTTACATGGATTAAATTTGGTAGCACTTTGTTCTATAAATTCAAAGGTGAGGGACCTTAATTTTGTAAGATATTAAGAGTTAAATATGCAATACCTTAATGCAGGCTGCTCAATGCCTTTTCTCAAGATCATGTGTGGGATTAACTAGTAGTTTTGACTGCCAGTTACATGCCTTTTTATTTTTAAGATTTGCTTTTCATGGCCATATCAATGTGAGATGACCACAATTTAGCAGTCATCTCAAGGTGATACCACCATGGTTGATGGTTTTTTTAGGGTGAGACAACCATGGTTTATGGAGAACTATACTTTTTTAAGTGGTGAGAACCATTGTTTAGCCTTGAAGATACCCAAAGTGGGTTAGGTGGTCTAAAAGGAGTCCATTAAGGTAGTATCCTCAATATGATGTGTTTTAGGTGTCTACACACATCATAGTTTCTCACTATAGAGGTCCATCCACAAGGCTTAGTCATGGATCAAAGATAAGCAATAGCTTATTTGGTAGTGGAGGAAGAATATTTGGTCTTCCAAGGGAGGATAAAACACTTAATGTTTTTAGATCCTTTCATCGATGATAAGTTTATTTGTTGGTCAATTGGTGGTACCACAAAGAACCCTAAATGCATTGTGCCAACTATGTTGAAGAAATTCTCTTTATTTTACAATTGTGGTATAGGAAATAATTCTAATGTCTCATGTCCTTTGCCAACCACCTATTGTATTTTATTATATGTGTAAAGTAACCTTGGATTTGTATTTTATATGGGATATCTAGCAATATTATTTATTGGTGTCATTATTAGTAAGGTAAGGTATAGTGGCCACCAATAAAATTACAGTTTTAATTACAATAAAAATTCAATCCAAAAGTTAGAAAAATAATCCACCAAAAAGAAAAATAAATCTCATAAGAAGACCATTATTTTTTCTAGGTGGAGCACTTCATTTAGTGCTAGCTTGACCAAAAAAATGATTATTCATGCAATTCCATTTAAATGATCTTAAAAGTGAGTCACTATAAATTTTAATTTATTACAAGTAGAGGAATTGGGTATATTTAGATGTGGACCCAACAAGCTCCATGTGGTCAACTGGACTAACATGAAAATTTTTGTGTGCCTTTATTGTCCAAGACAAAGGGTTCATTTCTAAAGTTAGAAAATGCCCATACATGTGGTGAAGAGAAAGAAACAAAATATTCCTATATTTGACTAATTTAGTTGATTTGTGGGGGACTATTCCCAATCACATTGCTTTCACTACTTATCTCCAAACATATCTAGTGTTCCTACACATACCCATATATCATTGATTTTTTCTCACAATTATTAGTCTTGAAAATATATATATATTTTTTGTTTTTTTGTATTTACATGGTGGAATCGGTAGCCACCACAAATCCGGGTAGGCTGTCCAAGTTTTATGGCCGCCACAGTATTCTGCGTTGTCTGCCTCGAAAGTCGCCACATAGATCTTCACGCAGTATGCCCCTATAACCACCATGCCACAATCATTTTAAACCTTTTATGCCGTTGAAAGTCTTGAAAATATATTAAAAATGATATATTGTGCTTTTGTTTCAAAAAAAAAAAGAGAGAGGACAAAGTATACATGTCTGAATATGATGTAAAGTCAATTCATGAGTGTAAGGTTTATTGTATGTCAATTAAAATTTAGGTAATTAACATGTGAAAAACATATTACAATTCATTAAATATCATATAAAAAATTTATATTTGAGATATCATGGTATTAAAAGGAGTCTCATGTAATAAATCATGGATAATGTTATGTAATTAGACTGGAAAAAGCAAAGATTTATTTTATGAAAGAAGTGGTGTGTTTGGGGTGACAAGAAGAGACTTTTGAAAAGATAGAACAAATGTTTTTTGGTAGGTTATTGAGAATTTTTTAAAGTGAACGATTGTGCTAGGGTTTCATCTGTGTTGAGTGCAAGTGGATCCAAAGGTTGTTTTTAGGGTATTTGGGCCCTAGCGACCAATATTTTTTTGGTTTTTGCTTAATATTTTAGCAAGATATGTTGCAGGAGACACAATATGGGTTAGAAATATATCTTTCAATATATATTCATGTTGTAAACTTGATTGACAATGGATTCCAATTTTCTACATAGAATAAAATTGAAAACCATACCTTTATTTGGTGTCCAAGGCATGGATTAAAGAGATCTTGAAACAAGTTTCAAGCAGGTGATCAAAAATTGTTTAAGATATCAAGTGAACCCAGTGCTAAGGAACACCCCCAAAACAATCCCATTATGGAAACCCCTTTCAAGGGTAAGTATTTCAAAGATTCAGCCCCAAAAATAAATTTTAGGAATTCCCTTTGTGATGGATAGCCTTAGCCTAATGCTAACATTAATCCTAAGATTTCTTTTAAACCTTTGAGAATTCCTAAGATTGGTCCCAATAAAATTGAGTTGAGATGCCTTAGGGTAGCTGATGGAACTCCGATTTTTAAGCTAGATATGGGCATCATTTATACTAGCATAGAAGATCTGAAAAAAATGACTAATTTATCATTTTTTGGGTTTTCATTCTAGTCTATTTGCTTTCAAATTTTGGGTTGCAAAAATTGGAAAAAAAAGGTGAGTTACAAATATCTATTTATCCAAATGGTTATTTTCTTGTTTTATTTGCTAATAATGAATATAGAGATAAAACATTTCAATGGGGTCCCTCATTCTTTGGAAGGGTAGGGATTTCCATTTAGCGTTGGCATGTTAAATTTAAATCCAAAGAAGAGATGCCTTCTACAGGTCCTGTGTGGGTTAGACTCTTTGGCCTTCCAATTGAATTTTGGAATTTGGTTGTTTTTTATTCAATTGGAAATTCTTTGGAAACTTTTATGATGATTGTTGATTGGACTCAAAATTTTGAACATATTATTTATGCTCGAATTTGTATTTTAATGGATTTTGATAAACCCCTACTTGAAAATATCTTATTACAATTTAGGAAGGACACTTGGGAGCAAGTGGTGGACTATGATAACATTACTTTTCATTAAATAACTTGCTATGAATATGGTCATCTAGCTAGTTTTTACCTAAATAAAATTCTAAATCAAAATAAATATGATACAAACTTAACAGATTTCCAAATAGCTCAAATGAATAACACTTAGAAAAAACTAGTTATGAAGGATCAATCAAAGTTATTAGCTAATATGTTTGAAATTCTTTCCACAAATGATTTCCCTAGTGAGGAAGAGGAAACAATGGAAACAAAAATCTTAGAAACATAATTTAAAGATGCGGTGAAGGACTTGGAGATAAATCAACAAATTAAAAGTTTTCAATAAGATAAAAAGGAGGAAATATATATAAGAAAAATAATATTTTAAATGTTGACACTTCAACTAATACAGGTCCCAAGATATACTTTGTTGAACCTTATAGTAACACTTTGGCTTTATACACACATTCTTCTAGGTTATAAGCCATCATAATTTCAATTGGGGTAAGTCAGGGGAAAAAAACTAAAGATGAATTCCAACCAAAAGGCAGGTCATGAGACCAATCAACATCATATGATAAAAGAAGGTGAAAAGCTTGTATAGGAAGGTAATATTAATGTTCTTACCAATTTTTTAGCATTGGTATTAATGAAGATCATCACTTGGAATATTAGAGGACTTGAAGGGAGTCTTTTAAAACAAAATGAAATTAGAATAATTATTAAGATAAACCATACACATCTTGTTTTCCTTTAGGTTACAAAGATGTCAATAAAGGAAATGGATTCAATTGCTTGTAAAATTTGACCAACTAGAAAAATTGCTTCCCTTAGTTCCCAGGGAACTTTTGGTGGCATTGCTTGACTTTGGGATCCAAAAGAGGTATTTATTCACCATATGGTTGGTATCTGGGGTAGCTTACTATAAGTAACTAGACTCAACTCCTTTGTGGTTAAGAAGAAGATCACCTTGTCATGATACAAGTGTGACCCAAATTATTACCAGAAATGTAATAATGGTCATAACTAAGATGGTCTTGTGGGGATACAAGTATGACGGTGATGACTAATGATCAAAGCTAGTTTGTGATAAGATATAACTAACCTATGGAAAGTACAATTGAAAGTAATTGTAACTTATTAAACTCCTTAATGTGGTAAAGAAATGACACCAAGATGAAGAGAAGAAGTGGATCTTCTCAAAATCGAGGGTTAGCTAGACATGATGAAGCTAAAGTGAGACCATTGAAGAAATTTTTGGATAAAATTTCAATAGAGAGGTAGAGAACCTCATTATTATAGTTTAGTTACTACAAGAAAAAATTATAATAGAGGGAACATATGGACCAATGAAATAAATTATTGGAAATTAATAATCAAGTACCCGTAATGAAAATTCTAAAGGGTTGACAAGAAGAAAACCCTGCTATAAAGGGTCATCAAGAAAAAATCTCATACAGAGATAGAGCTAGCCAAGGACCTTAAGAATATTACTGTATCAAAATTAATTGGAAAAAATAGCTGATACCTGGTTGCATGAATTGGAAACATATATTTACCTTGAGAAATTATTCATTAGTAACCCAAATAGTAGGGTTAATTTTCATGTGCATGATATAAATTTTGAATGGTAGAATGAATTTAGAATTTGCAATGAAACTTTAGAGGAATGGTATATTTCAAGCTTTAAATAATGGCCAGGATGGGATTCTATATGGTTATGTAAATTTTCCCCTATCAAAAATAGAATTTATTCGTAAGGTTTATAAATTGATAAAAGACTCTTAATGTTCCTTATAACCACAATGAAGGATGGTTCCCAAGTAGGTAGGCTTTGGGAAGGTTCTAAGCAATGTAGCTTGGACTATGATAGATACATCTAGTGGTGTTCTAAACATTAAATTGTGCTCTTTACTTATTATGAACATTAGCCATAGATCCTTATGAACTTGGACCATAGATATAATATATAGTAGAAATTTTAAATATTGGACATACCTATTAGGAATAAAGACCTATTTTAAAAATAACATGTGAAGAATCTATTCTTGAGAATATTATGGGATCCTCTCACAAATAAACTATTCTTGGTTAAGTTGATTATACTTAATGAGAAGGAATAGATGGAGAAACTATTCTTGGTTAAGTTGATCATACTTAATGAGAAGGAATAGATGGAGAAACTATTATTGGTTAAGTTGATCATACTTAATGGGAAGGAATAGATGTGGAGTTCTATTCCTAGAATTTGAACATACTTAGCAAAAAGAGTAGATAGAAAATCTATTCTTGAGAGGAATATGGGATCCTCTCTCTAAGTTGTTAAATAATGTACCAAATTTTGAGGTTACAGTACATCAAAAAACCTTTTAAGGGCAGATAAAATAAGATGGTTTTTTACGACGATAAATAACCACCCTAATAGATCCTAAGAGGGTGGTTTAAAATCACCATTTTAGGGTAACTACCCTCTTAGGGTCACCCTAATGAATGATTTTTAAACCGCACTACTAGGGATAAGAGGATGGTTCTAAACCTCCCTATTAGGGATAAGAGGGCGGTTCTAAACCACCCTCTTAGGTCACCCTAAGGCGGTAGTTTGAAATCATTGTCTTATGGTGACCTAAGAGGGTAGTTTTAAACCGCCCTCTTAGGGTGAACCTAAGAAGACGGTTTTAAAAAACCCTCTTAGACCTTAAAAATTTCCCTAGAAGGATGCACGAGAAGCAAGAATTTTGGCTTTTTACATGTGTAAAGTAGGAATTTTAACTTTTTAGATGCATAAGAAGTGATAATTTTGAATTTTTGGCTATGGCAATTATCATGAGGAGTGATTTTATGTAATTTTAAGGTCGAGAGGATTTAAATACTTTCACAACTTGTAGGTCTCACATTCTTATATTGGGGTTACAGTGTTTTGCTTGTCGAATTCATTTTGACATCATCACTTGAAGGTATAATAACAAATATGGAAATTTATCAAGCTTGCACTTTTTATTGTATTTGTCCTAAAATTTATTATGAATTTACTATTTTGTGTATTTTTAGGATATTTATGATAGATTTGTCTTGTTCATGCCCCAAACAATATCATATTTAAGATTTTGGGTTCCTTGAAGGTACTGTGAAGTGTAAGTGTTGAATGTTAGATGTCCTTTATTTTTTCTTAGTGGCAATGTTTAAAACATAAATATTAATTGTTCTTAGAGTCTATATTATTTAGTGGAGGGGGGTTTGAATGAGGGTATTTTTGGTGTTTTACTAGTACATTTTGAGGTTAAAGGTGGTGTATGTGAGTGTGATAATTCATAAATAAAGTGAGGTTTGACATACAATGACTACATGGCTCCATAATACGTGATGCAAGGGCAGCTATCCTTAAAAGCGGACGTTTATAGTTTTGGAGTTTTACTTCTAGAAATTCTGAGTGGAAGAAGAAATATCGACATCAATCTTCCATGGGAAATGCAAAGCCTATTAGAATGGGTACGCACTAAGAATTTCGAAAGCCATTTGAAATATGTTGATGGAATTAAAAACAACTAAGCTATGTGAATGTATTTTTGATGCAGGCATGGAAACTATACAAGGAAGGAAATGTTTTGAATATTATGGATTGGATAATTAGGGAATGTTGCTCTAAGGAGGAAGCCTTACAATGCATTTGCATTAGTATTTTATGCATACAATATGATGCAACGATCCATCCAAATATCTCTAGTGGCATCAATATGATGTCCGACAATACAATTGTATTGCCAAATCTAGTAAAGCTTACATTTATAAGGGTTAGTAAGAATAGTGGTTCAAATTCACCATCCTATTCGATTTTGAGGCTTCATAAGCATAAATAGGAGGAAAATTTATGGACATCTGCAAGCACGTTCATGACCACCTATTCATCTGACTTTTCCTTGACCTTGTGGTTATGATTCCTTCCACTAATGAAGCATCCCTTACTAACCTGGAAGCTAGGTAGGTAGGAACTGAGGAAGGTAGAAGATATTATTTTTATTGAGGAGAGTAACACCACTATATCCATGGTTGGAACTGGTTGGAGTGTTGTAGTTGTTGTTGCTTAATGCCCTTACCCTATCTAAGATTGGTAAATTTCAAATGCATCTAAGAGGGGTGGGTCTGTAATGGATATTTTGAAGGTTTAAATGAATGTTAATGCCCTTTTTTAATACAATGGATTAGGTATAAGCAATTAGGCTTCCATAAAATAATTGTGAGATTTTATGTTTACTGTGCAAATCTTCTATGATTGCTTATGATTAATTCTAAAATTATTGATTTTATCTTCCTGTAATTCTCACAATAAAATCATAAAATATTACCCTTTAAGGTCAAAAGATATGTGATGTGGATTAAAACCATAATAGAAGTCTACTAAGTCAATTTCACCAATTGGTTAATAATAATGTTACAGTTACACTTAAAGGTTACACATCCACAATTGGATAATCTTGGCAAGAGAAAGCAGGGGCTCCTTACATTATGGATATTCATCATCATGTGCTTGATATTTCATTGTGTTTTAAACAATTATTCTTAGATGTATTTTTGGGTTGCAGACATTTTGATTTTTTGAGTAGTTAGTTTTATTAACAACAATTGTTTCCCCTGGTAGTCCTTCCCTCCAATTGAATCTCTTAAAGACTTAAAATCCTACTTCAATTTTATAGCTATAGAGCTAGCACAAAAATCTAACTTGAAGCCAAGAATGCTATTGTTCTGTTTGGATTATTTTCAATAATAGCATGGAAAGGCATCCTTTAAATTTTATATATTTTATTTAAAGTAAGAATAAGAGGGTGATTTAAAACTGCCATCTTAGACCTAATAGGGTGGTTTATAACTTCCCTCTTAGACCCCTAAGAGGGAAAATTTTAACTGACATCGTATGACATAAACTTTTTACAATGCCCTCATAGACGACGATGGAATAACCACCCTTAAAAGTCTTTAAGGGCAGTTAAAAACTGCCCTTAAAGACCCTTTTTGGTGTAGTGTTAGTAAGCTTTTGAAGGTACATAAATCCATTTTAGAAGCAAATCCTAAAATTAAGAATAGGATAAACCTGCTCAACTTCAAGACCTTGAAGAAGACATATAACTGTTTTAACCTAAAATCATATGGATTTAATAGATCAAGTCAGGGAAATGTGATCTCGAAATGAGATTTGTAGTGAAATTCAGGTCAAAAACAAAATAAATATTAAAGAGAATAATATTTTGGCTTTAGGAATAAAATATTATGCTTTAAATATTGGGTAGTGTTACCCAAAAATGGTAATCTAAGGAGATTCATTGTATGAGAAGTGCATAGTTTTATTATTTCTCTTGCTTTGCAAGTACAAAGATGAGGGAAAATATGAAAAGGACCATCTTCTAAAAATATGTCAATACGGATGTTGTTGAATTTGTTACTTAAATATTTGGAATTGCATCTCATGTAGACTGAATAAGGTATTGATATTATCAGGAAATGATAATATTTTGTTTAATTAATATGATGGAAAGCCATTTTCCTTGTTATTTGAAAATATATTGTAATAACATTTTTGTTGCAAGAAAATACACGAGACTGTGTTTAGTCCAAGGGGGATAGTATGTCATGACTTGTTTTGTTTGATGATTTTTGATTGCTTGATTTAGTCTTAATTAAAGCTATAAATATTTATGTTGTGGGATTTATTTAAAATCCTCGTTTTATCTTTATTGAAAAGCAAAAATAAATGAATTGAACTTATTTAAAATAGGTTATTTAGAAGGGGAAAGAATCATTTTAAATGAATAAAATGAGATATTATTTGGAAATAATAATATTATAATCAAAATATCCCCTTCACTACCTTGATCAATTGGAATATTACTTTTGGTGGTTGGGTATTTATTTGTAGGGAGGGCCTTAGCTTTCTAGTGATTAGAATTAAATTTTTATAATAGTAAAAGGGTTCTTCTTACCTCTTGAGGGAATAGAAAGTAATATATTATAAATTTATTTGCAAGAATAGGAAATAGAAAGAGGGGAATCGCTCAAATTTTGAAAGAGATGAGTCTAGAGGAAAATGTGGGGGATGAAGGACTAGAAGGAAATCATGGAGGATTGGAACACATCTTTGAAGAATCCATCAGAAGGACTCAGGTTGTATTACTTTCTTAAAACCAGTTTTTAAATGTGTCAATATTGATTTGTTCTTTGAAACATTGTTGCTATAATTGACCAATGAGGTATTTATTTTAACAAACTAAACGACATAATTTTTAGACCCCTCTTTTCAACTAGTTTGATGTGTCATTTGCTGTAAATGACCTGAAACTCGACCTATGTTTTAGTACAATTTGTATACCTTTTAGACCCCCTTGAAAGATAGACCTTTTTAACTAACGAATTGTTCCATTCAATATTGCAAAATGACTTGAATTCAGGTTGAATTACTTTCCTAAAACATGTTTTTAAATGTGTCAGTATTGATTTGTTCTTTGAAACATTGTTGCTATAATTGACCAATGATGGTCTTTATTTTAACAAACTAAAATTCATGATTTTTAGACCCCTCTTGTTAACTGGTTTGATGTATCCTTTGCTATAAATGGCCTGAAACTCAACCTGTATTTTAGTACAATTTTGATTCCTTCTAGACCCCTCTTGAAAGATAGACCTTTTTAGCTAACGAATTGTTCCATTCAATCCTGCAAAATGACTTGAAGGACTCCTTATTTCTATCGCCTATAGTAAGGCTTAGGTTTCTGAGCTTAGCCATAAATTTTGCTTGTAATCTATTATTTTAGAATTATTGTGAGAGCCTTTGGTAGACGTGTGATTGAGCATCATAAGCATCTATTTTATGTCCTCTATTTCTTCTTCAGAGGCTCTACGGATTAGCAAGTACAGAAGTGTTATTTTCTTTCATCATCATTGTTAGTTTAGCTCAGTGGGGGAAATCATTGGGTTTTAAGATTGATTAAACCTTCTTAATTTTTCCTCGTAAGATGCCCTACTCATTGAATATTTTGTCTGCATGTGTGTTTCTCATCGCTATCTATGGGTTTATTCTTTTTGACATGCATGTTTTGTTTGTCCTAAGATCCAATCTTAGACAAACCCTTTAATATTCTTACATTGGTGTCATCCTCGAGGTGTGATCACCATGCTCAGGAATGCGCAGGCATGAAGGTCAGGAGCACCAACTTGGCTCCCTTGTGGTTAATGACCACAACTTGGTGGTCAAGAGCACCACCAAGTGGGATGTGAGATTTATCTAATTTTGTGCCTTCCTTCATGACACTTAACTTTTAAATTAGGAGGGTGGTTTAGTCCCACATGGACCATGGGAAAGTTTTCTATAGAAAAAAATGGGGGAGTTACCCATATGAAGATGACCACCTCTGGTCATGTTGAGGTTCTAGTTGAGGGTGCGTCCTTGACTGTCTGATCTCGAACCTTTTTGACTTCCATGAATATGTTGTCTACCATGGATGATCATCACATGGAGGGTGAGATTTATATGATTTTGTGTTTTACTTCATGATAATTGACTTTTAAATTAGGAGGGTGGTTTAGTCCCACATGGACCATGGAAGAGTTTTCTATAAAAAAAAATGGGGGAGTTACCCATATAAATATGACCACCTATGGTGGTCAGGTTGAGGTGCTAGTTGAGGGTGCATCCTTGATTCTCTGATATCGAACCTTTTTGAATTCCATGAATGTGTTTTCGGAGTGAGTGGTTTGTGTTGTTGCTCAAATTATGGATTGACTATTGAATAAACCACCACTTTTTAATTAAAGTAAAAGAAAGGCATTTCTTTTGATTATTAAATAGACTAAAGTTATCTGATTAATTAAGGGGCTAATTATTTGAAAGAATATATATGTATTTTATTTAAATAAAAGAGTGAAGGACTTCTAGGATTTATCAAATTTTAAAGGATAAACTTATGTTCAAAATATAGATTTGTTTTATCAAGTTTTAAAGGATAAACTTATATCTAAAGGATTAGATCTTATTTACTAAGTTAGTGGATAAACTTATATCTAAAAGGGTAAATTGATTTATTTAAGTTTTAAAGGTTAAATTTATATTGAAAGCGTAGATTGATTTATTTAAGTTGTAAATATTAAACTTATATGTGAAAAGGTAGATTGCTTTATTAAGTTTTAAAGGTTAAACTTTTATTAAAAAATGTAGATTTATTTATTTATGTTTAAAATGTTAGAAAGGGTATATTAATTCATTTAAGTTTTAAACGTTAAAATGATATTGAAAGGGTAGATTGATTTATTTAAGTTTTAGAGGTTAAACTTATATATGAAAAGGTAGATTGCTTTATAAGTTTTAAAGGTTACACTAATATATGAAAAGGTAAAATGAATTTATTAAGTTTTAAGGTTAAACTTATATTTGAAAAAATTAGATTCAATTTATTTAAGTTTTAAATGTTAAACTTATATATGAAAAGATTGGATTCAATTTATTTAAGTTTAAATGGTTAAACTTATATCTAAAAGGGGTAAATTAATTTATTTAAGTTTTAAAGTTTAAACTTATATATGAAAGGATAAAATTATTTATTTAAGTTTTAAAGGTTAAATTTATATCTAAAAGGGTAAATTGATTTATTTAAGTCTTAAAGGTTTTACTTATATTCAAAGGGTAGATTGATTTATTTAAGTTTTAAAGGTTAAACTTACATTTGAAATATTATATTTGATTTATTAATTTTAGTGGATAAATTTACATTTGAAAGATTAGATCTGATTCATTAAGTTTAGTGGATAAACTTATATATGGAAGAATAGACCAATCTATTTAAGTTTAGGAAAAAGATACTTTTATGGATGCTTTAATCAAAGAAGAAATATATTATAATTGATTAGAGAAAATAGTTTTGATAATTATTTGATTGATTAAGAGTAAGTACTCTTAATTGGTTAAAGAAATTTTTTTTGATAATAATTTGATCAATTAGGAGTAAGGTTTCTTAATTGATTAAAGAAAGTGGTTTTAATAAGTATTTGATTTGTTAGGAGTATGAAATCTGAATTTATTGAATAAAGTGGTTTTGATAAGTATTTATGGGTTAAGAGTATGAAATCTTAATTTATTAAAGAAATAAAACATCCCCAGGAGAATGAATGCAGAATTCATTCGAGGGAATTATGAGGTTCCCTTATTGTTCATGTAATGTGGATTAAAATAACAACTCATGTTTTAGGAAACATAAGAGTTATGGAGTTCTTATGCATTTATACTGGTAATGATGTTGACAAAGGAATTATGGGATTCCTTTGTATAGTTGTATTTAAGACAACTAAATTTATGAAATAAAGGGGATATTTGATGTTGGGTTTTCCCGTAAGGATTTTTTCCAAGATATATGATGTGTTATGTGTGTTTCAAATATCTTCCTTTTGATCTTGCATTTAATGAACCTTAGATGAATGGAAAATATATTTTACTTTGTTGATAAGAGATCTATGATGTTATGATTTGGTAAATTATCATGTTAGAATAATGGAATTAAATAGGATTTCATCTTTATGTATTAATGAGGTTGTAGATGTTATTTGATGCTTAATTAAATAGATAGACTTATTTGCATCCCTATTTAAGGAAGAAATATTGGGTGATCTTTATGAATGATCTAATGAATTATAGATGATTGGAAATGACATCTATCGAATGTATGCTTATGGATTAGAAGTACCCTACTAAGATGTGAAAGGTTTTTACATGCTAGTGATACTTGGAATCTTCTCCTAGTTAGCAAGAAGGACTTTTATTCATTAGAAGTTAGAGAGAGTTAAAAATAAGGGATTATGGGATCCCTTGAGAAGGAAACTTTGGGTAACCTAGTTTCACAACTTCTCCATAATGACCTAACCTTAGATAGTTGCGAGAAAACAATAATCAGGTTAGGGTGTTAGTGAATGAACTATCACACGAAGTGATAGATGTTTAGGTTGGGTCATCCTTAGATGAGATGAACAACTAAAACTTACCTACATAGATGGACTTATAAATGGTAAAGAAAGCAAGAAAATCTTATGTCGCTACACATAGTACACCTACAGAGATGAACTTATGTATGGTGTAGGCATGGACGTACCCTTTGAAAAACAAAGAGGATAAGTTAACTCATCACGAAGATGAGACAAATAAATTATTTGCAGTGCGCTTAATGCATTTACATAGACAAACTTATGTATGTTGTAATGATAAACATACCCTTTGAAAAAAAAATGAATAAGTTAACTCATTACAAAGATAAGACAAACAACTTAATCATAATACTTCTCGTTAATTGACACTTTCTCAACAAAGAGAATAAGTTAACTCATCACGAAGATG
Source organism: Wollemia nobilis (assembly GCA_028583015.1). Classification (NCBI taxonomy): domain Eukaryota; kingdom Viridiplantae; phylum Streptophyta; class Pinopsida; order Araucariales; family Araucariaceae; genus Wollemia; species Wollemia nobilis. Next base: position 507,409 of record JAQPPZ010003370.1, on the reverse strand, counting down.
AGACAAATAACTTATTTGCATTTCGCTTAATGCATTTACATAGACAAACTTATGTATGTTGTAAGGATAAACATACCCTTTGAAAAAAAAAATGAATAAGTTAACTCATTACAAAGATAAGACAAACAACTTAATCATAATACTTCTCTTGAATTGACACTTTCTCAAAATAACTTATATAAGATGGGATTATATTGATCCTCTATATATAGGATTTGGTTGAAATTTTCGGGTCATTACTCTCATTTCTTACACTCAATTCAACAACAATAACTGATAAGCTTTATTGTGTGTGGTTAATTTATAATAACTACCAAGCGGATTTGATCCTAGACCACAAATCGAAACCTGTTCCTTTTGAAACCAAAATAAAACATCAAAAACCCATTTAAAAGTGCACCCAGAGTTGAACCTCATCACCCATGAAACCCACATACCCCTTTGCATAACATCAGCTCACTTTTAAATAAAAACATTGTCAAAAACACATGCGCCTTACTCAAATGCCTCTAAACACCAACACCATCACTCTCACCAAAAGTGCAAACTTCAAATGACAAAGAAAACAAGAAACACAGGTCTTTTCAATGGAATACGAATTGTGCGAAGCCATGGGACTTGGCAAAAATCATTCATTGAATTTGAAAGCAAAGGTTTCCTTTTGATTATGCGGATGACTTGCAATCCTACAAATGTCAATAAAAATAAATATTTAAAGTTTTTCTAGGCACTGGGTCTTTGATATGTGAGATCCCAATTCACGCCATGACCAAAGAGGAATCCAAACCAGAACTCTCGGCAAAGACAAATACTGGACGTCTAATTGAAATTAGCTATGAGTTGTCTCTTCTATAAGGTATGGGCGTATCGAAAAGGGGGACTCATGGAATGTCGAAAGGATACATGGCGTTCCCCAAGTTGTGTGTTATACGGAAGTCAGGCTAAACATTGTCACTCGCGGCAATTTATTTTCCTGTGGGTAGGCTGGACATATGCTTGACTGGCATAAACCAACGGCTTCAACTAGATGAGACTAATTTCATTTTTGACACAAAGTCAAATTTTTACGCTTCTGATGGCGAGGGTTTGAAATTCCTATTACATGTCAAACCGTTGCAATCCAACTTATAAAATCTCACCTCCTGTTTACTATTATTAAGCACACGCGCACTATTGAAGATGACTTTCAACTGACTTCCACGGTTCGACCCAATTCATTAAGAGAGGAATTGATTTGCACAAGGTGGTTGCAATTTGTAATCTTTCACATCTAAACATTGCTGAACAGAAAATAAACAGAAAATAATACAATCGTCTCTGACGGGATTGGGCGCTGCGATACATGTGTCTATGTGTTTATGGACATTGCATTATCAAAGTTCTCCAGTCGCTTAATGTGCTCAATGTCCAACGTAACGATTGAAGCTAGTGAAGAAATCCCTTGTCTTGTAGACTGGCTACTGTGTCCGCGAGGCACTTTTTCATTGGTGTGAAAGAAAGGCCAAGGTCCTTTATCTTCTGATTAGAGAATTTGTATGGTTCTTTTCTTGGATTTTTCTGGTCCGAACACCTGCAGTAGTAATTATAACATTAGATAGGAGTAGATTACGTGGAGATTGTATTCCTTCTCAGTATTGTGAAGGATTCATTAATAGTCGAAAAATACAACAACACGGTTTCACTTTACGTACACGAGAGGAAGTGGATATTGTGGGAAGAGTTGTGCAAGAAGAGCGACCAGTTCTCCTCGGTGCATGTTGCTTTCTGCACACAGATACCGTCCAAAAGCGGAAGGAGTTTCGTAGAGTAATATGTGAGCCAACGCCACATCCCTCACATCCACATATGCCTGAGTTAAGTTTGCGTATGTCTTCGCTGAGCCTTCACATGTTTAACCCATGAAGCATCAAATGAGTATATTAGTAATAGTAATGATACGTATAAAATTAATCAATCCATGGATGATTAAGTACGTTATACCTGTCAAGTATTTCATGATGCAAGAAGAAATGAAAGTTTTAGTAATTTTAGTGAGATGAATAAAAATATTAAACGACGAATAATCACGTTATACCTGTCATGTATTTCATGATGTGAGCCGTGCTGGCGTTGATGGAAGACTGCAACAAAGGACCTAAAACAAGACATGGATTTATAACTACCATGTCCAAATTCTTCTGCTCTGCCCGTTTCCACGCGGCTTTCTCCGCCACAGTCTTTGCATAGCAGTACCAATTCTACACCATTCATAAACATAATTCGTTAATGTTTTAAAGAAAAAAAAATTAGAAATGATATTTGAAGTGTTAATCCATACATTTGTTTGGATGCAATAATCCAAATCACTCCAGCAGTTGTCATCGACGACAACGTGGGGTTCTCTTTTAGGGTCCATGTAAACTGCACCGATCGAAGACGTGACGACTACGCGCTTTACTCCACATTCTGCACACGCGTCCACTACATTGCTGGTTCCTCTAACGGCTGGTTCTATCACTTGCTCCTGCATCATTACACAAGCACCGTCATGTCTCTTTAAAAGACTGTGAGCATTAAGAGTCCTTGACTAGGGGTGACCTATGCCCCTCGTTTATTTTTGTTGCTAATGATGGTTTGTAAATTTGAGCTTATAACTTACGGGGTCGTCTGTTAGCAGGCAGGCCATGTGGAAGACACCATCACACCCTCCAATAACTGTGACCAGACTATGGTAATCAAGAATATCAGCTTGCAGAAGGTAAAGCCTCTCTTTGGCTCCTTCCATGGATCTCAAATGTTCATACTTTCCATCATCTGCACTTGTCAAATACAACGACACATCAATAAACATGAACAGACTCTTACCAAATGAATATATGAATGATATAATATGGGTAGTACTGACCAGGATTACGGACAGCCCCTTTGACAGTATAGCCCCTGTTTAACAACAATTTGACGAGCCATGAGGCAATGAATCCTCCAGCTCCCGTCACGCAAACTGTCTCCTGCCTCATTTCTGCTCTCTCGTATTTTCCACTGCAAGTTCAAAGAGAAGTTTTGGAAACTCTATGAAAACAAAAAGCGAAGAACGGGATAGCGAAACCAATATTAGGACAAAGCAATTGGCCGTGTAGAAGAGTGGATTGTGAAAACCTGCGCTTTGCCTTTAATAAGGATAAAAGAAGATGCGTCGCGCAGTCATATCAATATCTCGAAGGTTCTTTCAAACACCGACCACAAGATATTCATTTATTGTGTAATACACATGGTAAGAGGAATTTGTTGCATCTACTGCGTTGACAAGATTCCTTTGTCTTGCTCACTTGAGCTTGTGTTCCCATTGCGCACAGTCCAGGACTCTTCAGTATGAGTTGGCATTTTAGGCTTTGATTTTGTTAGTGCACCGTCATATCTGAACAGAATCTTCATGGAGCCTTATTTCACATTTGTTATTTACAAAAGGTGCTCGGCAGCTCATAGAATTATGGAAATGAAAACGTGTAATCACAACAATACATGGTGTTTTCGTGGGTTTGTCAGCTTTATTAATTTGCACCATGCCATTGACTTATTCCGACGTGAATAATACTCATCACTTCGCCTACCATGAAAAAGAACTTTGGAAACAATATTTCTTTACCTACAAAGTAGCTAACAACTTTACAAAAATAAATCCAGAGCGTGTATTACAACTTGAACAATAGTCATCACTTCGCCTACCATGAAAAACAACTTTGGAATCAATATTTCTTCACCTACAAAGAAGCTAACCACTTTACAAAACTAAATCCAGAATGCGGCAGAAACGTGTATTTCTCATAATTGCAGCTTGACTAATGCCTGGACGTTTTATAATTAAAAAACTAGAGATTTGTTTTAAGTTTCTATCAAGTGGAGCATCTCTGTACTGGACCCTCGAAAACCTTGCTTTCTGCCAACAAGTTGGGATGGATACAATTAGTAAACAATTAAAACTTATAATTAATATTATATTTTTTAAAGAAACCTCGAAGTAAAAAGTTACAGTGCATTTGTGCAACTTGCCAACCAACATTGGCGCGTGGGTATTAAGTTGTATAGTGAAGTTACGATGAGACCTAAATATTAAATAAGAAGTTAGGATGAGTAAAGTAAAGGCTCACGAGAGTAATAAGACCATCTAGAATTTCTGTGCCTACCGCGGAGGAGACGTTCATGTACGTTTGCCTCGTGTTTATTAAGTATAAATATCTTATTTATTTGAATTCGAATATATATTTTGTATTTCAAATACCTAAATAAATAGTATTTATATTTTCTTGATAAAAACAACAATTTTTATTATTTTAAATTAATTTTCATGTAAAAGTATATATTTAATTTTATATAAAAATTATAGTGAAGCCATAAACTTATTTTTTTTAAAAACATGAAATGGCATTTGTTCAATTTATTAAATTCTTCAAGTAATAAACTTAAATTTGAATCTTGTCAAGCAATATATGAATGATTTCTAAAATTATTGTAATACCACTACATCACTAGTGATGATGTAATATGGGTGAGGCTTATTTCAATCCCACTCATAAAAAACATCAAAGAGTGTTGTATACATCTATACAAATGATTTTGCATACATCATTTTTTAAAATGAAATATTTCAAAACAGTATGATGACTAGAAAATTAAAGAAACCATCAATATTGTATAACTAGAGTGGGCATGACACCTAGGTTTGAAAGTTCCCGTTGAATCCAAAACTTGGCTTCTTGGATGGTAGATTTTACATCCTAAATTTTTAACTTTTGAAATTCTGGTTTCGATTTTATACATTTCCCCTTAATGCAATTTTTTTAATGCTTTAGAAACTCTTATTCAATTGTTTTGGTTTTTTGAAATGGCTAAACAGTTTTGGGATGTATTCTACACTTTTCTTTTTACCTCTTTCACTAGATCTTGGAAGCTTCCTCTACTTGGTTTTTCTCGGCTTGACCAATACCCCAAACTCTAGAATGTTTGTAGACTCATCATTCTCAAGCACATTTGGAAGTGCACATGCAAAAATATGTTTATTATTTCACGTGATGCACCAAGAAATACAAATTTTCTTTGTGTACTAATGAGATGAATGAACACATGAGTCATCCATGCTAGGAAAGTGAACATGGTTCCATTACAACATACATGCTTCTTCTTATCAAATTTGTACAAGGAAGGGATAGATACTAGTCACGAGATTCTCATACAAAATATACACATAAATAAAAAATAGGATGAAGAGTAAATAGCCACAGTTATTGTGTGCATGTGTGTGTATTAAAACCATTAGAATATATAGGGGGCATGTACATAGATTGACTCAGTGCTTGAGTCTAGATCAATAAATAAGAGAAGTGAGAGAATAACTATTTTTAGACCAAATACTAGGCACGAAGAAATATCATTATTTTTATCCTTATTATGATATAGAATCAACTATTTACACAACCTCTATCAAAATTCAAAATTTTAAATTATAAGCAAAGAAATGACACTCAAGAAAATAAAAAGTTGACACAATCAATTTGGAATGAATAAAAATAATAATTTTATATTAATATTTTGGGAGCCTTGATCTCCTCCTTTTAGAGTAGTAATTTTCCCCAAATTTCAAGGAGGTCTTTATTAAAAAAAATGTTTTTTGTTTCCAAAGTACAATATGCACAAAGGGAGGAAGACCCTTTTGACAAAATCCAATCTTCTTTGCTCCAATCAATGGTGAGTGGTGAGTGGGCTTGTGTATCCTTGATAGACCACTCTTTACCTTAGCAGTTTTTCAAAGACCTATCTCATGCACTTGCAAGAATGCAAACACCAAAGATAATTAGTAGCATATGAAGGGCCTCCAGTGTGTAAGGCCCTATTTTATGGATATGAAAAGCCACAAAACCCTAATATGAATGCTTGCATAATGTATAAAATATTTACAAAAATAGAAAATTTAAAAATTTGATACCTTGTTGATTACCTAGCCTGATCTGTGTTTGTCATCGGCTGAAACTGTCTTTGAGAAAACATGAAGTTGCATTTGGAGCTAGCTAAATGTAGTCCTACATTTGTGCAAACGTAGAGCTACATTTGGGTCTATGTAAATGCACTCCTGCGTTTGTGGCTAAGTTATAGAATTGTTAGGGTTCAATTTGGGGCATTAATGGATTGATTTCAACATTATGGATGACCTCTTGTGGCAATTATGGTAGTGTGACGATGTTATTTGTAGCCTCCTTTGGGTGATATAGAGATGATGCCTTTATAGGATTTTGAGGTTTTTGGAGGGAAAGGATAGGTGGCAAGTCAGGGCTACCAAGTGGTAGGGACTAGGTAGCTACCTATCTAGGTAGTTGTAGTGAGTCACTTAGTGTGTTCCACTTAACTAGGCAGATGTGGCATGTGGGTAGGTGACAGTGGGAGGGATAGTGGTGGCTGGGACACATGTCAAGTGGAAATACAAGGTATCTTATGAGGATTTTATAGATATAATAAAATCTAGAAAATAAGATAATGTGCAGTAAATACATACCTAAGTTTAGAATAAGGTATATAATTTTATTATGTAGATTTGAAATGTGCAATGTGGATGTGGTTTTGCAATTGGCTAGGTTTTGCAATTTGAAACCCATGAGTCACTTGATAGATTATGAATGGTTAAAGGTATGTAATTTTATGGATGTAGTTGTCCAAAATGATGATCAAGTTAGTTATCCCAAATTTGGATTGGGTATGCATGGTCAAAACTTTCCTCTTGGTATAATTATGTGTATTTTGATGTGGTAGATGGACCAACCAATGTGGGTGTGTGTGTGATTCTAGAATCTTTAGAGGTAGAATTTATCTCTAGACCTTGATTTTACTCACCACATTCATACTCTTACATTGGTAGGTACATACCAATTTGAGAGATATTTGCTTTGTACCCTTGCGAAGAGGGTTTTATGATAACTTTGTGCAAATTTTCTTGAATACAGTTGCATTCCAAAATTGAGTTACCAAATCGATCTCATTTAGGACAATATGAGATGGTATAATATGATAATGAATTTTATGATGTAATTTTATTATTTTGTGAAGTTTGGAGTGTTTTGGTGATGCTTGAAGGGGTGATTTGATAGATATTTTTTTGTTTTTTTAACAAGCATCCTTATGGTGATTTACCCATCCTATCAGATTGTATGGATAACCAATCATTGCAGCCACTATATGTCTAAAATAAATCACTATATACTAGGTTCACTCAATGATCTAGGCTAGCTAATCTACGATCAAAAAGCAAATCCTAAGCTATTATAAGAAATAAAATTTTATTTTGGATGTTGGCTAGAGGGGTTTGATGTCTTTGGAGCCTTTTGAACTAAAAGTGACCAAAGGAGTTTTGTTCCTTTGGAGCCTTTTGAATTGAATGTGACCAAAGGGGTGTCTCCTTTGGAGCTTTTTGGATTGAATTGATCAAAGGAGCATATCCTTTGGAGCTTTTTGAATGGAATTGACCAAAGGAGTTTGGTTCCTTTGGAGAATTTTGGATTGAATGTGACCAAAAGAGTTTGGTTCCTTTGGAGAATTTTGGATTGAATGTGACCAAAGGAGTTTGGTTCCTTTGGATTGAAATTGACCACTAGAATTTGGGTTTCTTTGGAAACTTTTGGATTGAATGTGACCAAAGGATTTTGGTTCCTTTGGAGCATTTTGGATTGCATGTGGCCAAAGGATTTTTGTTCCTTTGGATTGAAAGTGACCAAAGGATTTTGGGTTCCTTTATATCCTTTTGGATTGAATGTTACCAAACGATTTTGGTTCCTTTGGAACCTTTTGGATTGCATGTGACCAAAGGAGTTTGGTTCCTTTAGAGCATTTTGGATTGCATGTGACCAAAGAAGTTTCATTCCTTTGGAGCCTTTTGAATTAAATTGACCAAAGGATTTTCACCTTTGAGGCCTTTTGAATTGAAAGTGTGAAGTAAAGGGTGCAACCGTAAAATCTCTCAATTGACCAAAGGGGGGTCTCCTTTGGGGCCTTTTGAATTTTGGTATGTATATGATGAAATAAATGTGTTATGAATTAATGCAATTAATGATGATGTATGCAAATAGATGAATGGTGTTGCCACATTAATTGTCATTCGAATAGGTTATGGACCATTTTTTAGTAGACTTTGCCTTTATTTCTTAATCAGGGGTACCAATACAATAGTAATTGTTTGACCATGTGCTACAGGATAATGGACTATGTGTGATAATGTGATGGTGGTATGGAATGGAAGCTCGGTTATGACTTTGTTTGTCTTAGGTTTAAAGAATCTAGAGTTGTTTTCTAAAGACTAAAACATCCTAATGATCTCAAACAAACTCATTTATTCATCTCAAATGCTAAGGGTGTCATAGTGGAGTTAAATCTCTTAAGGATCAATTGTGTGTACAATGGATGTTCATTTCCATTATGAGTGGGAGTGGACTAATCAATTGTAGCTTATGCCAACAATCTAGGTCATTCATGAGCGCGCACAGGTCTCTACAAAAGTTCACTAATGTGATAAACATATCACCACATGTAAGACTACTCCACTGCCAGGCCAGCGTTTATAGCCCATTGCTAGCGATGGAGATCACCCCATGGTTTTTGAAATACTAAGAATTCCAGGGATTCAAGATCCTATCCCTTATTTTTATTATATTTTTGGGATTTTTTAGAGGAGAAATGGGAATTTTTATTGATTTTGGATCTTACTCATTTTGGAGAAGAGCAAGGAGATTTTTATTTTTTTGGGATACTTGCTCATTTTGTGGAGGAGCAAGGAATTTTTTTGGGGAGGGGGAGAAGGGGGAGCTTGTCCTTTTTTCAATTATTAGCTTTATAAATCATGCACATAATTGGATGAGTAGGGAAAACCATTCACTTTATAGCAATAGCTACTCATGACTTCGTCATTCCTAGACTTCACAATGTTTTAATATGTATTGATGTGTATGGTCCAATATGAAATTTGATTAACTAATAATAACTTGTAGAACCTAAGGACTATTTTAATTTTAATAAAGGCTACTTGAAACAAATGGAGTGGCTAAAAATACCTAGATATTTCTTAATACAAAGACTACCAAAGAAATAAGGTACCATGAGATTTATTCCTATGTTTTTCATTCATCATTCTATTTTTTTTTATGGTGGTGGATGGTGGAATGAAACTAATACTAGGATGAAGGTGTCCCTGATTAAGGCAACAAGATTCAACAGACTAACAATTATCCAAACTAACCAATATGGCAACCAATATGGAAAGCGAAATGTATGAATGCAGATGATAGGGATACGTAAATTCAATGTATAAGGAAATGATTGTGGAATGTATATGAGTTATGGATGCATGAATGGATGAGGAGAATGCAATATGAATGATTAAGTTAATTTTTATTCTATTCGTATTTTTTTTTAATAATATTTTTTTTTTATTATCTTTGTCATGTATATATATGTACATATTTTTGCATCAGGTTGGCCAAGGTGGCGAGGGTGGTTCAATAGGTGGCTCGACTTGCTCTAACAAAAGTAGAAAACAAAGTATGGGTTAATGGATAGGAAATATACAAAGGTAGAAATCATATTCATCAATGAAAGGTGCTATGGGGACCAACTCTTCTTCTAAGCTATCAAATATGATAAAGTGTATGTCATATTTCTCATAAAATTTATCCTCAAAGTCATCATCGAAAATATCATTAATCATGATAATATGTGGTCGTATTTCTAGAAAGGTCTCATATATGTGAGACACAAACTCATGGTCTATGTACTCATCCTCACTATCATCACTTTTCTCATCCTCCCCACTATCCTATTTGGGATCTATTGTGAATCATTGAAATGCTTTCTCCAAATAGGAAGTGTAGGATTATGGCCTATATCCTAGGCCAAAGCGATCATACACCTCTCGATAGTGAGGTTCAACAATATCGCACATGCCTTGTTTGTGTTGTCTTCAACCATATCCTTGCTAGTTAACCCATCAAAAATATTTCATTGGAAAATCTAGTTTGGACATATATTAAATGTTAACACAAAATTATTACCTGCATTAATCAAGGGGAGGAGGATTGGACAAAGAATTAACTCCCCCATATACAAAGTTAATTCTATTAGGTACTGAACCCAAGTTATACACCTCACCTATAGCTAAAGGTGGGTCACATGGACAACCATGATCTCTAACAATATCTATGCTATATGGTGTTATTTTGATGTCTTGAACCATGTACTTGCCAATGCTTGGATTGATGTGATGTACTACAACCCGTATGGGTGCGGTTATGGATGAAGTGGAGGTATAAGTAGAGGCTTCTAGGATAATTTGTGTCTCAAGTGGAGGTAATGTTGTATGCTACAAGGGTTCCTCATAGACAGGTGGTCCTATCTATAAGACATTTTATGGTTGAGGTGTATATGGATCCAACTAAGGGGAGAAGATGATAGTTTGGGGTTTAGGGTGAGATAGGATGATGATGGATGATTATGAAATTGAAGGGATAGATGATGAAGAATAATGGTTGACTGTGGGTGTTGGTGAGGGATTGGGTGGTTGATTCTATGATGTAGATGGTTTCCCCCTTGTGTGATGGTTGGAGGATTTTATTGGATTTGATTTTATGTAGATGACGATGATGATGAATGATATGAATGTATGATGGAAAGTGCCTCTTGTAGGGGAGATTTTAATGATGTGTTATTATGTGGAGTTGATGATGTGGTTATGTGTTTTGGTGAGATGTTAAGAAGTCAAATTTGAGAAGTGAAGGCTTCTCCCCCTACGTGAATACTGGATGATTGGATTTAAGAATTTCCATAAGTACCTCACAATGTGGTAGGTATTTTTGTATTATCTTATAAATTTCAAATGGTAATTTTATGCTATGTGTTGGTCCACTCATCAGTGTGATAGTTTTTTTGGGTGCATAACTTAGAATATGGATTGTTTGATATGGATGGGTTTCCTGTTGTAGAGGTATAGTTATTGATGATATCATAAGAGGGGATACTGCTTGTGTTGGTTCATTTGATTATTGCATGTAATTCATGATTCTTTAATCTTTAGTTATTATATTGATAGCACCCAAAAAACCTTGGTATGGTTGAGCATTATTTATATGGTTGACTTGGTTGGGGATGAATGTAGATGTTGGTGCCCCATTGTTTATTTTTTTGACTCACGATGAGGTAGTGGTGTCTGATAAATACCAAGATTTTGATTTTATTGTTCCAAAGGGTATTGTTGTGTTTGTTGTTGAGATTGTGTCAAGACCATCCAATTTACTTGGCCAACTTTTGACTAGTTATGATGGTTTCCCCTTTGAATCTTATTTTACCATTCTTTATATTTCAACTTTATATCACCCTCTTGTATTTTTATTTCTTTGATTACTTAGGCTTGGGTGAGAGCTTCTTAAAAAATTTTATATTTTTCTAATTGTAGTAACGAGGGGATTGGTTTTGAATAACTCCTTGTGAACATTCTTGTCAATTCCACCATGGGTAGGGAGAATGGTAATTTAGTATTGACTACCCTCAAGTGGTTTCCAAAGTCATAAACTAACTCATATTCAAGTCATAGGTTGAACAAGTCAGTTAATGTTGTTTTCTTTCTAATATTTAGAGATAAATGCTCTAATAATTGGTCCGCTAATTGCTCAAAAGTAAAAATACTTTGGTGCAGTAAATGGTTGTACCATTCTAGAGCATCTCCCCCAAATGTTTGAGGAAAGGTTCAAATCATCAAGGGGTCATTCTCTTGTATCCTGAAGCATATTTTAATGAGCATGCTCATGTGATCCCTATGGTCCTCGTCCCCCTTAAACTTATCAAACTTAGGTAATGTGAAATATGCTAGGTAAGGCAGTGATGGTACCGAAGAATGAATTGGATGATTGACCAACTACCTTAGGGTTTGTTTTCGATAGAGCATTCTAGGTTTTTGCATGGCTAGGCTATCAATTTGGTTCTGCAAAAAATGATATTTAGATTCTTCAAGTGGTGATTGAAAACTTTCATATGCTTGATGTGTGTTGTTAGTTGGAATTTGATGGTGTTGCTTGTTATGTTGAAGATGATTGTGAAATATTTATTGTTGATGATGGTTTTAATAGGGTGATGGAGGGATAAAGGTATATTGTGTTGATTAATTGAAATGAATTGTTTGAAATGGGTTAATGGGTATGGTGATGGTTGGTGGTTGAGACACCCATTATACATCTTGCATGAAGAAAATATTTTGATGTGATGTGGATGGTTGATTAAAGTTTATAATCTATAATTGTTACTATGAGATATGATGGGTGCTTTGATTAGAATTATCCATAAGCAATTGTTGTAGATGTTGAAAAGATTGATGTATGACAATCATAAATGTGGATTTAATGGTCACATGGGGGCTGAAATATTGTGCCTGATGAGTGGAAGTAATATGAGTGGATGTTAGAGAAGGGTATGTAACAAAGGGTATTGTAATCTAATGAGTATTACTTATTTGAATGGGTTCAATATATGATGATGATGTGAATGGAAGTGATGTGGGTATTTGTGAAGCATCGTTAACTTACACTTCATAGAGGGGGTTAGAACAAATGATGTTTTGGGTGGATGGTATGGAGATGTATGGGTCAAATGATGATGGTGGATTTTGGTTCATGGATGTGGGTTTGAAAAGGGTTTCAATAAAGATATTTTTGACTTGCAACCTACCCCCTTTCTTAGTTGCAAAAGTGGTTAAGGCTTGGGAAATTTGAGCATAATGCTCCATGGATGTAGGTGCTTGGTTGAGTTTTGGTTAGTACTTTGGCTTGAATTTGAGTCAATACCATAAGCTAGGGGTGATATGGAGTGATGAATGTGAAGGTATGTGTGTGAAAATGTGATGTGAATGAAAAGAAAACAAACACACAATCAAATAATGTTCTCTATGATTTATTTTTTTGTAGTTTTGATTTGTTTATTATTTTTGTTTATTTTGTTGTTTTCTTATTTTTTGTAGATCTTTTATTTTTTTCATTTTGTTGTTTTTTATGTAAATCCTAGGCCTAAAAATTATGAAAGTAGGTGGTGGGATCAACTCTAAAAAGGTGTGTTCAAACCCACCCCTCTAATGAAGGATAAGTCATGAACGATTGATAAAGCTTCCTATATGAATACTTGGATATGGTTGTAACCTAAGGGAATAAAAAAACCGTTCAAGATAGGTTGTGCTATCTAGTGCCTTGTTATCAGCCCATATGGGCTTTCGATTCACCCTCGTGTGAGCTTGGGCATAAACAACAACTACAATTCTGCAAATTATTAAGCCCTAGGAATTAAAGGGCATCTAACCTTGATTACCCTAAGCTAACCTCAAGAGTAACCAATTTCTTGGTGATGAAGTCCAAGAAATTGTCATACTAACTATGGCTTTAAGTAGGGCTCTACTGGCGGTTGGTGATGAAGTCTAACACATTCGAGAGGTTTTCCTCACATTTTTCATGCAAATGTGTGAAATGGTGAAACATGTGTGTGGGGTGTATTATTTTGAGTTTTGTATGATTTTTGTTTAAGAAAAACACAAAAAATACCCTAAAATGCAATATGGGATGCAATTTTAATTTTTTTAACCTACAAATACAGTCAAACACAGATAGAAAGAGGTATAATAGCAGAGCAAAGAAAAATCCTAGATTAAATGTAAAAAAAAGGTTCAATGGGTATTGAGGAGCTTCTAAAACATAGAACCAAACATAGGGGTGTGTTTGGGACTGGTCAGACATAGGTTTGCATTTGACCAAATGTAGGGTTGTGTTTCACCAAATGTACAGCCACATTTCACCAAATGTAGGGCCACATCCAAATGCAAGGCCACGTTTGATACTAGATAAACATATTTTTGTGTTTTTGACTATGTATTAAAAATAGAATAAAATAAATACAAGACCTTTAGATGACCTAAAATGCATTTTTTTGAATGCAAACTAACCCTAGATGCAACTACTATATTTTTTTGCAGCCTAAAAATAAAAAATGTATCATAAAATATAACTTATATTTGATTGATTTATATTTTTTTAGATGCCTATAAAATATTTAAAAGTACCTACAAATGAATTAAATCTAATTCCTATGATGAAGACAAATGCAAAAAATAGATATTTTTTTAAGCAAATTCACAAACTAGAGTTTTAACGTTACTCACCTAGAGTCCTTATGCTTCTTCCTTTAGCTCCTCAAATACCGAGTCATGTTTGCATATGTTGCCAAACACCAAACCATGTTTTCTTAGGTTTTTAAACACACTACCACATTTGATCAGGTTCCCAAACACACATATGCATTTGCACAGGTCCAATAGTAGCTTGAATAGGCTCTAAAACCCTAGAATTTGATTTTTGATTTCTACATGATAGAGCTCCACAACCTACAAAAGTAAAACAAACACAAATTAGTAAGCATAAAAAATAGGGTAATAACACAAGGAACCCTTTGGGGTCCCACCATGATCACCAATTTGTAATAAAATAAATGACACTCAAGCAGATAAATAGTTGACACAAGCAAATTTGGAATGAAAAAAAATAAGCTTTTAAGAGCCTTGGTATCATATTTTTACAATAGTAATTTGGTCCAGATTGTAGGGGTTCTTGATTACAAAAGAATACTTGATCTCATAAAAGTACAATATGCACAAAGAATGGAAGCCTCTTTGATAAAATCTAGTGGATGGGAGTGTCTTGAATCTTCTTTGCTCCAATCAGTGGTGAGTGGGCTTGTGTATCCTTAGCGGGCCACTCTTTGCCTCAATGGTTGTTCAAAGATATGTCTCATCCACTTGCAAGAATGTAAACACCAAAGGGGATTAGTAGCATATGAATGGCCTCCACTATGTGAGGCCATTTTTTATGAAGACTAAAAGAAAAAAAACTCTAGTCTGAATGCTTGCCGAATATATAAAAGATGCAAAAAATTATAAAACACAAATGTTCAATATCTTGTTGATTACCTGACATTATCTGTGTCTTTCGTCAACATAAAACTATCTTTGAGCAAATGCAATCATGTTTGTGTCAGTAAAAATGTAGGCATATGTTTGTGCAAATATAGAACCACATTTGAGTCTATGCAAATGCACTCTTGCATTTGTGGCTGAGTTGTAGAACTGCTAGGGCTCAATATGGGATATAGGTGGCTTGGCTTCAAGATTGTGGATGACCTCGTGTAGCAATTTGGGTAGTGTGATGTAATTTTTATCCTCCTTCGGGTGATGAAGGAATGATTCCTTTATAGGATTTTGAGGTTTTTGGAGGGAAAGGATAGGTGGCAAACCAGGGCTACCAAGTGGTAGGGACTGGCAACCACCTATCCTAGGTAGTTGTAGTGAGTCACTTAGAGTGTCCCACTTAGGTGGAGTGGTGGCATGTGGGTAGGTGAAAGTGGAGTGAGGTGTGTGAGATGTGGAAAGGATAGGGGTAGTGGTGGATAGGACACATGTCAAGTGGAGAGATAGGGTATCCTAGGGGGATTTTCTAGATTTAATAAAATCTAGAAAATAGGATAATGTGTAGTAAATACATACCTAAGTTTAGACTTAGGTATATAATTTTACTATGCAAATTTAAAATGTGCAATATAAATGTGGTTTTGCAAGTGGCTAGGTTTTGGTGTCTACATAAATTTCCCTACAACAAGCTTGAGTAGGAATACCTACTCCTTAGTTGTTGGATCCAAGGTACCATGTTGGTCAGTCTGGAGGTGATCTGAGATCAAATCATCATAAATGGTCCTATTTATGAGATGGCCTTCCTTGAATGTGACATTAATGGGTTTTCTTTTCTAGGGAATAGTCTTGTGTAGTTCTTGATAAAGTGATCTTTGTATGCAGTATGTGTTCTTTTGTAAATCCCAAGACCAATTATGTTGGGGAGAGGCCTTCCCTTATATTTTCTTTATATAGGTATTGCTCCATTGGATTTGATAGATGCCTTTCAGGTTTGTATTTTCTTGGGATTTCAATGATTGGATTTATTGTGTGGCACAACCTTTAGGTCCTCTCTTTGCCTTTGGTTATGTTTATTTCCTCTTCTCCTTAGATCATTATACCTTGGTGTTGGTCTTCAACCCACTAAACTCTTTAGGGGCCTAATTTGATTAATGATGCTTGTAGGTCTGGATACCTTTATGGGATTTTGATTTTGACAAAACTTGTCTTTGGATCCTTACTGTAGTAAAAAATCACTATAGTAATGGGAGGTCTTAGGGGATATTTAGCTTGCTAGAGATATAGAATCTAGACATGATGACCTTATCAAGGGGCATAGGATCAATATTGGAGCTTATGCATTGCTTTTATGACATCCACCCACTCCTCCTAATTGGGTAACTTAGCCCATGAAAAGTTCCAATATAATTTTTCCAACTCATATAGATATCCCATGAGGGGAGGAACAAATTCATGATTAATTTTCTCGATAATCGTGTCAAGTGTGATCACTAGAATTATGGCCATGCTCTATTTTTTTTTAGTGGATAGGTCTAGTGGCATCTTGATGTTCCTTAGTTGGCTTAGTCACTACTTACATTCTTTTACTAGGAGAGTTTCATCATTATGGTCCTAAGGAGAAATGAGTCCCACTTCCATTAGTAAAGAGATTTAGCCCCTCCATTCTTCCATATTCCAAGATAAGGTGTTGAGTTACTTATTACACTAGTGCATCATTTGTTAGGTGGCTCGTATCCTGATGATGTTATGAGTTCTAATATATTTGTTCATAATTTCTATTGTAATCCATCATTAATGCTCATTCCTTGCCAATGCATTTGTAAATGCTTGTTCCTCCTAGAATTTATGGTTTATGGATTTTCTAAATTGCTCAATCTCTTTTCTAGGTTTGATTCTTAGAGAGGAGATTACTTGGACTCACTTGAATGCAAGGAGTAGTTAATTAGCTTCTTGGGTGACCTCTTTCTAGAGTACCTAGATAGATTTTGAGACTCACTTGATGTTATATAGATTTTTGTCCAACTCTTTCACCTTCCTCATTTGTTCCTCCAATTTGGATTTTACTTTTGTGAATTTTATTATAAGGTAAGCTAGTTTCACATTAAGCACATCGATTTTAACTTGGAAATTTTTAGGCATCTACTTAGTATTTTCTAATTCCCTTTATTCATTAGCTTGCTTGTGGTCATAGTGTATTCATGGATCACTAATTTGCTTGCCTATGCAAAAAAATCAATCCTTGATTTGAGGTTATGCCTTGAAAGTAGAGCTTTATGGTTGAAACTTGATAATCTTGGGCTCGCATTTCACCTTGTACCTTGGAAATTATGGGATCAAAATGAAATATTCCTAGTGCATCCCTATGAGAAAGGAGGGTGACCCTAGTTTCTATAGTATTAGGTTGAGCTACTTGTCATTCTATCCCTTATTTCCTAAGTCATTGGACATATTCTTGGGCCTACTAGAAGTAGGGTATGAGCTCAAGATTCAAAGTTATTGGTCAAGGAATGGATGACTATAGTTGATCCTTTGTAGATAGAAGAAAAGGTTTTATGAAGGTTTGGGAGTCAAAATGTCCAATTGGAGAGAGTGTGTAGGAGGAGGTCATAACATGTAATGATGAGATGGAAGCTATAGCAGGTTAGAGCGATTGGGAGTGGAGTTGCTAGGATAAATGATATGGGTGTAATGGTAGAATGAAAACAATGGGGGATTATCCCTAGAGTGAGACAGTAGGGGGTGAGTGATTTTGTTGTTTGGTTATTAGAGGAACCTCCTATTATCTAACTATTTCTTTGGGATCCCTTTTGGGCTCCTCATGCCTTTCTTAAATGTCTTCTCTTGGTTGTGGTAGCCCCTTGAATTGAACCTTGCTTTTCTTACTATTTGTAGGATTTTCATGTTTGATAATTCTTTTTTCTTCTTTTTGGACTCCTTATAATTATTTCCTTTTATTTTCTCCCTCGGTGAGGAAGTAGGCTTGGCTATAACAACTATAACCAAGATATTTAAAATAGGAATTTCATTGGTGCATACATCCCATTTTGATGGGGCTTATAAGTGGGTTGGTTTTATGACTGAAGGGGCTCTCTATTATTTTCCTAACTGGCAGAGTAATATCACCAACACCACTTGCTTGACTTATTCCTAATTATCATTTGGTCCTGGCTAGTTTACCTCATTGTACAAGTTAATAAAATATTTATCCTTTGAGTTTTATCTAGGAATTGATATTGTATCATTATGTGGCTATTAATAGATCCATCCATCCCATAATTTGGTGTTTTTGTAGTCCCTCTACTATTATTTCTCAACCTTATTTCTAGTGATCTTATTTTGGGATCCATCTTCCTTGTGTATTTGACAAGGTCAAACCATGAATTGAGATCTATAGTGTAGGAAAATTAGTCACCCTCTTAGAGCAATGAGCAAGATACTTCATCTAGATTTTAATGGACCTCTAGTCATGATATTACACAAGGTATCAATTTCATGGTTTTTGTTATCTTGGAGAGTCATTCTTAAAATATGCCCTCTAGGTCATACAACTAGGATTCTTATAACATCCTTAGGATTAAGCTTTTGATCTTACCTTCCAATAGGGGTATGAATTTTATTTTTAGATAAGAGATTACCCCCAGTATAATTAGTAGCTTGTAGTAACTAGCCTTGGTCTATATATCGCCATAGGAAATACCCACCATGTCTAGCTACATTAGCATTTCCAATGTAAACCCCCACTTGATCACTTACCATGATAGTAGGTGTATAAGTTTTACAAACCTAGGAATTTGGATGATAATGTGGTTCTCTAGGAAAAACCAATCCCATTTATAGTTGTAGCACATCTTCTTGGAGATTTCAAATAGAATATGATAAGTTCTTACTCCTTTGAGGGAACACAAGGTTGAAATAAAGAATTCATTTGTGAAGGTGTAATAAGAGGAAGTCCGATATAGGGTTCTAGTCTATTTAGACATAGGATGCTTCTAGCCACATTAATTCATATTTTTATGTCTAAGTGCTCATACAACCATGGTTTTTTGGTGAGAGCAAGGTGTGTGAGGTATGAACTATACCTAAATATCGAGATGGAACTAAACATTTATAGCCTATCACAATTTTTTTGGGATATTTGAGCACTAAAATCTAGAGTCAACACCTAATCCTTATGCATGTACCTTAAGATATATAAGACTCCTAATATTATGGCATTATACTTTTCTCTTACTCTACTAAATATGAATACGAACATGCTCAAAATATCATGAATGTTTTCTTTGAACAAATCCTAAGATAGGGTAAATTTTTGCATTGCATCCATCACATTCTTTTCTTGGAGCTCCATATTTAGGGTCCCTAATGGGTTGGAGCATTAGTGATAGATTTGGTCGATGCCAAGAGGGATCATTTCTATCCTAGGGTGTACAATCAACATGCCCCATATCCATTTTTATGAGATTATAATTTTGAAACACCTATCACAAATGATGACCATTTTACATTGAGCACTATAGATGGAGGTGCATGCAACCAAAAATTAAGAGAATTTGTGTAATTGAGACACCATGTACTGGGCTAAGAAGGATTCAAAATATCTATTAAAAAATACCTTCTCTTAGGCTCTTTGTGCTCTTGGATATTTTGGGGTCTACTGCCTTCTTTGCCTCATTTGTCAAAATGACTAGTGGCTTTCTTGGATCTTACTTAATGGGGGTACCCTTCTCAATGTTGGACCTAGTTTCTTGGGTAGGTGTAGTTTGTGTTCTTGCATCCATGGTATTTTATAATGCTTTAAAAATATTTATTATTTCCTATATCCACTCTAAGATATAAACTCCCATTTGATCTCTAGTGCATAATGGATGAGGTTTGAAGGGTTAGGATTTTAATAATTTTTACAACCATTGTTGCCTTTCCCTCTTCATGTGAAACCACTCTTCATTATGATTAGTTAGGATAGCCAAAGTTCCTCTTTTAGATCATTGGAAATTCTTGGTCCATGTGCCACCTTTTTCTATGATTGGTTGATTTTAAATTTTGTTGCCCAAGTGTGACTGACCTTATTGGAAAGTATCATTTTGCATGAGAGATGCTAAATTGCCTTAATTGTTAAGATATGACTATAGAGTCATTTTTTGATCTTTTTTTTACTATGCTTGTTTGAAAATACATGCAAAGTGATAACTTTTCCGTTTTAGGTATGGTCTAAAGGCAAGGATCTGGTGGGTATTGTTCTCTTGTTTCTAGGTTCATTGGGTTCTTTACACTTTTCTTGGAATGACCTCATCTACACTGGTCCAATTGTGTATATGATGGATTTTGGTTTATGGCTTGGTTCACCTAAGTGTTGCTTGTGGCCATGTTGCTTCATGTGATTTTTGTCAAAAAGACATTCATTGAGTGTTTGAGGTAGTGTTGTGGCTGCTCCACAACATACCCCAAAATTGGGGACCCACCTTTTTTGCATGTGTTCCAAGAATACTGAAGTGGCCCATAGGCTAAAGATCAAGGAAAAAAGCAAAACACCACAAGGAGAAAAAGTGTCATGATATCGTGACATGTTGCAGTTTCATGGCCAAAGGAGAAAAAGTGTCGCGATATTGCGACATGTTGCAGTTTCATGGCCAAAATAGAAAAGGTGTTGCGATATCCCGACATGTTGCACCATCGCAACCAAAAGAGAAAAAGTGTCGGGATATCGCGACATGTTGCACCATCGTGGCCAAAGGAGAAAAAGTGTCGTGATATCACGACATGTTGCACCATCGCGGCCAAAGGAGAAAAAGTGTCGCGATATCGCGACATGTTGCACCGTCGCGGCCAAAGGAGAAAAAGTGTCACGATATCGCGACATTTTGCACCGTCACGGCCAAAAGAGAAAAAGTGTCGCGATATCGCGACATGTTGCACCATCATGGCCAAAGGAGAAAGTGTCGCGATATCGTGACATGTTGCATTTTTGCGACCAAATGAGAAAAGAAAGAACTAGAAAGAAAAGTGTCACGATATCGTGACATGTTCCATTTTCATGACCAAACAAGACAAGAAAGAGCAAGAAAAGAAAAGTGTCGCGATATTGCGACATGTTGCGTTTTCGCGGCTGTATAGGAAAAAGTGTCGCGATATCGTGACATGTTGCATTTTCACGACCAAATGAGAAAAGAAAGAACTAGAAAGAAAAGAGTCGCGATATTGCGACATGTTCCATTTTCGTGACCAAACAAGACAAGAAAGAGCAAGAAAAGAAAAGTGTCACGATATCGCGACATGTTGCATTTTTGCGACCATACAGGAAAAAGTGTCACGATATCGCGACATGTTGCATCTTCACGATTCAAATAAAAGAGAGAGGGAAAGGTCATTCTGGACCTGTTTGAGTTGTTTTTCTTCCACAAACTGGTTTGAAAAAACCAAAAATTTTGCTATTGTAAAATGACATATTTTTAATGCATAAGTGTTTAGAAATTTACATCTTGTGGGCAAGAAATAAGGAGATTTTCTTTGCATGCTATAGATTTAATGTTTATTCTTTCATTTTTCATATTTTGAATTTATAGATAATGTTTAATGCCATTTTTTTGGTTTACATTATGCGAATATTTGAAATCTGAATTTTATTTCGTACCCTAGGAACCAGCACTTAGTCTATGGAGATTGTGCTTGTTTGCAAGTCCAATAGGTTAGGTTGCATGCATGGAGACCTCACATCTTCAGTTTTGCCAAAATAGGATAGCATTATACTGAATGCATTTCATTTTCATTTTTCTGCATTTCATTTTCATTTTTCTACATTTTATTTTTTCCCAGAAATTTTAACTTATTTTCAAGCATTAAAAATAAACATTTAAAAATTTTAAAAATCCAAAAAAAAACAATGAACAATCACTAAAGTTTCATGATGAAATAAACCAACATTGCCCCTTGTTTATAGTTACTTGCAATCACTAAGGTGTTCTAAGCATTTAAATTGAATATCTTTATTTGAGATTACTAACACACATGCAAAATGCTGATACAACGGAGACCTTGGAGAAGTTGTTTGTTTAACTTCCTTGCAAGAGGGGATTTGGAACCCAAATCCTAAAGGAGAGTGTACTTTCACAACTGGGTGAAAATACAACTCAAAATATTGGCACTAGAAGGAGGGCCTGAATTGTTTTATTTTAGAGTGATTAAATGCTAGAGGGATTTAAATTTTGAATATTTCATGCCCTATTGATTATTATTTTTAGCCCTCTTTTAACAATACAACCTTGTAGTGTTAAAATGAGGACATGAATTGCTATGCATTTTCCTAATGCTTTTTGATTGTTCATAAAAGAATAACATGTTTTGAATAAGGTGTTTTGATTGTGCATTGTTTTAGAATACTGCTTTGTCAAGGTTCCTTCTTTCATGAATAGCAAGTTGATTTTGAAGTTATTCTTTGAATTTCATTAATTACAAGATTTTCTGTGTGTCGCAGGTTTTCTTTGAGGTACTAAGAGTTTTGTCAGGTTTTTATAGGGTTATCATCATCAATTTTGAATCAAATGGCCCAACCTCCACCAGCTCCTTGGTACGGAACCCATAACATTCTTTTGAATATTGTAGGGGATATTCACGAGATCCCTAGGAATATAGAGAGATTTTTTCCCAAATACAAACCGAAAGGCCCAAGGACCACAGAATAACATATTCAGGCCTAGAGGGATGTTTTGATAAGATTGCATGTTCAACATGAAGATGTGGCTTGTAGACTCTTCCCCATGAGCCTAGACCAAGTGGCTTATGAATGGTATATTTGCTTACCTACTGGTTCCATTACATCATGGACGCAAATGGAGAATGCTTTTGTTAACCAATTCAGGTCACCATTAGATCCCACAATCATCTATAATCAGTTCATTACATGCAAAAGATGCCAGGGTGAGCCAATCAAAACTTTTAATCAGAGATTTCAGAAGTGCTATAATAGAGCAATTCGGCATTTTGCCATTGATCCCGTAGTAGCTTTGCAAATATATTTTGGGGCATTGGATCCTATGATGGCAATGTTTGCAAGGTGAAATACTCAATTTACCATGCTTGCTCTAGCCTACAATGAAGCTATGACCATTGAACAACAAATGACACCACAGAGTTATGGGTTTTCCCAGATGCCCATGGTAGGAAAATATGGTCCATATGGTCAAACTCCTATGATGAATCAGATCATGGCACCACAAATATCAGGCATAAATGATTTGACTTATCAACAACCATATTCATCAACACCCGCTTATGCACCCATTCCAATTCAACCAATCACATCCATTCCCCCCATTCCTTCATTTTTGCAAAATAGTCAACAGACTATGCAAGGAGCCAGTCAGGTTAATTCTTAGTCTATAGTTCCTTTCTCCAATCCAATTTTGATTCAAAGTGTGAATCCCTATGCAAATCAATTGGATCAAAATCCAACTCAAATTTTAAGTCAAGATCTCATCAATTATGCAAATCCTATTGGAAATAGCAATAACATAGCTCAACCAAAAGAGATTTATTCAGAGGTTGAAGAACTCAAAAATATGATTCACAAATTGAGTAATTATTTGGTTCAAAAACAGAAGTATGAATCTCATGCCCCTCACCAAAATCAAAATTTCAACAATAGAGGGAGACAATGGAATACGAAGCCAAACAATGGGGGTGTGCCTTCCCCTATTGCTAATCAGATAGATACTTCTGTAGGACCAAGTCACTCTAGTTCCATTCTTAATCTTTGTAATTTTGCATGGGGAAAGGGGTGTAGATTGCATAATACAAAGGAGCATAATGAAAGGAATTGTCCCGAAATAGCTAGGTATACCCATTGTCTCCAAGCTCAAGTGGATGATCTGGAACTTGTGCCAAATAATGGTCCACCCCAACATCATCAAGGAGAGGACAACATTTTTGTGGTGGAAACTCTATATCATCAAGAGAATGAGAATGAGGAAGGTGAATATGAATGGGATGAGAAACATGTTGATGAATCAAAAGATGAATAAGAAGTACTTGAGCATCATAACTTGAACTTGGAAGATGACTACTATGATTCGTGGAAGAAATGGGAATAACATTATCAATCTAAATCTTCTAATAAACTTGTTGTGTCAATTAATATGTAGGATAACTCAATTGCTTCCTCACAGGAAGATAATATAAATCCTGTACAACTTGAGAAAGTTTTGGAAGAGAAATTTGAATCTCATCAAATTTTGGAACATGATAAGGATTCTACAACCTTGAATCAAGAAGGAGAGTCATTTGCTTTAGATTCGTTGGGAGGAAAAGAAATTGAAAATCTTGATCCACTTACTTGTGCTACAATGATTGATCAAAATGAGAAAATTACAAAGCCTAAATCATTCGGGTTTGATATTATTGATGATCCAATTGAAAATCTCACGCTACCCGAAACAACCCAAGCGATATGTGTTAGTAAACCCACCCCTAGATAGACAATACTTATGGTTCGAAAGGGATGGACATATTTTCAATTGAGAACCTAAGTTTGGTGTCTTTGATAAACAAGTCATGGAGAAAGAACAAGTGCTACATGATGATGAACGTCATGAGAGAAAAGAGGAATTTTCAAATTCTCTTCAAGTAAGGTCAAATGAAAACATGCCAGAGGTAAAATCTCACCTTTTTTATTTCACCATGCAAAATTCGAATAAAGGTTTGCCTAATGAATGGTTTGATTCAAATATTATTAATGTTATGGCTTTATTGAATGAAAATGAAAGCTTATTTTTATGCCATGAATCAAAGTGCGGAATGGAAATCTTAAAGAATAGACATAAAGTAATTGAATATCAATCATTGTCTAATCAATTTGAAAATTGGAAACTCCACCATAGGATTATTAATGAAACTAAATCAAATTGGTATGGTGAGAGGGGCAAGTGGAAGTTTGTTTCTTTGTTTGGTTTGATCTTGTTTTTTTTGGATTCCTACAAAAATTGGTATGTGTATCACGTCATACATATTTTAAATAATTCCAATCAGGTTTGGGATCCGAGAAAATGATAATCCAAACTTTTGCATTATATTGTACATTTGTATATACTTTTGGTTTTCGTGTTTTGTTTTGGATTGGATTTCATTTTGGTTTTAAGTTTTGTGTGTTGGTCCTTTGGACACTTTTGGTTGGTCAAATTATTTCATTATGAATGTTGACTAGGACTAGGAGAATATGAAACATCGAAATTGTATTGCAGAAAGCTCCACGAATATCGAAACACATTAAGAAATATTGTTTGGAACCTGTGATGCATAAAGTTGTTAGTTTTATAAATTATGGTAAAGTAGGTGATATATACTCTATCCACATTTCAAAAGTAGAAATGCATTCATATCTCATATTTCATTCCACATTGCATATACATTTCATCTCAGTTGCATCTTCATTTCATGTACAATCATTGAAAAGGTGTCGAATCCTCTTAGGATTATTAGATAACATATAATAAAAGGATCCTAAGGTTGGGAACTGATGCCCAAACTATCTTGAACCAAGCATGTTCTACGCATATTAAAGATAATCTTGAGCAAAATGGTCAAAACCATACTTGGAATAAAAGGTGAGGCGAAAGGAATATTTTGTGTCTGTCCTATCATGCAACATAATCCTTAAAACAGTGGTTTTTACCACTCCCATAATGCTTAAAGCCTAAAATCAGAGTAGTAAGGATGGAGTTAAATCCTCATCGAACTTAGGTTGAGGATCCAATTCCCCAAAGCTCTGATTTGACCTTCATTGAGTAGTAAGAATAGGGTCTAATTCTCATCTCGCTTAGGTTGAGAATCCAATTCCCCAAAGCTTCTATTTTATTCCAAAGCAAATATTTTTTTCATTTCTTTATTAATATTGGATTGGAAGGATCGTACTACATGTCCCTTGCAAGGATGGGTAGTCATCCCCAAGGTCAAAAAAATCAAAAGTAGAACTAAATCCTAGATTATGGGGTTAATCTCCACCAGGGCTATAGACGCCTAGCTGGCAATGGAGTATGCTCATGCCTGGCAACATGTCTTGTCTAAAAACAAGACCACTGACTTTTCAAATGGATAGGCTAGCTTCACAATTTCATCCATAATAGGTTAAATAATTTTGTTCAAGATGAGGTAATGAACTCTAGATCAGAGTAGTAAGGATAGGGTTAAATTCCCATCTCACTTAGGTTGGGAATCCTATTCCCCAAAGCTATGATTTCACTTACACTTGCACATGGGTTCAAGATGGTAGTGACACATAACCAACTTTGGGATCTAATAAATTAATTCAGTATGCATATATTTGGTCCTAAGAGGGTTTGACAGTTTTAATATGTTTGTTCATCATCTTCATCATACATCAAATCCTGCACAAATCATTCATAGCCTTGCATACGAATCATAAGTGAAACTGACAATGGAATGTTGACCAATTTCAAATGATAGGGAATGAAGAACATTGCACACATCGATCTGATGCTTAATAATTATAATGCTTCACGTATTTCTCATCTAGTTTCATTCTTGGGATATTTACTAACGCTTGTATTTGAGTCTGTGTGTTTTCAGGTTGAGTTCTCACCGAAATGCTCAGGAGAATTTCCCAGCAGAGTCGCCATTTGTTATGGCTGCTCCACAACGTACCCCAAAATTGGGGACCCACATTTTTTGCATGTGGTCCAAGAATACGAAAGTGGCCCATAGGCTCAAGATCAAGGAAAAAAGAAAAACACCACAAGGAGAAAAAGTGTCGCGATATCACGACATGTTGCAGTTTCGTGGCCAAAGGAGAAAAAGTGTCGCAATATCACATGTTGCAGTTTTGTGGCCACAAAAGAGAAAAAGTGTCGCGATATCGCGACATGTTGCACCATCACGGCAAAAAGAGAAAAAGTGTCAAGATATCATGACATGTTGCACCATCGCGGCCAAAGGATAAAAAGTGTCGCGATATCGTGACATGATGCACCATCGCGACCAAAGGAGAAAAAATGTCGCGATACCGTGACATGTTGCACCGTCGCGGCCAAAGGAGAAAAAGTGTCACGATATCGTGACATGTTGCACCGTGGCGGCCAAAGGAGAAAAAGTGTCACGATATCGCGACATGTTGCACCATCACGGACAAAAGAGAAAAAGTGTCGTGATATCGCAACATGTTGCACCATCATGGCCAAAGGAGAAAAAGTGTCGTGATATCGCGACAGGTTGCATTTTTGTGACCAAATGAGAAAAGAAAGAACTAGAAATAAAAGTGTCGCGATATCGTGACATGTTCCATTTTTGCAACAAAACAAGACAAGAAATAGCAAGAAAAGAAAAGTGTCGCGATATCGCGACATGTTGCGTTTTGCGGCCGTACAGGAAAAAGTGTCGCGATATCGCGACATGTTGCATTTTCACGACCAAATGAGAAAAGAAATAACTAGAAAGAAAAGTGTCGCAATATCACAACATGTTCCATTTTTGCGACAAAACAAGACAAGAAATAGCAAGAAAATAAAAGTGTTGCGATATCGAGACATGTTGCGTTTTCGTGACCGTACAGGAAAAAGTGTCGCGATATCGCGACATGTTGCATTTTCGTGATTCAAAGCAAAGAGAGAGGGAAGAAATAAAAAGTGTCGCGATATTGTGACATGTCGTATTTTCATGACCAAATAAGAAAATAAATAACTAGAAAGAAAAGTTTCACGATATCATGACATGTTACATTTTCACGGCTGCAAGCAACAAAAGAGAGCAAGGAGGCAAAAGTGTCGCGATATCGCGACATGTTCCAGTTTCACCAAGGTGATGGACCTGCATAGTGATGTGGACATAAGGATAAAATCTAATGAATAATACAAAGCGTTACATGATCATTTAAGATGGTCGTTACACACAGAGGGAAACAGACGTGAGCCCATGTGGAGAAAACACCGCAAAGGGCCACAAAATGGAAATCAAAGCACACGCATTCAGGGAAGGTGAAATGAGCAGCCATCGAAAGCGAAACGAACCATCATGGAAGGAGAAGCAATTTTTTTTCATAAGTTTAAATACGCCATTCAAAGATGCCATAAAGGGGTGGGAAATTACAGAAAATAGAGTTGCAGAGCTGAAGGTGAGAGGACCATTCTGGACCTGTTTGAGTCGTTTTTCTTCCATGGACTGGGGGTGAAAACCATTGCAAGTAGATTTGCAGAG
Organism: Wollemia nobilis; assembly: GCA_028583015.1. Lineage (NCBI taxonomy): Eukaryota > Viridiplantae > Streptophyta > Pinopsida > Araucariales > Araucariaceae > Wollemia > Wollemia nobilis. Next base: position 479,220 of record JAQPPZ010003370.1, on the reverse strand, counting down.
CTGAAGGCGAGAAGGCCATTCTGGACCTATTTGAGTTGCTTTTCTTCCACAGACTGGTTTGAAAAAACTAAAAATTCTGCTATTGTAAAATGACATATTTTTAATGCAGAAGTGTTCAGAAATTTGCATCTTATGGGCAATAAAGAAGGAGATTTTCTTTGCATGCTATGGATTTAATGTTTATTCTTTCATTTTTCAGATTTTGAATTTATATATAATGTTAAATGCCATTTTTTTGGGTTACATTAGATGAATATTTGACAAGGTCAAACCATGAATTGAGATCTATAGTGTAGGAAAAGTAGTCACCCTCTTAGAGCAATGAGAAAGATCCTTCATCTAGATTTTAATGGACCTCTAGTCATGATCTTACATAGGGTGTCAATTTCATGGTGTTGGTTATCTTGGAGAGTCATTCTTAAAATATGCCCTCTAGGTCATACAACTAGGATTCTTATAACATCCTTAGGATTAAGCTTTTGATCTTACCTTCCAATAGGGGTATGAATTTTATTTTTAGATAAGAGATTACGCCCAGTATAATTAGTAGCTTGTAGTAACTAGCCTTGGTCTATATATCACCATAGGAAATACCCACCATGTCTAGCTACATTAGCATTTCCAATGTAAACCCCCACTCGATCACTTACCATGATAGTAGGTGTATAAGTTTTACAAACCTAGGAATTTGGATGATAATGTGGTTCTCTAGGAAAAACCAATCCCATTTATAGTTGTAGCACATCTTCTTGGATATTTCAAATAGAATATGATAAGTTCTTACTCCTTTGAGGGAACACAAGGTTGGAATCAAGAATTCATTTGTGAAGGTGTAATAAGAGGAATTCTGATATAGGGTTCTAGTCTATTTAGACATAGGATGCTTCTAGCCACCTTAATTCATATTTTTATGTCTAAGTGCTCATACAACCATGGGTTTTTGGTGAGAGCAAGGTGTGTGAGGTATGAACTATACCTAAATATCGAGATGGAACTAAACATTTATAGCCTATCACAATTTTTTTGGGATATTTGAGCACTAAAATCTAGAGTCAACACCTAATCCTTATGCATGTACCTTAAGATATATAAGACTCCCAATATTATGGCATTATAATTTTCTCTTCCTCTACTAAATATGAATACGGACATGCTCAAAATATCATGAATGTTTTCTTTGAACAAATCCTAAGATAGGGGAAATTTTTCCATTGCATCCATCACGTTCTTTTCTTGGAGCTCCATATTTAGGGTCCCTAATGGGTTGGAGCATTAGTGATAGAGTTGGTCGATGCCAAGAGGGGTCATTTATAGCCTAGGGTGTACAATCAACATGCCCTATATCCCTTTTTATGAAATTATAATTTTGAAACACCTATCACAAATGATGACCATTTTACATTAAGCACTATAGATGGAGGTGCATGCAACCAAAAATTAAGAGCATTTGTGTAATTGAGACACCATGTACTGTGCTAAGAAGGATTCAAAATATCTATTAGAAAATACCTTCTCTTAGGCTCTTTGTGCTCTTGGATATTTTGGGGCCTACTGCCTTCTTTGCCTCATTTGTCAAAATGACTAGTGGCTTTCTTGGATCTTACTTAATGGGGGTACCCTTCTCAATGTTGGACCTAGTTTCTTGGGTAGGTGTAGTCTGTGTTCTTGCATCCATGGTATTTTATAATGCTTTAAAAATATTTCTTATTTCCTATATCCACTCTAAGATATAAACTCCCATTTGATCTCTAGTGCACAATGGATGAGGTTTGAAGGGTTAGGATTTAAATAATTTTTACAACCATTGTTGCCTTTCCCTCTTCATGTGAAACCACTCTTCATTGTGATTAGTTAGGATAGCTAAATTTCCTCTTTTAGATCATTGGAAATTCTTGGTCCATGTGCCACCTTTGTCTATGATTGGTTGATTTTAAATTTTGTTGCCCAAGTGTGACTGACCTTATTCGAAAGTATCATTTTGCATGAGAGATGCTAAATTGCCTTAATTGTTAAGATATGACTATAGAGTCATTTTTTTATCTTTTTTTGACTATGCTTGTTTGAAAATACATGCAAAGTGATAACTTTTCCGTTTGGATGCGTGTTTTAGGTATGGTCTATAGGCAAGGATCTGGTGGGTATTGTTCTCTTGTTTCTAGGTTCATTGGGTTCTTTACACTTTTCTTGGAATGACCTCCTCTACACTGGTCCAATTGTGTATATGATGGATTTTGGTTTATGGCTTGGTTCACCTAAGTGTTGCTTGAGGCCATGTTGCTTCATGTGATTTTTGTCAAAAAGACATTCATTGAGTGTTTGAGGTAGTGTTGTGGCTGCTCCACAACGTACCCCAAAATTGGGGACCCACCTTTTTTGCATGTGTTCCAAGAAGACTGAAGTGGCCCATAGGCTAAAGATCAAGGAAAAAAGCAAAACACCACAAGGAGAAAAAGTGTCACGATATTGCGACATGTTGCAGTTTCGCGGCCAAAGGAGAAAAAGTGTCGCGATATCGCGACATGTTGCAGTTTCACTGCCAAAATAGAAAAGGTGTCGCGATATCGCGACATCTTGTACCATCACGGCCAAAAGATAAAAAGTGTCACAATATCGCGACATGTTGCACCATCACGGCCAAAGGATAAAAAGTGTCGTGATATCACGACATGTTGCACCATCGCGGCCAAAGGAGAAAAAGTGTCGCGATATCACGACATGTTGCACCATCGCGGCCAAAGGAGAAAAAGTGTCATGATATCGTGACATGTTGCACCGTCGCGGCCAAAAGAGAAAAAATATCGCGATATCGTGACATGTTGCACCATCATGGCCAAAGGAGAAAAAGTGTCGCGATATCGCGACATGTTGCATTTTTGCGACCAAATGAGAAAAGAAATAACTAGAAATAAAAGTGTCACGATATCATGACATGTTCCATTTTTATGACCAAACAAGACAAGAAAGAGCAAGAAAAGAAAAGTGTTGCGATATCGCGACATGTTGCGTTTTCGCGGCCGTTCAGGAAAAAGTGTTGTGATATCGCAACATCTTGCATTTTTGCGACCAAATGAGAAAATAAAGAACTAGAAATAAAAGTGTCGCGATATCGCGACATGTTACATTTTCGTGGCTACAAGCAACAAAAGAGAGCAAGGAGGCAAAAGTGTCGCGATATCACGACATGTTCCAGTTTCGCCAAGGTGACGGACCTCCATAGTGACGTGGACATAAGGACAAAATCTAATGAATAAGACAAAGTTTTACATGATCATTTAATATGGTCATTACACACGGAGGGAAACAGATCCGAGCCCATGTGGAGAAAATGCAACAAAGGGCCACAAAATGGAAACCAAAGCACACGCAGTCAGGGAAGGTGAAACGAGCAGCCATCGGAAGCGAAACGAACCATCATGGAAGGAGAAGCAATTTTTTTATAGAAGTTTAAATACGCCATTCAAAGAGGCCAGAAAGGGGTGGGAAACGACAAAAAATAGAGTTGTAGAGCTGAAGGTGAAAGGACCATTCTGGACCCGTTTGAGTCGTTTTTCTTCCATGGACTGGGGGTGAAAACCGTTGCAAGCAGAGTTGCAGAGCTGAAGGCAAGAAGGCCATTCTGGACCTGTTTGAGTTGTTTTTCTTCCACAGACTGGTTTGAAAAAACCAAAAATTCTGCTATTGTAAAATGACATATTTTTAATGCAGAAGTGTTCAGAAATTTGCATCTTGTGGGCAAGAAAGAAGGAGATTTTCTTTGCATGCTATGGATTTAATGTTTATTCTTTTGTTTTTCAGATTTCAAATTTATAGATAATGTTAAATGCCATTTTTTTGGGTTACATTAGGCGAATTTGAAATCTGATTTTTATTTCGTACCCTAGGAACCAACACGTAGTCTATGGGGATTGTGCTTGTTTTGCAAGTCCAATAGGTTAGGTTGCATGCATGGAGACCTCACATATTTGGTTTTTCCGAAATAGGATAGCATCATACTGAATGCATTTCATTTTTAGTTTTTTGCATTTCATTTTCATTTTTTTGCATTTTATTTTTTCCCAAAAATTTTAACTTATTTTCAGGCATTAAAAATAAACATTTAAAATTTTTCAAAATCCAAAAAAAAACAATGAACAATCACTAAAGTTTCATGATGAAATAAACCAAAATTGCCCCTTGTTTACAGTTACTTGCAATCACTAAGGTGTTCCAAGAATTTAAATTGAATATCTTTATTTGAGATTACTAACACACATATGAAAAATGCTGATACAACGGAGACCTTGGAGAAGTTGTTTTTTTAACTTATTTGCAAGAGGGGATTTGGAACCCAAATCCTAAAGGAGAGTGTACTTTCACAACTGGATGAAAATACAACTCAACAAATTGGCACTAGAAGGAGGGCCTGAATTGTTTTATTTCAGAGTGATTTAAATGCTAGAGGGATTTAAAAGGAGGACATGAATTACTATGCATTTTCCTAACGCTTTTTGATTGTTCATACAAGAATAACATGTTTTGAATAAGGTGTTTTTATTGTGCATAGTTTTAGAATACTTCTTTGTCAAGGTTCCTTCTTTCATGACTAACAAGTTGATTTTGAAGTTATTCTTTGAATTTCATTAATTGCAGGATTTTCTGTGTGTCGCAGGTTTTCTTTGAGGTACTAAGAGTTTTGTCAGGTTTTTATAGGGTTATCATCATCGATTTTGAATCAAATGGCCCAACCTCCACTAGCTCCTTGGTATGGAACACATAACATTCCTTTGAATATTGTAGGGTATATTCACGAGATCCCTAGGAATATAGAGAGATTTTTTCCCAAATACAAACCGGATGGCCCAAGGACCGTAAAATAACATATTCAGGCCTATAGGGATGTTTTGATAACATTGCACGTTCAACATGAAGATGTGGCTTGTAGACTCTTCCCCATGAACCTACACCAAGTGGCTTACGAATGGTATATTTGCTTACCTACTGGTTCCATTACGTCATGGACGCAAATGGAGAATGCTTTTGTTAACCAATTCAGGTCACCATTAGATCCCACAATCATCTATAATCAGTTCATTACATGCAAAAGAGGCTAGGGTGAGCCAATCAAAACTTTTAATCAGAGATTTCAGAAGTGCTATAATAGAGCAATTCGACATTTTGCCATTGATCCCGCAGTAGCTTTGCAAATATATTTTGGGACATTGGATCCTATGATGGCAATGTTTGCAAGGTGAAATTCTCAAGTTACCACGCTTGCTCTAGCCTACAATGAAGCTATGACCATTGAACAACAAATGACACCATAGAGTTATGGGTTTTCCCAGATGCCCATGGTAGGACAATATGGTCCATATGGTCAAACACCTATGATGAATAAGATCATGGCACCACAAATATCAGGCATAAATGCTTTGAATTATCAACAACCATATTCATCAACACCCGCTTACGCACCCATTCCAATTCAACCAATCACATCCATTCCCACCATTCCTTCATTTTTGCAAAATAGTCAATAGAATATGCAAGGAGCCAGTCCGGTTAATTCTTAGGCTATAGTTCCTTTCCCCAATCCAATTCCGATTCAAAGTGTGAATCCCTACGCAAATCAATTGGCTCAAAATCCAACTCAAATGTTAAGTCAAAATCTCACCAATTACGCAAATCCTATTGGAACTAGCAATAACATAGCTCAACCAAAAGAGATTTATTCAAAGGTTGAAGAACTCAAAAAGATGATTCACAAATTGAGTAATGATTTGGTTCAAAAACTGAAGTATGAATCCCATGCCCCTCACCTAAATAAAAATTTTAACAATAGAGGGAGACAGTGAAATACGAAGCCAGACAATGGGGGTGTGCCTTCCCCTATTGCTAATCAGATAGACACTTCTACAGGACCAAGTCACTCTAGTTCCATTCTTAATATTTCTAATTTTGCGTGGGAAAAGGGGTGTAGATTGCATAATACAAAGGAGCATAATGAAAGGAATTGTCCCGAAATGGCTAGGTATACCCATTGTCTCCAAGCTCAAGTGGATGATCTGGAACTTGTGCCAAATAATGGTCCACCCCAACATCATCAAGGAGAGGACAACATTTTGGTGGTGGAAACTCTATATCGTCAAGAGAATGAGAATGAGGAAAGTGAATATGAATGGGATGAGAAACATGTTGATGAATCAGAAGATGAAGAAGAAGTACTTGAGCGTCACGACTTGAACTTGGAAGATGACTACTATGATTCATGGAAGAAATGGGAAGAACATTATCAATCTAAATCTTCTAATAAACTTGTTGTGTCAATTAATATGCAGGATAACTCAATTGCTTCCTCATAGGAAGATAATATAAATCCTTTACAATTTGTGAAAATTTTGGAAGGGGAATTCGAATCTCATCAAATTTTGGAACATGATAAGGATTCTACAACCTTGAATCAAGAAGGAGAGACATTTGCTTTAGATTCCTTGGGAGGAAAAGAAATTGAAAATCTTGATCCACTTACTTGTGCTACAATGATTGATCAAAATGAGAAAATTACAAAGCCTAAATCATTCGGGTTTGATATTATTGATGATCCAATTGAAAATCTCACATTACCCAAAACAACCCAATTGATTGATCACGAAAATGTGTTAGTAAACCCAACCCTAGATAGACAAGACTTATGGTTCAAAAGGGATGGACATATTTTCAATTGGGTACCTAAGTTTGGTGCCTTTGATAAACAAGTCATGGAGAAAGAAAAAGTGCTACATGATGATGAACGTCATGAGAGAAAAGAGGAATTTTCAAATTCTCTTCAAGTAAGGTCAAATGAAAACATGCCAGAGGTAAAATCTCACCTTTTTGGTTTCACCATGCAAAATTCAAATAAAGGTTTGCCTAATGAATGGTTTGATTCAAATATTATTAATGTTATGGCTTTATTGAATGAAAATGAGAGCTTCTTTTTATGCCATGAATCAAAGTGTGGAATGGACATCTTAAAGAATAGACATAAAGTAATTGATTATTAATCATTGTCTAATCAATTTGAAAATTGGAAACTCCACCATAGGATTATTAATGAAACTAAATAAAATTGGTGTGGTGAGAGGGGCAAGTGGAAGTTTGTTTATTTGTTTGGTTTGATCTTGTTTTTGTTGGATTCCTACAAAAATTGGTATGTGTATCACGTCATACATATTTTAAAGAATTCCAATCAGGTTTGAGATCCGGGAAAATGATAATCCAAACTTTTGCATTATATTGTACATTTGTATATAATTTTGGTTTTCGTGTTTGGTTTTGGATTGGATTTTATTTTGGTTTTAAGTTTTGTGTGTTGGTCCTTTGGACACTTTTGGTTGGTCAAATTATGTCCTTATGAATTTTGACTAGGACTAGGAGAATATGAAACATCAGAATTGTATTGCAGAAAGCTCCACGAATATCGCAAACACATTAAGGAATATCTTTTGGAACCTGTGATGAATAAAGTTGTCAGTTTTATAAATTATGGTAAAGTAGGTGATATATACTCCATACGCATTTCAAAAGGAGCAATGCATTCATATTTTATACTTCATTCCGCATTGCATATACATTTCATCTCATGTTGCATCTTCATTTCATGTACAATCATTGAAAAGGTGTTGAATCCTCTTAGGATTATTGCATAACATATACTAAAAGGATCCTAACGTTTGGAACTTATGCCCAAACTATCTTGAACCAAGCACGTTCTACGCATATTAAAGAGAATCTTGAGAAAAATAGTCAAAACCATAATTGGAAGAAAAGGTGAGGTGAAAGGAATATTTCGTGTTTGTCCTATCATGCAACATAATCCTTAAAACAGTGGTTTTTACCACTCCCATAATGCTTAAAGCCTAAAATCGGAGTAGTAAGGATAGGGTTAAATCCTCATCGAACTTAGGTTGAGAATCCAATTCCCAAAATCTTTGATTTGACCTTCATGGAGTAGTAAGGATAGGGTCTAATTCTCATCTCGCTTAGGTTGAGAATCCAATTCCCCAAAGCTTCTATTTTATTCCAAAGCAAATATTTTTTTCATTTCTTTATTAATATTGGATTGGAAGGATCATACTACATGTCCCTTGAAAGGATGGGTAGTCATCCCCAAGGTCCAAGAAATCAAAAGTAGATCTAAATCATGGATTATGGGGTTAATCTCCATCGGGGCTATAGACTCCTGGCTGGAAGTGGAGTATGCTCATGCCTGGCAACATGTCTTGTCTAAAAACAAGACCACTGACTGCTCAAATGAATAGGCTAGCTTCACAGTTTCATCCATAACAGGTTAAATAATTTTTTTCAAGATGAGGTAATGAACTCCAGATCAGAGTAGTAAGGATAGGGTTAAATTCCCATCTCGCTTAGGTTGGGAATCCTATTCCCCAAAGCTCTGATTTCACTTACACTTGCACATGGGTTCAAGATGGTAGTGACACAACCAAATTTGGGATCTAATAAATTAATTCAGTATGCATATATTTGGTCCTAAGAGGTTTTGAAAGTTTTAATATGTTTGTTCATCATCTTCATCATACATCAAATCCTGCACAAATCATTGATAGCCTTGCATACGAATCATAAGTGAAACTGACAATGGAATGTTGACCAATTTCAAATGATAGGGAATGAAGAACATTGCACACACCGAGCTGATGCTTAATAATTATAATGCTTCATGTATTTATTATCTAGTTTCATTCTTGGGATATTTACTAACACTTGTATTTGAGTCTGTGTTTTCAGGCTGAGTTCTCACCAAAATGCTCAGGAGCATTTCCCAGCAGAGTCGCCATTTGTTGTGGTTGCTCCACAACGTACCCCAAAATTGGGGACCCACATTTTTTGCATGTGTTCCAAGAATACTGAAGTGGCCCATAGGCTAAAGATCAAGGAAAAAAGCAAAACACCACAAGGACAAAAAGTATCGCGATATCACATGTTGTAGTTTCATGGCCAAAATAGAAAAGGTGTCACGATATCGTGACATGTTGCACCATCGCGGCCAAAGGAGAAAAAGTGTCGCGATATCGCAACATGATGCACCATCGTGGCCAAAGGAGAAAAAGCGTCACGATTTCGTGACATGTTGCACCGTCATGGCCAAAGGAGAAAAAGTGTCACAATATCGCGACATGTTGCACCGTCGCAGCCAAAAGAGAAAAAGTGTCACGATATCGCGACATGTTGCACCATCATGGCCAAAGGAGAAAAAGTGTCGCTATATCGCGACATGTATTTTTGCGACCAAATGAGAAAAGAAAGAACTAGAAGGAAAAGTGTCACGATATCGCGACATGTTCCATTTTCGCGACCAAACAAGACAAGAAAGAGCAAGAAAAGAAAAGTGTCGTGATATCGCAACATGTTGCATTTTTGTGGCCGTACAGGAAAAAGTGTCGCGATATCGCGACATGTTGCATTTTCGCGACCAAATGAGAAAAGAAATAACTAGAAAGAAAAGTGTCGCGATATCGTGACATGTTCCATTTTCGCGACCAAACAAGACAAGAAAGAGCAAGAAAAGAAAAGTGTCGCGATATCGCGACATGTTGCGTTTTCACGACCGTACAGGAAAAAGTGTTGCGATATCGTGACATGTTGCGTCTTCGCGATTCAAAGAAAAGAGAGAGGGAAGAAATAAAAAGTGTCACGATATCGCGACATGTCGTATTTTCATGACCAAATAAGAAAAGAAAGAACTAGAAAGAAAAGTGTTGCGATATCATGACATGTTACATTTTCACGGCTGCAAGCAACAAAAGAGAGCAAGGAGGCAAAAGTGTCGCGATATCGCAACATGTTCTAGTTTCGCCAAGGTGACGGACATGCATAGTGACGTGGACATAAGGACAAAATCTAATGAATAAGACAAAGCGTTACATGATCATTTAAGATGGTTGTTACATATGGAGGGAAACAGATGCGAATCCATGTGGAGAAAACGTAGCAAAGGGCCGCAAAATGGAAACCAAAGCACATGCATTCAGGGAAGGTGAAACGAGTACCCATCGTAAATTGTGGTTTGAAAAAACCAAAAATTTTGCTATTGTAAAATGACATATTTTTAATGCAGAAGTGTTCAAAAATTTGCATCTTGTGGGCAAGAAAGAAGGAGATTTTCTTTGCATGCTATGGATTTAATATTTATTCTTTCATTTTTCAGATTTCGAATTTATAGATAATGTTAAATGCCTTTTTTTTTTGTTACATTAGGCGAATATTTGACAAGGTCAAACCATGAATTGAGATCTATATTGTAGGAAAAGTAGTCACCCTCTTAGAGCAATGAGCAAGATCCTTCATCTAGATTTTAATGGACCTCTAATCATGATCTTACATAGGGTGTCAATTTCATGGTGTTGGTTATCTTGGAGAGTCATTCTTAAAATATGCCCTCTAGGTCATACAACTAGGATTCTTATAACATCCTTAGGATTAAGATTTTGATCTTACCTTCCAATAGGGGCATGAATTTTATTTTTAGATAAGAGATTACCCCCAGTATAATTAGTAGCTTGTAGTAACTAGCCTTGGTCTATATATCACCATAGGAAATACCCACCATGTCTAGCTACATTAGCATTTCCAATGTAAACCCCCACTCGATCACTTACCATGATAGTAGGTGTATAAGTTTTACAAACCTAGGAATTTGGATGATAATGTGGTTCTCTAGGAAAAAAAAATCCCCTTTATAGTTGTAGCACGTCTTCTTGGAGATTTCAAATAAAATATGATAAGTTCTTACTCCTTTGAGGGAACACAAGGTTGGAATCAAAAATTCATTTTTGAAGGTGTAGTAAGAGGAAGTCTGATATAGGGTTCTAGTCTATTTAGACATAGGATGCTTCTAGCCACCTTAATTCATATTTTTATGTCCAAGTGCTCATACAACCATGGGTTTTTGGTGAGAGCAAGGTGTGTGAGGTATGAACTATACCTAAATATCGAGATGGAACTAAACATTTATAGCCTATCACAATTTTTTTGGGATATTTGAGCACTAAAATCTAGAGTCAACACCTAATCCTTATGCATGTACCTTAAGATATATAAGACTCCCAATATTATGGCATTATAATTTTCTCTTCCTCTACTAAATATGAATACAGACATGCTCAAAATATCATGAATGTTTTCTTTGAACAAATCCCAAGATAGGGGAAATTTTTCCATTGCATCCATCACGTTCTTTTCTTGGAGCTCCATATTTAGGGTCCCTAATGGGTTGGAGCATTAGTGATAGAGTTGGTGGATGCCAAGAGGGGTCATTTCTAGCCTAGGGTGTACAATCAACATGCCCTATATCCCTTTTTATGAAATTATAATTTTGAAACACCTATCACAAATGATGACCATTTTACATTGAGCACTATAGATGGAGGTGCATGCAACCAAAAATTAAGAGCATTTGTGTAATTGAGACACCATGTACTGGGCTAAGAAGGATTCAAAATATCTATTAGAAAATACCTTCTCTTAGGCTCTTTGTGCTCTTGGATATTTTGGGGCCTACTGCCTTCTTTGCCTCATTTGTCAAAATGACTAGTGGCTTTCTTGGATCTTACTTAATGGGGGTACCCTTCTCAATGTTGGACCTAGTTTCTTGGGTAGGTGTAGTATGTTTTCTTGCATCCATGGTATTTTATAATTCTTTAAAATATTTCTTATTTCCTATATCCACTCTAAGATATAAACTCCCATTTGATCTCTAGTGCATAATGGATGAGGTTTGAAGGGTTAGGTTTTAATAATTTTTACAACCATTATTGTCTTTCCCTCTTCATGTGAAACCACTCTTCATTGTGATTAGTTAGGATAGCCAAAGTTCCTCTTTTAGATCATTGGAAATTCTTGGTCCATGTGCCACCTTTGTCTATGATTGGTTGATTTTAAATTTTGTTTCCCAAGTGTGACTGACCTTATTCGAAAGTATCATTTTGCATGAGAGATGCTAAATTGCCTTAATTGTTAGGATATGACTATAGAGTCATTTTTTTATCTTTTTCTGACTATGCTTGTTTGAAAATACATGCAAAGTGATAAATTTTCCTTTTTGATGCATGTTTTAGGTATGGTCTATAGGCAAGGATCTGGTGGGTATTGTTCTCTTGTTTCTAGGTTCATTGGGTTCTTTACACTTTTCTTGGAATGACCTCCTCTACACTGGTCCAATTGTGTATATGATAGATTTTGGTTTATGGCTTGGTTCACCTAAGTGTTGCTTGAGGCCATGTTGCTTCATGTGATTTTTGTCAAAAATAAATTCATTGAGTGTTTGAGGTAGTGTTGTGGCTGCTCCACAACGTACCCCAAAATTGGGGACCCGCATTTTTTTGCATGTGTTCGAAGAAGACTGAAGTGGCCCATAGGCTAAAGATTAAGGAAAAAATCAAAACACCACAAGGAGAAAAAGTGTCACGATATTGTGACATGTTGCAGTTTCGTGACCAAAGGAGAAAAAGTGTCACGATATCGCGACATGTTGTAGTTTCACGGAAAAAATAGAAAAGGTGTCGCAATATCATGACATGTTGCACCATCGTGGCCAAAAGAAAAAAAGTGTTGCGATATCGCGACATGTTGCACCATCGCTGCCAAAGGAGAAAAAGTGTCGCGATATTGTCACATGTTGCACCATCGCGGCCAAAGGAGAAAAAGTGTCACGATATTGCAACATGTTGCACCATCGTGGCCAAAGGAGAAAAAGTGTCACGATATCGTGACATGTTGCACCATCGCGGCCAAAAGAGAAAAAGTGTCGCGATATCGCAACATGTTGCACCATCGTGGCCAAAGGAGAAAAAGTGTCGTGATATCACGACATGTTGCATTTTTGCGACCAAATGAGAAAAGAAATAACTAGAAAGAAAAGTGTCATGATATCGTGACATGTTCCATTTTCGTCACCAAACAAGACAAGAAAGAGCAAGAAAAGAAAAGTGTCGCAATATCGCGACATGTTGCATTTTCGCGACCGTACAGGAAAAAGTGTCGCGATATCGCAACATGTTGCATTTTCGTGACCAAATGAGAAAATAAAGAACTAGAAATAAAAGTGTCGTGATATCGTGACATGTTCCATTTTTGCGCCCAAACAAGACAAGAAAGAGCAAGAAAAGAAAACTGTCGCGATATCGCGACATGTTGCATTTTCGTGACCGTACAGGAAAAAGTGTCGCGATATCGCGACATGTTGTGTCTTCATGATTCAAATAAAATAGAGAGGGAAGAAATAAAAAGTGTTAGGATATCGCAACATGTTGCATTTTCACGACCAAATGAGAAAAGAAATAATTAGAACTAAAAGTGTCGCAATATCGCGACATGTTACATTTTCGTGTCTACAAGCAACAAAAGAGAGCAAGGAGGCAAAAGTGTCGCGATATCGTGACATGTTCCATTTTCACCAAGGTGACGGACCTGCATAGTGACGTGGACATAAGGACAAAATCTAATGAACAAGACAAAGTGTTACATGATCAATTAAGATGGTCGTTACACACGGAGGGAAACAGATGCGAGCCCATGTGGAGAAAATGCAGCAAAGGGCCACAAAATGGAAACCAAAGCACACACAGTCAGGGAAGGTGAAACGAGTAACCATCTGAAGTGAAACGAACCGTCATGGAAGGAGAAGAAATTTTTTTTCAGAATTTTAAATACGCCATTCAAAGAGGCCAGAAAGGGAAGGGAAATGATGAAAAATAGAGTTGCAGAGCTAAAGGTGAGAGGACAATTCTGGACCTGTTTGAGTCATTTTTCTTCCATGGACTGAGGGTGAAAACCGTTGCAAGCAGAGTTGTAGAGCTGAAGGCAAGAAGGCCATTCTGGACCTGTTTGAGTTTTTTTTCTTCCATAGACTAGTTTGAAAAAACCAAAAATTTTGCTATTGTAAAATGACATATTTTTAATGCAGAAGTGTTCAAAAATTTGCATCTTGTGGGCAAGAAAGAAGGAGAATTTCTTTGCATGCTATGGATTTAATGTTTATTCTTTCATTTTTTATATTTCAAATTTATAGATAATGTTAAATGGCATTTTTTTGGGTTACATTAGGCGAATATTTGAAATCTGAATTTTATTTCGTACCCTAGGAACCAGCACTTAGTCTATGGGGATTGTGCTTGTTTTGCAAGTCCAATAGGTTAGGTTGCATGCATGGAGACCTCACATCTTTGGTTTTGCTAAAATAGGATAGCATCATACTGAATGCATTTCATTTTCAATTTTCTGCATTTCATTTTCATTTTTCTGCATTTTATTTTTTCCCAAAAATTTTAACTTATTTTCAGGCATTAAAAATAAACATTTAAAAAATTTCAAAATCCAAAAAAAAACAATGAACAATCACTAAAGTTTCATGATGAAATAAACCAACATTGCCCCTTGTTTACAGTTACTTGCAATCACTAAGGTGTTCCAAGCATTTAAATTGAATATCTTTATTTGAGATTACTAACACACATATGCAAAATGTTGATACAATGAGAGACCTTGGAGAAGTTGTTTGTTTAACTTCTTTGCAAGACGGTATTTGGAACCCAATTCCTAAAGGAGAGTGTACTTTCACAACTGGGTGAAAATACAACTCAACTGGGTGAAAATACAACTCATTGAGTGTTTGAGGTAGTGTTGTGGCTGCTCCACAACGTACCCCAAAATTAGGGACCCACCTTTTTTGCATGTGTTCCAAGAAGACTGAAGTGGCCCATAGGCTAAAGATCAAGGAAAAAAGCAAAACACCATAAGGAGAAAAAGTGTCACGATATCGTGACATGTTGCAGTTTCACGTCCAAAGGAGAAAAAGTGTCGCAATATCGCGACATGTTGCAGTTTCGTGGCCAAAATAGAAAAGGTGTCACGATATCACGACATGTTGCACCATCGTGGCCAAAAGAGAAAAAGTTTTGCGATATCGCGACATGTTGCACCATCGTGGCCAAAGGAGAAAAAGTGTCGTGATATTGCGACATGTTGCACCATCACGACCAAAGGAGAAAAAGTGTCACGATATCGCGACATGTTGCACCGTCACGGCCAAAGAAGAAAAAGTGTCACGATATCGCGACATGTTGCACCGTCATGGCCAAAAGAGAAAAAGTGTCGCGATATCGCGACATGTTGCACCATCGTGGCCAAAGGAGAAAAAGTGTCGTGATATCGCGACATGTTGCATTTTTACGACCAAATGAGAAAAGAAAGAACTAGAAAGAAAAGTGTCACGATATCATGACATGTTCCATTTTCACGACCAAAAAATACAAGAAAGAGCAAGAAAAGAAAAGTGTCACAATATCGCGACATGTTGCATTTTCACGACCAAATGAGAAAAGAAAGAACTAGAAAGAAAAGTGTCGTGATATCGCAACATGTTCCATTTTTGCGACTAAACAAGAAAAGAAAGAGCAAGAAAAGAAAAGTGTCGCGATATCGCGACATGTTGCATTTTCGTGACCGTACAGGAAAAAGTGTTGCGATATTCTGACAGGTTGTGTCTTCACGATTCAAAGTAAAGAGAGAGAGAAGAAATAAAAAGTGTCGCAATATCGCGACATGTCACATTTTCATGACCAAATGAGAAAAGAAATAACTAGAAATAAAAGTGTCGCGATATCGCGACATGTTACATTTGCGTGGCTACAAGCAACAAAAGAGAGCAAGGAGGCAAAAGTGTCGCAATATCACATGTTCTAGTTTCTCCAAGGTAACGGACCTGCATAGTGACATGGACATAAGGACAAAATCTAATGAATAAGACAAAGCGTTACATGATCATTTAAGATGGTCGTTACACATGGAGGGAAACAGACGCAAGCCCATGTGGAGAAAACGCAGCAAAGGGCCACAAAATGGAAACCAAAGCACACGCAGTCAGGGAAGGTGAAACAAGCAACCATCAGAAGTGAAACGAACCGTCATGGAAGGAGAAGCAATTTTTTTTTAGAAGTTTAAATACGCCATTCAAAGAGGCCAGAAAGGGGTGGGAAACGATGGAAAATAGAGTTGCAGAGCTGAAGGTGAGAGGACTATTCTAGACCTATTTGAGTCATTTTTCTTCCATGGACTGGGTGTGAAAATCGTTGCAAGCAGAGTTGTAGAGCTGAAGGCAAGAAGGCCATTTTGGACCTGTTTGAGTTGTTTTTCTTCCACAGACTGGTTTGAAAAAACTAGAAATTCTGCTATTGTAAAATGACATATTTTTAATGCAGAAGTGTTCAGAAATTTGCATCTTGTGGGCAAGAAAGAAGGAGATTTTCTTTGCATGTTATGGATTTAATGTTTATTCTTTCATTTTTCAGATTTCAAATTTATAGATAATGTTAAATGCCATTTTTTTGGGTTACATTATGCGAATATTTGAAATCTGAATTTTATTTCATACCCTAGGAACCAGCACTTAGTCTATGGGAATTGTGCTTGTTTTGCAAGTCCAATAGGTTAGGTTGCATGCATGGAGACCTCACATCTTTGGTTTCTCAAAAATAGGATAGCATCATATTGAATGCATTTCATTTTCAGTTTTCTGTATTTCATTTTCATTTTTCTGCATTTTATTTTTTCCCAAAAATTTTAACTTATTTTCAGGCATTAAAAATAAACATTTAAAAATTTTCAAAATCCAAAAAAAAAACAATGAACAATCACTAAAGTTTCATGATGAAATAAACCAACATTGCCCCTTATTTATAGTTACTTGCAATCACTAAGGTGTTCCAAGCATTTAAATTGAATATCTTTATTTGAGATTACTAACACACATATGCAAAATGCTGATACAGCGGAGACCTTGGAGAAGTTGTTTGTTTAACTTCTTTGCAAGAGGGGATTTGGAACCCAAATCCTAAAGGAGAGTGTACTTTCACAACTGGGTGAAAATACAACTCAACAGATTGGCGCTAGAAGGAGGGCCTGAATTGTTTTATTTCAGAGTGATTTAAATGCTAGAGGGATTTAAATTTTGAATATTGCATGCCCTATTGATTATTATTTTTAGCCCTCTTTTAACAATACAACCTTGTAGTGTTAAAAGGAGGACATGAATCGCTATGCATTGTCCTAATGCTTTTTGATTGTTCATACAAGAATAACATGTTTTGAATAAGGTGTTTTGATTGTGCATTGTTTTAGAATATTGCTTTGTCAAGGTTCCTTCTTTCATGACTAACAAGTTGATTTTGAAGTTATTCTTTGAATTTCATTAATTGTAGGATTTTCTGTGTGTCGCAGGTTTTCTTTGAGGTACTAAGAGTTTTCTCAGGTTTTTGTAGGGTTATCATCATCAATTTTGAATCAAATGGCCCAACCTCCACCAGCTCCTTGGTACAAAACCCATAACATTCCTTTGAATATTGTAGAGGATATTCACGAGATCCCTAGGAATATAGAGAGATTTTTTCCCAAATACAAATCAGATGGCCCAAGGACCGCAGAAGAACATATTCAGGCCTATAGGGATGTTTTGATAAGATTGCACGTTCAACATGAAGATGTGGCTTGTAGACTCTTCCCCATGAGCCTAGACCAAGTGGCTTACGAATGGTATATTTGCTTACCTACTGGTTCCATTACGTCATGGAAACAAATGGAGAATGCTTTTGTTAACCAATTCAGGTCACCATTAGATCCCACAATCATCTATAATTAGTTCACTACATGCAAAATAGGCCAGGGTGAGCCAATCAGAACTTTTAATCTGAGATTTTAGAAGTGCTATAATAGAGCAATTCGGCATTTTGCCATTGATCCCACAGTAGCTTTGCAAATATATTTTGGGGCATTGGATCCTATGACGACAATGTTTGCAAGGTGAAATCCTCAAGTTACCATGCTTGCTCTAGCCTATAATGAAGCTATGACCATTGAACAACAAATGACACCACAGAGTTATGGGTTTTCCCAGATGCCCATGGTAGGACAATATGGTCCATATGGTCAAACTCCTATGATGAATCGGATCATGGCACCACAAATATCAGGCATAAATGCTTTGCCTTATCAACAACCATATTCATCAACACCCGCTTACGCACCCATTCCAATTCAACCAATCACATCCATTCCCCCCATTCCTTCATTTTTGCAAAATAGTCAACAGACTATGCAAGGAGCTAGTCCGGTTAATTCTCAGGCTATAGTTCCTTTCCCCAATACAATTTCGATTCAAAGTGTGAATCCCTACGCAAATCAATTGGCTCAAATCCAACTCAAATGTTAAGTCAAGATATCACCAATTACGCAAATCCTATTGGAACTAGCAATAACATAGCTCAACCAAAAGAGATTTATTCAAAGGTTGAAGAACTCAAAAAGATGATTCACAAATTGAGTAATGATTTGGTTCAAAAATAGAATTATGAATCCCATGCCCCTCACCCAAATCAAAATTTCAACAATAGAGGGAGACAGTGGAATACGAATCCAAACAATGGGGGTGTGCCTTCCCCTATTTCTAATCAGATAGATACTTCTACAGGACCAAGTCACTCTAGTTCCATTCTTAATATTTCTAATTTTGCATGGGAAAAGGGGTGTATATTGCATAATACAAAGGAGCATAATGAAAGGAATTGTCCCGAAATGGCTAGGTATACCCATTGTCTCCAAGCTCAAGTGGATGATCTGGAACTTGTGCCAAATAATGGTCCACCCCAACATCATCAAGGAGAGGACAACATTTTGGTGGTGGAAACTCTATATCGTCAAGAGAATGAGAATGACGAAGGTGAATATGAATGGGATGAGAAACATGTTGATGAATCAGAAGATGAAGAAGAAGTACTTGAGTGTCACGACTTGAACTTGGAAGATTACTACTATGATTCGTGGAAGAAATGGGAAGAACATTATCAATATAAATCTTCTAATAAACTTGTTGTGTCAATTAATATGCAGGATAACTCAATTTCTTCCTCATAGGAAGATAATATAAATCTTGTACAATTTGAGAAAGTTTTGGAAGAGGAATTCGAATCTCATCAAATTTTGGAACATGATAAGGATTCTACAACCTTGAATCAAGAAGGAGAGTCATTTGCTTTAGATTCCTTGGGAGGAAAAGAAATTGAAAATCTTGATCCACTTACTTTTCCTACAATGATTAATCAAAATGAGAAAATTACAAAGCCTAAATCATTCGGGTTTAATATTATTTATGATCCAATTGAAAATCTCACATTACCCGAAACAACCCAAGTGATTGATCACGAAAATATGTTAGTAAACCCACCCCTAGATAGACAAGACTTATGGTTCGAAAGGGATGGACATATTTTCAATTGGGTACCTAATTTTGGTGCCTTTGATAAACAAGTCATGGAGAAAGAACAAATGCTACATGATGATGAACGTCATGAGATAAAAGAGGAATTTTCAAATTCTCTTCAAGTAAGGTCAAATGAAGAGGTAAAATCTCACCTTTTTGGTTTCACCATGCAAAATTCGAATAAAGGTTTGCCTAATGAATGGTTTGATTCAAATATTATTAATGTTATGGCTTTATTGAATGAAAATGAAAGCTTATTTTTACGCCATGAATCAAAGTGCAGAATGGACATCTTAAAGAATAGACATAAAGTAATTGAATATCAATCATTGTCTATTCAATTTGAAAATTGGAAACTCCACCATAGGATTATTAATGAAACTAAATCAAATTGGTATGGTGAGAGGGGCAAGTGGAAGTTTGTTTCTTTGTTTGGTTTGATCTTGTTTTTGTTGGATTCCTACAAAACTTGGTATACATATCATTTCATACATATTTTAAAGAATTCCAATCAGGTTTGGGATCCGGGAAAATGATAATCCAAACTTTTGCATTATATTGTACATTTGTATATACTTTTGGTTTTCGTGTTTGGTTTTGGATTGGATTTCATTTTGGTTTTAAGGTTTGTGTGTTGGTCCTTTGGACACTTTTGGTTGGTCAAATTATGTCCTTATGAATGTTGACTAGGACTAGGAGAATATGAAACATCGGAATTGTATTGCAAAAAGCTCCACGAATATCGTAAAAGAATTAAGGAATATTGTTTGGAACCTGTGATGCATAAAGTTGTCAGTTTTATAAATTATGGTAAAGTAGGTGATATATAATCCATATGCATTTCAAAAGGAGCAATGCATTCATCTCTCATATTTCATTCCACATTTCATATACATTTCATCTCAGTTGCATCTTCATTTCATGTACAATCATTGAAAAGGTGTCGAATCCTCTTAGGATTATTACATAACATATACTAAAAGGATCCTAAGGTTGGGAACTGATGCCCAAAATATCTTGAACCAAGCACATTCTATGCATATTAAAGATAATCTTGAGCAAAATAGTCAAAACCATACTTGGAGGAAAAGGTGAGGCAAAAGGAATATTTCGTGTGTGTCCTATCATGCAACATAATCCTTAAAACAGTGGTTTTTACCACTCCCATAAAGCTTAAAGCCTAAAATTAGAGTAGTAAGGATAGGGTTAAATCCTCATAGAACTTAGGTTGAGGATCCAATTCCCCAAAGCTTTGATTTGACCTTCATGGATTAGTAAGGATAGGGTCTAATTGTCATCTCGCTTAGGTTGAGAATCCAATTCCCCAAAGCTTCTATTTTATTCCAAAGTAAATATTTTTTTCATTTCTTTATTAATATTGGATTGGAAGGATCGTACTACATGTCCCTTGAAAGGATGGGTAGTCATCCCCAAGGTCCAAGAAATCAAAAGTAGAGCTAAATCCTGGATTATGGATTATGGGGTTAATCTCCACTGGGGCTATAGACGTTTGGCTGGTAGTGGAGTATGCTCATGCATGGAAATGTCTTGTTTAAAAATAAGACCACTGACTGCTCAAACAGACAAGCTAGCTTCACAGTTTCATCCATAACAGGTTAAATCATTTTGTTCAAGATGAGGTAATGAACTCCAGATCAGAGTAGTAATGATAGGGTTAAATTCCCATCTCGCTTAGGTTGGGAATCCTATTCCCCAAAGCTCTGATTTCACTTACACTTGCACATGGGTTCAAGATGGTAGTGACACATAACAAAATTTGGGATCTAATAAATTAATTTAGTATGCATATATTTGGTCCTAAGAGGGTTTGACAGTTTTAATATGTTTGTTCATCATCTTCACCATACATCAAATCCTGCACAAATCATTCATAGCCTTGCATGCAAATCATAAGTGAAACTGACAATGGAATGTTGACCAATTTCAAATGATAGGGAATGAAGAACATTGCACACATCGAGCTGATGCTTAATAATTATAATGCTTCATGTATTTCTCATCTAGTTTCATTCTTGGGAAATTTTACTAACGCTTGTATTTGAGTCTGTGTGTTTTCAGGTTGAGTTCTCACCGAAATGCTTAGGAGCATTTCCCAACAGAGTCACCATTTGTTGTGGCTGCTCCACAACATACCCCAAAATTGGGGACCCACATTTTTTGCATGTGTTCCAAGAATACTGAAGTGGCCCATAGGCTAAAGATCAAGGAAAAAAGCAAAACACCACAAGGAGAAAAAGTGTCGCGATATCGCGACATGTTGCAGTTTCACGACCAAAGGAGAAAAAGTGTCCCGATATCACGACATGTTGCAGTTTCATGGCCAAAATAGAAAATGTCTTGCGGTATCATGACATGTTGCACCATCATGGCCAAAATAGAAAAAGTGTCGTGATATCGCGACATGTTGCACCATTGCGGCCAAAGGAGAAAAAGTGTCGCGATATCGTGACATGATGCACCATCATGGCCAAAGGAGAAAAAAGTGTCGCGATATCGCGACATGTTGCACCATCATGGCCAAATGAGAAAAAGTGTCACGATATCGCAACATGTTGCACCATCGCGGCCAAAAGAGAAAAAGTGTCATGATATCGCGACATGTTGCACCATCATGGCCAAAGGAGAAAAAGTGTCGCGATATCGCGACATGTTGCATTTTTGCGACCAAATGAGAAAAGAAAGAACTAGAAAGAAAAGTGTTGCGATATCGCGACATGTTCCATTTTCGCGACCAAACAAGACAAGAAAGAGCAAGAAAAGAAAAGTGTCACGATATCGCGACATGTTGCGTTTTCGCGACCGTACAGAAAAAGTGTTGCGATATCGTGACATGTTGCATTTTTGCGACCAAATGAGAAAAGAAATAACTAGAAAGAAAAGTGTCGCGATATTGCGACATGTTCCATTTTCACGACCAAACAAGACAAGAAAGAGCAATAAAAGAAAAGTGTAGTGATATCGCGACAATGTTGCATTTTTGTGGCCGTACAGGAAAAAGTGTCACGATATCGCGACATTTTATGTCTTTGCGATTCAAAGAAAAGAGAGAGGGAAGAAATAAAAAGTTTCGCAATATCGCATGTCGTATTTTCATGACAAAATAAGAAAAGAAAGAACTAGAAAGAAAAGTGTCACGATATTGCGACATGTTACATTTTTGCGACTACAAGCAACAAAAGAGAGCAACGAGGCAAAAGTGTTGCGATATCGCGACATGTTCTAGTTTCGCCAAGGTGACAGACCTGCATAGTGACGTGGAAATAAGGACAAAATCTAATGAATAAGACAAAGCATTACATGATAATTTAAGATGGTCATTACAAACAGAGGGAAACAGACGCGAGCCCATGTGGAGAAAATGTAGCAAAATGCCACAAAATGGAAACCAAAGCACACGCATTCAAGGAAGGTGAAACGAGCAACCATCAGAAGCGAAACGAACCGTCATGGAAGGAGAAGCAATTTTTTTTCAGAAGTTTAAATACGCCATTCAAAGAGGCCAGAAAGGGGTGGGAAACGACGGAAAACAGAGTTGCAGAGCTGAAGGTGAGAGGACCATTCTGGACCTGTTTGAGTAATTTTTCTTCCATGGACTGGGGGTGAAAACCGCTGCAAGCAGAGTTGCAGAGCTGAAGGCGAGAAGGCCATTT
Organism: Wollemia nobilis; assembly: GCA_028583015.1. Classification (NCBI taxonomy): domain Eukaryota; kingdom Viridiplantae; phylum Streptophyta; class Pinopsida; order Araucariales; family Araucariaceae; genus Wollemia; species Wollemia nobilis. The sequence continues at coordinate 456,264 of JAQPPZ010003370.1, read as the reverse complement.
TGGACCTGTTTGGGTTGTTTTTCTTCCACAGACTGGTTTGAAAAAACCAAAAATTTTGCTATTGTAAAATGACATATTTTTAATGCAGAAGTGTTCAGAAATTTGCATCTTGTGGGCAAGAAAGAAGGAGATTTTCTTTGCATGCTATGGATTTAATGTTTATTCTTTCATTTTTCAGATTTTGAATTTATAGATAATGTTAAATGCCATTTTTTTGGGTTACATTAGGTGAATATTTGACAAGGTCAAACCATGAATTGAGATCTATAGTGTAGGAAAAGTAGTCACCCTCTTAGAGCAATGAGCAAGATCCTTCATCTAGATTTTAATGGACCTCTAGTCATGATCTTACATAGGGTGTCAATTTCATGGTGTTGGTTATCTTGGAGAGTCATTCTTAAAATATGCCCTCTAGGTCATACAACTAGGATTCTTATAACATCCTTAGGATTAAGCTTTTGATCTTACCTTCCAATAGGGGTATGAATTTTATTTTTAGATAAGAGATTACCCCCAGTATAATTAGTAGCTTGTAGTAACTAGCCTTGGTCTATATATGGCATAGGAAATACCCACCATGTCTAGCTACATTAGCATTTCCAATGTAAACCCCCACTCGATCACTTACTATGATAGTAGGTGTATAAGTTTTACAAACCTAGGAATTTGGATGATAATGTGGTTCTCTAGGAAAAACCAATCCCCTTTATAGTTGTAGCACATCTTCTTGGAGATTTCAAATAGAATATGATAAGTTATTACTCCTTTGAGGGAACACAAGGTTGGAATCAAGAATTCATTTGTGAAGGTGTAATAAGAGGAAGTCTTATATAGGGTTCTAGTCTATTTAGACATAGGATGCTTCTAGCCACCTTAATTCATATTTTTATGTCTAAGTGCTCATACAACCATGGGTTTTTGGTGATATCAAGGTGTGTGAGGTATGAAATATACCTAAATATCGAGATGGAGCTAAACATTTATAGCCTATCACAATTTTTTTGGGATATTGGAGCACTAAAATCTAGAGTCAACACCTAATCCTTATGCATGTACCTTAAGATATATAAGACTCCCAATATTATGGCATTATAATTTTCTCTTCCTCTACTAAATATGAATACGGACATGCTAAAAATATCATGAATGTTTTCTTTGAACAAATCCCAAGATAGGGGAAATTTTTGCATTGCATCCATCATGTTCTTTTCTTGGAGCTCCATATTTAGGGTCCCTAATGGGTTGGAGCATTAGTGATAGAGTTGGTGGATGCCAAGAGGGGTCATTTCTAGCCTAGGGTGTACAATCAACATGCACTATATCCCTTTTTATGAAATTATAATTTTGAAACACCTATCACAAATGATGACCATTTTACATTAAGCACTATAGATGGAGGTGCATGCAACCAAAAATTAAGAGCATTTGTGTAATTGAGACACCATGTACTGGGCTAAGAAGGATTCAAAATATCTATTAGAAAATACCTTCTCTTAGGCTCTTTGTGCTCTTGGATATTTTGGGGCCTACTGCCTTCTTTGCCTCATTTGTCAAAATGACTAGTGGCTTTCTTGGATATTACTTAATGGGGGTACCCTTCTCAATGTTGGACCTAGTTTCTTGGGTAGGTGTAGTCTGTGTTCTTGCATCCATGGTATTTTATAATGCTTTAAAAATATTTCTTATTTCCTATATTCACTCTAAGATATAAACTCCCATTTGATCTCTAGTGCATAATGGATGAGGTTTGAAGGGTTAGGGTTTTAATAATTTTTACAACCATTGTTGCCTTTCCCTCTTCATGTGAAACCACTCTTCATTGTGATTAGTTAGGATAGCCAAAGTTCCTCTTTTAGATAATTGGAAATTCTTGGTCCATGTGCCACCTTTGTCTATGATTGGTTTATTTTAAATTTTGTTGCCCAAGTGTGACTGACCTTATTCGAAAGTATAATTTTGCATGAGAGATGCTAAATTGTCTTAATTGTTAAGATATGACTATAGAGTCTTTTTTTTATCTTTTTTTGACTATGCTTGTTTGAAAATACATGCAAAGTGATAACTTTTCCTTTTGGATGCATGTTTTAGGTATGGTCTATAGGCAAGGATCTGGTGGGTATTGTTCTCTTGTTTCTAGGTTCATTGGGTTCTTTACACTTTTCTTGGAATGACCTCCTCTACACTGGTCCAATTGTGTATCTGATGGATTTTGGTTTATGGCTTGGTTCACCTAAGTGTTTCTTGAGGCCATGTTGCTTCATGTGATTTTTGTCAAAAAGACATTCATTTAGTGTTTGAGGTAGTGTTGTGGCTACTCCACAACGTACCCCAAAATTGGGGACCCACCTTTTTTGCATGTGTTCCAAGAACACTGAAGTTGCCCATAGGCTAAAGATCAAGGAAAAAAGCAAAACACCACAAGGAGAAAAACTGTCACGATATCGTGACATGTTGGAGTTTCACGGCCAAAGGAGAAAAAGTGTCGCGATATCGCGACATGTTGCAGTTTCATGGCCAAAATAGAAAAGGTGTCGCGATATCGCGACATGTTGCACCATCGCGACCAAAAGAGAAAAAGTGTCACGATATCGCGACATGTTACACCATCGCGGCCAAAGGAGAAAAAGTGTCGCGATATCGTGACATGTTGCACCATCACAGCCAAAGGATAAAAAGTGTCACGATATCGCGACATGTTGCACCATCGCGGCCAAAGCAGAAAAAGTGTCACGATATCGAACATGTTGCACCGTCGTGGACAAAAGAGAAAAAGTGTCGCGATATCATGACATGTTGCACCATCGTGGCCAAAGGAGAAAAAGTGTCGCGATATCGCGACATGATGCATTTTTGCAACCAAATGAGAAAAGAAAGAACTAGAAAGAAAAGTGTCGCGATATCGCGACATGTTATATTTTTGCGACCAAACAAGACAAGAAAGAGCAAGAAAATAAAAGTGTCGCGATATCACGACATGTTGCATTTTCACGGCCGTACAGGAAAAAGTGTCGTGATATCGCGACATGTTGCATTTTCATGACCAAATGAGAAAAGAAAGAACTAGAAATAAAAGTGTCACGATATCGCGACATGTTCCATTTTCGCGACCAAACAAGACAAGAAAGAGCAAGAAAAGAAAAGTGTCGCGATATCGCGACATGTTGCGTTTTCGCGATCGTACAATAAAAAGTGTCGCGATATCACGACATTTTGTGTCTTCGCAATTCAAAGCAAAGAGAGAGGGAAGAAATAAAAAGTGTCATGATATCGCAACATGTCGCATTTTCATGACCAAATGAGAAAAGAAAGAACTAGAAATAAAAGTGTCGCGATATCGCGACATGTTACATTTTAGTGGCTACAAGCAACAAAAGAGAGCAAGGAGGCAAAAGTGTCGCGATATTGCAACATGTTCCAGTTTTGCTAGGGTGACGGACCTGCATAGTGACATGGACATAAGGAAAAAATCTAATGAATAATACAAAGCATTACATGATCATTTAATATGGTCGTTACACACGGAGGGAAACAGACGCGAGCCCATGTGGAGAAAACGTAGCAAAGGGCCACAAAATGGAAACCAAAACACACACAGTCACAGAAGGTGAAACGAGCAGCCATCAGAAGCGAAACGAACCGTCATGGAAGGAGAAGCAAGTTTTTTTCATAACTTTAAATATGCCATTCAAAGAGGCTAGAAAGGGGTGGGAAACGATGAAAAACTGAGTTGCAGAGCTGAAGGTGAGAGGACCATTCTGGACCTGTTTGAGTCATTTTTCTTCCATGGACTGGGGGTGAAAACCTTTGCAAGAAGATTTGTAGAGCTGAATGCGAGAAGGCCATTCTGGACCTGTTTGAGTTGTTTTTCTTCCACAGACTGGTTTGAAAAAACTAGAAATTCTGCTATTGTAAAATGACATATTTTTAATGCAGAAGTGTTTAGAAATTTGCATCTTGTGGGAAAGAAAGAAAGAGATTTTCTTTGCATGCTATGGATTTAATGTTTATTCTTTCATTTTTCAAATTTCAAATTTATAGATAATGTTAAATGCCATTTTTTTGGGTTACATTAGGCAAATATTTGAAATCTGAATTTTATTTCGTACCCTAGGATCCAGCACTTAGTCTATGGGGATTGTGCATGTTTTGAAAGTCCAATAGGTTAGGTTGCATGCATGGAGACCTCACATCTTCAGTTTTTCCGAAATAGGATAGCATCATACTGAATGCATTTCATTTTCAGTTTTCTGCATTTCATTTTCATTTTTCTGCATTTTATTTTTTCCCAAAAATTTTAACTTATTTTCAGGCATTAAAAATAAACATTTAAAAATTTTCAAAATCCAAAAAAAAACAATGAACAATCATTAAAGTTTCATGATGAAATAAACCAACATTGCCCCTTGTTTATAGTTACTTGCAATCACTAAGGTGTTCCAAGCATTTAAATTGAATATCTTTATTTGAGATTACTAACACACATGCAAAATGCTGATACAGTGGAGACCTTAGAGAAGTTGTTTGTTTAACTTCTTTGCAAGAGGGGATTTGGAACCCAAATCCAAAAGGAGAGTGTACTTTCACAACTGGGTGAAAATACAACTCAACAGATTGGCGCTAGAAGGAGCCAATCCGGTTAATTCTCAGGCTATAGTTCCTTTCCCCAATCCAATTTTGATTCAAAGTGTGAATCCCTACACAAATCAATTGGCTCAAATCCAACTCAAATGTTAAGTCAATATCTCACAAATTACGCAAATCCTATTGGAACTAGCAATAAAATAGCTCAACCAAAAGAGATTTATTCAGATGCTGAAGAACTCAAAAATATGATTCACAAATTGAGTAATGATTTGGTTCAAAAATAGAAGTATGAATCCCATGCCCCTCACCCAAATCAAAATTTCAACAATAGAGGGAGACAATGGAATACGAATCCAAACAATGGGGGTGTGCCTTCCCCTATTGCTAATCGGATAGATACTTCTGTAGGACCAAGTCACTCTAGTTCCATTCTTACTATTTCTGATTTTGCGTGGGAAAAGGGGTGTAGATTGCATAATACAAAGGAGCATAATGAAAGGAATTGTCCCGAAATGGCTAGGTATACCCATTTTCTCCAAGTTCAAGTGGGTTATCTGGAACTTGTGCCAAATAATGGTCCACCCCAACATCATCAAGGAGAGGACAACATTTTGGTGGTGGAAACTCTATATCGTCAAGAGAATGAGAATGAGGAAGGTGAAGATGAATGGGATGAGAAACATGTTTATGAATCAGAAGATGAAGAAGAAGTACTTGAGCGTCATAACTTGAACTTGGAAGATGACTACTATGATTCGTGGAAGAAATGGGAATAACATTATCAATCTAAATCTTCTAATAAACTTGTTGTGTCAATTAATATGTAGGATAACTCAATTGCTTCCTCACAGGAAGATAATATAAATCCTGTACAACTTGAGAAAGTTTTGGAAGAGAAATTCGAATCTCATCAAATTTTGGAACATGATAAGGATTCTACAAACTTGAATCAAGAAGGAGAGTCATTTGCTTTAGATTCCTTGGGAGGAAAAGAAATTGAAAATCTTGATCCACTTACTTGTGCTACAATGATTGATCAAAATGAGAAAATTACAAAGCCTAAATCATTCGGGTTTGATATTATTGATGATCCAATTGAAAATCTCACGCTACCCAAAACAACCCAAGTGATATGTGTTAGTAAACCCACCCCTAGATAGACAAGACTTATGGTTCGAAAGGGATGGACATATTTTCAATTGAGAACCTAAGTTTGGTGTCTTTGATAAACAAGTCATGGAGAAAGAACAAGTGCTACATGATGATGAACGTCATGAGAGAAAAGAGGAATTTTCAAAGTCTCTTCAAGTAAGGTCAAATGAAAACATGCCAGAGGTAAAATCTCACCTTTTTGGTTTCACCATGCAAAATTCGAATAAAGGTTTGCATAATGAATGGTTTGATTCAAATATTATTAATGTTATGGCTTTATTGAATTAAAATGAAAGCTTATTTTTACGCCATGAATCAAAGTGCGGAATGGAAATCTTAAATAATACACATAAAGTAATTGAATATCAATCATTGTCTAATCAATTTGAAAATTGGAAACTCCACCATAGGATTATTAATGAAACTAAATCAAATTGGTATGGTGAGAGGGGCAAGTGGAAGTTTGTTTCTTTGTTTGGTTTGATATTGTTTTTTTTGGATTCCTACAAAAATTGGTATGCGTATCACGTCATACATATTTTAAAGAATTCCAATCAGGTTTGGGATCCGAGAAAATGATAATCCAAACTTTTGCATTATATTGTACATTTGTATATACTTTTGGTTTTCGTGTTTGGTTTTGGATTGGATTTCATTTTGGTTTTAAGTTTTGTGTTTTGGTCCTTTGGACACTTTTGGTTGGTCAAATTATGTCATTATGAATGTTGACTAGGACTAGGAGAACATGAAACATCGGAATTGTATTGCAGAAAGCTCCACAAATATCGCAAACACATTAAGAAAATTTGTTTGGAACCTGTGATGCATAAAGTTGTTAGTTTTATAAATTATGGTAAAGTAAGTGATATATACTCTATCCACATTTCAAAAGTAGCAATGCATTCATATCTCATATTTCATTCCACATTGCATATACATTTCATCTCAGTTGCATCTTCATTTCATGTACAATCATTGAAAAGGTGTCGAATCCTCTTAGGATTATTAGATAACATATAATAAAAGGATCCTAAGGTTGGGAACTGATGCCCAAACTATCTTGAACCAAGCATGTTCTACGCATATTAAAGATAATCTTGAGCAAAATAGTCCAAACCATACTTGGAATAAAAGGTGAGGCAAAAGGAATATTTCGTGTCTGTCCTATCATGCAACATAATCCTTAAAACAATGGTTTTTACCACTCCCATAATGCTTAAAGCCTAAAATCAGAGTAGTAAGGATAGGGTTAAATCCTCATAGAACTTAGGTTGAGGATCCAATTCCCCAAATATTTGATTTGACCTTCATGGAGTAGTAAGGATAGGGTCTAATTATCATCTCGCTTAGGTTGAGAATCCAATTCCCCAAAGCTTCTATTTTATTCCAAAGAAAATATTTTTTTCATTTCTTTATTAATATTGGATTGGAAGGATCGTACTACATGTCCCTTGCAAGAATGGGTAGTCATCCCCAAGGTCCAAGAAATCAAAATTAGAGCTAAATCCTGGATTATGGGGTTAATCTCCACCGGGGCTATAGACGCCTGGTTGGCAGTGGAGTATGCTCATGCGTGGCAACATGTCTTGTCTAAAAACAATACCACTAATTGCTCATACAGACAGGCTAGCTTCACAGTTTCATCCATAACAGGTTAATCATTTTGTTCAAGATGAGGTAATGAACTCCAGATCATAGTAGTAAGGATAGGGTTAAATTCCCATCTCGCTTAGGTTGGGAATCCTATTCCCAAAAGCTCTGATTTCACTTACACTTGCACATGGGTTCAAGATGGTAGTGACACATAACCAACTTTGGGATCTAATAAATTAATTCAGTATGCATATATTTGGTCCTAAGAGGGTTTGACAGTTTTAATATGTTTGTTCATCATCTTCATCATACATCAAATCCTGCACAAATCATTCATAGCCTTGCATACGAATCATAAGTGAAAATGACAATGGAATGTTAACCAATTTCAAATGATAGGGAATGAAGAACATTGCACACACTGATCTGATGCTTAATAATTATAACGCTTCATGTATTTCTCATCTAGTTTCATTCTTGGGATATTTACTAACGCTTGTATTTGCGTCTATGTGTTTTCAGGTTGAGTTCTCACCGAAATGCTCAAGAGCATTTCCTAGTAGAGTCGCCATTTGTTGTGGCTGCTCCACAACGTACCCCAAAATTGGGGACCCACTTTTTTTGCATGTGTTACAAGAATACTGAAGTGGCCCATAGGCTAAATATCAAGGAAAAAAGCAAAACACCACAAGGAGAAAAAGTGTCATGATATCACGACATGTTGCAGTTTAACAGCCAAAATAGAAAAGGTGTCACGATATCATGACATGTTGCACCATCACGGCCAAAAGAGAAAAAGTGTCGTGATATCACGACATGTTGCACCATCGCGGCAAAAGGAGAAAAAGTGTCGCGATATCGCGACATGTTGCACCATCGCGGCGAAAGGAGAAAAAGTGTCGCGATATCACGACATGTTGCACCATTGCGGAAAAAGGAGAAAACGTGTCGTGATATTGCGACATGTTGCACCATCACAGCCAAAAGAGAAAAAGTGTCGCGATATCACGACATGTTGCACCATCGCGGCCAAAGGAGAAAAAGTGTCGCGATATCGTGACATGTTGCATTTTCGTGACCAAATGAGAAAATAAAGAACTAGAAATAAAAGTGTCGCGATATCGCGACATGTTCCATTTTCACGACCAAACAAGACAAGAAAGAGCAAGAAAAGAAAAGTGTCACGATATCACGACATGTTGTGTTTTTGTGGCCATACAGGAAAAAGTGTCGCGATATCACGACATGTTGCATTTTCGTGACCAAATGAGAAAAGAAAGAACTAGAAAGAAAAGTGTCGTGATATCGCGACATGTTCCATTTTCATGACCAAACAAGACAAGAAAGAGCAAGAAAATAAAAATTTCACGATATCTCGACATGTTGCATTTTTGCGGTCGTACAGGAAAAAGTGTCGCGATATCGCAACATGTTGCATCTTCATGATTCAAAGCAAAGAGATATGGAAGAAAGAAAAAGTGTCACGATATCGTGACATGTCGTATTTTCATTACCAAATGAGAAAAAAAAGAACTAGAAAGAAAAGTGTCGCGATATCGCGACATGTTACATTTTCGTGGCTATAAGCAACAAAAGAGAGCAAGGAGGAAAAAGTGTCGTGATATCACGACATGTTCCAGTTTCGCCAAGGTGACGGACCTGCATAGTGACATGGACATAAGGACAAAATATAATGAATAATACAAAGCGTTACATGATCATTTAAGATGGTCGTTACACACGGAGGGAAACGGACGCAAGCCCATGTGGAGAAAATGCAGCGAAGGGCCACAAAATGGAAACCAAAGCACATGAAGTCAAGGAAGGTGAAACGAGCATCCATAGGAAGTGAAACGAACTCTCATAGAAGGAGAAGTAATTTTTTTTCAGAAGTTTAAATACGCCATTCAAAGAGGCCAGAAAGGGGTGGGAAACAGTGGAAAATAGAGTTACAGAGCTGAAGGTTGGAGGACCATTCTGGACCTGTTTGAGTCATTTTTCTTCCATGGACTGGGGGTGAAAACCGTTGCAAGCAGAGTTGTAGAGCTAAAGGCGAGAAGGCCATTTTGGACCTGTTTAAGTTGTTTTTCTTCCACAGACTGGTTTGAAAAAACCAAAATTTTTCTGCTATTGTAAAATGACATATTTTTAATGCAGAAGTGTTTAGAAATTTGCATCTTGTGGGCAAGAAAGAAGGAGATTTTATATGCATGCTATGGATTTAATGTTTATTCTTTCATTTTTCAGATTTTGAATTTATAGATAATGTTAAATGCCATTTTTTTGGGTTACATTAGGCGAATATTTGAAATCTGAATTTTATTTCGTACCCTAGGAACCAACACTTAGTCTATGGGGTTGTGCTTGTTTTGCAAGTCCAATAGGTTAGGTTGCATGCATGGATACCTCACATCTTCGGTTTTTCCAAAATAGGATAGCATCATACTGAATGCATTTCATTTTCAGTTTTCTGCATTTCATTTTTAGTTTTCTGCATTTCATTTTCATTTTCATTTTTCTGCATTTTATTTTTTCCCAAAAATTTTAACTTATTTTCAGGAATTAATAATAAACATTTAAAAATTTTCAAAATCCAAAAAAAAAACAATGAACAATCACTAAATTTTCATGATGAAATAAACCAACATTGCCCCTTGTTTACAGTTACTTGCAATCACTAAGGTGTTCCAAGCATTTAAATTGAATATATTTATTTGAGATTACTAACACACATATGCAAAATGCTGATACAGCGGAGACCTTGGAGAAGTTGTTTGTTTAACTTCTTTGCAAGAGGGGATTTGGAACCCAAATCCTAAAGGAGAGTGTACTTTCACAACTGGGTGAAAATACAACTCAACAGGTAGCATTTCCCTAAGAGATTTGTTAAAATGGAAGGGAATTAGACATACCTTTTTAAATAGATCTAGTTGACTAATATGGAGAGTGGTCTTTTGTCTAGTGTGGCTGGTTCTATTGCATTCTCTATCTTGAGTTTGATGATGCATATGGTTCACTCCAAATGACTTTAAATTTGGTTTGTTAGCCTAATTTACTATGGTCTTCATATCGTTTCAACACTAGGTCATAAACCCATAAATGTTGGGTCATGGTATTTCAATAAAACCATTTTTCATGTCTTCTTGATGTTTTTATAGGTTATTCCTAGCTACCTTCCATTAATTTTCACATTTTTGCAATTCCTCTATTCTTAATAATATGGTGTTGTACTCCTAGATATCTAACTAGTGGAGAAGTTGTAGTGTAGGTAGCTCAATTGAGATAGGGATCCTAGATTCTAAGACATATATTGAGCAATATGGACAAAAATGTCTCTTTATTTGAGGTAATTTTATCTACCTGGAGAGCCTACTAGATATGTAAGTGCCATTGCCTTTGGTTATCAGTATTGATCCTCTTTAGGATGCACAAGTTCTTTTTAAAGGACTCTACTAGGTCATTATCTTGTGGGTAGTAATTGGATAAATTATTCATGTTGATGCCATACTTGAGAGTGAATTGACTTACCTCTATCTTAAACAATATTAGGACATTGTATTTTATGACAGTGTTGGGTGCACCAAATCGAGTAATTATTTCTTCTAGAATATTGATTATGACCCTTTTAGGGGCCTTTTTGAGAGGGACCACTTATGTCCATTTAGTGAAGTAATAGATGATTATCAAGATCCATTAATGAAAATTTCTATAGGGCATATTAATTGTTCCGAAAAATTCTAACCCCCACTAAGAGAAAGGCTCGTCCATTGTAATGGGATTAAGGGAAAAAAGGGTGTTTAGTTCCTTTTAGTGAAGAATTTGTACTTGTCGCATTCCCTTACCCACTGGTAAGCATAACTAAACATGTTGGGATAGTATTAACCTGCTCTTATAATTTTTACTATGGTTGTATGAGTTGAGTAATGCCCACCAGATGGCCTTGGATGAAAATCTTGCAATAGTGAAGTAGCTCACCCAATTTCCACACATCTCAAAAGGATGCCATTAAAATTCCTCCAATATAGCACACCTCTAATGAAGGTATAATTCATATTTTGCAATCATTATGCCCTTATTTGAGTCTGACATATTCCATAGGATAACCTAATCTTGTACCTAGTCTTGGTTATGTCAAATAATAAGGAAACATGATTTCTATATTAGCTTTTGAAGCTATAAACTTAGAGGAAATGCAACCAAAAGTATGGAAATAAGCATACAATGTTATAGCTATGGTAATGGCTAACTAATATACATGAAAATATGATAAGAATATTTTAAAATAACTCAATAAATAGCCATTAAAGAAAACTCATGAAAATATACAATGGTATTCAATGGAGTTCACAACCTCTCTGTATTTGCAAAAATGGATCTACATCGTATCTATTACTACTCTATCTATGCACTCCAAAATACTCTCCATCTTCTACTCTATGAAGACCTATTTATAATGAGATTTAAATATTTGTCTTAAATATTCCTATGACACCTCACTATTATATTCTAATGACTTATGTACATATGGAATACATGCACATTTACATCATTGCACATTCTAACATTTATGCATTTATTACATTGCTTTAATAAAGTATTTAAGTCCTAATAATTTTGTAATATAAATATGTACCCATGATGGTACATTAGTAAAGAACCAAATAATGTAATATATTCCAATATCTCCCTATATTACATTTTTAGGTATTGAAGACTTTAGTCTTCAATGAGAATCTTTATCTCTTGCATATTCTTCATATTGATGAGGGTCTTCTGTGATGTATTTAATTTACCTTGCACTATATACCTTCTTGATTTGATGCCTCTTATTCTTCTTCTTCTTCTTTGGATCCAATTATTGTGCTTTCATATGTGGTTGTACTATCACTTGATTCCTGCACCAGTATCTTTGCATTTGTGACTTGTCATTTTCATTACTATTCTTGTTGTGTACAAAGACTTATGAACAAACACTCAAAACATCATGATAAGATTTTATGTTAGTAGAACTTGAAGTATTAATAATTAAAGAGGATTGAAATATCTTTTCTAAGAAGGATTCATCTATCTTCATTTTCTCTTTGAGTAACTCAATTAATTATTTTTGCTTTACATTCTCTTCTTTGTAATTTTATAGTGTAAGTAAGACCATATATAGAATGCTTCCAAAGTATAGAGGAACTAAAATTTCATTATTTCCATTATCAATTGCTTCAATTATTCTAGCATGAATATAATATTCTATGGTTGTAAATTTCTCCTCTAAGGCTTCACTATAGATCAATTTTTTGGCAAGATCTAAGTTTCCAATTTTAGCAAGTAGATTCTTGATTCCAATTTTTATAACACTTGAATTTTCCTTTCTAATAGTGATGCTCAATTCATTATTTACTATATTATATGGGGTTGACATATTTCTTCCTCTTTTAGTTTGAATAGACTATGTTTCTTGTAGATTTTGTATCTTTCTATCTGGATTCTAGATTGAATCAATCCTTGTATAAATAATCAATAGAATTTTTTTAGCTTTTTAGTATTTTGAGAATATTTTTGATAGAACCTTTGTAGTAGTCTTCCTTATGTCTCCCTAGTAATGTGATAAAAATATTAGAATAATTTTCAACTTTTATCACTTGCAATCAACTATTTTATCTCTTTTGTAGAAATCTTAGAAATACAATTTCAAAAGATAAGATTCTGATTTCTTTGAGATATTTAAGTTGGATTTTCTATGTCTCTTCAATATTGAGTATGAAAAAAATCAATATTCCAACTTTTAAATAAATCTAGAGTTTGACTTGCCTCTACCTTTGTATAATGAAGTTTCTAAATTTCTACAATTTCAATTTGGAGTAGGATTACTTGTATCTCCCAAGTTAGAAATTTAGAAAGACTAAGTATTTGCAAATTAGATTTCACTAATCTTATGTCTCCTTGTTTATGGTTTGCAAATGTTTGAAGCAATAATAATAAATATTTTCATGCTTTTATTTTATGCTTCCTTCTCAAGATAATCAAAATGCTTTCTAGGTATTAAAACAGTATTACTCCTATCATTCAATATCTCTAGTATATAAAGTTTAGTTTATTTTAACCTTACTAAACTTTCAATATAACTCTTATCTTTTCGATGCTTAATTCAAACTTGCAAGTTCTCTATAATCAACTTGAACACTTGTGACTTGATGGTAGTTGACTCTTTTTCAACTTCGAGATGCTACATAAAGCTCTCACTCCTTCTTTTTCACTGAATTGTGTGCCTTCTATAATGTTCACAAGCAGCCCTACACTCTTCTCTTCAACTGATGAGCATTATTCTATTTGAAATCTATATTTTTTCATGTGCACTTCTTCAACAAGTAAACTAAAATGCTTTATCACTCCTCGATATCTATGTGCCATAGACTATTTAATGCTACCATAATTTTGCTTTGTTATATTTGAATTGATGTCCCTTCTCTGAGTCTTGCACAAGTACTTCTTTTAAGGTGTGTTTCTACAAGATTATAACATGGTGTAGGAGGGATGGTACCAAGTGGAACTTTATTTATCTAACTCCTTCTAAATGCTTCTATTATGCCTTATTACAACATCAAATTACAAGTTACATTAAAAGAGTTATCCATTGCCTTAAATACCTCAGAATTGTGACTAGTGATTCTTTAAAAGCATTATATAAATGATGTTGCATCCTAGTATTCTTATATGATGAGAAATTTATGTATCTTTGATGTAGTGGTGACTTTCTACTATTTGCATGAGATGCCTTATTCCACATGGTGTAATTACTTAATCACTTTCTCTAACTTTTTTGGTTAGAAAAATGCTCTCACTTTGCTAGCTTAACACTCGTTCACTACATGTTTTGATAGCAGCTCAACACTTCAATTTATTGATATTATCCTAATACTTCTATTGGAGAGAAATTATGGTGATTTCTCAATGCTTCTTTGATAGATATGATTATCATTCCAACACTCCTAAAGAGTGCCAACCAAATGTATGTGGTGGCTTTAGTGATGGGTAACTCCTTGAATCTAAGTTAAACTTGGAGGATCTACATTGTAAATTTGATGTATCTCCTCCTTGTCTAGATGGTGCAAATTGCTTGAGTTTGCTTTACCACTTGTAAAGAATTCCACGCTATATATCTTAGTTAAATGCAATGCTTACTTTGTTGCAAGTTGTGTGGGAAAATTTTTCTTAATATTGGTGCCAATGATGCTACTCCCAATGCTTCTATTACATGGACAAAACCCTATGATGCTTGCATCATTTGATTTACATTGTTGAGTTTATCCTATGATGCCTTCACCAAAGTATTCCAACTATCAAGTGTACCTCACTTTGCCTTCACAAAATTCTACCGAATGTACCTTATTTTACCTTCACCAAAGGATATTTTAATGCTAGATGTATTCAACTTGATATCCTTAGTATAGCTATACCTTATACCTATTTCTTTCACCTTTCTTGCTATCTTCTACTTGTAAGTAATATTTGCTATTGCTTAGGTGATGAACGCAGGTTGATGCCACTAAAACTATCTCCCTTTCTTTGTAGATACTTCCTTTTTAGAGCTCTTTAGAATGGCTCTAATGAGGTGCTATACAAATGTAGAATAGAATGATATATATATTTGTCCCCCTGTGCTCTTAAACTGATTCTCTTGACTTCTTGAAAAGTTAGCTTTAAATTCCTTTGCAGGTTGAGATAAACTAAAGTCAATATTGCCTTCAAATCCTTGGCAATACTTTTCTTGCTTGGTTATTTTTTCACTCAGTAATCCAAGCTTTTCAATAATTTTGCACTATAGAATATGAAAATTTTTAGAGTCTTCACTTTATTAGAATAGTCAATAGAATGTTGATATTTTTATTTCTCTCAAAATATATCTAATTTTTATTCTTATGTGCAGGTTGATCCTTGAATATTATAACTTCTACACCACCTTGAAGACTTCAAATAGAAACCTATTTATGCAACTTTTAAATCTTGAAACTAGTGCTCAATAAACTTTAATAAGAAACCAAATATAAAAGTTTAACTAATGAACCTTTTGCACCTTTTTTGCATACATTTATACTTTTTAGATGATGATGATGATGGTAATTTGAATCACCTAAATTCTGCATTTTTGTAGATAATATTGTCTCTCTTCTAGGTTGTTCAAAAAAAAAATATTTTGCTCATCTATTTGCATATTTAACACTCCACTAATATTATGCCTAAAATTTTTATTTGGTGGCTCCAATACTCCTTAAGGATATACCTTTGAAATATGAAACTTAGTAGCTACTAATGCTGCGCAAGTTGCTACTTTCTCGTTGTCCTCAAATCTAAAAATTTTCAGATTGTAAAGCAGTCAAAACCTTCACTGAAATACTATCCTTGAATCGCAAAAATTTGTTAGGAAACTCCTCCAAATCATAGCTGAGATATTCCTCAAGAACTCTTCAATGACAATTCCTAAATATCTCATATTTGGTGGTTTCTCTATCTCCTTTCTCTTGTCAAATTATGGCTTCAAACAAGATCTTCTTCTCAAGAATCTGAAAGTCTTGAGATCTTCTCCAAACTACTCTGAAATTTGACAAACTTCATGCCAAATATTTCTCCCTTGATCTTGTTGTTGGATGGAAACAATTGATGAGTGTCAAAGTGTTACAATATATGTATCTGATTTACCTATATATTCCTATATAAATGAGTGGACATGAATGATTTTTATTATTGCTTCACTTTAATATTGTTATTTATGCATCAATATGATTAATGGTTATAAAAGTTATTTATGCATATATTTTACATGAATTTTATTTCATTTATTGTGTTGTTAGGAAAATGTATATGGAGATGGATAAATTCCTTGGCTGCTAAACCAGAAGGTAGGTGCACATAGACTGGTTGGATGTATGGCACCCTTACAAGTGTTGTGGATGAAGTGCTACAAAAATGCGTTATTGAAAGCATCTACCAAAAGGAGTTCTATGGAAGAGTTGATTCAAAGTTGACCAATACCTATTGCCACCTCACATCCAACATGAGCATATTATACATAGTAACCATTTGATTTTCAATGTGGGTAAAAGAATATTTGGTATATTTTATTATTATTATAAAAGTTATAAAGTATTTATTAAAGTTGGAAGGATCAAAATTGTTGATTTATTCCACCAACTTATATTCTCTCTCCTTGAGAATATGGTAAAATATTATTTTGTTATTCCTTAAATTTAGAAGTTGTTAAAGTACTTGCCACTTGGGATTACATTTATTAGTCCATGTTTTATTTGTTATAAAGTTGTATTTTTTAAGAATAAGTCATTGAGCACTTGCCCTTGCATTGATTAGTCCAAGATCCATCTTGTTATGAAATTATATTTGTTTAGAAAAATTGTCAGTACGTAGGTTAGGATTTAGATTTGTTAGTTGGAGAGAGAGAAAATGTTACCAAATACTATATTAAAAATTATTGTATAAATTACAATGAGGAGGATTTTGAAAAGGTCCTCACTCTTGTACTGTGAAAGAAAAGTTGAAGAAGTTGCTCCTGTAGTTTTCATTTCCAGCAATGTACATGATCGAATCTCAACAATAAAATAGTATTATTTTTCCATATCTTTCGCAATGTTTATCACATCCCACCTTGGAGGACTATTTTTAAGATGCTATTTTTGTAATGATAGCTGGTTTTAATGCTTAATATATTTGCATTGTATTTGTCAAAATAAAATGATGTTGTGTTGCTTGATTGCAAGAACATTTATTCTCATAGGTGGAAGACTTACCACCAAGAGATGAGAAGCAAAATGATGACTATGACAACTCAACAAGTAAAGCTCATATTCCTATCATCATTAGTTACCTCCCTGATGGTGGTGTTACTTGAGTATTACTCTAAAAAGTCTCACCCAATAAAAATAAAAATGGTGATGGGGGATACTGGGCACATGCATCGAGTGCTTGTATGCCATTTATGTGTGATTTATATTTTATTTCATGATTAATTTGTATGATATTGGTTTAATTGAATTTTAATTTGAAAATGCACATTAATAATGTTTTGCATTTTACAAATTATTCTAGAAAATATTGCAAAGAATATCATGCAATTTATAATGATTTTGTGAAATTTTTAAATTGAGCAATTTTTAAAGTAAAGGATTTGTTTTTTTGAGCATGCTTATTTAATCTAGTTGATCCTATTTTATAATGGAATTAGGTAGTTTTTTTTCTTATGAACTTGCTCAATTTTTATTGGACCAAAACATGAAAAATAAACTACCTTGTAGATTTAAATAATCAATTTTTCTTACACATGCATGGCTACTTTGGGAAGGTTGAAATGGTGGATAATATTCTTCTCTTATCTCTATGGATTCCATTTCCATTAAAATAATATATATTAAAATAAGCCTTCACATGGGGTGAGAAAATGAATATGAATATATATATATATATATATATATATATATATATATATATATATATATATATATATATTTTTATATTTAGCTTTCTTTCTTTCAAAAAAGATGCTTAGATATATATATAGAAGCATATTTTTTGAAAGAAAGAAAGCTATAAATTACCATTGAAATTGAGAAAAAAAAAAGGTTATGCTATGTTATGTTATGCTGGAGAGGGAAGACGAGTGGAAGATACACAAGCCAAGTAGAGTCATCCTTTGCAGGAGTCCAGGTTGGGGATTTCCTACCCATATTATTTCTTTGAATGCTGAGAAATTTATCTCATGTATTTAGTTTGCTTCTATTATGTGAATGTCTTACTTACACTATAATATTATGTTGATGCACATATGTCAAGCAATCTGGAATAGTTGTAAGTTTAAGTAAGTGTAAGATTTATGTACATCCAATAGAAAGGCTAGTAGTGCCTAGATGGTCCTAATAGGGAACCAAGGATTGAATCGTAATATTATATCTCGTAGTACCATTTTAAAACCTATTCTAAAATAATAAAAAATCTTGCATGGCATATGCTATTTCAACTACATCTTCTTATAGCTTTATAATGTCAAAATATACCTTGGTCTCTATTTGGAAGTGATGATCAAATTTTTCCTCCTTTCAAGGAGGTCCTATATTATATCAATTACAGTGTGGTACATTGACATAATTACATTATATTCTCCTTTAACCTTTGACCATCAATGCTATCGAGAATATCTGGTGCACCATACATGTGGGAATTTAATAGACGACTTTAGTATGATATTTCCACCCTGTTCAAACATCACTTGTGTGAATGTTTAAGTATGTTATGGGCACTCCTCTATCTGCATATTATTCAATGAATGTTGTAGTGATTCATGAGCTTACATGAGTATAGTATTATGCTTACAATAGATGGCCATGATAGGGTACTAATTCTAGAGTTGCGCACTCAAAGTAGTTGTATTCGACTATGTTGGATAACTAGATTTAGGTCAATACCATCACCACTTCAAACTAGTACATCTGGTTGTTTATTTTTAATGATTGATAATAGTAGAAATCTATCTCAGTATTGTGCCATGTTTTCAGGCTAAAGACATCAATCCTGCCGTTAATGAATGATTATGTAAAACTTCTCGAGTGTTGTTTAATTAATTATGAGTACATCTACAATTACAAGGCTAAAATTGGAATCATAATGGTACCCCCACCTATTATTTTCATCAATACCAATACTAAGCAATCGATATTTAATCACCCAAGCAGTATACTTTCGAACAATTACCGATAGTGGACCCTTATCCAAACGGACATGGCAATTTTTGGTTGGAGAATCATTCCACATTAATACCTCTTCCACTATTTGTATCATGCTCAAATGTGTGTTCTATCATCAAAAAATTATGTTGATCATTCTATAAATGCCAATCAATATCCTATTGTTTAAAAGCCTTGTTTTCAAAATTGATTGACTTAGATTACTAATTTTGCACTATCGCTATATTGAATGTTAGGATAATCCTATGAGTATTCAGGAATTAAAGTCCTCGGATAGTGCAACATAACTTCCGACTGAATATCGTTGGTGGTATCTAGTGTTGTGCCTAAAACTGAGATGATCTTGTTATAACCTGATATATCTGTTCATCCATATCTCACACTGTAAAACCAAAATTCTAGGGAGATGTCGAATATAATAAATGCATAATCTTGAACGAATTTTAGATAAGGCTTAAATTTTTTTGGATTGTTATCATAATTCCAAATTACCTTAGTATCTAAATATAAAAGAGATTTATATTATATGCTATAAATTTAGATGTATGATCAAAGAGGACTTACCAAATATCTATTTACATTGTGTCATTAGATCTATGAAAGATTTTATATTTTCATATGGAAGGATTAATTTTTAGATAATATACAAAATCTAGGATAAGTATTAACTATAAGGTTAATATGAATAGATTCCTTCTTTTTAAAACACTAGTTTTAATTGTGTGAATGAAAATCAAATATTTAATGATATTTTAAGCAAACTCCATGATTTTATTGTAGTACAATGTGCTATAATGTATGTTCTCTTTTGGAGATTTATAAGATGCTTTAAATTTTAATAGGAATAACTTCCTTCCTACTTATAAGTAGCATCTTTGTCTTATTTGAAGCAAAATTGTATGATTTTGTATGATATAGGAGATAAACATTATGGGTTATGTTGATTAGAAATTGTATAGAAATTTTATAGTATATTTGGGATATCCTTGTCTTATATCATTATTATACTCTTGACTCATTGAAATGTGAACACAATTATTATTATATGGGTTAAAAAAAATTAGGGGATGAGAAGTAACAACTGGAGTTGTTACAGTTGGTATCAGAGCCCGGGATAACTAGTAGACTCTAGCTAGATCTAGGTTAGAAAAATATTTGAGAATGAAACAAAACAACTCAAACATAAGTTCCATAAATCTAAATGATGCACACTTGGTAAGGATAAGGTCAGTACTTGAGACTACTGATGTCTGAGTTCCTAACACCCACAAATATATCCATAGTCATCTGAAAGTGGAAGAGCTAAGCGAACCCTCATTATATGGATTTTAAGTGGTGTACCTTAGAATCTTTTAGGAAAATTACTCAACATATATGTCTTTTGACTCACTTACTCCTTATTCTCAAGTGTGTAGGAACAACAACAAATTTAGTGGACTAAACTAGGGAATGATCCTAGTAGTAATAGATTACTTGAGAAATTATGATGAAATCTAGTTGTTTAGAATTTCAACTACAAAAATAAGTGAGAATTAATACAAATTTTTACTCCAAGTAAACATGGTGACAAGCTTGAGAAGTAAGAAGAAAGGAACCTTGCAACAAGCTAGTCTCGATAGTCCTGAAACCAAACAGTTAGGAGAAAGTTTTGGGAATTTAGATAAATATATAGAGAACCTTACTGCCATAGTTTCCATAATGCAAGATCAAATTCAATATATTTTTCAAGCTATAATTTCACAACATCACCACAACAACAATCATAAGATGGAAAATCCAGAGGTTGAGATTAGAGAGGATGAAGATCCCAAAGAACGTGAAAACAAGGCTCGTATGAAGAATTAAATGAGCAATGACATAAAGCATATTAAAGTGACTAATTTCATGGAAAAAGGAGGAAGTTCTTATGGAATATTTTAAGGATAGATTCCTTACAAAGTAATTTTATTTGAATAAATTTAATTAATTCTTCGCATTTCAACAAGGATCAAGATCTATGGAGGAATACTATGAACAGTTTGTGAGACTCCTTAAATATGTGTCATCCTATAATTAGAATAATGAGATGAAAATACACAAATTTGTCCTAGGAATGAAGCCTTGGATCAGAGATAGGGTAAGTGTACATGTTCATAAAACTATGCAAGAAGCTTATGATATGGCTCGAAGGACAAAGTCTACTCAAACTACTAATGAAACTCACAAAATTTCCACAAAATGGTCAAACAATGGATATAAGTTTTAGAAAAAGATAAAATGCAATGTAATGGAATATAACGCTTGCTCAATTGATATCTCATGTGTGCTACAATCTCAAGAATCATAATGTAATGGATTATATTCCTTAAGGATTAATCGAATTATGTCCACCTCATAAACATTAATGGTTGGTATAACCTAAAATATTATGATAACAAATTGTGGATTAATCCGAGTGGAAACTTGGAGTGGGTTGGAACCCATGAAAAGGCAATTGGGACTTGGGTTGTGAACCAAGTCAAAATTTACATTCTAAATTAAGTATTGAATGTACATGAGGAGTGGGTACTCCCATGATGGATAAATAATATCCTTTTGTAATGAACTTAATTGTTTCATTTATATAACAAAAGGGTTGCCTAAATAAAAAGGATGGACAAATAAGCCTTAAGAGTTATAAGGTAATATAATCATGCTTAAGATGGTATTCCAAGGTTTATGTAATTTTAATAATCTGTAGTAATTTTTTAATCTTAATGACCCCATCGATAATATGTGGGTAGGATATAATATCTATGAATAACCATTGTTGAGGTTATTTCATCTATGATGGTTTTCCATCTTTAAGGAATTCTCCTATATAAGTCTATTTCCCTTTTATGAGGGATGAAACCTAACGATTTGAGCATTATCATATCCAAATAGTATGAGGGTTTTGTAGAAGCTAATCACTTCTACTCAAGAGTGAATTTTATCAAGTCTCAATATCTCTTGATAATATTTGCCTTGATAACTTACAATCCAATCGGAATAATTCTATCTTAGATCATGATTATGTCCCTTACCTCATGAAAGATGAATATGTGTATTTATATATATATATATATATATATAAAATTGTGGATAATCATTGTGAAGAAGAAATATGGTCCATTAAGGCTATGCATATATTATAGAATGCTAAGCAAGTAATATTTCAAGAACAAATATCCATTTCCAAGGATAGAATATTTATTTGATCAACTAAAAGATGCCACCATTTTCACAAAGATTGATCTAAAATCCGGATATCATCAATTGAGAATATGATAATAAGACACACATAAAATTGCATTCAAGACTAGATATGGTCACTATGAATTTACAATCCTACCATTTGGATTGACTAATGCACCAACATATTTCATGAATTTGATGAATAGTGTGTTTAGAAATTAGTTGGATCGATTTGTGTTGATATTCTTGGATGAAATTTTGATTTATTCTCGTAATAAAGAGGAACATGATAAGCACTTGAGGATAGTGCTAGAAAAAGTAAGAACTGACTCTATGGGAATTTTTCTAAAAGTGAATTTTGTGTTCCACAAGTGCATTACTTGGGGCATATTATATTAGCGGATGGGATCACTGTTGATCCAAAGAAAATAGAAGCCATTTTGAATTGGCCACCTCCAAAAAATGTGATAGAAGTAAGAAGCTTCATGTTTTTTTTAGGAAATTATAGGAGCTTTGTTAAATACTACTCTAAGATTACTTATCCAATAACCAAACTTCAGAATAAAGGGAAGGAGTTTAAATGGACAGAAAGGGTTAACCAAGTTATGGAAGATATGTTACGCATGTTTTGCATGGACCAAAAGTCTCATTGGGAAGACTATTTGTATCTGGTCGAGTTTACTTATAATAATAGTTATCATTATTTCTTGAATATGGCCCATTTTGAAGCCTTATATGGTAGACGATGTAGAACTCCATTATCATGGGACAATCCTGAGGATCGGGTTGTCATTGGACCAAAAATGGTCAAAATAATGGAAGAGAAGCTAGGACTAATCTATCAAAGGCTCAAGGAAGCCACGTATAGACAAAATATTTATGTAGATTTGAAAAGAACACATAGAGAATACTCCATAGGTGATAGAGTTTTTCTAAGGGTAAAACCTAAGAAGAGTGTCATTAAATCAATAAAATTGGATCCTAGATTTGTTGGTCCATTTGAGATTGTGGAGAAGATAAGTCCTATAGCCTATCAACTTGACTTACCACCTAACCTATCAAATATCCATAATAATTTTCATGTATCCCTACTTAGGAGATATATTGTTGATCCTGATCATGTGTTAGATGTTTCTAATTTGTAAATGGTAATTCTTACAACCTTTGAAGTGATACCTGTGAAGATCTTGGAATTTCATTCCAAGACTATGAGGAAGCATAATATTGATTAGTGTAAGGTCTAGTGGGACCAATATTCTAAAAATAATTCCACTTGGGAAAAGTGGAAGATATGAAAATACACTTTCCTTATTTATTTAATGATGCTATGTAATAATACATGTTGAACTATGGACCACTTATGAAAAGTGGAAACTATACCAAAACTATATTTTATTGATTGTTATGTGATATTGTAGTAAAACACAAAGGATTGTGTTTAATATAAGGAGGTGAGTATGTCACAGTCCACCTTGTAGGACTATTTTTAATATTCTATTTGTGTAATGATATATGGTTTTAATGCTTAATATATTTGCATTGTATTTGTCAAAATAAAATGATGTTGCGTTACTTGATTGTAGGAAAATTTATTCTCATAGGTGGAAGACTGACCACCAAGATATGAGAAGGAAAATGATGACTATGACAACTCAACAGGTAAAGCTCATATTCCTATCATCACTAGTTACCTCCTTGATGGCGGTGTTACTTGAGTATTACTCTAAAAAATCTTTCCCAATCAAAAGAAAAATGGTGATGGGGGATATTGGGCACATGCATCGATTGTGTGTATGCCATTTGTGTGTGATTTATATTTGATTTCATTATTAATTTGCATGATATCAGTTTAATTTAATTCTACTTTTAAAATGCACATTAATAATGTCTTACATTTTACAAATTATTCTATAAAATATTGCAAAGAATATCATGCAATTTATAATGATTTTGTGAAATATTTAAATTGAGCAATTTTTAAAGTAAAGGATTTGTTTTTTTGATCATGTTTATTTAATCTAGTTGATCATATTTTAGAAGAAAATTAGGTAGTTTGTTTTTTTATGAACTTGCTCAATTTTGATTGGACCAAAACATGAAAAAAAAACTACCTTGTAGATTTAAATAATCAATCTTTCTTACACATGCATGGCTACTTTGGGAAGGTTGAAATGGTGGATAAGATTCTTCTCTTATATCTATGGATTCTCTTTCCATTAAAATAATATATATTAAAATAAGCCTTCACATGGGGTGAGAAAAAGAAGATAATATATATATATATATATATATATATATATATATATATATATATATATATATATATATATATATATATATATATATTATATATATATATATATATATATTTAGAAGCATCTTTTTTGAAAGAAAAAAAAACTATAAATTACCATTGAAATTGAGAAAAAAAGAGGTTATGCTATATTATGTTATGTTGGAGAGGGAATACGAGCGAAAGATACACAATCCAAGTAGATTCATCCTTTGCATGAGTCTAAGTTGGGGCTTTCCTACCCATATTCTTTCTTTGAATGCTGAGAAATTTATCTCATGTATTTAGTTTACTTCTATTATGCAAATGTCTTACTTACACTATAATATTATGTTGATGCACATATGTCAAGCAATATAGAATAATTGTAAGTTTAAGTAAGTGTAAGCTTTATGTACATCCAATAGAAAGGCTAGTAGTGCCCAAATGGTCCTAATAGGGAACCAAGGATTGAATCATAAGATTATATCTTGTAGTACCATTTTAAAACCTATTCTAAAATGAAACAAAAACCCTGCATGGTATATGCTATTTCAGCTGCATCGAGTTCTAGATTTATAATGTTAAAATATACCCTGGTCTCTATTTGGAAGCGATGATCAAAATTTTCCTCCTTTCAATGAGGTCATATATTATATCAATTACAGTGTGGTACATTGATATAATTACATTATATTCTCCTTTAAACTCTGACCATCAATGCTATCAAGAATCTCTAGCACACCATATGAGTGGGAATTTAATAGATGAATTTAGTATGATATTTACACCATGTTCAAACATCAACTATGTGCATTTTTAAGTATGTTATTGGCACTCCTCTATCTTCATATTATTCAATGAATGCTACAGTAATTCACAAACTTACATTAGTATAGTAGTATGCTTACAATAGATGGCCATGATAGGGTACTAATTTCAGAGTCGCACGGTCAAAGTAGTTGTATTCGACTGTGCTGGATAACTAGATTTAGGTCAATACCATCACCACTTCAAGATAGTACATATGGTTGTTTATTTTCAATGATTTATAGTAGTAGAAATCTATCTTAGTGTTGTGCCATGTGTTCGGACCAAAGACATAAAATCTGCTAGTAATGACTGATTATGTAAAACCTTTTCGAGTGTTTTTTAATCAATTACGAGTGCATATGCAATTACAAGGCTGACATTAGAATCGTAATGGTACCCCCACCTACTATTTTCATCAATACCAATACTAAGAAATTGGTATTTAATCACCCAAGCAGTATACTTCCAAACAATTACCGATAGTGGACCCTCATCCGAACGGACATGGCATTTTTTTGTTGGATAATTGTTCCACATTAATACCTCTTCCACTATTTGTATCATTCTCAAATGTGTGTTCTATCATAAAAAAAATTTGATTATCATTCTGCAAATACCAATCAATCTCTTGTTGTTTAAAGTCCTTGTTTTCAAAATTGATTGACTCAGATTACTAAGTTTGCACTATCGCTATATTAAATGTTAGGATAATCCTATGAGTATTCAGGAATTAAAGTCCTTAGATAGCACAACATAAATTTTTATCGGATGTCATCAATGGTATCTAGTGTCGTGCCTAAAATTGAGATGATCTTGTTATAACCTGATATATTTGTTCATCCATATCTCACACTGTAAAACCGAAATTCCAGGGAGACGCCAGATGTAATCAAAACATAATCTCGAACGACTTTTGGATAAGGCTTAAAATGCTTTGGATTGTTATCGTAATTCCAAATTACCTTAGCATCTGCATATAAAAAATATTTATATTATATGCTATAAAGTTAGATGTATGATCAAAGAGGACATACCAAATATCTATGTACATTGCGTCATTAGATCTATAAAAGATTTTATATTTTCATATGGAAGGATTAATTTTTAGATAATATACAAAATTTAGGATAAGTATTAACTATAAGGTTAATATGAATAGATTCCTTCTTTTTAAAACACTATTTTTAATTGTGTGAATGAAAATCAAATAGTTAATGATATTTTAAGCAAACTCCATGGTTGTCTTGTAGTGGAATGTGCTATAATGTATGTTCCCTTTTATAAGATGCTTTAAATTTTAATAGGAATAACTTCTTCCTACTTATAAGTAGCATCTTTGTCTTATTTGAAGCAAAATTGTATGAATTTGTATGATATAGGATATCAAAATTATGGGTTATATTGATTAGAAATTGTACAATAATTTTAGAGTATATTTGGTATATCCTTGTCTTAGATCATTATTATACTCTTGACTCATTGAAAGGTCAATTATTATATGGGTTCAAAAAAATAGTGGATGAGAAGTAACATCTGGGGTTGTTACAATGTTATTATGTAGTTTGCAATGATTTATTTCCTTCTATAAAGTTTTTATTTTTATTGTAATCAATGAATAGCTAATAGTTTTTTTTTTTTTTTGAATTTACATGGTGGAATCGGTAGCCGTAATGAATCCGGGTAGGATGTCCAGCTTTTTATGGCCTCCATAGTATTCTGCGTTGTCCACCCCAGAAGCCGCCACATAGATCTTTGCGTAGTCCGCCCCTATAAGCACCATGCCACAATCATTTTAAACCTTTTACTTCACTGAAAGCACCAGGAAAGGGACAAGCGTTCCGTCCGGTGAGGCCCGAGATTTGAACCTTGGACCTCCACCCCCTTATGGGGTTTGGATGAACCAATTGGTCTACACCTCGGACCCATGAATAGCTAATAGTTAGAATAGGTTAAATGAAATAAGTTGTTTCTAAAGTAAAATAGCATATAGGAAAAGAGAAATATACTAACCTTTTCGAAGGTAGGGCCCACTTCTAAAATACCAATCCCTATTCTCCCACTCCTGCATTAGAATAGAATTATATTAGTATAAATAGAATTAGTATAAATTAATCTACATCATTTATTTCAAAAGAAAAATAATTAGTTGCACGTGGATCCACACACATTCATTTATTTAGTTAATTTCACATTTATTAATTTAATTTCATATTAAAAATAGTCACATTTAAAATATTCTATCTTTTTTGTAACCTAATATTAAGGAATTGAATCAAGTAAGTTGGTTAATGTCATGGAATAATCTATATAGGATTTTCTGTTCTTTAAATAATTTTTACCTGAATTGATAATTAAATTATTAGCCCTCAAATCTAGACAACAATTATCTCAATTTATTTACTATCAAGAGCTTATCCTTGGTAGTAAATTTATCCAATGAGTTCTTCTAGGAACTCCTTCAATGAGGCTCTCCAAGCCTTCTCCTTGTTTCTCCTTGAGACCTCTCCAAGGTTTTCAATCTTACAACTTCAAAAATACCTCAATGATACCTTCCTTGATCTCCTTTTTGGATCTCCCAAATCTGCTACTACTAAAATCTACAATAGGACTTTTGTTAGTCCTTCTTAATGCTCAATCTTCTAACTATGGAATTTCTTCAAAAGGGACTTCTATGGACCTCTTATTCAATTTAAAGTTTTCAATATTCAATGGAGATCACCAATCTCCAATATTCACCAAGACTCTTCTCCTAGAGTCTCTTCTTCCTTCAATGGGGTCTTCTTTCTAGGACCTCTTCCTTGATTTACAACCTTTAATGTGGCTTCCTTGGCCACTAGATCTTCTTCTCAATCTCCAAATTGTTTTTTCAGGTACTGGATTTATTCCAAAGAAGATATTATTTCTAGCTCTTGTAGGAAGCTTCTCAAATTTATTTGAATTTCCTTTCTTCTGCAACAAAGTATTAGGGAATGATAAAAGAAATTTCTATAATTCTATAGAAAATAATCTTCACTAGTTGGATTGCCAATCTAGTGGAAGCAATGATGAGTTCTAGTGTTAACAAGATTTTTTACAACTCTATGGAAAATCTCTATCCAAAAATAATTTTAGAAATTTTTAAAATGATATTTTCTATCTCCTCTCAATATCTCTTTTGGCTCTTCTTTATTTCCTATTGATCTACCTAGTGCTCTGATACCACTGTTTGCTTTTGAAGCTATAAACTTAAAGTAAATGCAACAACAAGTATAGAAATAAGTATGCAATACTATAACTATGGTAATGGCTAACTAATATGTATGAAAATATGATAAGAAAATTTTGAAATAACTCAAGAAATAGCCATTAATGAAAGCTCATGAAAATATACAATGTTATTCAATGGAGGTCACAACCTCTCCATATTTGCAAAATTGGATCTACATTGTATCTACTACTATTCTATCTATGCACTCCAAAATCCTCTTCTTCTTCTACTCTATGAAGGTCAATTTATAATGAGATGCAAATATTTACCTTCAATATTCCTCTAACACCTGACTATTCTATTTTAATGACGTATGTACATGTGGACTACATGCATATTTACATAATTGCATATTCTAACACTTGTGCATTTATTACATTGCTTTAATAAAGTACTTAAGTCCTAATAAACTCCTAATCTAAATATGTACCCATGATGCTACATTAGTAAAGAACCAAATAATGTAATATATTCCAACATCTTATTCTCCTTCTAGATTTGTGACATCTTAAGCTAGTCTTTGGCATAGTTCTCTTCCTATGACCTATTTAGTTTTCTTGAATTTGATGCCATATTCGAGTATTCGAGTGATCCACCCTTCCATTTTATCACTAATATCTTCACTCATTATGTAATGTTTGATGGTAAAATGAATGACATTAGCAAATAACTTTGTTATTTGAAATCAATGTTTGAAATTTTTTAGTCTTTTGATTAGGGCATACATCTATTTTTCAATAAAACTATATAATTCTTCATAGTCCTTCAAGGTCTGGTTGAAGAATATAATAGGGTGCACACTTCATCATCCTTTTGTGTAAGGACTACTATACTAGAATTACCTTTGTAGGCATACAAGATGAAATCTCTATTGAAATCAGGGTTAGTCAACACTGGAGCTTCTATGATAGACTATTTGATTTTCACAAAGGTATGAATTCCTTCTTTAGTCTGCCTAATTTGTAACCCCTTTATTGGGTTGCATAAAAGATGCACTTATTCTGGTTTAGGCATATCCCAAACTCTTGGTATCACTCAAACACTTTATCAAGGTGCACCATATGGTCCTTCATCCTCTTTGAGATCATGGTGAGATCATACAAAGAGACCAATATAATATTATTAAGTCACTAAAAGTTATGTCCATAGCCCTTTAAAATGTTGCTCTAGCATTGACTAGTTCAAAAGGTATTTGCTAATGGGTAAATGTCCCCCACTTGGTAATGAAAGCAGTATTGTGTTGGTATTTTTCCTTGACCCACACTTGAATATACCTAGAGAAGCCATAAAGAAGTGAGAATCATTTTGACCCTACTAACATTTGTAGGATTTGATCCACAGAAGGCAATTAATAGTAATCTTTTAATGATGCTTTACTGGGTCTTTGAATTCAATGCACAATCTATTTTATCCATTCTTATTTCTTACTAGTACAAGATTAGACACCCAAGTGGTGTGTATGAGTGGGTATATTATATTTGCCTTTATAAGCTTGGAAAGCTTATATCTCTTGAGAGGCTCAATTTTAGGGTACACCAGCCTTTCCTTGTATCCTATCAGCTTAGCATTTGGATCTAGCTCTATGGTGTGTTGTATAATATCTTTGTGATACCCCTTCAAATCCTTGTAATCCAAGCCATCACTCTAGGATTTTTTTAGCACAAGTTAATGAGACTTTTTTTTTCTTGTGTAGTCAACTTTATTTTTCATAGATTTTTTTTATTGTGACCTCTATCTCCTAGTAATCATATTTATTTACTATAATTCCCTTTTTGCCTTTGAAAATATCATAAGTTGAAAAGATATTCAGGAGTCACCATCGCTTTGGGAAAATTATTTCCTTTAATCTAAATAAGTTGGTCCCTATATACCTCTTATATTTTGGGGCTAACTCTTCTACAAACTCAAATTCCTATTGGATGAACCAAACTATACAATCATCATTATTAAATACTTTTAAATATATTTTGTTGTTTGGGATATCCTTTTTTATGATGACTTTGATATGCTTATGGTTGATTTGTAAATCTTCCACCAGATTATTTTGGGCCTCAATAATCACCATGCAATAAACATTCATGTTCTATTTTTTGGGAACTATTGATAGGTTGACTGCTTAAAATACTTCTAACATATCCTAGATCCTATTCCAATACAACTTCATCAATCATTTTTTGGCTAGGTACAAGGATCTAACTTGCTTCATAATAAGCTCAATATCTCTATATATTTACAATGACTTGATTCCTCTCGTAGTTTCCATTTGAATACCATAGACCAATGCTTTATACTTTGCTACATTTTTTGAGAAATTGAATTGGATATGGTAAGCTTATACTTTGCTACATTGCTACTTTGCAATATTGTTTGAGAAATTGACTTTCCCATTCCTTGAATGATACCATGGAGATGCCAACTTTTGATCTAGTTATTTTCCTAGCCCCATCAAAGTAGAGTTTCTAGATTTTGATTGTATTCTATAAGGTTACGATTACTTCTAGTAGGAATGGCTTCTTGGATTAAGTATGTACCTAGCCTTATTGATTCCATCATATTGTAAGGGTATGATTCTCACATCTTAGTGGTCCATTCATCCATATGATCACCTAATGTGAGGGCATAAACTTCATCTATTTGCAATTTGGACTTTGACCACTCGTTTTCTATCACAAAGTTTTCTTTTACCTTTTCTTAGATATAAGGGACGTGTTACACATGGTGTATGTGGAGTGATTCAATGAGGATATTTACTTTGGTTCCATATTAAGTCCTTAGGAAAATATGCATCTAGTCCAAGGATAAATAACCTATAATCTTTGCTATGACATCATGAGAGAGGTAGATACCAAAGCAAGTTACTATTTCAATCATTGTTATATCCAAGGAGCATGGAGCATGAATGGAAGGTCTTTTATAAGACCAAGGATAGGAAACATGGTCCCATTCTACTATACAACTCCTTGATTGACTATTTCATAGGAGAACCCTAATGCATTGGCCATGGATTTAGGTATGACTAAAGTGCAAGATCCAAAATCCATGATGCAATTATGGATAAACTTGTCCAGATATATGAGTGTCAGGTAGAGGGGTAGGGGCTTCAGTTTGATAGGATTGCAGCCATATATTTGAAGGATAATGGGTTTCTTTTACCTTTCGATGATCTTATTATTTTTTAGTGCCTCCTCTAGCTACTTCATCTACTTTGATAGGGTGAGAACATCCTAGAGTGGTACGGATATAGTGGATTTATTTAGGTGCTTGACCACACTAAAGGATTCTAATGGCTAGGATTTTGGTGTACCTCATAATATCCATTGTGCCCTTGGTCTCTCCATAATAGGATTGGGTGTTTTAACCAATTTTGGTACTAGCCTCCATAGTTCCATTGGGTTGGCTTTCTAGGGCTACTTGTATTTGGAACCAATGACTCTTGATGGATTACTTGTAGTCACTCAATTTGCTTCTTGATCCTCCTCTGTATCCCTCCTCTTTCCTATTATAAGAATATCAAATTGTATTTAAGGCTAGTTATCTAGTAGGACATTTGTCCTTCTAATGGTGACATAAACTTCACCTTCATCCCATGTTACAAGTATCTATTCTAGTGGTCTGGTTCCCAAACTTGGAATATCATATAGGAGTAAGCTTTGAGTAGTTTTTCCTAGTGGTTGTATAGTTAGATCTAGCTATGTGGCCTAAGGTATGTAACATGTAGCTTGTTGGACTTCCTCATGATTATCAAAGTAAGGAATAGGGTAAGGATACTACTAGGCATATGATTCTTCTATGTAAATATTTTGAGATGACACCATATCTCTTACCAGTTTTCTAAGATATATTATATGGGGATTGGTATGGGTACTATCTAAATCTTAAGGAATTGGGGTTGACTTGCCTCTCTATTTTATTGATGTGGACATATTTGATAGTATTTAGAGGAGTCTAGTACCCATTGTTACTCGATTGGAAGAGAGTATTGGTATAGTTTTAGTAACTAAACCTCTAGAAATTATATTTCTTCTTAAGGACTTCCATTCCATCAGTTAAGGTATTAATGAAGTTCTTAAAAATATCAATTTCTAAGGATTGCGAGGTCATGGAGGACTAACTCATGGAAGGAATATTTTATTGTATCAGGACCTGGTTGAAAAATAGGATTTCATGAAATGTGGTAGGTTGCATAGATGGAGGTCAATGATAAAGTAGTTGGATATTAAGAAATAAATGCATGGGGGCCTAAGAGCTAATATCCCAATTTGGATAAGATCTCTTTAAGCCTAAATGAAAATCCGACAATATTCTAAGAGATTGTTCCCTCCTCTCAACTTTATCATCATATCTATCTCTAAATTAAAATCTTATAAATAATAGATAAATGATATACTTGGTTGGGTTCATATCTCTTTAGGAATTCTCTACTCAGTTTTGTGAAATATGGCATTAAAATCATCCATGGACTCCATAGGAGCCATTTTTAATGGTTGAGAGTTGCTCTAAGAGGGTTACCCCATTCATGTTTTCTCTAAATCTATCCAAAAGTAGATTGGCAAGTTGATCCCAACCAAAAATGGAATGTAGAGTGAGTGATATGTATCACTCTTGTATCTTCCCCTTGAAAGAAGTTGCCAACAACTTTAGCATCACATTTTGTTGATAGATATTGTATAGTGCAAGAAACCTAACCATACACTCGAGATGCTCTATAGGGGTTACTACATATTCTATAGTGAATAATGATAAAGACTTCAATGCCAATATTGGAATCTCATCCCATGTAGCAAGTGGGATCGATGACTATAGTGGACTTCTTCATTGCATGTCAATATTCTCTAGTCTTGGTTTTGTGCTACAACCATATTATATCATCGACCTCTCCTATGATTAAGGTTTATTTATGGAAACAACAACTAAGGATTTACCCCTTTATTAGACCTTGTGATAGGACTTGAGCTCATAAATAATTGGTTTTACCTTCAAAATAATAGATTCATCACACAATGGCTCTTCAAATAGTGGATACACTAGGCGAACCTTAAGGATACCTCAAAAGGTATATAACTAAGCCTTTCACTAGGTGCTCAATATATTATTGTGTGGTTGGTCCCATTGGGAATACTAGTTTAACTATTAGAAACTAGATTATGCTTAAATTATGCTTTGATACAATGACAACCCACTATGGTTGTTGGATGCATTTAGTGCCTATGCCTAACATTGAGCATACAAATTAGGAACTCCAAGGAGTGTGGGACATGGTTCTCATGACAATATCCAAAGTTTTTTTCCAAAGTCAACTCCTTTTTTGGGTGTGATCTTGGTGCAGTTCTTCCTAATCTAGCCTATTCTACCAGGTCTCATCTAGGAAAGGAGAAGCGAGAGAGAGAAATAGTAAAGGAAAGCAATAAAAACTAACAAACCTAGACTAAGGTTGGTGATGATACAAGAAATAAAAATGTTCTCTGTGTATTGATGTCATGAATGAACACATGAGTCACCTATGCCAATAAAGTGAACATAGTTCAATTACAACATACATGTTTCTTATAAAATTTGTAGAAGGGATAGATACTGATCATGAGGTTCTCATATAAATTGACACATACATAAAGAATGAGATAGAGAGTGAATATCCAAAGCTCTTATATATATGTTTAAACAAATTAAATATATTTTCTGTAATGAAAGAGATTGAAGGGTCCTATACATAGATCGACTTACACTTGAGTTTGGATCAATACATAGGATGTATTTTTCCTCATTGTCATGATACACCCTTGAAATATTTTTTATTTGAGTATATTTATGTTCTTGCTATGTGTCTTATTGAAGAAATAAATGGCTATTTTATAAATAGGGATGTAAAAACATATATTTGTATGGAAAATATGATATATTTTATAGGTGGGTGAATGATTATATTTTTCTTTGTTTCTACAAGTATATCCTTATGGAAAATATGGTTCTACTAACCAAAGTTTGCACATTTGCAAGGATAGATTCCTCACGGGGACAAGAAGAACTAATCAATATGTAGTGGAAATAGTATGGAGGGATGTTTTTTCTATCTTGTGATGCAAGAGAATGCCTTGTCAAGTTGTGTTGTTGATAAATTACGATAGAACATAATTTATGTTCCACATTACTTGCTAATATTGAGTAGGAATCCATTTTTT
The DNA here is from genome assembly GCA_028583015.1 of Wollemia nobilis. NCBI lineage: Eukaryota > Viridiplantae > Streptophyta > Pinopsida > Araucariales > Araucariaceae > Wollemia > Wollemia nobilis. Next base: position 421,494 of record JAQPPZ010003370.1, on the reverse strand, counting down.
TAAGTTTCTAGGAATTTAATGACTCCATTGTGTTGTTGATTGTTGGTACCAAGTAAAAGGTACAAATGTATTCACAAAATATGTTACAATATATAGGCATCAAACCTATAAGGGAGATTTGATAAGTGTCATAATATCCACTCCAAGTGTCATGCAGAAGACACATAACTCCATTTGGAGAACTCAAACTGGAAATAAGACAAGTGGTATAGTGCACATTATAATAATATTCTAACATTACCCCTTAATGTGCACCATCATAACTATAGAAAAACAATAAGTCAATATTAGATAGCATTCCTCCTTAATGTTGACTTCTATTACATACATAGAGCAATTTTTTAAACTGAGAAAATTTGTCTTTCCCAAGTGACTTGGTGAATATGTTAGCCACGTGATATTGAGTTGGTACATACTCCATGTTTATAATGTCTTCTTGGACCATTTATCTGATGAAGTGATTATGGATCTCAATGTACTTTTTTTTGGCATGGAAAAATAGATTCTTGATCATCTTGATGGTACTTTGATTGTCACAATATATATAAGTTGGACCATCTATGAATAGCCCAATATCCTAAAGTTCCCAACTTGACAACACATTGATCCAAAATAGTTACTCTACCCTCTGTCTTACCTTGGCTTTGAACCTTCTTACTACATCACCTATTCACCGTAACATGGCCTATTGCATCTTGCCCACGACATAGGCCCACCTGGACCTTTTCTTGTCTTCTCTAGCTCAACCAACAGCCAACACTTTGATGCTTGGCACAACACATGCAAACAACCATCAAGGAACAATAATCCTATGGCCATAGCACTTTCCTTCCATGCATGAGCAAACAAGGAGCACTACCAAGACTTCCCACTTGGTCACCCTTCCAAGTTATACTTTGTCGGATCATGCTTAACCCTGCCGCCATCCTCAAGAGTTCTATATCTTTACTATGCTAGGTTACCATGACCATTTCCATAGACCTTACACTAATCTAAAACATCATGCAACACCTCTTGTATGTCTCCACACCTATCACCATATTCTTCATGAGCAAACTTTATCCTCTTGGACCCCATTGGCCTTCTACTCTACTCTTGGTATTACCTACCATACAACATGTGAACCAAGTCTTGATCTATGGAACCAACACCCTAGGACTCATGATCGCCAAAGCCTCATCGAGACTTACAATATTCACCTGCATTTGGTGATAGTGTCTCCACATGAGAGCTTAGCTACATTTGTTGCTAAATGCCACTCTTTATCTCACCCCTTGAGGCTACTCTCCCAAAGATACAGTATCACTACATGCTTGAATCTGTCATCTTTCACTACTACACTGCAGCCATGGGAACCAAGTTCATATTTTGCATAATCTACCTTGGGTTGGAAGCCTTTCTTGTTGCTTCTCCCCTTCATGATTACTCAACCTACCTCTGGGACCTTGCACATCCAAGAAACTTGCCACACATCCATTGTGCTTCAAAGACTGGCCAGACTCACAACAAACCAACACTTAACTCGATCCCATTTCTTGGACTCATTGAGCCAACACCATATTTCTCCCAAACCCAACCTAGACCTCCCTTGGACTGCACATGGGAACATTGGGACACAACACACATCGACGCTCTGATTGTAGAGTCGGCACACACCTTGACGCTCCAACTGCATGTTGGAAATTTTGAGTATATGAGTTGTCATTGATGTTAAGAGTTAGTGGTCATTTATGTCAAGCTTTCAACACCATTCAGTGGTAGTTTCAGTAGGCAGCATCAATTTCAAGTTCTCCAATAACTGCAAAATGATAGTCAGCCTTCAATATATCAAGACCTAGTTCTAGGCAATCAAATGAGGTCCAAAGGGCAAAGAAGAGACCCAAGAAAATAATATTATAATAGTTTATTATAATATTAAAAATGAAATTTAAATTAATATAATTTTATTATTAATTAATTTAATTAACTTTTATGTTACTTAAGTTAATTATAGGTTAATTTTAATTTAATTATAAATTAATTTTTATTAATTTAAATAAAACCTAAAAAGGGTTTTAAATCTAAGTTTATAAACGAAATTTTTAAATTTTATTTGAGCGCCGACATGTTATGACAATAAGGCATCATATATATAAAGGCAAAACCTTTGCCTTAAGTCTCCCCTCATGAGTTATTCGAATGCCTATGTTCTAGATTTATGTGCAAAAAGAAAGCAATGATTTTCATGTTTGAAAAGTCTTCAACGGAAGTAAAGGAACCAACAGGATCAAGGCTCCTCTCACTTTACACAAGTGCTACGTAGCACAGTTGGTGATAGTGGAAGGTGTTAAGATGTTTGCTGGCAGGAAGGATGCAGGTTCAAATCCCGTGGGATTCATGTTTTGCAAGGAAGGTATCCATTTTTGTAAGTGGTGCCAATAAGGAAACAAGGGGGTAAAGCAACTTCCCCTCCTCATGGGAGCACCTAGCCCACGTGGTGGGCTAATGCCTTGGTAAGGCACTCGACGGAGAGGTTTTAGGGTCAAAAATCACCGAGGCCTTTTAGTGGTTGAGAGAAAGGTATGCGCTATTGATTGTTATGTTGGTCGCTTAATTTGGATGTGCTAAGGTTGAAGAAAAATATAAATATTTTTATGTGCCTAAGGTTGAAAAATAATTGTTTTTGATGGATTATAATATCTAATTTTTTCCTAAATTAATATTGGTTATTAAGTATTTTGAGGGAGATAAAAGGGTAGGCAATTATTATTTTTGAAGGGTTATTTTTGAAAGATTGATTTATTAATTTGGAGATTATAAGGAGCAATTTGAGTGATTATTTTTATGTGTGATTTGATGATTGCTAATTTCAAGGAGTAATAAGGTGTATTTGGGATTGATTATTTTTGTGTTTGAAAATATTTTGAAATAAAGTTAGTGTGATATTTTTCATCTAACTATTAAAGTTTGCAAAGGAGAAAATTGTGATTGATACAAGTTTTTCTAAGGGCACTTCTACATCAAACATAATATATGGGTACATCTTCCTAGTGAGTGATTCTTGAATGTTTTGAATGCAAAGTTGGATTGAAAATTATTGTTTGGTAAACATTGTTGAGTGTGTTTTGAATTAATGCTTCAAGTTTTTCTGGAATAAAGATTTGTTGATAAAACCTTGTTTGATAAGCATTGTTGTTAAAGTGATTAAGTTGAGTGAACTTGAACTAGGGTTTGCAAAGATCATTAGTATCATTGGTATGTTATATTGTTTGATAAGCATTATTTTTGAAGTGATTAGTTGAGTGTACTTGAACTAGAGGTTGTGCAAATATCATGAATATCATTGTTATGTGATATTGTTGATGAAAATTGTTGGAAACATTTGAGTTGAGATTAGGTTTTGTGAGCAAGGATTATTTCATTGAATAATTGGTTGAGTAGAGTTGGTGAGCCTAGTCAAGTGGATGTGTTGATGTGATAATTCAAGTTCTATAAAACAAATTATTCTATATTTTAAATTGAGTTAAGAAAGTGATTGAGAGTTTGTGAGTGTGAAGCATATTGAGTCTCTAACAATTCTCTATATGTTTCTGTGGTAAAAAGAGTGATTGAAAGTGATTGAGCATTGTGGTGAATGTGAAGCATATTGAGTCTCTAACAATTCTCTATATTTTTCTAAAATAGTGATTGAAATTAATTGAGCATTATGATAAGTGTGAAGCATATTGAGTCTCTAAAAATTCTCTTTATGTTTTTATGATTTTGGATAAGTTCTAGTGAGGACTTATTGAGCATATTTGGATAAGTTCTAGTGAGGACTTGTTGAGCATATTTGAGGCAAGTCTTAGTGAAGACTTGAGAGAAGATTAGGCAAGTTCTAGAGAGGACTTGTGGATAGATTAGTGTAATATTTTATGGAAGCTTACAAGGCATATTTGAGATAAGTCTTTGAGAAGACTTGAGAGCAGATTTGATTGATTGATTTTTTCAAACCTTGAGTTAAGGTTTGGGGCAAATCTAGTAGATTTGATTTGAGATTGAGTCAAGATTTGTGTTAGGGATTGAGGATAGATTTGTGCTAGAATGAAGGACTGTGTTTAGTGCAGATCAGAGGGTAGAGATTGAGTATAGATATTGAGGATAGATTTGTGCTAGACCAAAATATTGTGTTTAGTGCAGATTAGAGGATAGAGTTTGGTGCAGATTTGAGGACATGTTTATACCAGACCAGAGACAAATATTGATCAAATTTGTGATAGACCTAAGGACTATGTTTAGTGCATATTTGAGATAGATATTTAAATATGACAAAGTATATAGGATTACAATATCTAGTGGATAGAGATCCATTATCCAGGGCAGTGAGGACAGGTGTCTTCAGTGGATAAATATCCATTAGCTAGAGAAGTGGGAGCAACAGTTCTTCTAGAAGATCACAAGTCAGAGCTAAGGAGAAAGGATTTCTCCTATGGATAGATATCCATGAAATTGATTAGGGCATTGGTGTCTCCTTTGGACATAGGTCCATAAACATTGTAATAGGGAAAGGATTCCCAAGAGATTTATTGAGAAAATTTTAGTGAAATATTTTCTTTGTGGAGTAGCTCACACTAGGTGAACCACGTAAAATTAGTTTCTCTATTGTGTGTGGTGATTTATGTATTTATTTGATTATTACTATTGATATTTTTATCTATACATTGCATAATATTGATTGGTAAAGAAAATTAAAAAGTGGTATTATACTATTCACCCCCTCTTAGTATAAGCTTGTGTTCTTAAATTGGTATCAGAGCGGGTTCTTTCAAAAGAGTTTAACAGATTGAAAGAAAAACTTTCAATAACACAATGGATTATAAGAATATGTTATCAGATAATTCAACACCAATATTTTATGGAAGTGATTATATATGTTGGAGTATGAAAATGAAGATTCACCTAATGGCACTTGGCAATGAAATTTGAGAAGCAATTGAAAATGGATACATACCACCAGCTAATCCACCTATAGATAAGGAAGGTAACATTCTATATTATTACAATTAAAAATTAATGAATGCAATTTTGAGAGGTTTGCATAGAATAGAATCAATAAAATTTATGCATTGTAAATATGCAAAAGGAATTTGGGATAAGTTGCAAAGAATATATAAAGGAGATAAAAGTGTCTAAAAGGTGAAGATACGAAATATCAAAGGACAATTTGAAGAATTAAGAATGAATGATGAAGAAAACATTAGTACTTATCTACTTCGGGTAGATGAGGTTGTTAATGCCATGCAAGGACTTGGACTTAATGTTGAAGAATCGGATGTTTATGATAAAGTCTTAAGATCTCTTCCAAAAATATTTAGTGAAAATATTTCTGCTATAGAAGAATCAAAAGATGGTGATTCTTTGACAAGATATATGTTACTTGGTATTATTATAGCTTTTGAATTAAGAACAAAAGAGGAACCTAATATCTGGAAGGAAGTAGCATTCAAAGATACTAAGAAGACAAAGGGCAAAAAGTTAGATTCAAGCAATGATTCATCTAATGATGAAGAAGCTAATTATGGTAGAAGGAATAAGGATTCAAAAATATTTAAAGATGCAAAATCAGTTAGATGTTTCAATTGTGGAAAGTATGGTCACTATGCAACTGATTTTCAATAAGCTAAAAACAATAATGATGAAGAAAAACAAGATCACAGGAACAAGGAATCAAAAAGGTACATGTACAAAAATAAATTCAAATATGGACAAGGCAAACAAGTAAAGAAGTTATGTCAAAGACAGAAGAGGAGTTACTATGCAGACAAGGCAAGTAAGTACTCAAGTGATAGTGATACTAGTTCTTCAAATAATGATAAAGATGAAGTTTTATTTATGATTGAGGAAAAAGAAGAAGTTAATAAAATATCACCAATAATTCTCAAGTGTTTTAGATGTGGTAATTTTGGACATCTTGAAGATATTTGTACAAGGAATGGTTTTAGTTTCAATGATGATGAATATGAGGATGCACTTGAGAGACCAAAAGATAATATTCTAATGGCACTAGAAGAAGAAGGAGGTGATCCTATAGAAGACAAGTCAAAATAAAATGAATATGTTGACAAAGGAAAACAAATAGAGGAAGAATCAGGAAAAGGAGGATTTTATCTTGAGGGAGAGCGTATTTATTCCTTTAAAACCTTAAATAAGGTAAGAAAGCAAAACTCCCATCTTGAGATTCAATTTCAAGAATTTGATGAAGAGAGAGGAAATCTTATAGAGGATCTAAACATGTCACTGACTAAGACAAAGAAGTACTAGGATAAGCTAGAAGCAAAGGTCTTAGAATGTGAAAAGTTAGAGCAAGAAGTAGCTCTACTAAGGTAATATTTAGAAAAATCAAAGGATAAGCTACACAAGTTTGGAAAGAGTTCAAATATTGTAGAGAAGATGATAAAGGTACAAAGAAAGTCAACAAAAAAAACAAGTCTTGGTTTTGAACAGGCTCAAAAGAAACAATAAGAAGAATCAACCTCAAATCAGAAGAAGAAGAAGAAACTTTAGAAGAAAACTATGTAAGAGAAAGTGAGACTTTTCAGTATGAGTTGGACAACAAAAAGTTCAAAAAAGAAAGGAACAATGCACAAAGAAGAAATATATGGAATAGGAACCAACATAGAGAAAAAGATACTAAGAGACCAATGAGGTCAAGGCAAGGAAATTTCAATGGACGATGTTTCTCATGTCACATATTTGGGCACATGGCTTCACAGTGTAGGACACATGAAAGACATGAATATGGGAACTTCAAAAATAGGTAACTTTTCCATTGGTATTGCTACTCATGTAATCAGTTTGGTCACAAGGCAATAAAATGTAAGGTACATGAGAGGAACATAGATGGCTTCACTAGGAGAAATCCCAAGATATTTGCACCTCCAAGGAATAATAACATTAAGTGTTATAAGTGAAATAATTATGGATATACAACAAAGTGGTGTAGAGAAGACATTCCAAAACCTAGAATGAATAGGAACAAGAACAAGAACAATAGTAGGAATATGGACATGAAAAACAACAAGAATAGGAATAGGAATATGTACATGAATAAGACCAAGAACATGGATATGAATAGGAATAGGAACATGGAAATGAATAGGAAAAATAAAAGGAATGAGAAGGATCATATGATAAGGAAAGAGGATAAAGGTAAATACCAGTGCTTGTTGGGAGTAGAAATACTCCCACCCCATAATTAACCACCTCAAGAGGAGGTGGGGGAGGTACTAAGCTAAGAGATTCATTCTTAGCCCCAAGCCCCAAAGGTGACCCTTTGCCATTAATTTCAAAGGGAGAGATATTTGAGTAAATGGGAGATATTTGGTTTATGAAGAGAGCATTGAGTCAGGGGGAGCAAAATAGGAAAAAGGTCAAGTTTTGGTAAAAAGAATTTGGGTTGACATCAATGAAAAATGGGGATATTGTTGGACATTTTGAGTAGATGAGTTGTCATTGATGTCAAGAGTGAGTGGTATTTGATGTCAAGCTTTCAACACCAATCAGTGACAATTTTAGTAGGCAACATCTGTTTCAAGTTCTCCAATAAGTGCAAAAAGATAGTTCACCTTAAATAGATCAAGACCCAATTCCAGGCAATAAGATGAGGTCCAAAGGGTAAAGAAGAGGCCTAGACAAATAGTATTATAATATTTTATTATAATATTAAAAAGGAAATTTAAATTAATTATAAATTAATTAATATAATTTTATTATAAATTAATTTATTAATTAATTTAAGTAAAGTTCATGTTAGTTAAGTTAATTATAGTTGGAAGCGGTGCCAATGAGGAAAAAAAGGGGGTCAAGTGCGTTCCCCTCATCGAGGGAGTGCCTAGCCCATGTGGTGGGCTAGCACCTTGGTAAGGTGTTGGGCGGAGAGGTTTCGGGGTCAAAACCAACCGAGGCCTTTTAGTGGTTGAGAGAAAGGTATGCGTTGTTGATTGTTATGTTGGTCACTTAATTTGGATGTGCTAAGGTTGAAGAAAAATATAAATATTTTTATGTGCCTAAGGTTGAAAAATAATTGTTTTTTATGGGTTATAAGATTTATTTTTTGCCTAAATTAATATTGGTTATTAAGTGTTTTGAGGGAGATAAAATGATAGGCAATTATTATTTTTGAAGGGTTAATTTTGAATGATTAATTTATTAATTTGGAGATTATAAGGAGCAATTTGAGTGATTATTTTTATGTGTGATTTGATGATTATTAATTTCAAGAAGTAATAAGGTGTATTTGGGATTGATTATTTTTGTGTTTGAAAATATTTTGAAAGAGAGTTAGTGTGATATTTGTCATCTAACTATTGAAATTGGCAAAGGAGAAAATTGTGATTGAGACAAGTTTTTCTAAGGGCACTTCTACATCAAACAAAAGGTATGGGTACATCTTCCTAGTGAGTGATTATTGAATGTTTTGAATGCAAATTTGGAGTGAAAATGATTGTTTGGTAAACATTTTTTAGTGTGTTTTGAATTAATACTTCAACATTTTTCTGGAATAAAGAGTTGTTGATAAAACCTTTTTGATAAGCATTGTTTTTGAAGTGATTAAGTTGAGTGAACTTGAACTAGGTTTTGCAAATATCATGAGTATCATTGTTATGTGAGATTTTTTGATAAGCATTGTTGTTGAAGTGATTAGTTGAGTGAACTTGAACTAGAGGTTGTGCAAATATCATGAGTATCATTGTTATGTGAGATTATTGATGAGCATTGTTGGAAACATTTGAGGTGAGACTAGGGTTTGTGAGCAAGGATTATTTCATTGAATGATTGGTTCAGTAGAGTTGGTTGAGCCTAGTCAAGTGGATGTGTTGATATCATAGTTCAAGTTCTATAAAACAAATTATTCTATATTATAAATTGAGTTGAGAAAGTGATTGATAGTTTGTGAGTGTGAAGCATATTGAGTCTCTAACAATTCTCTATATGTTTATGTGGTAAAAAGAGTGATTGAAAGTGATTGAGTATTGTGGTGAATGTGAATAATATTGAGTCTATAAAAATTCTCTATATGTTTCTAAAAGAGTGATTGAAAGTAATTGAACATTATGATAAGTGTGAAGCATATTGAGTCTCTAACAATTCTCTTTATGTTTCTATGAGTTTGGATAAGTTCTAGTGAGGACTTATTGAGCATATTTGGACAAGTTCTAGTGAGGACTTGTTGAGCAGATTTGAGGTAAGTCTTAGTGAAGACTTGAGAGCAGATTAGGAAAGTTCTAGAGAGGACTTGTGGATATTAGTGTAAGCTTTTGTGGAAGCTTACAAGGCATATTTGAGATAAGTATTTGAGAAGACTTGAGAGTAGAGTTGACTGATTGATTTTTTCAAACCTTGATTTAAGGTTTGGGGCATATCCAGTAGATTTGATTTGAAATTGAGTCAATATTTTTTTTAAGGCTTGAGGATAGAAACTGGGGATATATTTGTGCTAGACCGAAGGACCGTGTTTAGTATAGATTAGAGGAAAAATATTGAGTAAAGTGATTGAGGATAAATTTATGCTAAATCGAAAGACTGTGTTTGGTGCAGATCAGAGGATAGAGTTGGTGCATATTTGAGGATAGGTTTGTGCTAGACCAGAGACAAAGATTGAGCAAATTTGTGTTGGACCGAAGGACTATGTTTAGTGCATATTTGAGGAATATTTTTGAAGGTGATAGAGTATATAGGATGACAATATCTAATGGATAGAGATCCATTAGACATGGTAATGAGGATAGGTGTCTTCAGTTGATAGAGATCCATTAGCCAGAGCAATGGGGGTAACAATTCTTCTAGAAGATCACCAATCAAATCTAAGGAGAAAGAAGTTCTTCTATGGATAGAGATCCACGAACTTGATTAGGGGATTGGTGTCTCCTTTGGATAGAGGTCCATAAACATTGTAATAGGGAAAGTATTCCCAAGAGATTGATTGAGAAAATTTTATTGAAATATTTTCTCCATGGAGTAGCCCACATTGGGTGAACCACATAAAATTGGTGTCTCTTTTATGTGTGGTGATTTGTGCATTTCTTTGATTATTACTATTGATATTGCTATCTATACATTACATAATATTGATTAGGAAACAAAAGTAAAAAGTGGTCTTATACTATTCATCCCCTCTCATTATAAGCTTGTGTTCTTCACTGTAGAGTTGGAACACACCTCGATGTTCGATTGTGGAGTTGAAAAACACAACTTTACATTTTGATTATAGTGACATCACACATGCACAAGCAGGATGAACAGATGAATTGATCAGAAGCAAACCTCACTCTGATACCAAATGTTGGAACTAAGTAAAAGGTACAAATGTACTCACAAAATATGTTACAATATATAGGCATAAAACCTGTGAGGAAGATTTGACAAGTGTCATAATATCCACTCCAAGTGTCATGCAAAACACACATAACTCTAGTTGGAAAACTCAAACTGGAAATAAGACAAGTGGCATAGTGTACATTATAATAATATTCTAACATTGATAAATTACTATAGAACATGCTTGATGTTCCATATTACTTGCTAACATTGAGTAGAAATCATTTTTTTTACATTCATAGGAATGTAATGAAAGTTAATAGCATTGACCTAGTGAATGGGATGTTCTCTATGGGTTGGAATCACTATGTGTTCAAAGAGATATGACATCAAGATAGAAAAGTAGACTTTATTTTATAATAGTTAAACTTTCTATATTTCAATGCGGGAAAGGAAGTTTTATCATATTTCATTGTCATGTCTTGGTTTGGATGTTGGAAAATGTAGTGTCAGACTGGAAATATTAGTGCATCAAAATAATTCCATTTTGATAGGTTGTTGATCATTAGTTGCTATTATTTGTTCTATGAGGGAGCTTATGGTATTATTGACTATTTAAATAGTCTGCAAGTCGTAACTCCTTAAGATATTATATTTTAAGCACAACTAGTTTAGATTTGTCATTGTACTCCCTTTTCTTTAGAGTTCATTATCTATATCTTGTTTAGAGGATATGGTTTGATTGAGCCTTGTACAGATTGATGTTACATAGGAAAGACTATGCATTAAAATATGTCTTTGGATAACTAAAGCTATTCTTCTATTTTTTTGGTGATATGGGCCAACACTATCATTAATAGGTAGAGAATTAACTTTACCAAGTTCTTATTTCATCATTAGCTAAGAAGGTTTATGGAAGCCATAATATGTTATCATCCCCCATGGAACGAATGAGAGGAAAGAGTGGTGGAGGTTTTTGTGCGACAAGAAAATCATTGCACTTGTACTATTCCTTAGTCATTTAGCATTTCCAACTTGAGTATGTTGTAGAAAGAATTTTTGAGTGCAAATCTAGAATAAGAGTGGGATGGGATATTATAGGATCAAACTATTCCTTCAAAAAAAAAAATTCTTCCCAATAGCGGACTAATCGGTTCATACCGGGTTCTATCATATTTATGGAGGAAGACTAGGGTGTATTATTGAGTTAATTTCAAATGAATCTCTGATAAAAATTTTCTTACGTTAGATCCATGACAATGTGTACTGTGCAATATGTTGACAAAGATCTTGAACCTTTAGGAGAGTATAGTTAGTGGTTCTCTTAATAGCAAGCTTTATATTGGCATGACCCTCCCATGGTGGATTTTCTATTGCAAAAATATTTTGATGGATGGCTTTATATTTTGTTATTTTCCCTATCGATAGAATGATGGATGGATGCATGTGTTATTATATGATCTAGTAATTCTTAATCTGTTTCTATACGATATGAATTTTTATAAAATAATTTGATGTATTATATGTATGGAATGAATGATTATTTTATATATGGTTTTGGTAAACATGTTATGAAAGTAGAAGATGCTACTAATGGTTTTACGTGATTACAGGAATAGAACCCTAATGGGTGGAAGAAAAAAACTAAGCATTGAAGTGTAGGATTTCATTGAAAAAACTAGGAAGGAAAAATAAAGGAATCACCTTTTGGATTTGCATAACAGTTATATCTTTAATATAGAATGAACTTTTTATTATTGCTTGGTTTCAATATTGACAAATGGAATTCTTAACTTTGATTATCATTTTTTTTTGTTTACCATGTATCTCTTTTGGAAGGAAATGAATCTAGGAATGATGGATTTATTAAGAGGAAACTAAGCAAAAGGGAGTGGTAAGTTAGCCACTGAATATTACGTTGATGAGATTGACGATAGTTCCCAGGTAAAAAAATTACTAAGCAAATACTCTAAGTGGGAATTATGGGTAAGAAAGAGGGTAGACTGGATAGTATTCCACATTGGCCAATTATTATATTTCATTATGGCACCGATATAGGATATGTGTAGTACCGAAAGGAAAGCACCTAACTACCGAAAGGAAAGGATGAGTTATATTTCTAGAGAAAGTTATCCTAAGATAGATTGCACATAATTATCTTACATATAAGGAGATATGTAAGAAATAGAGATAGGAGCACCCAAGGTTTGTTCATGTAAGTTAAAGGAAAATAATATTGGAGAAAGAGAATCTAGTTAGATGAAGTCTCAAGGAATTTTGATAAGTTAGGAATGGGGATATCATCTCTTATGAGAAGATTTGTCTATTGGTAATCCAAAGATTGTTTGGTAAATTGCTTATCAAGGATAATTTGGGTATGAATTTTATATCTGGAATGATATGTAGAACTATGAAATTTGTTTGTTAAATTTGAGTACCAAGAATGTTTGAATGAAGTAAAATAGAGGAAGAACTGTTTGAAACTTGAGATTTGAAATGAAAGTGAAAATTTGCTTTGTCTGAGCAATTTATGGGGTTGCTGAAGGAATGCATTCTTCACCTATGAAGAAGAAAAATGATTTATTTATACTTCAGTGGTCAAGGAAAGACTTGAAGGACAAAGAGTCTTGGAAGTGAGATTAGCAAGAAAAAATGGATCTAACATAATGTTCCTGTTGTGACCATTGCACAACTAACCCCAAAATTGGGTACCCACATTTCTATTTTTAAGTTTTTAGAAAATTTTGGTTTAGGTTGCAATATATGTTCAAAGGTTTGGGTGTGGATTAGTGTCTCCTTTTAGTTTCTTTTAAGTTGTTTAGTGTGTTGGTTAGATTCCTTCTTGTTTTTTTATTGTTTTGGTTAATATTAATATTTTGAATTAAACCAATTCAAACATTTGAAATTAATTAAATAAAATTAAAAGGAAAAAAAAAAAAACAAGTAAAATGAAAAAAACAAAAAAAAATTAAAATATAAAGAGAAAAGATAAAAAATAAAACAAAAAATAAAATAAAAAAGAAATATATAGATATATATATATATATATATATGTGTATGTATATACATATATATATGTATATATATGCACATATATAATATGTATATATAAATTTATATGTATACATATATACATATATATATGTACATATATATATGTATATATGTATACATATATATATGTATGTATATACATATGTGTTATATATATATATATATATATATATATATATATATATATATATATTTATATATATATATATACACATATATAAATAGATCAAAATAAAGCCATCAATGTTTTTTTTTTTTAAGTTAATTTAATTTTATTAATGGTTTTATTTTGGGAAAAGTTTAATTTAATTTTTTCTTTAGTTTTCTTTTAATTTAATTTTATTAATAGTTTTATTTTGGAAATTTTAATTCATGTGTTTTTCTTTATTGCAGGTTACTATTAAAAAAAAAAGGAAAAGAAAATAAAAAAATCAGACAACACTCAAGAAGAGAAAATGTCACATATCATGCCAATGGAAAAGAAAATGTTGGAAAGTCAAAATTTGGAAAAAGAAACAAATAGCCAAATGTTGGAAATTTTAAGAAGAAAATAAAATGTTGGAAAGCCAAGAGTTGGAAAAAGAAAGTGTTGGAAATCCAAGAGTTGGAAAAATAAATGAATAGCCAAATGTTGGAAATTCTAAATAGCCATTGAAGCTCATGAACAAGGGTTGGATCTTTTGGGAGGAAAGCCGCACCGCTGGACCGAGTTCACCATATGATGTCAATTTAGGGAATGGTTTGTTGCACTTGTGTGTAATGTTGAAGACCTTTTTATTGCAATATATTGGAGATACATCAAGTTTTAATGCATATTTTAGGTTAATGTGTTTGTTATTTTTGGTATATTGCACCATTTCCTTAGAAGATTGCACCATATTAGATATTTGATTGCGTGAATTCGGGTCACACTAATGCTATTTTTGTGCAGAATACTAATATTTGCAGGGTCTGTGGAGAAATTTTGAGTTGTAATTTTTTGGTTATTTCAATTTTTTTTTTTTCTAACCCTTCTTTTTTGCAAATTTTTTTTAACTTTGCCAATTAAAATAAAAATCGAAAAAAATAAAACTTCAAAAATAAATCATGGGTCTCTGGAATGAGTTTCAATATTTCATTTAAAACAAGTTAGATTTCATTTTTAAGTCAATCTGAATTTATAAAAATGATTTAAAATTGTTAATTTTTAGGTATTTTATAATTTCAGATTTGACACAATTTCACTTTTTAAGCTTTATATTTCATTTTCAAGCAATAATTTGACTCCCCTTTATGAAAATCAATTTTATTAAAGGGGATAATTTATATGGAATTCAAAGGGCTACAGGTTACTTCCCTAGGAAGTCATTATCCATTTCCCTATAGCTCATCCCTAATCTTGTCCCAGATTCCTAGTCCTGTCCCAATTCCCTGACACTTCCTTTGCCCTTTCTCCTTGGCTGGTTGGTGTTGTAGATGATCTCCTTGGGGTGGGAGGTCATTTATCCAATTTTCTACCTTTCCATACCTTTTGATGGGGTTCTTTCTGGTGCCTATGATATGGGATGCCCCTAGGGTTTTTCTGGGACATCCCTGAGTCCTTTCCAAATTCCTTAGCACTCCCTTTGCCCTTCTTCCTTGGATGGATGGTGTTGTAGATGATCTCCTTGGGGTGGGATGTCACTTTTCCATTTATTTTATCCCTTACTTGCCTATTTTAAGGGTTAATTTGTGTGCTTTTGGTCTAGGGACATCCTTGGGACCTTCCCTAGGATTTTTGGGTTGTTTCAGGGATCCCTTTCCCTGGTGTTCTTCGTGTATCCCATTTTTTTTACAAGTTTCTACTAGGTTCTAGCTTTTAGTGGTTCTCAAGGTGTGGTTTGTTTTGGCTATGGGAGAGTGGCTTCATGAGCAATTTTGCACAACATATTTTTGGTCAGGTGGGACCATGTGCTTTCTCTTGTGACTCTGCTCTTTGGGTTTGTGGATGTGGGCTTGGTGGGCTCTCAACATTTTTTGTGGCTTTGAGAGGGGCCTCTACATTACTTGTTTTTGTGATCCTACTAGACTTCCTCATCTAGTTCCCTGAAGTTGTTTTTTGGTGGTGTTGAAGGTTGTCTGGGGTTTCTTGTTGCATATTTTTAGTCTAGGAAGACTTGTGCTTAATGATTGTAGCTGGTTTCCCTTGAGGCTCCTTCCTTTTAGGTTCCTTGGGAACTTCCTTGTCTCTTTCTCATGGTTTTTTATTCTGCGTCTACTACTTCCTCTACTTTTGTTGACATCTTCATAGTTTCATCATTGCAAGGGGATTTCATGGCCTGTGGAGATCCCTAGATTACTATTCTAAATTTTCAAGCTTGTGTTTTCCCAAATCTCTAACACTTCCCTGGCCCTTCCTTCTTGGTTGGCTGGTGTTGTAGACGATATCATTGGTGTGGTAGGTCACTGATCCATTTTTATGCCCCTTTCCTTACCTTCTGGTGGGGTTCTTTTGACTTATTTTGCTCTAGGACATCCTTAGGATCTGCTCCATCCTACTGTTCAGGGTGGTTTTTGTTTTGTAGGTCTAGTTTTTCAGTATTTCTTTACCGATTTTTGGTTTTTCCCTACACAAGACTATAAATTTTTACTTTTCCCCTTCTTTGGAGGGTATTTCACTTTTCCCACTTTTGGGTGGTTCAAATTTGTGTTTAGGCGGGAGTGTTCAAGTTTCAAATTTTCTTGCTTATTCCTTTTTTTGCTCAACGGGTGGTTCAAATTCATGACTGAGCATAATGTGCTTTCCCACTTCAGGCATGTTTTCTTTCACAATTTTCCTGATGTCCTTCCTGTTGTTTTTCCTAAAGCCTTTCTGTATGATTTTCCTTGAGCATTTCCTCTGGCCTTTTCGATGGCCTTTCTTGTGACCTTTCCTATGGTCTACTAACTTGTTGTAATAAGGTTTTGGGGCCCCTTCAAAACCCCATTTAATGAAATTTTAACTTATCAAAAAAATATATATATGGAATTCAATAGGCCATTATTTCAAATCAATAAATCAACTTATCTTTATAAAAATCAGTTTCATAGAAGAGGGTTATTTATTTGAATTTTAAAAGGCTTCTACATTTCATAATTATTTTTGCATATTTATTTTCTTTTCATTCACCAAGCAATAATTAAATGAATCCAATATTCATTTCACATTCGTATTTAGAGATATTTTAATCTTCTATTTCATTGTTCAAAGCAAGGTTTAAAGAAGGTAAAAATTATTTAAAATATGCTTAACCAAAAGAAGATAAAATCTACCTAAAATCCTCTAAGATAAAATGAACTAAGGATTACATCATGGTCATATGAGGGCCAATAATATTTTATTTTCTTTAAGTTTCATGAAAAATTAATAGCATAGCACAATAAAATAACACCAACACAGACCCCTTATTAACAGTTACTTGCAAATCACTAAGGTATTTCTAGAACTCACTTGATATATCATCACAAGATTAAAAGCACACATTAAGTAAAAGAAACCTTGGAGAAATTTCATATTTCTTTGCAAGAGAGGGTTTTGAGATCAAAATCCTAAGTGTGATGGTTATTTTGCAATTGGGTAAAATTTCCACTCAACATTTTGGCACTAGAAGGAGGGCCTAAATTGGGTCATTTTATTTTGATTTTAAATGCTATATATTTTTCATTTTCGTTTAAGAGCTTTGAATTATTGAATCTTTCAAGTCCTCTTGACTATTATCTTTGGCCTCCTTTAGCACTCAATATTTTTTTGCTAGAAGGAGGGCTTGAATTTGTTTACTTTGTTGTCACTTATATGCTAAATTATTCATATTTACTTGAAATATTTATTTATAGGTATTGGTCTTGACTAATGAGGTTTTGGTGACTTGTGATCGCTTTCATTGATTCAAAAATTCTCTTATTGATGATGCATTGATGCTAACCTTTTGTAAATTTGAGAATATAATTTAATGTCATGGTTTAATTGATGCATATCTTTTTGGTTAATGCTAAAATGATGATATATAAGTTAAAAATTTGAGATTTGTTAGTCATTTCCTGCTCCTTTGCAAGATATATTTATTTGACTAACAATTTTGGTACTAAAGTTATATTCTTTAAATTTCACTAATGGCATGGTTTACTCCAACCAGGGCAAAAATTGTATCTTGGATAGGGTATTATTATAGCCATTTAAACAGGCCTACCCATAAAATACTTGAAGGTGTAGAATATTATTTACCTCAGTTTAGGTATGATGTTGATCAAGCCAAGGAACATATTCAAAGATACAAGGACATGTTAATTCATTTGTAAATTATGCATGCAACTTTTCCTTGTAGGCTACTTTCATACAGATTATATGAGGTTGCATTTTATTGGTACATCCACTTACCTCAAAGTTCTATCACTTGTTGGGCCCTACTAGAATCAACATTTATCAATCATTTTGAAAAACATGTTGATCCACTTATGATAATAAATCAGTTTATCTCTATTTATAAGGAGCCTAATGAGTCCATGAGCTAATCCAATGAAAGGTTCCAATAGGTTGTATATCAATATGGATACACATTACATAATTTTGAAATTCGAATCCATTGAAATATACATGGGAGTCGTAGACCCCTTGCTACATTTTTAGGGGAAAATCATGGAGATCCATCCTTGCCTAGAGTCTACGAGGCCATAATAATAGTAGAACAATGGTGTATTTTGAAAAGACATGATGTGGATAAACCATCATTGCTTAAACCTAGGGCTCATAATAAAACACCACCCATGAGTTAGGCTTAGGAACAACCTCCTCCCATGATTAACTATTCTTTAGGAGGTATGGATTTCAACCAATACCAACCATCCAATCTAGCACCATTGAATCAAATGATGCCTAAGGTGAACGATCAATGGGATGAAGTTAAATGTCTAAATTTCATAACCACCTTAGATATCATCCAAGAGAAGGTGCAAGTATCTAACCCAACATCCACCAAAGAGGATTGTGGTAAACAAAATAATCAAACTGTAGAGATTGACCCAATGTTGAAAATGTATGAGCCTTTAGAGATAAAGGGATTAGAATCATTGTTTACACAAGAGTATTGGGATAATATCATAAAGAGTGAAATAGAAGTTGAAAATGAATCAATGGATGAGTCTAAAGATGGTATAGAAAGAATGATAGAATTTCACCACTTATTTCTAGAAGATAATCGTTACAATGATCAAGAGAGCCAACATGAGCCAAGCTATGACCTAGAGTTATTTTTTACAAATGAGGATTATGGTGATCACGCAAATCTGAATGCAAGTATAGATTCCACCATAGACACCATTGAACCACAAAAAATTATTGAAGGAGAATTTGAAGAGGAGTTTCTTGAAGAATCTGAATATTATGAGGAATATGAAATAGAATTTCATCTCATGGGTCTAGATGATAATTATTGGAAGAAATGTGTAGAATTATTGGTTACCCCTAATGATAAAATTTCTATTTCATTGGATATGCGTGATGCTGAAATTGCTACCTCACACAAAGAGTTTGCAATTCTTGAATGATCTGAAGAGGATGAATTCTTTGAAATTAACGTAAAATAAAGGTGAATACGACTTGATAGATGAATCTGAATATCATGTCCAAGATACAATAGAATTTCACCCCATGAATTTAGATGAAAATTTTTATAATGGTTGGGGAAGATATAGGGAATCATTGTTGTCTCATACTCCTATTGATGAAACCTCTATCTCACATGAAGAGCTTGCAAGTCCTATATAGTAAAAAAATGACATGCCTATTGCAAAAATAGAGAAGGTTCCAAAATTACCTCATGTCGAATATGAATTTGAAAGCACGAGGATACGGAAACAAAAAGGAAAATCCAATATGTGATGCGGACGAACCAAAAGATAACGCTAAATCCCATGAATTGAAAGTGCATGAAATGAGAGAAGCATAAATGAATTAAAACCAAATAGAAATCCAATATGGAAGACATACTTTTTCATTAATATGCTTTAGAAATTTGTTACAATTCACCTCCTTCCTCTTCAAGGGCTAGGAGCGTTAAGTGTTTTCTTGTCACATCAATGGATGCCATTCCTTCTTTCGCGTGCCCACATGTAAAGTGGGCGGACCAAACATCGTCACCGCTTGTGTTGATGAGTCTTAACTCCTTACTGCTCCTCTAATTTCAAGACCCTACGTTCAAGTAAATAGAAAATAGTTAGTAGAACCTGTAGATAAAATGAAACATGCAATCCCCACACCTTCAATTAATACATGCAAAATATAAATAAAATGATAACTAAAAGAGATCCAAATGAACTGAAAACTTTACAGGGGCATCAAAACATCACAAGGAAGACACTGCAAATAGAACAATCAAAAAATTCACCACAGATTCGTATTCGCTCCGGGGTGGGACGAATAGACCTGCAACAAAGCATCAAAAATCACTGTCCCAAATGTCACATCTAGGAAGCTCCAAATCACCTACAAAGTTGGGGGTTATCTAATTGGGGGTATTTTGGGAAGACCCAGGAGGTCAGATTTTCCCAATTTTGCCTCTATCACTAGGAATTTGATGATGCTACCTGCATGTTAGTAAAAACAGGAAATGATAAAAGCATGATCAAAACTTGTCAGAATCACATGAAATTTAAATGACAACATATGTAAACAACCTAGAATAAGATGCAAAATAAAAATCAAGGAAATCTGCCACAGATTTCTAATCACTCTGGGGTGGGGCGATTAGGACTACGATAATTTGGGGGGCACCCAGGGGAAGGACGCCCACCGTTTGGGACTCTGTTTTGGCACCAATCCACTTGGGATGGGTCCAAAACCTCTTATGGGGTGTTGTAAAAAAATTTTGTGGGATATTGTGGCCAAATGTTCGGGTTTGGATCCAGATTGCGCTTCCAATAATCACCCAATAACCTCCCTCCAAAAGAGAGATCAAGGATGTAAAAGCACAATCTATGGGTGAGGATATAATTTGGCAGCACTTCGTTGCTCCAAAGGCTCCTCTCCGTTCTCTTTTTTTGGGTGAGAAGACTCACTAATTTAGAGACCTAGGGTCTCTCTCTTTGAATGCACATGTGAGGGCGCCACTTGAGTTGCTTGTCCTATTTTGAGAGAAAATATTATTCCCTGATTTAGAGTCTCCTTGCATGAGGCCTCCAAAATCAAATACATGCATGACTGAAGTCTTTCTCCTTGATTTTAAGTCGTTCCTCGCAATTGCATGGCATGAAGCTGCAGTTAACTGGTGGACCTGTCAAGGTTTGAATTTTTTCCAGTCAAACCTGCTATTTGCCCCACCCTGGAGCGAATGCTGCTAATCATCCCTGGGTGGAACGAATACTAGTTTGTAATCATCCCAGGGTGGGACGAGTAGGGAGTAAAGTGCCAAAAAGGTGGCAAATTGACCTCTGACCTTCCAAACTACTATGGGAGTGGTTAGGACCACTGTTTAACCTTTGGGGGCTGCCCTAGGGGCTATGCGTGTCAATGTGATCGGTGCTTGTTGTCACATAATATGATTGGTGCTATTTTGGTGTCTATAGATGCCCCTTTTTGGGAAGAGCTATGCAAGGCACAGCGCTAAGCAAAAATAGAAGATCTAGCAGCAACCGCCCTAAGGGGTCCCATAGGTCCCACACCACAGGGGGCAATTCCTGTCACACCGATATTGCATTCAAGGAAACAGAAAACAGTCAGTAGCACCTGTAGATAAAATGAAACATGCAATCCCCATGCCTTCAATTAATACATGCAAAATATAAATAAAATGATAACTAAAATAGATCCAAATGAACTGAAAAATTGATAGGGACCCCTCAGGGCAGCTGCTGCTAGCCCCCGCATCTGTAGGCATGATGCGGGGGCTAGCAGCATCCGCCTTGAGGGGTACCATAGGACCCACACCATGGGGGGTAGTTCCTGTCGCATCGATTCTACGTGATCATGGTGGTCGATGCCCTAGGATTGGGGGTTTTTGAGCTTTTGCATTATTGCAAGGTCAAAGGACCAGTTTATTGTAGTCTACAGGCATTTTTAATGATATATATACAGATGACGTTCTTTGTGTTTAGACACTTGTCGTGATGTAATTTTTTTTATGCACATTTGTTTTTTATGATGATGTATGCATGAGTTATTATGAATGCGATGTTTCTAATTATATGATGTATGCATATGGAATGATTGAAATGAATTGTTGATAACTTGTCGAGGGCACCATAGACTATACAAGATTTACTGGCTTGCTGTAATTATAGGATGGCTTTGTGGAATGACTTTGCATTTGATAACTTTGTTTTTGTATTTTTTGTATTATCTGATGGTGATGTAAGTAATGAAATGTACCAATTGTTTTAAAATGTAGTTAATATTTTTTGAGATTTAGATATTTTAACTAACTAGCCAAGACTGTACATTTATCTCACAAGACTTTTGAACAAGGTATAAATCAGACTTGAGTTTGACCAAGTTATTTCACATCCCTGTGTGTGCAATTGAGTTCGTTTATGTGGTATTTATCAGGATATCGCCAGTGCCAGATAGGTCGTCAACCAAACTCGTATCTGAGGATCACCTAATTAGCTCGACTAACTCTGTTGTTGTATTTAGTAAGATTAATCCACAGGACAATCTAAGGTACCATAAGCTAGCTCATCCCCATGCAAACATTGGTCTACTCACATGCAAAACTAATGTGATAGACATATCGTCATACATTTAGGATACCGCCATTTCCAGGTAGGTTGTCCACAAAACCCGTAATGAGGATCACCTAGATGGTTTTCAAATGCTGAGAATTCTAGGGATTCAAGCTCAGGCATATTTTATTTGCTCAACATGTTAGGATACTTGCTCATATACATAGTGATGAAAATCACTATTTATTTTTCTCTTTTGTTTTTCTTTTTGAGCAAGGGGTGTTGAGTAGTGGTGATAACCACTGTTATTTGGTTTTGCAAAGATGAGCTCGTAGGGTTTTGGCTTATGAATGGATTTGATCCTTTTGGCCTTGGGGATGACTACCCATCCTGTTTAGGGATGTGTAGTATGAATCCTTGTGACTTTGGGGACCAAAGGTGATTGGGGATATTATTATGTGAGGGCATTGATATTTTAGGCCTTGGGGATGACTACCCATCCTTGTCAGGGGTGTGTAGTATGAATCCTTACAAATTTGGGGACCAAAGGTGGTTGGAGATGTTGTTGATGATGGATTGTTGGGATTTGGCTTTTGAATGGCATTGATCCTTTTAGACCTTGGGGATGACTACCCATCCTTGTCAGGGGCGTGTAGTACGAATCCTTATGAATTTGGGGACCAAAGGTATTTTCGGGGATATGATTGATAGTGGTGAAAACCACTATTTATTATGGGGGATGGATGTGGAAGAGCTTGTCCTTTTGTCAATTCTCAGCATTATCGAACCATTCGCATAGGGGGATGAACAGGCTAACCTTTCACCTATGGTACCCTAGACTGCTTTGTAGGTTTCTCTTGCATTCACACAACTTGGAAATTATTTTATGTGTTTTAACTTGTGTAGGGATGTTACATAACGAGGTGTGATCCAAGTAAAACTTTTCCTTGTAAAATTCGTTTAACTTTGTACAATTTTTGGCTAGAAATTTAAAGACAACTGAATGACGAAAACCCCGACATACATTAGGAGACAACTGACTATGCTAGAAATGGGGATGGTGTTATTCTAGATGTATGTGTTTATAAAATGGGTGGAATGCGGAAAATGAAGGAAATTCTGAGAAATTACAGTCTATGGTGTTTGGGACATGTATTACCAGCAAATATGCAATGTATGGATGTGATGCCTAATGCAACTTATATTTTTGTATTTTGATTTTTTCGAGTATGCATGGAATTGAGATGCAATTTTTTTTTGTTATTTTTTATGATTTTATTGTTTTTGTTTATTTTTGAATATTTGTTTTGACCAAGCGGTTATGGTAACCCTTGGAGCTTTTGGTGTGACCAAAGAGTTTATGGATACCTTTGGGGCATTTTTGGGGTTGACCAAGCGATTGTGGGAATCCTTGGAGATTTTTGGTTTGACCAAAGGGTTTATGGATACCTTTGGGGTGTTTTGGGTTGACCAAGCAATTGTGGGAATCCTTGGAGATTTTTGGTTGACCAAAGGGTTTATAGATACCTTTGGGGAATTTTGGGTTGACCAAGCGATTGTGGGAATCCTTGGAGCTTTTGGTTTGACCAAGAAATTATGAGAATCCTTGGAGCTTTTGGTTTGGGCTATGGCTTTCTTAGATATGGAATGGCCTCAAATGACTGATGTTCAAGGGTTCTAGTTCCTTGATTCCGTAAAGAGAGGCTAGCCGGTATGTTCCATGTCCTATTTTACTGTCAATCACATAAGGACCTAACCAGTTTACCGTGAACTTGTCCCTTATATGGGGCGGCAAATTAGAATTCTGCTGATTCTCTTTTAAAATCAAGTCAACAAACTGAAAGTCCCTCAGGTGAACCTTCATGTTGTATGCTTTCTTAAGTCACTCTTGATAGATACGTAAATGCTCAAGAGCATTGATGCATCGTTCATCGAGCAACGTAAGTTGGTCTAACCAGGCCTACCACGCAGTTTCATCATTGATGAACTCTTGCATTGATATGCGTAGTGAAAGGATTTCCAACTCGAGAGGCATGATTGCCTCGAAGCCATACACCAGCGAAAATGGAGTTGCCCCAGTGGGAATCCGAATGCTAGTGTGATAATCCCATAAGGCAAGTGGGATTTGAATGTGCCAATCCTTATGACTGTCTACGACTATCTTTTTGAGGATGGCGACTAGCATTTTTTTTTATGCCTCTGCTTTCCCATTTGCCTGCAGATAATAGGGTGTCAAAAATTGTGCTAAATTTTG
The DNA here is from genome assembly GCA_028583015.1 of Wollemia nobilis. Classification (NCBI taxonomy): domain Eukaryota; kingdom Viridiplantae; phylum Streptophyta; class Pinopsida; order Araucariales; family Araucariaceae; genus Wollemia; species Wollemia nobilis. The sequence goes on along the minus strand of JAQPPZ010003370.1, from coordinate 397,262 downwards.
TATTTTGTTGTCAAAGCACACACATATTTATTCTTGAATGATGTCCCATTATCCGAGATGATCTTGGATGGAATACCAAAATGACAAATGATGTGATGTAAAATAAACTCATCAATGCGGTTTCCAGTTGTAGAGGTTAGTGAAATTGCTTCCACCCACTTGGTGAAGTACTCTGTGGCCGTTATGATGAATGTGTGATGACCTGATGATGCAGGGGAGATATTTTTGATTAGATCAAAGGCCCACTACAAAAAAATGCCAAGTCAATTGAATCGATTGCAAGGCCTGAGAAGGTACATGTGTCAAATTGGCATGGTGTTGACACTTCATGCACTTCTTTACATATGCACAACAATATCGCTCTAAAGATGGCCAATAATAGCCCATGCGGAGAATGCGCTTTGCGATGGCCATACCGCTGAAGTGGACACCGCATGTAGGACTCCTACTGATCCAAGAAACGGAGGAGGATTCCTTCATAGCTTCAACGATACAAAATGTCTCCTAGCAAGACATGTTTTGCCGCTTTCTGTTTAAATGATCTTTTCGTGGATTGTGCCAATCCAAGCGAGAGTTTGCCTAACTTAAGGTAATCCCTGATGGGTGTGTACCAATCCTACTGATTAGAAACCTCGATCTGTTGAACGACAAATCCCTCTTGAAGTTCATCCCTAGCAAAATCTGAGTAGGAAAGAACTTGTAAAAATAGCATTGTGTTGTTATTAAGAGGGGTCAAGGAGAACAAGGACCCCCAGTTGGCTTGAGTCAGACAATCATGGATTTGAGAGAACTTATCCTGAGATGGTTCAATCTAGATCAAGTGGATTCCTAGCGTTAGGTCAGAGCTTGCACGCTCCATCATGGATTGTGATAATATTTTGACCTGAATGGTTGTCATCTCACCGAAAGGGTCTTGCAGGATTAATGACCCCAAGGAGGCCATAGTGTCCGCAAAACGATTCGATGATTGAGGGAGTGCCTCGATGTCATACTAGTCAATCCATGCTAGGAATTTGTCCACAAGGGATTTGTAGGCCTGCATAACTAGGCATCTACATTGGAATACCCCTTTGACTTGATTGAAAATTAACAACGAATCACAAAAGATATTTAAATGTTTGATGTTCATGGTGATTGATGTCTGAATACCTATGAGCAAGGCTTCATATTCTGCATTGTTGTTGGTGCACGGGAAGTCTAATTTAAATTATAGAGACATTGGATCCCCTTGCGATGTGAATAATACAATTCCTGTGCCACCTCCTTTCTCACATTTAGAACCATTGAAGAATAGGGTCATGTCAGCCTGAGACTCGGGCTCATTAGAATCTAGCGATTCTGAAACATGGAAGACCCCATCATCAGGTAGTTCTATAGTCAGAGGCTGATCATCTTCAAGAGGAGCCTCTGATAGTTTATCGGTGATGACTTGACCTTTTATGGATTTCTGTCCAATGAATTCTATGGTTTATCGGTGATGACTTGACCTTTTATGGATTTCTGTCCAATGAATTCTATGTCAAACTTCGTCAACAACATGATCCATTTTGTCGTGCGACTACTATGATAAGTATGACTCATCATGTATCACAATGGATTCTCCTTAGACACAACATACATTGTATTGTTGAGCATGTAGTGGCATAGATTTTGGGTAGCAAACACCACTGCCAAGCAGAGCTTCTCAACGTATGCATAGTTAAGTTCATAACTGACCAGGGTGCGGCTAAGATAGTAATTAGCCTGTTCTTTATGTAGTTCATTTTTTTGGGATAGCATGGCGCCCAGTGCCACCTCAATAGCTGAGATGTATAAGTAGAACGACACTCCTAGTCTATGTGGTGCCAATACTAGCGGTGAAGCCAAGTATTGTTTAATATCATCAAAGGCTGACTGGCACTCGTCATACTATTGAAATGCTACCCCTTTGTGCAATAATTTATTCATGGGTCGGAACTTGTCAGATAGTTGCACTATGAAGTGCTTGATTGATGCGACCTTTCCTTGCAGGCTTCTGAGCTGCTTGATGGTAGTTGGGGGAAGCATTTCAAGTATTGCCTTGAATTTGTGTGGGTCTACCTCAATTCCTCGTTTGGAGACTATGTAACCTAAGAGCTTTCCAGATGTAACACCCAATACGCACTTCTTGGGGTTGAGTCTGACTTTATGTTCAATGAGGCGATCGAGGATATTTCTTAAGTCATCGAGATGATCTGGGCGCAAAAGATATTTGGCCAAAAAATCATCCATGTAATCTTCCAAAGTTTTATGCATGTGATCATGGAAGATGTACGTCATGGCACGTTGGTAGGTGGTGCCAGCATTTTTAAGGCCAAAGGGCATGACCTTATAACAAAATTTCCCCCAAGGCGTTGTGAATGTCATTTTTAGTTGGTCCTTGGGATTAATACGAATCTAATTGTATCCCAAGAAACCATCTATGAGGGAAAGCATTTCATGGCCCATTGTAGCGTCTACCAATGTGTCTATGCTAGGCAAGGGGAAATAATCCTTAGGACTCACTTTGTTTGGATCTCAAAAATCGATGCATATGTGAATGCTCCCATCGAGATTTTTTACGGGCACCATGTTAGACAACCATGGTGGGTAATCCACGCAGATGACAAACTGTGCATCCAAAAACTTTTGTAGCTCATATTTTACCATTAATGCCACTATTCGGTGCATCTTACGTAGTTTTTACTTCACTGGATTGAATGTTGGATCAAGCGTAATATTATGCATGACTAGCTACGGATCTATCCCCGAAATGTCTTTGTAGGACCATGCAAAAACCTCCTTCTTCTCTTTGATAAGGGAAATGTATTCGGATTGCTCTTTGGGGGATAGACTTACCCCTAGCTTTATGATTTGCAAATTTATTGGATCAGAGCCAATGTCTATATCAGTCATCTCCTCGACTAACATGTGGGACCCGTCCTCCAACTGGTGTGGAGTTGGGATCAGGTGGATATCATTTGTTGAATTTAGATCATCATTTGAAACGTTGGGTTCCTCTTCAACATGGAAGACATCCTGAGTCTATCTTGGGGTGAAATGGAACATCCCACCGTAAGGCCAGTACTCTGATGGGGATGGTGGTGAATTGACGCGATCCCAGTCTATGGCATCTAGGTCTAGATGCAATGATCGTGTTGGGTCGGCTAGATTATGGATGGGGGAGATTAAGTCAATGGAGATCATGTTAATGAAATTATTCTGGTCTCCATTACCGTGGGTGTGGTTACTCAGACATCCTAGGTGATTTTTATGCTCTGGATCTGGCTCTGTGGGTACTGGCACAAATGGATCGGCCCTATGTGTAGATAAGAGGATAGGGTCTACCATAGGTATTGATGGCTCTATAGGGTCTCCAGGCAGAAGATGTTCTCTGTATACTTGGAGTGGCAGGTGCAGTAATTGGTCCAACTGCGCCTGGTTTAGGTGCCACCTATGCCTTGGCCCTATGTGTAGTTGTTCAAACATGTCGTCTATGTCCAAGGGATATTGCTACTGTCGCATATGATTGAGATAGGCCATCTCAGTTTCATCTTCATAATTACTGTCAGAGATCCAAAGGCCTTCGTTGGCTCCAACAACTATTTGCAACATATGAGGTTCATCTTGCTCAAGAAAATTAATGTGGTCCCATCGGGGTTGTTTCACTCTTTGCGAGGGGAACTGATTCTCTTGAGGTGGCATATGCTCAATTGGAGCATCCAAAGGGAACATTATTAGGAAGCTCTCCTGATAATCATCCATGGGAGTCACTTGTGAATGATTGCTATCAGCATCGAAAGGATCCCAAGGCACTACCTCGTACTCCGACTCATCTTCTGAAGACCCTTCTTGGTCTTGTCTATATCCCTATTGTAGGTGAGTCCTCAAACTTTCTCCCTTTTTGACAGAAGTGAAAAGGTTGTTAAGGTCAACAAGGTTGGTTGTTAGCAATGGGAGATAATCCCCCAATGTATATGTTGTGTTAGGATTGGCATATGGATCTAATGCCAACCCATCCTTGTTGCCTATCCCTAGGCCTTGCATGAACTCTACCAATATGTCCAAGGGCATGGGGTGGTTGAACCCTACTCCTGACTTGTCATACAACATTTGATATCTTGGATGGCAAAGAACACGCACTCCTTGCTCATACTTGCCCAACCCATATCCATGCCAATTACATTGGCCAAGATATCTCAAAGCAAAATCTGGGTTGGATAAATAGTTGACGTCCTCAGCAAAGGGCTCTTTATCTTCATCTTCTTGCATGTAAGGTTCAATGCCATTATCGAGACCCCCATAAAGAAATTTTGTCTAATTGGGTGGGTAGCCTAAAGGGACCACAGAGCCGATGGGGAGTCGAGGTCTCCCCATGTCCCGCATGGACTCAAGCGTGGGTGTTGCTACAATGTTCCACACTAGATACTCCCCCAGGCCCATGTTGGCCATCTCAATGGTGATCGTTTGCGGTTGAGGGGGAGTGAATGGGAGTTCTTCCTGAGTCCACTCCATGTAGGGTGAACTAGGCATCTCGACTTCCATTCAGCTAGGCATCTCTTCGGTAGATATGGTTGAGACAAGGGGTGGTTCCTCTTCTAGGGGTTTCTTTCCCTTGTCCTTCGATGTGGCTATCATAGGTTGCATCGTTGGTGAAGGACCAGATGAGGGAGATGGAACCAACTAGGGATTTGATGGATTTGATAGCGGGGATGCATGCGGAATCGGACCCTGGTTAGATGGATTCAACTAAAAATCCAAATGCATTGATGGAAGGATCGATTGCAGTATTAGCTGCACCGTATTGCAGTATTTGAAGGGCTCTAAGTATGTCGAGACTACATGCACTGTCCTTCAAATGTATAGTTTAGGCATTGATGAGCTATCGAAGGGACACACTTCATGTCCCTAATCCAAGGCCACCCCAACAATATATTATAGGCCATCTCACCTTCCAATATGTGGCACAATGTATGAATAGTCTTTTGTCCCACTTGGATGGGTAGGACAATTGTGCCAATCACCCAGCATACTACATCATTGAATGCTCGAAGAGTATATGTTGAGGCCACGATGTGAGATGCCAACAAATTTAGATGTTTCAATGCTACTGTTGTAATTATATTACTGGACAAGCCAGTGTCCACCAACACCCTCTTATACAAAATCTTGTTGACCCGCGCAATGACGTGCAGGGGTGGATCCGCCACATCACCAGTCACTAATTTCAATTCGTCTTCTCTAAAGGTGATGACTAGTTCTGTACATTGTTTTACATGTCCCACAAAGTTGTTGAAAGAGTTTGCTTCATGGTCCTACAACTCGATGGATTTTAATATCTCCATTAGAGCCTCCTGATGGGGTGCTGATTGTTGAATGAGATCATAAATGGAGAGCCTAGCCAACGTGGTCCTTAGACTTTGGGTAAGTCTAGTCTGAATCACGGCCACAGGTCTAGGCGGTGGAGGTTATGTAGGGTGCTATTGAGGTTGTGACATCAATGGAACCTCTCCTGTAGTCGTCGCAAGGGCAGCTCCTGGGTACCTCCTATTCCTAGTCACTATGCTTATCATCCCTACATACCCCTGCATGGGGCAATTCTATGTCACCTCGTTGACTTGAAGGGGTTTTTTTTGTGCATCATGTGTAGGCAGGCAGTCTCTAAAGACTCCCATATATTATTTGTTTGGCACTATGGGGTTGTCCACTACCAGTGTCTTGTTGTCGATTAGGTCTTGCACCAAGCCTTTAAACTTCCAACATGCATTAAGATCATGTCCCTTCTATCTATGGAACCTACAGTACAAGTATTCCCTATACCCCTTAGGCTTTGGTGCATTGGGGTCTATAGTTTGAATCCCAGGCAAGCTGATCAAGTTTGCCACTGACAAGCGGTCAAACAGGGAGTCCCTGGACTCTATGGAAGGTGTGAACTATCACCTAGGGTGACGCTACTGATTTTTTTCTTACCTCTGATTTTATCTATCATAACTGTTAAGAGGTACCACCTGATAGTTAGCCTTTTGGGGCTGTGTTGCTTGTGTAGGCTTAGGGACATTTATAGCAACCTGATTGATCGTAGTGGGTTTTTGTTGCATGGTCCCTATTTTGGTGTTCTTCTTTGGCTTGGAAATCTCGCCATCCTGTATCTTGATATCCTCAATGATTCTGGCTTGCGCCAGGGCTTCCTCAAGAGTGGCATATTGTTGTAGCTGTAATAGCACAGAAATCAATCTCAAAAAATTTTTTGAGAACATTTGGGTCATGTCGGACATAGGAGGGAGGTAGGGAAGCTTTGAAAGCAAAGTCCTCCATCGATTCCCATATGCTACCATGGTTTCTTCCTCATACTTCCTAAGGTTAGCTAGGTCACTTAGTGACATCATTTTCTTGGTTTTGAAGGCAAAGCATTCGAGGAATGCGTCCACTAGCTGATCCAAGTTACTGATGTTATGTTTTGGCAATTGAGTGAACCAATCCGAGGTAGGGCCTGTGAATGTGGTTATAAATGTTCTTAGAAACAAAGCATCATTGTACTGAATTCCAAAGCATTGGCTCAGGAATCTAGTCACATGCTCTTGGGCACTTCATCCCCTCTAAATAGTGCCAATAGGGGCAGTTTAAAGTGTTCAGGGTATGGGGGCACTGACACTGACGGATGCACAAAGTGATTGCGAAGATGGCGTAAAGTGGGCTTTTGGGGCCCAAAAGTCTTGTTCTCCACATATTCTAAGTGTTCTAATAGCTCTTTATATGCATCGAAGGATTTTATTTCTTCCTCCTTGGTTTACTCCCACTATGGGTTACGAGGAACTTGAGGCTGATAAAGGGATGGCAAAATATCACCCCCTCTTCCTTGGTAGGGCATTTCTGCTCGCTCTTCTTCTTGCTCATACTCCTCATAAGATTATTGAGGAGTTCCCCAAAGATACCTATGACCATGGGTGGGTGCCCGCGGAGGGTTCCCATCATTTTTTTTGGGAGTGGCCTCCTGCTCAGGTCTAGGGGATCGCATAGGCAGCACTTGGTAAGGTCTTTGAGACCTATCTTGCACTAGGGGGTTATGCCTTTCTACCCTCTATGTTCTATGGGTTGGAACCCTCTTAGGCATAGTGTTACGAAGTAGCTCATCTGTTTGGCACTGGATGCACTCTTTGCTAAGGCGATATATATGCTCTAACTATTGTTGGTCTTGCCTGAGCTACATGATTTGCGTTTGGGGGGTGGCATGTTTGGAAAATTCCAAGTCAATTTTTTTTGTCGTCTTATGTTTAGGAAGCCTAGATGCCTCTCCTACATGTCTATCTCGATCGTGGTGATCCAAGATCCCTATGGTTTGATTTCCTCTGTCGAGGTTAGCGGCATTCACCCAAGGCTCTAGCCTCATTGGGTGATCTTGATACATAGCAGGTGCAGAGGCGCATTGTCCCCATGCTGTGTATTGCTCTTGAGGAATGTAGTGGTCTTCCTCATACTCCCTTTTGTATGTGTGAAAGGGGCGGGCAGAATTGGCTTGCCCTGTCTGGAGAGCCTTGTGCTCTAGATTTTGTCTAGTGTTTCTAACAGTAATAAGGGGTAAATGAGGGATGACAAAATCATGTGGCCCCTCATTATGGACCCTATGTTGCTCTAGCACTTCATCACTATGCCACTCATAATGAGTGTCTAAGGGAAATCTCATGTCTATGTTGAGTGCCACGTGTATGTCCTCCTCTTGAAAGGATCTATGCTGAGTGGGGGTGCCTCTCAAAGAGGTGCCTCTATAGTCCTATTCTGTAATGGCATGATGTGGACTATCTTGCATGTCAGGATGCCAAGGTAGGATGACCAAGTCCTTGGGACTATATTAGAGGCGACTTGTCCCCCTTTGTGCACTCTCTACAGCTCCTGCCCGTGATTGGACTCAGCTACAGGTGTACACCATGGTGATTTTTACCTAAATATGTGTGCATTTTTATCTTATTTAGGATTTCTTATGCTACACTAAACAGAAGGGAAACACACAATTAAAGCAATGATTATCTCGTTTAAATATTAAACGTGTGCCCTAAATCTGGTTTAGTGTGTTTTGATGTTTGTTTTGACAGTTTTGTAAAGAACGTTTTGTAACAAATGCAATATGATAGCTCTTATGACTCCAAAAAAGGTTGCCCCTTTGATATACCACTGCCAGGCCGTTATACCAAACCTCTCTATATACCCGCCCTTACGTGAGGGAGACTATAGGTACGTGAGAGTAGAACAGTACGTGGAACATAGGCGAACAAAAGGGGAATCACTCTATTTATGACACCTACCATATAAGACTTATCCTCATGCGTTGGAAATTAATCCCGCTACACTTGGTCAGCTTTCATTAGGATTTACGTCTAGCAATAATCGTGATCGGGGTTATGTATGCAATATTTCAAGCCAAGGTGGTGATGAAATCCATCGTTGGTCTTGATCAAGGGTTGGGGTTTTACGACCAACTCCTTGTTGTTTCAATTACCACGTGGTGTGTGGGTTTTTTTTTAATTTGCATAAATGAAGAAAACAAGCATTCAAACTCTCCTATGCAAGCAAATAACCAGAAAATAGAAAACAGAAAGCTAAAAATGACAAAAGGTGTTTAAGACCCCTACCTCTTCTCTGCCCAAATCGGATGCCTCTAAATTTTTGCCCTGAAATTGCATAGAGAGCTATTCATACCGGGGTGATATGAATAACAGATCTGTATTCATCATAGGGTAATATGAATTCCTATTTGTCTCAGGGTGGCACAAATTCTAGCTATGTATTCATTACAGGATGGAACGAGCAGTAGTCCAGTGCTTGAAAGATTGAAACCTGTAAGAAAAAACAAGCAACTTTTGATCAAAAATTTAATCTTAAAATCAAGGGACAGAGGTCCCACCGTGATCACCACTAGAAGAACGAGGATATGGAAACAAAAAAGAAAACCCAAGATGTGATGCAGATGAAACAAAAGATAGCGCTAAATCCCATGAATTGAAAGTGCATGAAAGGAGAGAAGCATAAACGAATCAAAACTAAATAGAAATCCAATATGGAAGACAACCCTTTTCATTAATATGCTTCAGAACTCAATTACAATTCACCTCCTCCATTTTCAGGGGCTAGGAGCGTTAAGTATTTTCTTGTCACATCAATGGATGCCATTCCTTCTTCTGCGTGCCCACATGTAAAGTGGGCAGACCAAAAATCATTGCCACTTGCATTGATGAGTCTTGACTACTTGCTACTCCTCCAATGTTGATACCTTGCATTCAAGGAAACATAAAATAGTCAGTAGCACCTGTAGATAAAATGAAACATGCAATCCCCACGCCTTCAATTAATACATGCAAAATATAAATAAAATGACAACTGAAATAGATCCAAATGAACTAAAAAATTTATAGGGGCATCAAAATATCACAAGGAAGACACTGCAAATAGAATAGTTGAAAAATTCACCATAGATTCGTATTCGCTTTGGGGTGGGATGAATAGACCTGCAACAAAGCGTCAAAAAACACTGTCCCAAATTTCACATTCATGAAGCTCCAAATCACCTACAAATTTTGGGGTTATCTAATTGGGGGTATTTTGGTAAGGCCTAGAAGGTCATATTTTCCAAATTTGGCCTCTATCACTGAGAATTTGATGATGCTACCTCCATTTTAGTAAAAGCAAGAAATGATAAAAGCATGATGAAAACTTGTCAGAATCACATGAAATTTAAATGACAGCATATGTAAAAAACCTAGAATAATATGCAAAAGAAAAATAAATGAAATCTGCAACATATTTCTAATCACTCCAGGGTGGGGCGATTAGGACTGTGACAGTTTGGGAGGCGCCTGGGGGCAGGATGCCCGCCGTTTGGGACTCTGTTTCAGCACAAATCCACTTGAGATGGGTCCAAAACCTCTTATGGGGTGTTTTCAAAAAAATTTGTGGGATATTATGGCCAAATTTTTGGGTTTGGTTCCGGATTGCGCTTCCAATAATCACCCAATAACCTCCCTCCAAAAGAGAGATCAAGGATGTAAAAGCACAATCGATGGGTGAGGATATAATTTGGTAGCACTTAATTGATCCAAACGCTCCTCTCCATTATCTTTTTTTGGGTGATAAGACTCACTAATTTATAGACCTAGGGTCTCTCTCTTTGAATGTTCATGCGAGGGCGCAACTTGAGTTGCTTGTCCTATTTTGAGAGAAAATATTATTCCCTGATTTAGAGTCTCCTTGCATGAGGCCTCCAAAATCAAAGACATGCATGACTGAAGTCTTTCTCCTTGATTTGAAGCCATTCCTCGCAATTGCATGGCCTGAAACTATATTTAACTGGCGGACCTATCGAGGTTTGAATTTTTGCCAGTCAAACCTGCTATTCACCCCACCCTGGAGCGAATGCTGCTAATCGTCCCTGGGTGGAATGAATACTAGTTTGTAATCATCCCAGGGTGGTACGAGTAGGGAGCAAAGTGCCAAAAATGTGGCAAAATGACCTTTGACCTTCCAAACTACTGTGGGAGTGGTTAGGACCACTTTTTAACCTCTAGGGGCTGCCCTAGGGGCTATGTGTGTCAATGCGATCGGTGCTTCTTGTCACATAATCGGATTGGTGTTGTTTTATTGTCTACAAAATTTATTGAAGATCTGGTTAAAATAGAAAAGGAATAAATGATAAATGCTTCTCATGATTCATCCGTTTTAGATGAGGAAAAGGTAAAATATTCTATTGCATTCTTGACTATTGAAAATTTAGATACATATTCACATGGTTGTCTTGAAGATTCAAATGAAGAAATACCCTGGATGGTTAACAAAGAATTGGAACCAAATGATAAAAGTGTTGCTTTATTCAAAGAAACTAAAGTAGCTGATCATGGAAATGTGTTATTTAACACACACCTTGACCAACAAAATTTAAGGTTTGAAAATGATGGACATGTTTTTAATTGGGTTCCTAATTTTGGTATTTTTTATGAACAGGTAATCAATAAAGATGAAGGACTACAAGATGATGAATATGATCAAGACCATGAGGTAAAAGAGGGAATTGAAAATCCTCACCAATCCTTGGTAAATGAAAGTGCACAAAAGGTAGAATCTCACGTTTTGTGTTCAGCCATGCGAACTTCAGGTGAAAACTTACCTAATTATCTATAGGATTCAAATGTTATTTACAATGAAATACCATTGGAGGTGAATGAAGGACTAGATTTGATTTCTACTCACACCACCAATTATATTGCTTTGTTGAATGAGAGAGAAATTGATGTGCTTGAATTGTTGAATCAAATTCATCAAGAATTGATAATGGAATATAGGATAAAAACTTATAATGATCCTCATTTAATAGATATCCTAGATGCTTGTAAATTTTTGCATGAGTTTGATTGTCTTAAACATGAAAAATAACTTGGTTTTGATTTTTTTAGAAATAGGCTCCTACTTGTAAGATCTCAAGTTTGAAAACGAAAGCCTAATTCTAAATCATGAATTGAATTGTGAAATTGACATATTAAGGAATAGACAAGAAATAATTGAAAATCAGTTATTGTCTAATCAATTTAATGATTTGAAGCTCACCTATGGGATTGTTAATGAAACTAAATCAAATTGGTGGGGTGAGAGAGGCAAGATAAAAATTGTTGCATTGTGTGGCCTAATCTTACTATCATTGGATTCCTGCAAAGCTTGGCATGTGTATCATGTTATATGTCTTTTGAAATGTGCTAATAATGTTTGGGATCTAGGGAAGTGATGGCTCAAATTTTTGCATCACATTATACATAGTGTATATTATTGTATATAGTTTTCATTTTCAAGGATTTGTTTAGCTTTGATGTTTTGTGCTTTATCCTTAAATTTTGATTTTGTTTTGCTTTCTTGTTAGTTTGCATTAGGTTAGGTTTTGGTTTGTGCTTTTAATTTTATATTTTGGGTTGGTACCTCTATTTGAGGTGATGTTTTGTGGTCGCTAATTTATGGCCTCTTGAACAGTTTTTGTGTTCCTTTTTTAAGTAGGTTGGAAGACCTAATATGAAAATAGGGGAACCTGAGAAAAAGGAGATGAGTTATTTGTGATCATGCTCAAATTTTGGGCCTAAAACGGTGGATAACAGAAAAATGAAACATTTCTCTAAAGCTCTACATATAACTCACATATTAAAGGGCTTTTGGAAGTTCTGAAAGATGAAGTCACTTTGGGTTGCAAATTAAGGTAAACAATTCAACATGCTCTATATTTATGCTTTCTAACCCTCGTGATACATAAATTATTACAAAGCTATATAAAAAAGTAAGCAAGCAAATGAAAACGTTCTAAAATCAGTCACCAAGTTTAGATAAACTCTACTGGGGCTATAGACGCCTGATTGGTAGTAGGTCTCTGTCTAGACATAACTTGTTTATAAGGAAAGGCTTTGCAAAGTATCAAGTAACACAAGGGTGAGTTGGATAAAATCTATCGGGACTATAGATGCATGACTAGCAGTAGGGATCTATCTGTAAAAGCTTTCTTTTTATTAGTCATGTTTCATAGCCTAAATACAAACCAGATAATGGAATCCAGAAGGTTTTCAAGAATGCAAAATGAATCACTTTTAACACATTGAGAAAATGAAGATGGATTAGTTATTTTTATCCAAAGTTGTTTACCCCCACCTTCTCGAGACATCGCTAAATAATTACTATTTCACTAATATTTTGTGTTCTCATTTCATATTGGGTTATTCATCCGAAATGCTCAGGAGCATTTCCCAGTAGAGTTGTCATTTGTTGTGACCATTCCACAACTAGCCCCAAAATTGGGGATCCACCTTTTTATTTTTTAGTTTTTGAAAATTTTTGGTTTAGAGTGCAATATATGTTCCAAGGTTTGGGTGTGGATTAGTGTCTCCTTTTAGTTTTTTTAAGTTGTTTAGTGTGTTGGTTAGGTTTCTCATTGTTTTTTTATTGTTTTGGTTAATTTTAATATTTTGTATTAAACCAATTTAAACATTTAAAATTAATTAAAACAAATTTAGAAAAGAAAAAGAAAACAAGTAAAATGAAAAAAAAGAGAAAAAAATAATAATAAGAGAAAAGATAAAAAATAAAACAAACAAAAATAAAATAAAAAAAACTAAAATTATATATATATATATATATATATCAAAATAAATTCATCAATATTTTTTTTAAGTTAATTTAATTTCATTAATGGTTTTGTTTTGGGAAAAGTTTAATTTAATTTTATCTTTAGTTTTGTTTTAATTTAATTTTATTAATAGTTTTATTTTGGAAAGTTTAATTCATGTGTTTTTCTTTATTGCAGGTTACTATTAAAAAAAGGAAAAGAAAAAAAAAAGTGGTAGCACTCAAGAAGAGAAAATGTCACGTATCATGCCAATGGAAAAGAAAATGTTGGAAAGTCAATAGTTGTAAAAAGAAATAAATAGCCAAATGTTGGAAATTTTAAGAAGAAAAGAAAACGTTAGAAATCCAAGAGTTGGAAAAGGAAAGGGTTGGAAAGCCAAGATTTGGAAAAAGAAATGAAGATCCAAATGTTGGAAATTCTAAATAGCCATTGAAGCTCATGAACAAGGGTTGGATCTTTTGGGAGGAAAGTCGCACCGCTGGACCGAGTTCACCATATGATGCCAATTTAGGGCATGGTTTTCTGCACTTGTGTGTGTGATGTTGAAGACCTTTTTGTTGCAATATATTGGAGATACTTCAAGTTTTAATGCATCTTAATGGTTAACTTGTTTATTATTTTCAGTATATTGCACCATTTTCTTAGAAGATTGCACCACATTAGATGTTTGTTTGCATGAAATTGGGTCACACTAATGCTGGTTTTTGTGCAGAATACTAATGCTTGCAGGGTCTATGGAGAACTTATGGGTTGCAACATTTCAGTTATTTCATTTTTTTTTTTCAACCTTTTTTTTTTTTGCAGATTTGTTTTTACTTCGAAAATTAAAATAAAAATTCAAAAATAAATGCATGGGTCTCTAGAATGAGCTTCAATGTTTCATTTAAAACAAGTTTGATTTCATTTTGAAGCCAATCTAAATTTATAAAAATTATTTAAAGTTGTTTTTTAGGCATTTTATAATTTCAGATTTGACATAATTTCACTTTTCAAGCTTTATATTTTATTTTTCAAGCAATAAATTGACTTTTCTTTATGAAAATCAATTTCATTAAAAGGGGTAATTTATATGGCATTCAATAGGCCATTATTTTAAAAGAAATAAATCAACTTATCTTTATGAAAATCAATTTCATAGAAGAGAGTTATTTATTTGACTTTTCAAAGGCTTCTACATTTCATAATTAGTTTTGCATATTTATTTTCTTTTCATTCACCAAACAATAATTAAATTAATCCAATCTTAATTTCACATTCATATTTAGAGATATTTTAATATTGTATTTCATTGTTCAAAGCAAGGTTTAAAGAAGGTAAAACTTATTTAAAATATGCTTAACCAAAAGAAGATAAAATCCACCTAAAATCATCCAAGATAAAATGAACTAAGGCTTACATCATGGTCATATGAGGGTCAATCATATTTTATTTTATTTAAGTTTCACAAAAAATTAATAGCGTAGCACAATAAAATAACACCAACATAGACCCCTTGTTTACAATTACTTGCAAATCATTAAGGTATTCCTAGCACTCACTTGATATATCTTCACAAGATTACAAGCACACATTAAGTAAAAATAACCTTAGAGAAAATTCATATTTGTTTGCAAGAGAGGATTTTGAGATCAAAAACTAAGTGTTATGTTTATTTTACAATTGGAAAAAATTTCCACTCAACAATTCCTAGGAGATAAAGAGAAGGCTTACTCTTGGAATGACTTGCTCATAAGGGATATGAGATAGATAGTCGATTATCTACATGCTTAGCACCTACATGGATAGAGTTATGTAGGGTGATAAGCTTAGCATATTCCTTTCAATAGGATAAAGGGGAAGTGTGAACTAGCTCATTGGAGAAAATTAGAATGATAGCTTGGAGTAAGATTAACACCTAGTGCACCTACATATCTAGATATATGTAAGTGTAGAAATGGGTGAATCTCGATATGAGACTAGTGGTAGTTTGATATTGTGATGGATAAAGGTTAACCTTATAAGAACCAAACATACCGGGTGCACTGAAGCGTTTGTCGATGGAAGGAACCTTGATATTTATAAAATAAATTATTGAGTATTAGTTGTATTTGATAACCATTGGCAGTGATTGGTTATATATTATTGATAGGAGAAGATATGTTGGATGTAACCACTCCTTGAGAATATATATTTTTTATTAAACTATATTTTTAATAAATAACTTCAAGTTAAAAATTGTATTTACAATTTCTATGGGAAGAACTTGCTATGTATTTTGTCTTTTTGAGTTGAGTTAGAGTGATTATCATTGTTATCACTGGATGAAAGATGTAAATATTATATTTTCTTTGAAAAGAAAAGAATTATTTGAGTTGTGTTAATTAAATTAAATTTGTGATATTCATGGTTGTAATTATTGCATGATAATGGAATGATCATGTATTGCGGATTATAGGCTTTTGTTTTTAGGCCTCTACAGTTATTGAAAAAAAGTGGATAATAAATTATCCTATAATTGTACTAAAATTGATAGATGAAATTAATTAAGTGAAGAATTATAATGCAATTATGAAATAATTTTGAATGAATTTTGATAGAAATTGTAGAAAATTTTATGGAGAAACTATAGATTAGCTTTGTGGAGGATTTACAATGATATATAGTAAAAATTTATAGAAGAATTGTAGAGGACTATAAGGACAATTTCATGGAGAGGTTGTAAGAGAACTTGGCACAAATTTGTGAAATTATTGGATCATCTAGAAGAGGTAGAAGATTTATTTAGTTTATTTATTGGGAATTGAATAAAAATAGGATGGATAATTCTTAATTGGTAATTTGGAAGTTAAATGGTCTATCTATGATAGATAGGTTAAATGACTTGTCTATGTTAAATAATGGAAAAAATAAAAGTAAAATTTATTAGGGGGTTATTTATTTATGTATATCTGAATGATTGAAGGAAAGAATGGAAAGAAAACTCCATTCTTATAAGTATTATGTGGTGCCTTTTATATGACATATAGAACCAAGTTGTTGTAATGAATTGAAATACTAATTCATTTTGTATTATCATAGGAAGAAGGAAAATATATGCTTGGTTTGGTAGTAGACTGTAATGATAATTAAGGAATGGATGTATCGTGAGATAGTTCTATGTTATGACATCAATCACCTTATGAATTAGATGTTGAATGACTTATCTAAAAGAAAAGAGATTCATATCTCTTTATACATCGTAAAATTTAGTCAACTTTGTTAGTGGTGTTGAAAACTAATAATGCCATAAGTATTGCCTTAAACTTGCAAAAATTTACTTGCATGAACTCATAAACTAGAATGACTAGCTCAATTTAAAGAATATAAATAAATTCATGGTGCTAAGCACATTCACATATATGGATACATGTGGAGTGTGGTGATTAGCACTTGCCTTTTAAAATGGCTGGAAAGAGAGTAAAATTTCGATTGACCGAAAAGAAATAACCTTTTGATTGACTGAAAAGGATAGACCCTTTTGATTGATTTAAAAGGATTGACCTACCTTCTCTATTGATTGAAAAGAAATGAATTTATCATTTAAGAATGAAGTGATGGCTTAAATTTATATCCTATAGCACTCTTGCATAGAGGTAATTATGTAATAATTAGGGATAGACGTTTGCGAGTGATGCTCGAGTAAGGCAATGAGACACTTATGGTGAAGACGATCAACTTAGTAATAAGACTAAAGGAAAATTCTTTGTTGACTAATGAAGGAGTGAGAGCTAAAATTTAATAAGTCAACACTTACCTTGACTAGGATGAAACACAGAGGACTGTGTTAAGCCTAAGGGGGGAGGATGTCATGACCCTTCCTTGGCAGATTTTTGGTTGGACAAATATTTTGATGGATGGCTTTATTTTTTTTTATTTTTCCATGTTGACAAAATAATGGATGGATGTATGTGTTGGTATATCATCTTAAAGGATTGAATGATTTAGTAATTCTTAATCTATGTTTGTAGGATATAAATTTTATAAAAGAATTTGACTTATTATATGTATGGAATGAATGATTATTTCATATATGGTTTTGGTAAATATGTTATGAAAGTAGAATATACTACTAATGGTTTTACATGATTACAAGAATAGACCCCTTGTGGGTGGAAGAAAAAAACTAAGCATTGAAGTGTAGGATTTCATTGAGAAAACTAGGAAGGAAAAATAAAGGAATCACCTTCAGGTTTTGTATAATAGTTCTAGCTTTAATAGAGAAATAACTTTTTATTATTGCTTGGTTTTGATATTGACAAAGGGAATTCTTAACTTTGATTATCAATCTCTTTGTTTTCCATGTACCTCTATTGGAAGGAAATGAATCTAGGAATGAGGTATTTATTGAGAGGCAACTAAGAAAAAGGGAGTGGTAAGTTAGCTGCTGTATATTACATCGATCAGATCAATGATAGTTCCTAGGTAAATAAATTACTAATATAATACTCTGAGTGGGAATTATGGGTATGAATGAGATTAGATTGGACTAAATTCCACATTGGCCAATTATTATGTTTCATTATGGCATCTATATTGGAGACGTACATAGTGCTAAAGGGGTAGCACCTAAATACTGAAGATGCTAGGAAGGAGTGATATAGGACAAATGGTGAGGTGTGCATTAAAATAGAAATAAAAAGAGAAGAAAAAAATAATATTGTAGGAGCAATAGATCAAGACTGCAATGGTGGATGCTCTAGAGTTAGCACATGTGATTTGTTGTGGTAACATCACAGTGAGTGGTGTTTTAAACAAGGAATATAACGTTGTTCACCTATGTGTGAATGGTAAGTATTAATTCTAGAAATTTATTGTGGAGTTTGCTGTTATTGTAGGTGAATTTGTAGCCTAGTTCTTGTAGAAAATTAAGCTTTTACTAAGGAAATTTTTGATTTTATGTCATTTGAGTAGAAGGACAATATTATATTGAGATTGGGAATAGATTAAGTGAACCAATGAAGATAATTTTCCTTCATACATTTGATATTAAAAGTAGTATTAACTACAACTTTATTTTTCGATGGAAGAATTAAATATTAGGAAATCTTATTGTAATGTCTTTTAGAAATGGAAATTATACAGTATTTATGTTTCCAAAGGATAGAGTTATCTAGTGTCCTTGTATTTCATTGAATATAAAAGAGTTATTCTTTATTTGGAGTCTTAATACCAAGGTTTGCTAGGCTATAACACCACTATGGTTTTCTAAGGTAAAGTTATGTCAATGTTGTGCTGCACTAGATCTTCCTTTATTGCATTATGGTATAAAGGTTATATTGTTATAGGAAGATGGTGTAAATAGGGTCCAATGCCAATTATTTAGTATGATGAATGACTAATACATCAATATACTTGTAAAAATGAAGGGGTTATAGGTTCAAATACTTCATTTAATGATGAATCATCTTTTGAAGGTAATGCTAGCAAAGTGTTTATAACAAAGTGTTAAAAATAATATTCGTAATATGGCATGTCATCTTATAAGCCCAGATGTAATTTTAGCCTTGTCCATTGGTTGGAATAAGTCCATATGTGTAAATAAATATAGACTTGGTCCTTTGTTAACTCCTTCCATAATGTAGTTAGGGAAGGGAAGACATGGTGGCACCATTGTTTGAGATGAGAGTCTGTACGTTCCACTATTAAAATGGATTGTTGTGGATCCTATGAGTTGTGTAGAAGTATTATTAGTTGTTCCATATAGAAGTATTACTTATTATGCCTTCTGCTAAACTTTTTGAATTTGAAATGGGTAGACTTGGATGATGGGCTTGGTGATTCTAGATACATTAAAATATTGAGTATGTGGGTAAAAATAATATTTTAAGTATTGTGTTTACAACTGGGAAGTTACGTATATGATTCTAGATAAGATAAAAATAGAATCTGACATTTTGATTTCAGATAAGTGTAGTTTATTTTTTCCATGTTGACTGATAGTAGCACTACTATAACCAGGATTTAATGAAGAGCACCTGGGTTATGGAAAAGGGTTTGTGTTCATTTTAGTGTATCACTATAGTCTAGGGATGGATATGTAGATAGAGTATATTTGTGATATCATTTGAACCAAACTGCACCATTGTTGTTTCTACATTCTAGATTGTGGTGTAAGTAAGCTAACACACAGACTATGTGATATTCATAGAAGTGTTTTGGGCGATAATCTCTTAGGTTATCCAAACATGGGAATGTTACCCATTGAGAGAGTTGTTTTAGGGAAAGAAATATTTGGGTTTTAATTTGAAGATGTTTTGGCTGACGTCCCAAATAGGGATAATCATCCTAGGCATTAGCAAAGAGAGAAACATAGCTTGGTATGTTTATGTGAATGCCTCTCTTGGGGTTAGTTTATTTTATATAAAAACCAATATAATGGTTTGAGAATGTTTGATGTTTTAATGAAGAAGGCATATGTGAAAATAGTAGTAGTTGTTCGAAATGATAAGAAACTATAGTGCCAATGTATTAATGTAACCGGTGAATGCTTATGCTATAGAGGAAACTTTATGCACATTGACTTATGTGTTGACCAAATACCACTATGTTAAGGTGCTAGTGTAGTGGTTCATTGGTGAATTTTTTGGGTTGTTTTGGTATACAAGTACTTCCTCTGTCAGACTATCTAACATAAGAAATAGATTGTAATGAAGTGTTATGTCATTATTTGTAAGTGTAATGATAGTTGTTATTCTTGGAAACTTATTATGCTATTTAAGATGAGGTAACAAATGTTAGTCTATAAATTATGTATAAGAGATAGAACTCTTGGTGAGGGTCAAGAATTTTTTGATATATCCAAACCAAACTATGAAATTTTATCATGGATGAACAAAACGATATGTTCAAATATGAGTTGTGAGCTAGAAATGGAGATCTAAAGAATATAACTCAGACAAAAGGATTTATTTTTAGTCCTTCATACCAATTCAAAATTTTATGATATGAAAGTGCATGATTAATCCACTATTTGCTTCCACAAAACTATGAAGGAATTGTGATTTGAATTTAAACCTCTTAAGTTTTAAATGAGATCAAAATTTTGAGAATTGAATTAGGAAGATCTAGAGAACTCTTTTATAAGTAACTTCCTAAATTGAATCTATCACTTATAGATAATTATACTACTAGAAACATGTAATGAGTGGACTATTGATGAAATTTGTGTTTTAAAGAGCAATAATTCTAGGAAAGACCTTGTTAGCATAGTATGAAACCAACATTGACTTAATATTGGGAAAGGTTAAGTAAGTTTATGGGAGAAAATTATCCTTAATTAGAAATTTTAACTGTTTGCTTCAATCATAATACACTTAGTACACATACATGAAAGGAACCATGTAAGGTGTGGATATTGGAATGAAACTTTGATAGATAAAATGGAAATGACTAGCTCATCGAAGGAGTGATGAGGTAATTAAGGAACCTTCAATATATAGAAGGAAAATTTCTAGCTTATCGAAAGAATGATAAGGGGAAAAACCTTGAGCTTTCTAGTTACCTAGTAATCTTGCAAAAAATAAATAAATATTATATGCAAGATGTGGGGATGGGTTTTCCTTGGAGTGTTTTCGAAAGTTGGGAAAAAATCCATGATGGGACTAAAATAGTTTTAAACTAGTTCACTAAGTAACTCGACCTATCACTATGTTGTGTAGGGTATTTAAAAAAAAAAAACTTGGTTGAGTTGGAAAATTTTAGATTGTCACACGGATGCCATTTTTTATTTGACTGGAGGTGTAAAGCCTATTCTAGCCAAGAATGAATGTAGAAGTTCCAAAAAGTACTACAAAGGGATATATCATGTAACAAGGTCAAATGGGCACTAGGTTGGGTGTAATACTGGGTCTATAGTTTTGTATCCTTGTAGGTATGGCATTCAAGTTTTTCTACCTCTTGGGGATGAGTTGACACTTTTACGGGTTGTGCAAAATGTATGGTTTTTGGGAAGAAACAATATGATAGGCTGTAATAGTCCAAATATTATGAAGAAAAATCATTACTTTGACTTAATTGTAACTGAAGGGAGCTATGCCTATTGTAAAACATAATATATCCAGACATATTTATGATGAAGGGGCATCATGGGATGCTTTACTTCTGGATTGAGTTTTACTATGTAATATGAATTAAGTGATTTATTCATATTGTAGTTATGAGGAGCATGGAATATCCTTGGAAGTAGATAAAGATATTTTGGAGTATTATAAGCATTGTAAAGAGATAACTGACCTTTGAGATAAATGAAATAATGGTTTTTTGTTGGGTTTTCCCTTTGGGGTTTTTTCCCAAGGTAAACAAAGTGTTATGTGTGTGATTATTGCTATGGATTATATTTTCGTAAAGTAAATAAATTTTAAAGGTATTAAAGAATGTGGTTATGTTTTATTGTTTAACAATGATCAAGATGCCTATGGATTTGCTACATAATTAATTATAATAGTTATGGAATTTAGATCCATGAATTATTTTAGAGAGTTAACCATGTTATAGATTATTTTCCACATGCAAATAATTGCACATCGATACTATTAAGAAAGACACCAATGAAATGGAATTACATTTTATTCTTTCAACTCATTAGCTCTTACACACCCTTTTTTATGCTAGAATCTACATTTTAGGGTTAACCATGGATTGATGATCAATTATGCATGGCATGGATTAGACTTGTTTTACATCCTAATAAATTAATACAAATATAAAACTGGGATATAGATTAACCCTTCATAAAGGAAATTGGAAGAGTATGACCATGGATGATTAAAGGATAATGCCATATTACGTTTAAGAGAAAGCTCAATGGATAAAGAAATTTATGTTTTGTATTAATTGATTATGGAGTCTTTAAGACATAATACTAATGGCTAGTGGTATAGCTTATTTGAGTAGTATTCCTAAGGTACAATAGTTTTTAATATGGGTGAGTTTAATATTATTGCAATTAGAAAAGAAAGAAACATTTCTTACATCTCCTTAGTGGTAAACCTAAAGGGTAACAAATCCTAAAACTAAAAGAAGAGTATGGTTAACTATGATTTTGAACCCTCATGAAGGAATGTAGAATGAAGCTTACAGAATGAATAGCTCATATGGGTATGATATGGACAGTCAATTCCCACATGCACATAACTTCTACATAAAAGGACTTATGCAGAGTATAGACTTGGTGTGCACCTTTTGAAAGAATGAAAGGAAGGTCAATGCTAGCTCATTGGATCCATGAGATGGATAGTTTTGACCATAAAGTAGATCACCTAGTGCTCTTACATAAATGGATGTATGTATAGAGTAAGGATGGTTGTACCTCAAGGAAGAAACTAGAGATTTGTTAGCTAACCCTAAACATAGTTCCTAGAATCTTGGAATAGTTAATGTGTAAGATAAATATCTATATATAAAAAATAAGGGAAAATTTTTGGGTGACATTTTGTATTAGAGAATGTTTGTAGGGATGCAATATTCCTTGTGCAATATTAGATAGAGTACAATAGGAGGTGTACTATGTAGAATGTACCTGTAAAAATAGTGTACCTATTAATAGCAATTCTCAACTGTCTAGTTTGAATAACTAAGAATATAGTTGCTAGGAGGAGAAGCAATTCAAATATGAAATTGTGAACTAATCTATTTTATCTCTCCTATGTGTGGCGAGGGATAATGCCACACAAGATAATGAGATAGAGTGTTGCCCCAAATAATAGGCAAACATGACAAAATAATTAAGAGGTTGAGACCCTAGTTATACGTATAAATACCCCTAATAATGAGAGGGAGGATCTCACTGCAATAGTGGCCCTACTAAGGTAACATATGGAATCAAAAAAATAGTTGTTGGAAGCTTTAGTGAATTGATATTCACAAGATATGAATTCTAGGTCAGGACGAGAGAATAAACCCCTTACAAAGGCACAATAGGCTAGGGTCCAACTAGATTCCAAGTTGGGTAGAGATATGAAACATATAAAATCTTCCAAGTTCAATTGAGAGGAATATGGTAACAAAGTCAAGGCTTGGTTGAAAGATATAGAAACCTACTGTAATATGAAGAACTATTCCATTGGTTCCTGAATACCTTATGCTACTTTACATTTGCAAGGGGTTGGTTTGGATTAGTGGGAAACGTATAGTGGGAAACTAGGCATTGAGGCTGCAATCAATTTAAAATGGGAAAACTTTGTGACAACTTGCAAAGAAAAATTCCTCATCAAATATTTCTACACCAAGAAATTTTAAGAGTTTACAAAACTTAGACAAGGTACTAGGACTGTGGAAGTATATTATCAAAAATTTATCAATCTTCTAAAGTACATGCCTATGTATAATGAAAATATGTAGATACATAAGTTTATTCTAGTAGTGAATCCAAGGATAGGATATGAAGTGAATATGTAGGAACCTGGTACTCTTAAGAAGTCCTATGATTTGGCCAAGAAATATAAAATCTATATCAAGACCTACTTCAATTATGAAGAGGCATTTGAACAAGACAAAGAGACCTTGAGAAAAATAAATAGTGTAGGATTTATAAAATGGAAAAGTGAATAGACAAACAAGAGTCCCCCTAGATAGGATAGAAGGAATGACAAGAATTAAGGAAAGTTTAGGAAGAGGTTCAAATGAAATAACTGTAACCCCAATAATCACAAAAATAGTAATAATTGATCATAAATATAGGGTTTGACCAACCCTTTGCATATAGTAAAAATAGAATATGAACAAAAGCATAAAACACATCCAGGACCCAAAGCAAGATGTTATGAATGTTGTGGTCCACATTATGCCAAAAAATGCTCACTTAAAGTAGGAACCAATTCGAAAGGAAAGGAACCATCTTATAAATAACCTACACACAAGATTTATATAGAGATAGGGAGTCAAACTATGGAAGGATAAGCCATATCACTGTTGATAAAAGGTAAGATATTTGGTAGTAATATTAGAATTTTGATTGATAGTGATGTCAGAGATAGATGTGTTTCCACTATATTAATTAAAGATATACCAAAAAGACTATGAATCTTGTCATATGGGTGGAATATCGAGTATGGCTCAGGAGAGACCTACTCTACTGTAGGATACCTTTATGTAGCATCACTACATGATTTTGATTTGGTGCTAGGAATGGATTGGTTTCAAAAGCATAAGGTGGTAATCAAATTCCAACATAGATGGCTGGAGTACCCAAAAGAGGGTAGGAAATTACAAAGGGTGTACAACCTATAGGGGACTTTTCAATCCCAAATCCTCTTTGCAATGCAACTTAAGAAGGCAATTAAGAGAGGAGGAATAGTTTATGTAGTGAAGTTGAATGAGATAGGATATGAAAATAAGGATGAGGTGTTTGAGAGACACCCAATTCTTCAGAGATTTAGAGATGTATTTCTAGAGGATTTACTTGGATTACCTCGTAAGTGTGAATTTGATTTCATAATTGAACTTTAGCCTAGAATAGAACATATTCATAGAGCTGCTTATAGAATGAATCCAATTGATATGTAGGAACTAAAAGTGCAGTTACAAGGATTGCTAGAGAAAGGATTGATTAGACCAAGCGTGTCACTATGGGGTGCACTAGTGTTGTTTGTCAATAAAAATGATGATTTCTTACGACTATGTATAGACTATAGGATGTTGAATAAGACAACCATTAAAATTAGATATAATCTATCCAAAATCAAAGACCTCTTCCATCAACTTAAATATGCCACTATATTTTTAAAGATAAATCTAAAGTTAGGATATCACCAGTTGAGGATTCAAGAAGAGGATACCCATAAGATAGCCTTCAAAACTTATTATAGACATTATGAGTTTATTGTCTTACCTTTTGGTCTATCAAATGCTCTAGCCGTATTTATAAATTTGATGAATTTTATTTTTTTATATATTACCAAAATAAGACTGAGCATGATAGACACTTGGATATCATGTTGAAGTTAAGAAAGAATCAGTTGTACAATAATTTATTAAAATATGAGTTTTATGTTAGAAGTACAATATTTGGGGCACATTGTATTAGTAGAAGGGATCATAGTGGATCCTAAGAAAATAGGGCCATAATGAATTGGCCACCACCAAAAAATGTGATAAAATTCCAAATTTCCATGGGTTTGACTCGATACTAAAAGTGTTATTTGAAGGACTACATAAAGATAACTACTACCATCACAAATATTCAGAGGAAATAAAAAGAGTTTAAATGGATGGATAAATGTGAAGTATCTTTTGATATGCTCAAGAAGAAACTCACTACATCCTCCATACTAAATATACTAGACCCTCAAGGTAGCTTTTCTGTGCATATAGATGCATCACTGGAAGGTTTGGGAGGGGTGCTTTTGCAAGATGAGGTAGTAATAGCTTACAGATCTAGGAAACTAAAAAAACATGAGGTCAATTATACCAATCATGATCTAGAGTTGGTAGCAGTGGTTTTTGTTCTCAAAATTTGGTGAAACTATTTTATAGGAAGGCTCTTTGAGTTGAGAACATACCATCAAAGTCTGAAGTATATATTTGCTCAACCTTTGCTAAATTCCAAACAGAGAATATGGATGGAATTTCTCACTAAATATACCTTTGGCATTGAATACATCAAAGGGAAAGAAAATAATATTGTGGATGCACTCAGTATGAGAAGAAACAATATTGTATTATCTTGCATTCATGTGCACCTTATGGAATATGTTAAGAACATGCATCAAAAGGATATGTTTTACAAGCAATTCTAGGAAAGGATGGAAATCAAATCTGATGGAAGTAAGGATTTTAGCACCAAGGATGGTTTCTTGTACTTCAAGGATGGAGTAGTAATTCCAGAGGTTAGTTATTTAAGAAAAAATATCATGAATGAGGTACATAGATATCCATATTTGGCTCACCCAGGAGGGACAAATATGAGAGAGAATATGAAGAAAAAATTCTAATAGCCAAGAATGAAGAAGCACATAACTAAATTTATCGCTCAATGTCTAGAATGCCAGAAAGTTAAGGTAGAGCACAAACATCCTACAGGTCTATTATATCCTCATGATTTACCAACATAAAAATGGTATTAAATTTTTATGGATTTTATTGTAGGTTTACCAAAGACCAGATTCTAGCATGATGTAATCCTAGTAGTGGTTGATATACTGACCAAGGTTATGTATTTTATATCCAAAAATACCAAGGATGATACCATGATTATGGCTAATATATTTTTCAAGGAAATATTCAGGCTTCATGGTTTTTTGAAAGTAATCATTTCAGATAGAGACTCAAGATTCACATCTGATTTTTGGTAAACTTTACATCTAGCCATTGACACTTGGCTAACATAAGCTTTGCATATCACTTGGAAATTGATAGACAAACTGAGAAAGTGAATCAAGTATTAGAGTACATGATTTTCATGTATTGTATGGATCAAAAAACCTAGTGGGAAGATTTTCTATACTTGGTATAGTTTGTCTACAATAACAGTCATCATTCGACCCTAGGCATGACACCATTTTAAGCCCTATATGGTAGGAAGTGTAGGACACCATTTTATTAGGATAATCCAAAGGATAGGGTTGTGCGACCAAATATGGTCAAGTAAATAGAAAAAAAATTAAGGATAATCATGAAAAGTCTTAAATAAGGTGTTGATCATCAAAAACGTTATGCTGACCTCAAGATGTCACCAAGAGAATATGTAGTGGGGGACAAAGTATTTCTGAGAGTGAGACCAAAGAAGAGTGCTATTAAGTCCAAAAAACTTGATCTACATTCTATTGGACCCTTTAAAATTATCAAAAATATCAGTCCTATGGCATATCGACTTGCCTTACCATCCAATATGTCAAAGATTCATGATACTTTTCACATTTATTTTCTTAGAAAATATGTTTCTAATCCTGAACACATGTGGAATTTTTCTTAATTGCAGATGGTAAATATAGAGGCTATAGAGGTTCAACCAGTAAAAATCCTTGAGTTTCATTTCAAATAAATGAGTAAAGGAACCTTGGAGCAATGCAAGGTCTAGTAGGACAACTACTTTAGGAAAAATGCTACTTGGTAAAAAATGGCAGATATGCAGAGACATTTTCCATTCTTATTTGAAAATAATATGTAACTATTTTTTTTTAGTTAACTAATCAAACACAAAGTACTGTGTTGGCCTAAGGAGGTTAGGATTTCATGATCCACCCTTGGTAGACTTTTTATTTGAGTAGATTTATGTTCTTGCTATGTGTCTTATTGATGAAATGATTGGCTATTTCATAACTAGAGATGCAAAAACATGTATTTTATGGAAAATGTGATATATTTCATATGTGAGTGAATTATTATCTTTTGTTTTATTTATAAAAGTATATCCTTAAGGAAAATATGTTTCTACTAACAAAAAAATTCACTTTTACAAGGACATATTCCTCATTGGGACAAAAGAACTAATCAATACGTAGCAAAAAGAGTGTCGAGGAATGCTTTTTCTATCTTGTGATGCAAGAGAATGATTTTTCAAGTTGTGTTGTTGATAAATTACAATATAATATGCTTGATGTTCCACATTACTTGCTAGCATTGAGTAGGAATCAATTTTTTTACGTTCATATGAATGTAATGGCTCCATTCATATAAAAATATGTATACTAACACTTGGAATTGGGCCATATTAATGTTAGGATCTAGGAGAATAATACTCCTAGGATTATGATATAATTGTTGTAAGAAAATAGAATAAACTAGCTCTTTTATTACTCCTCAGTGGTGGTCTTCATAAGCATTGAAGGTAATATACGATGTGGATGATGTGGATGGCAAGAGATTCATAGTCAAGGTAAAAATATCTTGGGTAATAGGAGGGATTTGACACTGAGATAAGGGGGGGTTGGGATAGGAAGGAATAGGATGGTAAGTTCGAAGAGGGGGAACACTGAGTGAATGAGGGAGACATTCTTAGGGATATTGGAGGGACTATGCATTCAGAATGTGAACAACACTAAGCTAGAAAAGAGGATATTATCTACGATATTGGACTCACTATGTGTTCAAAGAGATATGAAATTAGGCTAGCAAAGGTAGAATTTGTTTTCTAATAGTTAAAATTTTGATCTTTGAATGTGGGAAAGGAAGTTTTATCGTATTTATTGTCATCTCTTGGTTTGGATGTTGGAAAACATAGTGCCAGACTGGAAATATTAGTGCACCAAAATAATTTCCTTTTGATAGGTTGTTGATCATTAGATTCTATGATTTGTATTGGGAGGAAGCTTATGTTATTATTGACTGTGGAAATAGTCTACAAGCTTTAACTCCTTAAGAGCTGGTAGTTTTAGCACAACTAGTTTAGCTTTATCATTGGACTCAATTTTCTTTAGAGTTCTTTATCTATATATTGTTTAGAGTATATGGTTCAAATGAACCTTGTTTTTATTGATGTTATATAGAGAAATACTATGTATTAAACTATATATTTGGATGTCTAAAGCCATTCTTCTATGTTTTTGGTAATATGGGCCAACACTATCATTAAAAAGTAGAGAGTTAACTTTACCAAGTTCTTACTTCATCATTAGCTAAGAACGTTTATGTAAGACTAAATACATTATCATCCACCATAGAGTGAATGGGAGAAAAGAGTGGCAGAGGTCTGTGTGCAACAAGAAAATCCTTGCACTTGTCCTGCTCCTCAGCTGTTTAGCATTTCCAACTTGGGTATGTTGTTGTTAGTTGTTGTTATAAGGATTGTTGAGTGCAAATCTAGAATAAGAGTGGGATGGTATATTATAGGTTCAACCCATTCCTACTAAAGAATTCATTCTTCTGAATAGCAGAATTATCGATTTGTATCGGGTTCTATCATCTTTATGGAGGAAGTCTAGGGTGTATTTTTGAGTTAATTTTGAATGAATCTCTTATATGATTTTTCTTATGTTAGCTCCATGACAATGTATACTATGCAATACATTGACAAAGACCCTAAATATTTAGGAGAGTATAGTTGGTGGTTCTCTTAATAACTAGATTTAGATGATGTTTTTAATTTGATTAGAGGTGTGAAGCCTATGCTAGCTAGGAATGAATGTAGAAGTTTTGAAAAGTGCTCCAAAGGTATATATCCTAGAACATGGTCAAATGGGTATCGGGTTGGGTGTAATACTGGGTCCATAGTTTTGTATCCATGTAGGTATGGCATTCAAGTTTTGCTACCTCTTGGGGATGAGTTGAAACTTTCATAGGTTGTGCAAAATGTATGGTTTTTGGGAAGAAATAGCATGCTAGGCAATAATAGTCCAAATATTGTGAAGAGACAACATTAATTTGACTTCATTGTAACTCAAGGGGGGTTGTGCTTATTGTAAAATAGAATATATCCAAAGTTATTTATGATGAAGGGGCATCATATGATGCTTTACTTCTAGAATTGAGTTTTACTATATAATATAAATTAAATTATTTATTCATATTATATTTTTTAGGAGCATGGAATATCCTTGGAAGTAGAAAAATATATTTTAGAGTGCTTTAGATGCATTGTAAAGAGATAACTAGACTTTGAGATAAATGAAAGAATGGATTTTTGTTGGGTTTTCCCTTCGGGGTTTTATCCAAGGGTAAACAAAGTGTTATGTTTGTGATTATTATTATGGATTATATTTTTCGTAAAGTGGATGCTTTAAATGTTTTAAATAATGTGGTTATGTTTTATTGTTTAACAATGATCAATATGCCTATGGATTTGATACATAATTAATTATAATATTTATGGAAATTGGATCCATGAATTATTTGGAAAAGTTTATCATGTTATAGCTTGCCTTCCAAATGCAGATAATTGCACATAAATACTATTAAGTAAAGCAATAACAAAATGGGATTAAATGTTATTATTTCATACTCATTAGCTCTTATGCACCCCTTTTTATGTTAGATGCTACATTTTAGGGTTAACCATTGATTGATGATCAATTATGCATGGAATGGTTTAGGATTATTTTGCATCTTAATAAAGTAATACAAATATATAATTGGAATATAGCTTAACCCTTCATAAAGGAAATTAGAAGAGTATGACCATGGATAATTAAAGGATAATACCATCTTTCGTTTTAAGAGCAATCTCGATGGATAAAGGAATTTATATTTTACATTAAATTATTATGGAGTCTTTAAGACATAATATTAATGGCTAATGGTATAGCTTATTTGAGTACTATTCCTAAGGTACTATAGGATTTTGAATGGGTGGAATTAAGGATTGTTGCAATTAGAAAGTAAAGGAACATTTCTTACATCTCCTTCATGGTAAACCTAAAGGGTAATAAATCCTAAAACTAAATGAAGTGTATGGCTAGCCATGATGTTGAACCCTTATGAGAATGTAAAATGAGGCTTACAAAATTACTAGCTCAAATGGGTATGATATGGATAGTAAATTCCCACACACACATAACTTCTACATTAAAGGACTTATGCAGAGTATAGAATTGGTTTGAACCTTTTGAAATAATGAAAGGAAGGTTAATTCTAGCTCATTGGATCCATGAGATGGATAATTTTGACCATAAAGTATATCACCTAGTACTCTTACATAACTAAATGTATGTATAGATTAAGTATGGGTGTGCCTCAAGGAAGAACCTAGAGATCTATTAGCTACCCCTAATCATAGATCCTAGAATCTTGGAATAGTTAATGTGTAAGATAAATAGTTATATATAAAAAAAATAAGGGGAAATTTTGGAGGTTGTGACACTCATCCATAAATATTGGTAGAAATCCATTTGTGAATAGAAAATTATAATATAGGATAATAGTAAATGAATTAGGGTATAAAACCATTATTACTAAGTGTTATAAAACTTATAGACACCATGTTCAATAGAAGTGATGTAGGAGCCTCCATTAACTGAACAAGGGATTATTAAAATAGTTTGCAGACCGTTTGATAACCGCCCAAACTTGCATACAAGAAGAATATGGAAGACATGAATGAATTGAAGAGAAAATAATGTGAGGATAGAAGAAGAAGATAAGGTAAGAAAAATAGGAATATACAAGAGAAGAGGATAGAGGTCTAGAGAGGAAAGGATGCTAAAGCATAGAAGTATGCAAGTAGAAATAGCAAGTGGAGAATAAGGTAGAGGGTATTCAGAATATAGGATACTCTTATTTGGTGTAGCCTATAGGTATTTTAATTTTAATAAAATATTCTTTATTTTAAATTTTTTTTGTACATTTTTAAGAATGATAAATGTTCTAGATTTTTTATTTTGTTCATTTTAAATTGTAGTGTAGGTTGCAAGTGAGGGTTGGTTATGATACCAACAAAACTAGTGATTATTGTTATTTGAAGAATTGACATTCAGAGAAGATAATAAATTGTTCACCAATGAAGTAAATGTGTGATTATTGTTCATCATTACTTAAGGATATCTTTCCTAACTAGGAGCCAAAACCTAAGTATTATTTATAGAGATGTCATTGTATAATATGTTACCTTATCATTCAAAAGAATATTGTAGTTTCATATAAGGGACCAAGGTTATGTTGTTCAAACCAAAGAAAAAACTTCCATTATGTATGACTACCAACAATGGATATTTCCTTATTGTTAACTCAAACCTTGTTGTGTTATGCAATAGGATTCCATCATAATATGCTTCCATACAAGGACTAAAGTAGTGTTGTACAAGGACTGAAGGAGTGAAATAAAAGGATTAGAGGAGTGTATTAATAGGGAGTGTTAGCTTTTGATGCAGTGTCCAATGGGAGATAACAATCACAAAATGTACAATAATATGAAATAAAGTAAATCTATGAGATGACTAAAATATACTATAAATAAAAATTATAGAAATGAATACAATGTAGCTATGGAGGAAATGGAAACTCCATGAATAAAGCTACTAAACTACATAGAGCCCATCACAAACACATGATGATCTACACAACACTATGTTATATATCTGTGTATATCTTTGCTTGTTACAATGAGACCCTTCTTAAATAGGAAGATATATTCCTTGGCCAACACTCTACCTAGATATGCAAGGGACAACTTGCACATTGACACTTGTGCATTTGTTACATTGCATGAAGTAACTATATTATTTCCCCTAAAGAAATATAATGTCATAAGTATGTACCCAAAAAGATGCATTTACATGACCCAAATGATGTAATATAATCTATTTCTAACACCCCCTTGTATTACATTATTTGGGTATTGAATATTTTAGTCTTTAATGTGGATATTCTTCCATTGGATAATGGAATTTGTATTCTCCTTCATTCCTTACTATGATTAGGTTCAATAGGTAATCTATGTCTTCATATGATGCAAAGTAGAATGTAGTTGAAGGTTCTTTTACCTTTTGTATGTGTTCAACCGGTTCAGTATTCATGATGCCATGTTTATTTTTAGCATGTATTTTCTTCCTTTTCATCCTTCTATGATTTTGCATTGGTGTTGGTGGAGTTTTTCCTTCATGACAAGTTAGTCTATAATCACAATAATATTGTTCCTTTTTGCTAGCTTTTTTCTTGTGTTGAGTAAGTACAAACACAATTAATGATAGATAAACCATTAGATACTCTTCTAGTGAAAATGTAACCAATATTTGTGAGTTCCACCATGCTGTGAAGAGGATTTCATGAAGATAACCAGTCAATGCTGTAAAGTTACTTTATTTGGATTCTTTAAGAAATAAAGAGAATTTATCTTTGTCGTTAATGGGTAGATACTTGTATATTTATAGAGTATCTATTAAGTTTTGAGATCAGAACTCTACTTCATGGAATAGTTCTTCATTATTGAAATCTTTTCTCAAGTATTTTTCCATGATAGATCTTTGAAATAGTGATTTTTACTATTTATTAGAATTGAATTTGATAGAATCCTAGAAGTATACATTATAACTCCCTATATTAGGATATATGATCCCTAATTGAAGTATATAAGATTGATTTGATAAAACCTTTATTAATCCTTAGGTTAGTAGGCTTTCTTATTTCTCCCTAGTAATGAGAGCATATACACCTAATGGAATTTTAGGTTTTGTAGAAATTTTATATCTTTCCAATGGATTTAGAACTTTATAATCTTTGATAAATGTTGATATTACCAAGTTCAGTAGAATGCCTCATGACTCCCTAATGATTTTGGAATATAATATAGTGCTATTGTAAAAAATAGTTTAATTTTTGGTTGATTTTGTAAAGTTTTTGTAAATATCAAAAATCAACTTCTATTGTCCCTTATTGTTCATATTGAACTAAGCACTTTTCCAATTTTCAAGAGGTTTTAACGTTGGATTTATTTCATCCCTTTTATGAAAATTTGAGAGAAGAATATTATAAATTTGCAACCTTAGCAAAAGCCTTAATAACCTCTTTTAATATCCCTTAGGATTTGATTTGGTGTTTCTAATTTTCAATAACCTAATTTGGTGTTGTAATCCTTATAGCTCCCAAATATTGGAAAATTAGACCACAATAATATTTGCAAATATTTTAAAATAAGTTTCCAATAGAATCCCTTATTGCTCCTAAGTTTAATATTGCAAATATTATATTGATTTGATAAATTATTCCCTTTGAGATATGAATTTCAATATGGTTAAATTATTCTATGTTTAACCTTGATTTATCAACCTTATAACTCCTAAGAAATGAAAGCACATTTAGAATGGCAATAAATCTTACCTTGTACCATACAAAGACAACAATAATCAGTGCTGATTTCTGGTGTGCAAGGGCTATAATATTAAAATCTCTACTTTGGTTGTTCCCTCCAATAGAATGCTTGGAACCTTCCCTGGATTTAATGTTCCAAATATGGCACCTTTAGTCTTCTACATTTTCCCTCTCATGATTAGAGCATTAAATGCTCTTCCACTTTGCTTCCATGCTGCAACTCAACCTTGTGCATGAAGAATCCAAAGTGTTGAATGCAAATACATGAATTTTTCACTGAATACTTGGTCTTTGATACGCTTAAAATGAAGGAGAATCTTGTCTTAAGTGACAAGTGGCACATTATTTTTCTTCTTGAGCACTTGAGGAAAGAGAAGGTGCTAGAAAAATATTGTATCTTCCTTATAGTAACATATAAATGTTACATTATTTAGTGGAGCACTTGGTCTCTTTGTGGACAAGTTTCTCTCATATTATCAATGCACCAACCTATTATTTATAACTCCTTTCTTTATCAAGATGAGCGCTCGCGTGAGGAGAATTAGGGTTTTGCCTCAATTGATAAGTGTCACTCCCTACTTGTGCATGTATTTCTTCTCTAACACTTCTTCAACATACCCTTTGGAGGTTCTTTAAACCTTGTAAAATTACCAACTCCTTTTTTTAATGGCACTTGCTTGTGGGTTGTTTCTAGCTGGAATGAGGAGCAATTATTTGGAGGCTTGAGAACCGATTATGAGAAATGTGAATGTGGAGATTGAAACACTCCAATGATGCCTTATTATTCTTATTTTCACACCTATTATATGTCCTCATTTTATATATGATGTTTCTCTTGAATATAATGTTGTTTCTTCCTTTTGTTTTGTGCCTTGTCTTTCGTAAGTTTGGCAATCCAAGATACAAGGAGTATGAGCCCTTCTTTTCTTTTGCCTTGTCTTTTCTTTTGCACTTTTCTTTTTTATGTCTAAATTTTTGGTTTTGTGGCAAAATGTTTGAATGCAATGTAGGGGTTTTGAGGCCGTCTCTTTGATTAGACACCTTCCCCTTTTTCTTGGGCAATTTTATGATAAATCCAATCTTAGATAGAAGTATATAGAAGTTTCTTATTTAATGAAATTTTTTGCACTTTTCTCCTTGCAATTAACCCTGTAATGCTTTAGATTTGAGACTCACAAAGTCTCACTATTTGAAGCTTCTATTTGTGATTTTGGTTATTTATCTTCTTATCCAAGTTTTGGAGGATTATAACTTATTTTTTGTGGCTTCACTTAGCCAGCATTTGTTGCAGATTTTTGTGCACTAATAGTGTGGTTAGACACTTTGTCAAATACTAATTTTTTACATTTTTCAAGTGAATAATGTAAGATTATACTGAGAGGGGGGGTGAATAGTATAATAGAATTTTTTACTTTTTCTCTCAAACCAATATATGCAATGTAAAGATAGCAATATCAATAGTAGTAATCAAAATAATGTACACAACACCACACCCAATAGAGACACAACAATTTATGTGGTTCACCCAAATATGGCTACGTAGAAAATATTTCACTAAATCTTCTCAATCAATCTCTTGGGAATCCTTCCCAATTACAATGTTTATGGACTTTTATTCAAAGGAGATGTTGATCCCATAAATCTGGTTTGTGGATCTCTATCCATAGGAGAACTCTTCCTCCTTTGCTCTGGCTGGTGATCCTCTAGAGGAATCTACCTCCATTGCTTTGATGGGTGAATTTATCTCCACTTGAAGACTCTTGTCCTCAATCAGAAGTCCTGTCCTCAATTTCCTGGCTGATGGATCTCTATCCACTAGAGACTCTGTCCTCGCTGCTCTATCACCTCCAAATATCTATCTCAATCTTGTACTAAACATAATCTAGCTGATCTAGCATAGCTCTGCTCAATATCTTACACTAAACATAGTCCAGTCGGTCTACCACAAGTCCACTCAAATCTGCACTAAACATAGTCTAGTCAATCTAGCACAAATTTTCTCAATAGTTTCACTCAGAACCTACTCAAATCTGCTCGATAGGTCCACACAAAACCTGCACAACTCTGGTCAATAGGTTCACTCAGAACCTGCTCAAATTTTCTCAACAAGCTCACATAGAACTTGCTCAACTCTGCTCAATAGGTCCACAGAGAACCTGTCCAAATATTCTTAACAAGCTCACACAGAACTTGCCCAACTCTGCTCAACAGGTCCACACAGAACCTGTCCAAATATGCTCAACAAGCTCACACAAAAATTGTCCAAATATGATCAACAAGCTCACATAGAACTTGTCCAAATCTACTCAATAAATTTCTCAACTCAAATCAATCTCATAGAAGCATAAAGATAATTTTTAGAGACTCAATATGTTCTATACTCAAAACTCAATCTCTTTCTCAACTCAATCTCATAGAAGCATAAAGAGAAATGTTAGAGAATCAATATGTTCTATATTCAAAAAATTAATCTCTTTCTCAACTCAATATCAAAGAAGCATAAAGAGAATTGTTAGAGAATCAATATGTTCTATACTCAAAACTCAATATCAACTCAAATCAGAATATATAATATTTTGTTTTATGAAACTTGAACAACCACTTCATACATCCACTTGACTAGTCCCAATCAACTCTACTCAACCAATCACTCAAGAAACAACTCTTGATCATAAACGCTAGTCCAAGCATGTATCATCCAACTCAAAATATTTCCAACAATGCTCAAAAACAAATCTCACATAACAATGATACTCATGATCTTTTCAAAATCTACTCCAACTCACTTCAACAACAATTCTCATAAATCAATCTTCACATAACAATGATACTCATGTTATTTCCTAACTCAAGTTAAATTTATTTGTACAATCCAATGACTTCAACAAAAATTCTAATAAAACAAGGTTTTAATC
Source organism: Wollemia nobilis (assembly GCA_028583015.1). Taxonomy (NCBI): domain Eukaryota; kingdom Viridiplantae; phylum Streptophyta; class Pinopsida; order Araucariales; family Araucariaceae; genus Wollemia; species Wollemia nobilis. Next base: position 360,521 of record JAQPPZ010003370.1, on the reverse strand, counting down.
ACAACACTTAATTCCAGAAAACCTTGAAGCGTTAACTCAAACACTTCACTCAACCAATGGTTTCAACAACAATGCTTATCAAACAAGGTTTAATCACAAATCTCAATTCAAAAAACCTTGAAGCATCAACTCAATTTTTTTTGAAAAGGAAACCCTAATTAAATCCTTTTCTCTCCAAAGATGTTTTCAGAAATCAACCAACCAATCAAATTATCAAAGGAGAATATTACCCATACCTTTTTGTTGCCAAGGAGTTGTTCACAAAATCTGCCACACTTAAAAATTTCTTTTCCAATCTCAATAAGGGTTAGAGGACTTCAATAAAAATCACAATGCAAAATATAACTTTAAATACACCTTTTTACTCCAACTTAATTTTCACATCCACCAAATTCCTTTTAGAATAAAATCCCTTATCAACAATAATAACCAATAATTCTCAAACTAAATGTCAATTAACACTTTATCATAACTCATTATACCTCCTAGAATATAACTCTCAAAACAAAAATTTCCAAATTATAAAACTCAAACAATCATCAACACTTCACATTCGAAAATCGATCACTACAACCTTTATTTAATAAATATTATTAAAAAATTAATAAACCTTATAACATCCTTATCACTCCAACCTTAGGGCATAAACCATAAAAATTTAATTTAAAAATTGTACCTGCCTCAAGGGGTTTTGACCCCATGACTTGCCCACACTACGAGCACCTTAGCCATGGCTAAGGTTGCCACATGAGATACACACTCATTCACAAAGGGGAAAGCATGATGTGCTTTCTCTTTGCTATTCTCCTTGCCCACGTCAACAAAAATGTGTGCCTTGGGCACTTCCACTTTGCACTATCACCAAAACCACTCCATGAGAATCAAACGCATGACCTCCATGCTCTCAACACCTTTGCACTTTCCAAGCTACCACTAGGCCACACTACCCAATGTGAATTGGGGGGTGGTATCACTCTGTCTTATCCTCTGCTTCCTTTGCCAATCGTTTTAAACCACACGAGCTCGTTTTTGCATATGCCACGCAAATATCATTCGAGCAAGGATAATTAATGAATAATTTTCAGGCATGTATTTATATGGCCCTCCTCCTTTGTCTAAGACACCAACACTTTGATTTGAATGCATCACGTCGGCTCTCCAAGGCTTTGAAATTCTTAGTAAAACACAACCTTTGGGTTTTTAATTATTAAAAACTTATGTGCTCGAATATATTTTATTTCTCTAAAACCCAACCTTAGGGTTTTAATAAAATGAACTTTATCCTTTAAAATATAATTATATTATAATTAAAAATTATAATATTTAATTAGATTTTTACCACTTTGGTAAATATTATAATAACAATTATAATATATATAACCTTCCAATGATTCGGATGAATTTCTTCCATGGAGAAGTAAAAACCTCTTTTTGACCCAGTATTTTTGGGTGTAAAATAAAATATTTTAACCCATTATAAACTTCCATAAACTTTGCACTCAAACTAAACAAGAACTCTCACTGACATCTTGACATCAATGACAAATTTTTAGGGACTCAAAATGTCCAACATCAAGAACACAAACAATAATATTTTTGAGAGCAATAGAATAGTGCAAATGAATCTAATAATATTTAAATTTTAATGCACTAACAATTTCACCTTATCACTCCAATTAACTTTAAAAAAGTAATGCACTTAATCAATTTACTGCAGCTAATCAAGAATAATCTAAAATGAATCTTCAAGAATTATTTTACAATTTCCTTACAAATAAAGTTGTAGGTGTTGGAAATCTGGCCAGTCATACAATAAAACAAAAACTCGGGTTGTGAGATGAAATTTTCAGCCTTGGAAAGTATCTCCTCTTAGAGGAGAAAAAATGAAATTGTACAGCTTCAAAATCTGTGCAATATGTAAAAACAAATGGGCTCAAATGGACACCCGAGTCAAAATTTATGGTCGAAATACTAAGACGTAATAAACACGATCAATGTAGATCTTATGGATGTAATTTGATAGGGTTAGGGTTTGATTTATTTTTTATTATTTAAGGTAGTTTTAGGATTTTCTTTTAAGAAGAATAATATTGCATTGTAGCATGTGTGTGAGCTCTTCCAAAGCCTGTGAGGATATTGTAATAGAGTACTGAAACTCTGCTAGAATTATTCCAGATAATAAGAAGATAATATTTGCTCCAATTTTGTTTTATTGTATTATTGTAAATTCTTCATTTGGTATGAGAGCAAGGTGATCAAGAAATTGGGTTTGAGTAACTATGAAATTTTTGTTGCAATTTTTATAGAAGATTCTCGGAGATCTCAGTTTATGTTGAAGGGAGCTATTATGACCAACTACACCAATTCAATTCTGATCCCAAAAATTGACGGTTCTGACTACAAATATTGGAAAATTCGGATGAGGATGATTATAAAGGCAAAAGGATCTTGGGACATCATTGAAGCTGGGTTCACCGAACCAAAATACTGGAGTGCATTAACTGTAGATCAAAATAAGGAGATGTAGGAAAAATAGAAAGAAAATAATTTGGCTTTGGCTTTCATCCAGTCGGCTCTAGACAAGAGTCTCTTTCCTCATATTTCTACCTATTTTTTGGCTCAATAATATTGGAAGGGGTTGAAGGAGAATTACTAGGGGAGTGCCCAAGTTAAGGAGGTGAAGTTGTAGACCTTGTAGAGAGATTTTGAAAATATCAAACAAGAGGAGAATGAAACTACAGGAGATTACTATGTTCGGGTAAAAATATTATTAAATAAAATAACCACACTTGGAGATATCATAAAGCAAAATGTAGTAATTAAAAAGGTTTTAATAACCTTGATAGGGAAGTTTGATAGTGCAGGCCTTATTATAGAAGAAACAAAATACCTCTAAAAAATGAATATAGATTCAATAATTGGCTCTCTAACATCTCATGAAGAGAGAATTGCCAATAGGAAGAAGGATAAAGAAGGAGGTTCTATAGAGGAACAAGTTTTTTTAGCAAAATAGAATGATTGAGGAATAGGTCACGGTAGGGGTTCTAGAGGAAGAGGAAGAAATGGAATAGGAGGTAGAAGAGGCTCCTACGGTGGTAGAGGTCGAGGAATATATCAAGATTCAGACAATGACTAGGCTCATGTTACAAGAGGAGGATTCAGTGCAAGAGGAAGAGGTAGATTCCGAGATATGAGAAATATGTAATATTACAATTGTAACAAATATGGCCATTATGAGAGGTATTGCAGGTTAAAAAATTTAGCACATTATGGAGAAGAGGATTCCTATGAGGATGATACTTTGTTCTGTATGATTGAAGAAAAAGTGGAGCAAGCAACTTTCCTCTCTACACAAAATAGCACAAAGGAGATATGGATCCTAGACAATGGGTGCACAAACCATATTATTGGCAAGAGGGATGTATTTTCATCTCTTGATTCTTCTTATCAATCCAGTATCAGGCTTGGGTATGAGAAGATCTTGGAGGTGGTTGCAAAAGGAGAAATGGAGGTTCCTACCAGGAGAGGAAAAATAATGAAGGTAAAATATATTTACTATGCACCTCGTTTGAAGCATTCATTAATGAGTATTGGTCAAATTTTGGAAAAGGATTATAAGTTAGTGTTTGAGGATAGAATGTGCAAAATTTATGATCAGAGGAGAAAATTGATTACCACTGTAAATATGACAAATAACAGGTTCTTCTCATTATAGTTTTTAGATCAAGGGGGAGCTATAGCATTTTTTGGTGTAGAAGGTAATGAGAGGCTATGGAATTTCGATTTGGGCATTTAAATTATAAGAGTTTGAATATTATTTCACCACTTGTCTATGGGTTGCCAAAAGTTGAAGACTCCAAGGAGGTTTGTGAAGGTTGTGCACTTGGAAAACATGCAAGGGGGAAGTTTTTCCATGGTGAAGCATGGAGGACCCAAAATCCATTACAGTTGGCTCATAGTGACATTTGTGGACCAATGTAGACACAAAGTATGGGTAAAGCTTCTTACTTTGACTTTTATTGATGATTTCTCTAGATATTGTTGGGTTTATTTTATTAAGCATAAGGATAAGATATTCAATTGCTTCAAGAATTTTAATGCTCTAGTTGAAAATGAGAGTGGTAATTATATCAAATGTTTGAGAACATATAGAGGAGGTGAGTTTTGTTCTCATGAATTTGATTATTTATGTAGTGAGTTTAGTATTAAAAGGCAGAAAACAAGTCCTTATGCACCTCAACAGAATGGGGTGGATGAAAGAAATAACAGGACTTTGGTGGATATGGCACGATGCATGATGCAATAAAAAGGTATGAGTAAGTTCTATTGGGCTGAAGCAATTAGGACTGCTAATTACATTTTAAATAGATGTCCTACTAAGAGTCTTGATAATATTACCCCTTATGAATGTTGGTACAACAAGAAGCCAAATGTAAATCATTTTAGAGTTTTTGGATGTGTGGATTTTGTGCATGTTAATGGTGATAATAGGAAGTTGGATGCAAAAAGTGAAAAAGGTATTTTTATTGGGTACAGTGAGCAATCTAAGGCTTACAGGTTCTTTAATACTATTTCACATAAAATAATTGTATCTAGAGATGCAATTTTGATGAAGGGGGAAGTTGGGGATCACAAAATTATTTGTTGAGGATGTTTTTGGTGAAGATAATGTGGAACCAAGCCATATTTCAGTTTAGCCCAGCCATGAAAAAGTTTCCAGTTCATCTTCTGCAAGTGCATCTTCAATTCCAAGAGAAGGTTTTTCGAGTAGTTCTCCACCTCCATCACCACCGACCAAAGGAAAAGGTAAAATATTGTTGAAGGATCACCTATAATCTCAAATTCTTGATAATAATTTCCATAAGATGGTGACAAGAGTCAGCATACAGAGCTGAATGCAGTAATAGAGAGTTTAGAGAACCTACATCTTTATGGAGATGATGATAGTGGAGATCCCAAAGGTGATGTTGTAAACAATGCACTTGTTTCACAAGTTTCTAAATTTTTAAAAGTTGTTGATGATTTTGAGTCTTCATGTTTTGAGCATGCTAGTACTAAAAAAGTGTGGATGAAGGCTATGCAAGAAGAAATACATTCTATTGAAAATAATGATACTTGGGAGTTGTGTGATTTACCCAAGGATAGGAAATGTGTAGTATGCAAGTGGGTCTACAATATCAAGAAGAACGATGATGGATCCATTGAGAGGTACAAGGCACAGTTTGTAGCAAAGGGTTTCACTCTAACATATGGTTTGGACTATGAGAAAACATTTTCTCTAGTGGCAAGGCAAGAAACATTAAGGATGTTGCTATCATTGGTAGCTCATAAAATGTGGAGGGTGCATAATATGAATGTCAAAAGTGCATTTCTCAATGGGTATTTAGATGAATAAGTATATGTGGAACAACAACAAGGTTTTGTTGTCCAAGGAAAAGAAGATCAAGTCTACAGATTGAAGAAGGCTCTATATGGGCTGAAGCAAGCTCCAAGAGTTTGGTATGCTAGAATCCATGACTACTTCCTACAATGTAATTTTGAAAGGAGTAAGAGTGAGCCCGCTTTGTACTATAAAAGGTAAGGTAATGATATTATTATTGTATACCTTTATGTTGATGATATGTTATTTATGGGGAGTAGTTCTTATTTGAATGATTCTTTTAAATATAATATGAAGAAGGATTTTGATATGTCTGAATTGGGTTTGATGAGTTACTTTCTTGGGATGGAAGTACAGCAAACTAGCAATGATATTTTTGTTTGCCAATCCAAATATGTAAGGGATATGCTGAAGATATTTGGTTTGAGTGAATGTAAACTTGTAGCAACACCCATTGCACATGGGGAGATCTTGAGTTTAGAGGATAGAGATGAAAGAGCAAACAAAACATAGTACATGAGTATTATTGGTAGCCTTATGTTCCTTTGTAACACTAGGTCAGATATATGCTTTGTTGTTTCACAGTGTTCCAAGTATATGGCTAATCTATCATAGTTACATTTGAAGGCAATGAAGAGAATTTTTAGGTATGTTCATGGAATAATTTATTATGAGATCCAATACTCACAGGAAAAGAATTTGAAGTTAGTGGGATTCAGTGATAGTGATTGGGGTAGTAATATTGATGACAAGAAATCCATGAGTGGGCACTAATTTTCTCTTGGTTCAGGTTTGGTGACATGGAGTTCCAAGAAACAAGCTACAGTGGTGTTGTCTTCTACTAAAGCAGAGTATATTGCACTTACATCGGCAAGTGCATAAGCATTGTGGATTCGAAAGGGGTTAGGAGAAATTGGGGAGAAGCAAGGGACTAAAAATACTTTATTATGTGATAATCAGAGTGCCATTAAGTTGGCACATAATCCTATACATCATACCAGGTCCAAGAATTTTGATATCAAGTACCACTTCATTCGGGACATGGTAGATAAGGAACAAGTTAAATTGAGGTATTGCTCCACACATGATCAAGTAGAATATATTTTTACTAAGGAAGTAGTAAAACCTCATTTTTTGCTGCTAAGGGACTTGATATTCAGTTCCCTTACCATAAAGGGGGAGAATGTTGGAAATCTGGCCAGCCATACATTAAAATAAAAATTTGGGCCATTAGATGACATTTTCAGCCTTGTAAAGTGTCTCCTCTTAGAGGAGACAAAAAATTGTAGAGCTTCAAAATCTATGCAATATGCAAAAAAAATGGGTTAAAAAAAACACCCGAATCAAAATTTATAGCTGAAATACTAAGACATGTAATAAACACCGTCGATGTAGATCCGATGGATGTGATTTGCTAGGGTTAGGGTTTGCTTTGTTTTTTCTTACTTAAGGTTGTTTTAGGGTTTTATATTAAGAATAAGAATATTACATTGTAGCATGTGTGTGAGCTCTTCCAGAGCTTGTGAGGAGATTGTAACAGAGTACTAAAACTTTTCCAGAATTATTCTAGATAATAAGAAGATAATATTTGCTCCAATTTTGATTTACTGTATTATTGTAAATTATTCAGTAGGGTCTAGTCTTATTTTGCTTTCCAAAGTAGATGATATTTAGTTGATATATAGTTGTAATTTGGAAATCTAATCAAATCCTAATGTGCAAATGAACCTTAAAAGGAATCTTTCTCTTTTTGTACTTTTGAAGACTGTAATATAATTTTCCTTATTGCAAATTTAATCCAAATTAAGGTGTTTTAAAAAATATGATAAGTAATCCATTTAATGAATGTACTTGCACCAATAGTTGCTTATATTTTTTGAAATATTTTGTAGCTCTTTTGCTACTTATATAGAGGATGTAGATCTTGGTGTCTAAGATCACCAAGTTGTTGCTTCGAGTAGGATCTTTCTACTTTTTGTAGGTGGTCCTAATCAACTCCTTCTTCATAAAAATATGGTCTTGAAATTTATTTCATGAGCCTAGGATTTGGTTGCTTTCTTTCCTCTTATAGTATCCTAATTTTTTTTTATTGGTAGAAAGGGTTTTGAAAGGTCCCTGAACCTTGTACAAGAGAGATTACAATAAATCCAAATCGACCGAGGTGGTCCAAGAGGAGAGGAATAGAAAGTTGGCAAACCTCCACCCTAGGGAAGGTGTCACGAAATCGCGACCAAAATGGTGATGTCGCGAAATCGCGACAAGAAGCGCCGTAGAAGCCGAAGGAAGAAAAGAAGTCACGAAAACGTGACAAGAATCGCCATCGGAGCCGAAGAAGGAAAGAAGTCGCGATATCGCGACATGTTGCAAAGTGTCGCGATATCGCGAAAAGTTGCAGGGTTGGAGCCGGTCGAGAAGAAGAGTCACGAAATCACGACAAGAAAAAGAAGTCACGAAATCGCTACAAGAATTGAAAACGCTATCGAAGAGAAAAGGTGTCACGAAATCACGACAAGAATGCAGACCGCAGCCGAAATAGAAAAAGAGCCCCGAAATCGCGATGAAAGTGGAAGCCTGCTACCAAGAATAAAAGGTGTCACGAAATCGCGACAAAAAGGAAGACCTCCATTGGAGAGAAAAACGGTCACGATATCGCGACAAGGATGAGAGTCCGCCGTTGGAGAGAAAAAAGGTCACGATATCGCGACAACCTGGAAGCCCACCGTTGGAGAGAAAAAAGGTCACGATATCGCGACAACCTGGAAGCCCGCCGTTGGAGAGAGAAAAAATGTCACGATATCGCGACAAAAATGAAGCCCGCCGTTGGAGAGAGAAAAAATGTCATGAAATCGCGACAAGTTTGCGCAAAGGCGCCTGGAGAGAAAAAGTGTCGCGATATCGCGAAAAGTTTGCGCAAAGGCACCCAGAGAGAAAAAGTGTCGCGATATCATGACAGAATGGAAGACCGTCGTTGGAGAGAAAACCCATCGCGATATCGCGACCGAATGGAAGACCGCCATTGGAGAGAGAAATGGTGTCGCGATATCGTGACAAAAATCAAGACCGCACCTAAAGGCCAAAAGTGTCGCGATATCGCGACAAGTTTGCAAAAAAGCACCCGAAGGGAAAACGTGTCGTGATATCGCAACAAGTTTGTGAAAAAGAACTCGAAGGGAAAAGGTGTCGCGATATCGTGACAAGTTTGCAAAAAAGCACCCGGAGAGAAAAGGTGTCGCGATATCGTGACAAGTTGGAAGACCGCGCCAGAGGGAGAGAAAAGTGTCGCGATATCATGACAAAAAGCAACCTTGCGGCCTAAGCAAAAAGGATAACGCAGCAAGCTAAGATTTTGCAACCAACTTAGAAAAATGATGCGAAAGCGCCCCAAAGATGCCAAAACACCGTCGAAAAACCCAAATACCAGTAACCCACTCACATTGTGCAAACATTGGAACTTGAAGAAATGTCCCTTAGACCGATTGGAAAGGAATCTCTCCAGACCTGAATGTCTGTTGCGTCAACTCCCTTATTAGCAAGCTAGTCCGTAGCTTTGTTTCCTTCTCTATATTGATGTTGAATGATTAATTCTGGATAGACACCAATTAGTGTCTTGCATTCGTCGAAGATGGAAACAAGGGCCCAGGGAGGCACAGAGGTTCCTTTGAGCCAGTTGATGCAATGCAATGAGTCTCCTTCTATGATGAGTTTATTGATAGACAAACCTTCCAAGAGAATCAATCTTTGGAACAAGGCCCGAGCCTCGGCCATATTGTTGGACTGAATTCCTAAGTTCTAAGCAAAGGCCAAAATTATTTCTCCTCTGTGATTTCTAAGAATTCCACCTCCGCCCGCCGTTCCAGGGTTGCCTTTGGTTACGCCATCGAAATTGAGCTTGTGCCACCCAGAAGGAGGAAAGACCCACTTGATAATAGACCTGTCAACAGAAGTGCGGGGTGTTGTAGAAAAATTGAGAAGATTGAAATGATTTGCTAGATCCAATTCAAGTCCAGGAGGGGGAGGTTTGGACAATGAGACGAGAGAGGCATTCTCCATAGCAAGGGCCAAGATTTTGGCAACAACAATATTCTTATCCTTGGCAAGGTTTTGAAAAATTCTAGCATTTCTCTCAAGCCAAATCTGCCACAAGAAAATGTGAAGGCATGCTTGCCACATGAATTTGAGTTGACTATTTTTGAAGGGTCGGGGCCACTGTTGAAAAAGGAGGGGAATGGAATGAGGGAGGGCTACGGAGATGGCAAAAGTGTTGAAAACCTAGTTGAGCACTACAAGGGAGAAGGGAAATTCTAGAAAAGCATGCACAATAGACTCACAGACATTTTTACATAGGATGCACCAATTGGGGATGAGAAGCCCTCTATTTATCAGATTTTTAGTGGTGAGGATTCTATTTTGGATGGCCAACCAATAGAATAATTTAACCTTGGGAATGATCTTGGGAACCCAGACCAGATTAGTGGAGTCACGGCCATCACTGGGAGCTTCTTGGCTATAGTAGGCAAATTTAACAGTAAACTGCCCAGAATCTTCAATGTTCCAAACCATGGAGTCTTATTTGTGAGAGCTGGGGATTATGCAGTTCCTCAGTAAGTTTTGAAGCTGTCTAAGCACCTCGGTGATAAGTCTAGGCCCATTCAAAGTAAATTGTTTCCATTTGGGTCTTGTAGTACCTGGTTGATGAAATGGCACACCTTATCTCCAAAGGTAGCTTCGGTCACCGTTTTGAGCATAGCAAGATGAGGATCTTGACTGAGAGGTTTGTCACGGATCCAAGGATCGTCCCAAAAATGAATGGCTGCTCCATTTCCAAGACACCACCTTAAACCTTCCATGATGATCTTCCTTGATTTAGTGACACCATTCCAGGAAATGAGATCCGCCAGGAAGGTAGTGCTCTCCAAGAAAGGGAACTTGATGAAGGTACTTAGCTTTGATGATGTCAATCCAGGTGGCTTTTTCATTGATGGTAAGTCTCCAAGATTGTTTGGCAATGAGAGCCATGTTCATCCACTTGATGTCCTTGAAGCCGAGACCTCCATCCTTTTTCTTGGAACAAACCTTGTCCCAGGAAACAAGGGAAAATTTGTTCTTATTTTCGTTTCCCGCCCAAAGGAATCTACGTTGAATTTGCTCAATTATTTGGTAGATGGAAGCTGGAGCTTTGAATATAGATAGAAAAAAAAAGGAATACTTTGCAGGCAAGCCTAGACCAGAGTGGCTTTTGCTGCCTGACTGAGCATTGAACTTTTCCATCCTGCAAGTTTCTTATTGAGACGATCTAGAACAGGGTTCCACATAGCCGAGACTGATTTGCCATGGAAAAGCGGTAATCCAAGATAAGTAGTTGGACGGTTCCCAATGATACACCCAAGGATCTCAGCAATCTTGTTTTTCCTGTGGATGGGAGTATTGAGGAAGTATAGCTTGCTTTTGCGGTAATTGACTTTTTGGTCCACCGCCTCTTCATAAGAGTCAGGGATGTTCTTAATGATTTTTTCTTCAGGGACAAAAGCCAAAGAGGAAAGAATAGTATCATCTACAAAATGCTGATGGGAAATGGCCTTGGTAGTTGAGGCAGGTTTGATCCTAGAGACAAGTCCACTGTTGCAGGTAGCAGTAAGGGTTCTTACGAGAGTTTCAGCCAAAATTATGAAGAGGAAGGGTGACAGGGGGTCCCCTTGATGAATGCCTTTAAAACTTGGAAAAAAGCCGACAGGTGAACCATTGATAAGAACAGAGAACCAAGCAGTAGAAATACATTCTCGAACCATCTTAACCCATTCTTTGTGAAATCCAAACTTCTCAAGGACCTCAAACAGGAATTTCCATGAAACCCGATCAAAGGCCTTGTTCATGTCAATCTTAAGGAACATACTCGGTTTTTTGTTTTTATAAGCCGAATGAGCCAACTCATGGACTGTTAGCACTCCATCAGCAATGAATCTGCCTTTGACCGAGCTGCCTTGGCACTGGTCAATGATGGATGGAAGGATGTCTTTCAGCATGTTTGCCATGAATTTGGTGATAAGTTTGTATATGACACTACAAAGACTTATAGGTCTGAAGTCGGAGAGGGAAGCACGCTCATTAGACTTGGGAATTAAAACAATGAAGGTGGAATTGGCTTCTCTCGACATCTTTTTGGCTCTCTAGAAGAATTTAACCACAACAACCACATCAGGGCCCACGACATCTCAAAAGTGTTGAAAAAACTAGGATGGAAAGCCATTAGGACCAGGAGCCTTGTTTGGTTCCATTGCAAACAGAGCATCTTTGATCTCCTCTTTAGTGTAGGATTGGAGCAGTTTCTCATTATCATCGTTAGACACCAACATTGGAATGTTATGAAGCAGAGAACTTCTTTGTGCAGGGGTGGCGATCCAACACTTGGACCTAAGATTTCCTGGAAGTGGTGCACAGCTTCCTATCTGATGGCATGGATATCAGAGACAATGGTACCATCATCCTTGGTCAACTCTGAGATTTTATTAGAACCTCTATGGCACAATGTGGAAGCATGGAAAAAATTTGTGTTGGTGTCTCCTTCTTTGAGCCAGAGGCTTCTGGATTTTTGTCTCCAGTAGGACTCTTCTTTAGCCAAAACATTGTGAAGGTTTGAAAGGAGGCATTTTTCTTCCATGAAAGTTTCAACCCTCCGATCCCCTTCCTGAATCGGATTTTCCACCCTTTTGAGCTCATCCAAGAAGTTTTTTTTCACTAAAAATGTTGCCGAAAACCTCCCTGTTCCAGCATTTTAGCTTGAGTTTGACTGCTTTAAGTTTGAGGAACAGATTCAAGAGGGGTTTTGAACAAAGGTTTTGCTTCCACCATTGTCGAATACACCGACCTAAATCTGGATGAGTGAGCCACATCTTTTCAAACCTGAAAGGGGTTTTAAAGGTTTTCTGGGGTCAGGAACAATCCATAATAATAGGGTTGTGATCAGATCCAATTTTTGGGTGGCTATGCGACTGGCATCACCAAAAATAGGAATGAGTTCTTTGGACAAGAGAAATTTTTCAAGCCAAATTTGGATGTGATGAATGCCCGCCCGTCTGTTGCTCCATGTATAGTTGGATCCTTGGAGCGGTAAGTCCATAAGCTCATTGAGGTTGACAAAATCGCTGAAATCTTCAATGTAGCGGCTGGTGATCAGATTGCCTCCTTGCTTATCAAACAGGTGAAGGGGAGAATTGAAGTCGCCACAGAGCATCCAAGGAAAGTCAGGAAAGTTGTTGTGCATTGTGGTAATGTTATCCCACAACAATCTTCTGTTGACAGGACTATTAGGTCCATAGACATTGGTGGCAATCCATTGAAGGTTGGTGACTTTGTTAGTGAACAAAATGTTGATGGTTATGTCAGAGACTGAAAGGACTCTCCCCTCAATAGTTGTCAGATCCCACAAACAAAGGAGACCCCCGGAGGCCCTAGAGGAGGGGCAAGAGACAAAATTGCTATTTTCCCAGATAAGTTTGCAAACTTGATTGTTGTTCTCATCCAGTTTTGATTCTTGAAGAAACATGATATTTGGTTTTAGGTTTTTTCTCACCGACTTGACAGTCCTCTGTTTTGCAAATCCGTTGAGGCCTTTGACATTCCAAGAGACAAAATTCATTGATTTGACTTGGGATTTGCTTTGCGACCTCTGCATCTCCCTTGATACGGAGTAATTTTAGGTCTAACCTCATCCAAATCTTGATGAATGGGTTGTTTGGAAGTAGGACCCAAGGAGGAAGGCATAGAACCATCAGCCGCTTCAAGCTCAGCTACTTTGGCCAGCTTTTATGCATTGGACGGTCTTCCCCTTCTCTGTTATTTGTTGAAATCAGCTTTGGGGGCAAAAATGGGAGATTTCAGAGGGCTGGAAGATTGAAGAATAACGGTGGTGTTGGTCCCAGGAATAGGCCTATGGGGGGATGGAGAGTGGGGAGATTGGCGCAGTGCAATAGGCTCAGGGGAGAGGGTAAGAGGATGATTTTGAGTCGAGGTAAGGGGTGGGAAGGGAAGAGGAAGGTGAGAGGGACCAGAATCTGAGGGTGAGTGCGGAGAGGTCATTGTAGCCTTACCCTTGGACAAGGGAGACTGAAACGCAGTGGGTGTGGATGAGATGATTGGATCTATGGGAGGGTCATTGGAGATGTCCTCATTAGTTGGAAGATTATCTAAAGGAGCAAAATTATTGGTACGAGAAGGCAGAGCACTTACGTTGTTAGGAGAAGATGATTTAGGGGGGCCTGTAGAATGGCCTCGGCCCCTGCCAAGAGCCTTTTTTTGAACATTGGGAATCTGGGAATCCTTCTTCCTACCAGAATCACTGGGAATATCTTTTTTTCAGGAAGGGCATTGAGAAGCCAAGTGACCCTAGGAGTTGCACTCTAAACAAAAAGTAGGCTTGTTCTCATACTCGATTCCTTGATGCCTTCTAAAGCTTTCGACGTTGATGCCGATGCAAGTAGGCAGAACCAAATCCAGATTAGCCATGACACAGACATGGGCATAGGTCATTCTGGTTCTTGCTCTGGTGGTAGGGTCGATGGCAACTAAATCTCCAATCGGTTGGGTGATGCCTTTGAGAGCATCATTATAGAAAAATTGAGGGGGAAGCCCATGGAGTTTGATCCAAATTGGGGCGATGTTGATAGACTGAGTTTTAGGGTCAAAATATTCCCCCCATCTTCGCAGAAACAAGCATCGATGACCAAAAAACCAAGGTCCACCAGTGATAATGCGTTGGGTGTTGAGGGCATTGTTTAGCCTTACCATAAAGAACCCCCTAGGAAAGGCCAAAAGCTCCATGCTTCCAGATAGCCGCCATTTGGAAAGGGCCCATTCGCGGATAGTTTCCATATTGGGTCGGGCACCAAAAAATTTCCCAACCAGAGAGAGGGACTCTTGAAATATTAGTGGCTCCATAGCCTCGCTAGGAAATGAAACTTTAGTGCCCAAAATAGAGAAAGGCAAAAGAGTTTGAAAAGATAAAGCTCCAATCGAGGACCTGAATTTATCCAAAAAGGACAAAGACCACGGTCACATTTTGGAGGGAGAGGAGGTTGAAACCCTACCATTACCAGACGCCTTTTTCTCCACACCGTTAGGGTCTTCATCGTGACAAAATCTGAGTGGGCCTGCAATAGGCCCAGCACCAGCTGCAGGGCCCGAGGACAAAGTTGCCAGACCAGCAAACCCTGCCGACCCACCATTCCCATCATCTCCATCGTCATCATCCACAGACGCACCTGCTCCCGCTCCCGCTCCCGTTCCCGCTCGTGACATTTCAAGATTTTATAGTATCCTAAATTTATTGTATATTTGGAGAAGTATTTATCTCTAAAGCAATGCCTTCTTGCTGTGAGAGTTAATCTTCAAATATTTGGTGGGCTTCTCCTATATTCAAGTCTTCTTGTCAAATTTTGACTTCAAGAAGGATCTTCTTCTCAAGATTCTGAATGTCTTTAGGTCTTCACTGGATTCTTCTTCTAGTATTTTACACTCCTTGCTAAATTCTTCTTCTCTTGGGCTTGTCGGATGGTGACAATTGTCCCAAATCCTTCACTACCAGGGATTATCCTTGGTAGTGGATTTATCCAATAAGTTCTTTTATGATTTCTTTATTAAGACTCTCCAAGCCTTTACTGGATGCTCATTGAGACCTTTCCAAGGTCTTTTATCTTACAACTTCTTCTGGTCTTCCTTGAGACCTTTTCTTAAACATTCTTCTCTTAGAAGTGTTGGTGGTGAGATCTTATAGATCTTCTGATTCTACTACTTCTAGATTCAAGTAGGACTCTCCTAGTCCTCCTTTTTCGAAGAATGTAAGTTATTCAATGAGATATTCTCCTGATATATTTACCTTCAATTTTGCTTTAGGTGCTAGATTAACTCTGAAGAAGATACTCTTCCTAACTTTCTTGTAGGAAGTTTCCCAAATCATTGAATCTCCTTTCCCTACAACACATGATTAGTACTAAAATCCTAATCTTCTTCTAAATTAGATACTCTCTTATAAAGTCTTCTTCAGGATCAATGCTTCTATAACCTTTTCATTATCAAGGCTTCTATGGAATTTTCTTTAGTATCAAGGCTTCTGTGGCATTTTCTTCAATATCAAGGCTTATGTGGCATTTTTTCTAGAACAAGGCTTCTATGGACCTTTTTTTTGGATCAAGGCTAATATGGTATTTTCTTCTTCTATGAAGTTCTCAATCTAGCAATGGAGATATCCAGTCTCCTAACTTCACCATGACTCTTCTCAAAAATTCTTCTTCTACAGTATTATTTTCTTACACAAAGAACTAATCTCTAGACTATGAAGGCACACTGACCTTCAGGCAATGAAGTTTAAGTCTCCTAACTTTCTATTGTAGGATATGTCCGAATAATATAAGAATTAATTTTTTGCAACAAAAGAAACTTTGGGTAATAGTTAACAAATTCCAGATATCCAACATGATATTCACTAGTTGATTTTTCAATCTAGTGTATTGAATGTTGAGTCCTAGTCTTCACAAGTTTTTCTTGCAACTCTATGGAAAGACTCTAGCCAAAAGTAATCTCGGTATTTTTAGAACTAAGATTTCTTTCAGTCCTCACTTGTGGCTCTCTCTAATTCTACCACCTATATTATTCTAATATTTTTTGATAGTGGTTGGTCCAAAAGCACGTTAGGTTGACAAAAAACTCAAGCTCAATGGTAATGGTGGTTTTTCTATTGATCTACTATGGCTAGATCTATCGTAGCTCTGATACCACTATTAGATTTTGATGCAGTGTGCAAAGGAAGATAGCAATCACAAGATGCAGAATAATATGAAATAAAGTAAATCTATGAGATGAGTGAAATATGCTATAAATAGCAATGACATAAATGAATACAATGTATCTATGGAGGAAATGTACACTCAATGAATAAAGCTACTAGACTACATTGAGCCCATGGCAAAAGAATAATATAAATTTTAAAATTGATATCTTTACATTTCAAAGTAGGATTTATTTTCAACCCTTAGATTAAAACATTCTCTATCATTGGATTTTTTGTAACATTAAATAAACTATAATATCTCAATATGGATTGTTTAAAAGACATCACATTTTCATTGATCCTTATTTATGCTCATGATGAGAGAAAGGGTGACTAGGATGATAATTTACCAAAATTATTGGCAATATTTTATAGGTGATGATTTCATCTCAAGAGTAAAATTAGATACCCTCCTATTCAACCTCTAATTTATTTCTTTCTATAGATCACTCTGCTATGTGTAGTAGTATGGGTTTATGATTAATGTTTTATAGCATTTAAAGAGGGAAAATAAAAAGGGTCATAAATTAGATCTTGGATTGATGTAACCAATAATATCCCATATATGTCTAGCCAATTACATTTCATTTTGAAGGTGATAACAATTGCACAGCTAGCTACAAATTAGATTCTATCCTAATTTTGGACTAAGTTTGTTGTAGTAGGGCAACAAATTAGGATTCAAAAACCAAGCAGGATTAGTTTATATTTTTTAAATGTAGGATAGGGATGTAGAAAATATTGTATAAATAATTCCACCCACCTACATAAAAGTTGTTAGATGTTAGATAATATATTGGAAAATAAGAAGCAGATAGGAATTTGTCAATAGAGCAACCTCATCAAATCTATGAAATAATAGGAAATCCAAACTTGGATAGCCAAGAAACTCCTAGGCTACTAAATGGTGATTATTTAATAGGAATGAAAATGTTTTAATTAATTGTGGAACCATATATAGTTTTATTTCTATTATAATTATTGGGGATATGCCAAAATTTTGGATTTTTGACACAAGGGTGGAAATTTGAGTATGGATCTGGGTAAACTATTTAGTGAGTCAATGTTTTTCCAACGTCGATATTTCCTTACCCAATGGATCAAATATTTGGAACTTATATAGAGCACCACTTCATGCCTTATATAGATATGTATATCTTTGCTTGTTACAATGAGGCCCTTCTTATATAGGAATATAGGTTCTTTGGTCAACACTCTATCTACCTGTGCAAGGGCCAACTTGCACATTGAAACTTATACATTTATTACATTGCATGAAGTAACTAGATAAATTCCCCCTAAAGTAATCTAATATCCTAAGTATGTACCTAGGAAGGTACATTTACATGACCTAAATGATTTAATATAATATATTTCTAATAGGGAGGTATCGTACAAAGACTATAGGAAATTCTATCACACAATATTTTCTTAAACTCTACCATATCATAGAAGACTTGGAATTTTTTCTTATCATATTGAACATTTTTATTGCATGTGTGATTACCATACATTGGATGATCATAAAAAAATGGATAATTTGTTGCTTTAGATTTCCATCCATAGGAGGATTCTCTTCTCTCATCTACATCACTTCAGATTAGAGCAGGAGTTGGTGATACATGTTGGAGGAATATGTAACAATGAGGAAGAGGAATACCACATGGTATAGGACCATGACCCATGGATATAACAAAAATTCTAAGAGGAATCACCACCAGGTTAACTACAATTGAGATTGCCAAAAGGAGAGGCATTCATATTAAGGAGATTAATGACAGTGAAGAGGAGGAAATTAGTCATGTAGAAGCTTGAGATGAATAGAAAGTAGAAGAACCAGAACAACAAATTGATTTAGATAATATCAGACACGAGAGTAAGACAAATATGGATACTCCTAATTTTAATAGAATTTTAAACCTAGAAACATTGGTTGATTGTATAATGAACATTGAGATATTCTTCGATTATGAGTTTATAAAGGATCCAAAGCGGGTCAAATTTGCATGCATGAGACTAAAGGGACATGCTTCAATTTTTTGGGATCATGTACACATATATAGACAATGAAAGGGATGGATAAAATATAAACTTGGGAAATTTTTCTATCCAAATCAAAATCTAAATTTTTGCTTTTAGATTATCAAATTGGATTGTTTAGTAAACTCTAAAAACTTAAGCAAATGGAGTTGGGAGTGAAAGAATATACATGGGATTTGACCATTTGGTCATATTGAATATGAAAAGTAAAAGGTGCCAAGATACATAAATGGATTAATATTGTACGTATAATATGATATCGGTATGATTTAAATCAAAATTGTTGAATAGGTATACTAGTATGCACTCAAGGCCGAGAAAAAGCTATAGCAAAGACAATAAAATAATGCTAGAAGAAGAGGAAAAACCAACAATGGAAGAGGACAAAAAAAGCAAGAGGAAGAAACTAGTACTTATTATAATATTAGATAAAGGAGAAATTTCTTGAGAGGAAGAGGAGGTTACAGTACATCATTCCTAGTAAATTATTATATATGTAGAGACATTGGCCATGAGGCATATGAATATCCTCAAACACAACAAACTAGTAGGCATAAAAAGGAAGCTCATAACCATGTTACACAAGAATTTGAAGTATAAAGTCATTATTGGGGAATTAAATATTAATTAATTAAACATTAGATTTAATTAATTAAAGTTCATAAGGTTCTAACATTTTTTGTCAAGGCCTTATCTTATTGGTCACTCTGCTTCTAGTTTTGGCCAATGGTTTTACCACCATGAGCGGTTTATATATATATATATATATATATATATATATATATATATATATATATATGCATGCTTTTGTAATCAATGAAAAATCAATCGGATTTGAGGTTTTCTAGTTCAATTGGATTTTAGCTTTTTGACCTGGTCCTCTATCAATTTTGTATTAGAGCACCCTAATCCATATATATGTTGCTTCATAAAAGGTACCATGTTGCTTAATAAATATCCTCTCAAGGATATTTCTATGCAAGATTTGGCACAATGGATCAAAGATCTTCATGTTGAAGTTATCTCAATTTTATCAAAAATTAATTACATAGATTTGGAGGAGATTCTTACTGTGGCAAAATCCAAGCCCATTGATGATATTATTGAAGCTCAAAATTCTAATCTAATATTCAAAGAAGATAAAATTTTCACCACCAAAGCAATCAAATTTGCTTTAGAATGTGTAGAGGAGGAAACCATTGTATAAGTAGAAGAATATTTTATGGTTGTAGAAGATGCAAAGGTCAAGGTTCCCATCAAAGAGAAAATTAGTGAGGAAGATATAGAAATGAGGAATATTCAAGGCCTATTTCAGTAATGTGAGCTTTGTAATGGGGCAATATCACCATTCTAACAAGGAATAACCATTTCGAATATATAGTAGTGTTCAATGATCCCCTTAAATTTGTTGGTTTACTCTCCTTGTATTCAAACCCTATATATGTGAAGCTTAACCCAAAATTTTATACTAAGATGTGTCCTCATGCATCATATATAGTGAGGGCCACAATAAAATAAGTACTTATGAAGGAGAGAAATAAATTTATCATTGCTTTTCCTTAACTTTCATGACTATTTTGTTAATGGTTGTGATGAATTTTTGTTGTTGGATGATTCAACAATATTGACTATTTATAATGCTCAATTGACCATAAGATTCATGGTGATTTATAACATCAAGGTTCATTCAGTTCAACATTTCCCATGCAACCCACATACTCTCTACCATGTCTACCACCACCATTATATTATTTATTTTGATCAAGTTGTTGTTATATTTTATATTTGGATGGCTCCCACTGCTATTTACCAATTGACCTACTATCCTAGTTCAAATGTAGTTGGCCCTTGTTGTAGTTTATAGGCCAATCTATTGTCGTAGTTTAGATCCAACACCTTCTCCTCTTCTTATACAACTATGACATATTTGCAATCCCTTCATATGTGATGTAACAATAGCCCCAAACCAAAATATAAGTGTGCATCCACCTATCAAATCCTACTCATTTGCAATAAAATCTCAACACTGGCCCTATTAATTTGACTTGTCACTTTGTTGTGGTCATGGCCATCAACATGTACTACCTATGCAATTGTAATGTCCCCGTCCTAGTCAATCTTCAGTTGCAGAGTGGACTTGCCTACTCACGGGTTCCCGTAGGCAGTGTCAGATGTGTGGGAGCCCACTTGGGATGTTGAGTTGTCATTTGGACAGGCAGTGTGTTCTTTTGCCAGTCTTTCAGGCCATTTTGGACAGCTTGATAGAGACTTACTATTTTTAGTAAGTCAGTTTGGAGCAGTTTCTTGGGGAACGAAAGGTACGTTTGGAATCTACAGCGAAATGGGTGTCCGTTTCTCATATTATTTCTTGGGTCGGCATTGGGGAGCTAAGAAATTTTAATGGCCAAAGTTTATTTCCTAATAAATTAAATGTAATGTTTAATTTATTAATTTTGGGCCTTATATTTTAATATGGGAGACATAAGGATATGCTAGTCACTTAAAATTAAACTTGATATCATAAAGTGACTATTAGTATGATTAAAAAGGGACGCCAATTTCAAGGGGGACTTAGATGGAATCAAAACAAATTAAAAGTAATGAAATGCCCAATGTGGTCGATCCCCTTGGTGAGTAATATAAAAAGGAGATGAAGCTTCATTTTTCATATCTTTGGCTATTGTGAATTCATGAGCATTTTGGAGAGCACTTGCAGAGTTGATTTGCAGGGGTTTATTGGAGCTTGTGTGGAGACGAAAACCTCCAGCAGGGACACCATTCTCGAGATTGCAAGACATCTTCAGAGTGGTTTAGTGCATTCTCACTCAAGGAGTGCCTATGGGCTACATTGTTGCAGAATTATTCAGTCATTTTGAGGAGTTTGGAGAGGGTTTTGTGTTTAATATTGCAAACTCCAGATTTCTTATCATTTGTAGCAGAGGTCGTACATTTTGGGCCTTCATTTCAGAGTTTGTGTGCACATTCAGCTAGGGTTTGATTTTGCTGCTAATGAAGAACTCAGTTTTCTGAGTGGCTGCCATTGATGTATCAGACCATTTCCAGCTTGCAATAAAAATCGGGTACCTTAGTTTCTAAGATTTTGCTTAAAAGGGTTTACTATTATATGCATGTAATATCTTAGTATCAATTCTCATTGTGATGGGAAATGTAATTTGAAAGTTACAACTTTCCTTAGTTGTTGTCATTTTATTTTCTGTTCATTTCATTTTATGCAAAATACACAAAAAAATAGCAAACACCCAAAACTCAGTTGGGGGCAGAATATTACAGTGGTATCAGAGCCCAGCTCTTCCTGCCATCCTGAGGGTTTGAATGCAGCCGGGTACACACCAATACTATCGTAGAAGAAACAGACCTAATCCCAATATAGACGAAGACCCATTTGACACATTTCCGGAAACAGGGAGAGAGGAAGAAATCATGGGAGATAGAGACAGGGATAGAGAGAACAGAGGACCTACAGATAGAGAGATCATAACAAAATTACAGAGGGGGCAGCGTGACCTTCAGCAAAGTATGGCTCAATTAGTTGCACTAGTGACCCAACAAATGGTTTGTAACAATGCAAACAACAACCAGAACAATCAAAACAATAATGGGCAGCGAGGAGGTGAGGCTGGAAACAACAGAAATAATGGAAACGGAGAGGGTTCAGTGAACCAAGGGGGTGCGGATCAGAATTACAGAGCTAGGGCAGCGAGCACTAGACCTTTGATTCCCACCTTTCCACCCAGAGTTGAGGTGCAGCCTGAAGAGGAGCCTACTCAAAATGACTTCCAGGAGCAGATTCTACGGGATTGGGAAAATTCCAGTCCTGAATTTAGAGCAGAGTTGTCCTTCCGAGAGTATGTAGATTGGAGAGCCAGGAATAGGCCACAGAGGGGAAGGCATCATAATCATGAGCTTCAGAAGAGGGTTAGCAAACTCTCTATACCATACTTTGATGGATCCGGGAAGAGTACTGCTAGAGCATGGGTCCAAAAGTTGGACACATACCTTCACTTGAACCCGATGCCTGAGATAGAAGCAATCAAATATTCAGCGTTACATCTAGATGGTCTAGCACATGAGTGGTGGCATCATGGGATGTTCACCCTTGGACATGGTCAGATTACCTCCTATACAGACTTCACAGAGAGATTGATTGAGAGGTTTGACAGGAAGGATCCAGAGCTCCATTTTAAGGAGTTGGCGCAACTCAAGCAGTGGGGTTCAGTAGAGAGCTATGTTGCTGATTTTTAGAGGCTCTCAGTCTTGGTTACAGATATTTCCGAGAGGAGGCTCATAGTGTTGTTCATTGATGGTTTGTCCGATCCATTGAAGGGCTGGATCAAAGCCCTTAATCCTCCCAACTTGCAGGAAGCCATTCACAAGGCTAGGGATATGGAGTCATCCACTTCCAGGAGTAAATTTCAGTCTAAGGGTTTCGGGCATAAGAAGGATGAGAGACAATTTCAGAAGAATTCAAACTCACCTAAAGATTCTCCTAGCAAAGTGGACAGCGAGAGTTGGAATGAGCTAAGGAAGAAGAAATTATGTTTTCAGTGCAAGGAGCCATGGGATCCATCTCACAAGTGTGCAGTGAAAGCTAAAGCTAAACAGATTGAGTATTTTTCAGCTACAGATCCAGATAGAGAAATCAGACCAGCGAGGATGATTTTGATAGCAATTGGCTCATATAGTGATGGAGATGTTGAGGCTACACATGAAAAAGAGGGAGTTGTGGCACAACTTTGTAGTTTCCAGAAGGCTGGTTCATTTAAGGTGCGAGGAGTGTTAAGTGGACAGCGGATTACTACACTCATTGATATAGGTGCTACACACAATTTTATAGATGAGGGGCTTGTAGCCAAGCGGGGCTTGCAGACGGAACCTTTCGATGGTTTCAAGGTGATGATGGCATATGGATTCACTCTTACTTGTACATGGAAGATTCCCAATCTTCGCATTCGGATGGGTGAATATGACCTCCAGGATGATTTTTATGTTGTAGGGATTGGAGACACAGACGTGGTCCTTGGTATGCATTGGATGCGTACCCTTGGCGAGTTCACCATGAACTTGCATAGTATGGAGATGAAGTTCGAATCAGGAGGGAAGAAGATAGTCCTTCGAGGCATTTCAGATGGAGGCATGAGAGTAGTATCTCTCAAGAGGATGGAGAGTGATTTATTCAGAGAGACAACCACTCATGAGGAATATGTTTTTGGGTTGAGCAAATTATTTTTCCTGTTGCCCAGGATCGTGTCAGACAGAGGGATTACAGATGTGGACCTCACTGAGGTGCTTTGGCAGGAGATCTTTCATGATATAGTTTTCAGCCCTCGCAGGTATTTTAGTTTGAATTTTGATGATGGTTACATTATTGGGTCACAGGAGAGGAGAGTACAACTTTGGCATGATGGATTCTCAGTTATAATCAGAGTGGCGCAGCGTCAGCATGATGGGTTTTTCTTGAGATTGATTTGGGACCCTGGGATCACAGTTGGTTTCAGTTTGGCTCAGTCAGATGATGTTGGGGTTGTACTGGCATTGCTTGAGGACAAGCAATCTTGGGGAGGGAGGACTGTAATGTCCCCATCCTAGTCAGTCTTCAGTTGCAGAGTGGACTTGCCTACTCACGGGTTCCCGTAGGCAGTGTCAGATGTGTGGGAGCCCACTTGGGATGTTGAGTTGTCATTTGGACAGGCAGTGTGTTCTTTTGCCAGTCTTTCAGGCCGTTTTGGACAGCTTGACAAAGACTTACTATTTTTAGTAAGTCAGTTTGGAGCAGTTTCTTGGGGAACGGAAGGTACGTTTGGAATCTACAACGAAATGGGTGTCCGTTTCTCATATTATTTCTTGGGTCGGCATTGGGGAGCTAAGAAATTTTAATGGCTAAAGTTTATTTCCTAATAAATTAAATGTAATGTTTAATTTATTAATTTTGGGCCTTATATTTTAATATGGGAGACATAAGGATGTGCTAGTCACTTAAAATTAAACTTGATATCATAAAGTGACTATTAGTATGATTAAAAAGGGATGCCAATTTCAAGGGGGACTTAGATGAAATCAAAACAAATTAAAAGTAATGAAATGCCCAATGTGGTCGATCCCCTTGGTGAGTAATATAAAAAGGAGATGAAGCTTCATTTTTCATATCTTTGGCTATTGTGAATTCATGAGCATTTTGGAGAGCACTTGCAGAGTTGATTTGCAGGGGTTTATTGGAGCTTGTGTGGAGACGGAAACCTCCAGCAGGGACACCATTCTCGAGATTGCAAGACATCTTCAGAGTGGTTTAGTGCATTCTCACTCAGGGAGTGCCTGTGGGCTACATTGTTGCAGAATTATTCAGTCATTTTGAGGAGTTTGGAGAGGGTTTTGTGTTTAATATTGCAAACTCCAGATTTCTTATCATTTGTAGCAGAGGTCGTACATTTTGGGCCTTCATTTCAGAGTTTGTGTGCACATTCAGCTAGGGTTTGATTTTGCTGCTAATGAAGAACTCAGTTTTCTGAGTGGCTGCCATTGATGTATCAGATCATTTCTAGCTTGCAATAAAAATCGGGTACCTTAGTTTCTAAGCTTTTGCTTAAAAGGGTTTACTGTTATATGCATGTAATATCTTAGTATCAATTCTCATTGTGATGGGAAATGTAATTTGAAAGTTACAACTTTCCTTAGTTGTTGTCATTTTATTTTCTGTTCATTTCATTTTATGCAAAATACACAAAAAAATAGCAAACACCCAAAACTCAGTTGGGGGCAAAATATTACAAAAATCTTACCACTACGTGCCCCCCTTGTGGCCCTAGTCAAACCCCTTACTCTATGTGGCTAATACTACCTCTTTTTGACTCCACTAATTACACCATGATGGATGTTGTTAATATATGAAGAGCTACTTGTTGTTGATCTTCCACCACCAAATGAGAAGCCAAAATATACCATGGAATACTCCATGTTAGCATGTAATAATATATTACTAGGCTTATATCCTTGTGCATAACCATGGGATAAAAATCATATGAACATACATGATCCCCTATAGGACACTTCATTATAGAAATAATAATAAGAGTGGTATTTATAGAAAATCATCTCTAGGTTTGTTGATTACATTAAATAATGGTGGTGATGAGCCATTTCCTTCCTATTGAATCGATCATCTATGTTTATATCAGATAACACTACTTGGAGGTCCATACAGACCACCATAGAACATCATGCTCCATGTGTTCTCATGCTAGCATATTATCTAGCATTGATGTGTGGGTCCCGTTGTCATTTTAATTCATGGGCTTAATCAAATTTTTATAGTTGTTATCCCACATGGAATGTGGGAAGGGCTAAATAGCCCTTATATTTACTTTCCTTCATGATTTTGAATATAAGTGAACTAGTAGTAGCCATATAATTTTTTTAAAAATACCAGCATACTTGGAAGAATATTCTCTTTAAAATATTCTTAGAGATTCTCTTAGAAGGCAAAAAAACATCCTATATTTTTTTCCTACCTGAGTAAGATTTTATTTGTTTTCATTAATTGATATCTCCATTCAAATATGAGTATAGGCTTATATAAAATTGTTGAAAAAAAAATTCAAACCCCATTCTAGTGGAATCAGTATTTTCAAGTTTTGTGAAGATCTGCTCAGGCTAATGAAGTGTCAAAGTTTGGGTGGCATATCTTCCAAATCTTGTGCTTTTCAAGATTTTATCCTTCTCTTTTGTACACATTGAACTCCAATTATTTTGTTTTTGGGAAGAGTGTTAGGGAATTGAATATTAATTAATTAAATATTAGGTTTAATTAATTAAATAATTAGGTTTTAATTCATGATCGTTAGGTTCTAATTTTTTTTGTTAGGGCCTTATCTTATTAGTTATTTCACTCCTAGTTTTAGCCAATGGTTTTTCCATTGTGATTGATTTATAAATACCTATAAATATATTTTTGCAATCAATGAAAAATCAATCATACTTAAGGTTTTTTAGTTCAATTGGATTTCAGGTTATTTTTTCTGGTCTCATACAATTCACCGAAGCACATGGAGGAACCAAAACAAGGAGAATTTCTTATTATGAAAAGGGTATTTTTAAAACCATAAAAGGAGGTGTATTAAACAATGCAAAGAAGGGATTTATTCAATACTATTTGTAAATCAAGAGGTAAATGTTGCAAGGTGACTATTGATATTATACGTATTGACAAAATAGTGCTAACAAAGATGGTAGAAAAACTTGGTTTGAAGAAAATGGAGCATTTAAATTCTTACAAAGTGACATGGTTACAAAATGGACATAAAATTTTGGTAACCAAACAATGTATGGTAAAATTCCAAATTGGCTCTTATAAGTTTCCAATTCTATATGATATCATGACAATGGATGCATATTATATTTTATTAGACAGACCATGGATATTTGAAAAAATAATACATGGTAGTAGATTAAATACTTATTCCATTGTCAAGGATGAAAAATGTTATGGAATAAGTCCAATGAATGACAAAAGAGAAGTGGGCAATAGTTCTAAAGTTTTCTTGAACTCCCAGAAATAATTCTTGAAGGAAATGAAAAAAGGGGTAACATGTTTTTGTTTTGTTTCTAAACCCAGAGAATATGGGAAAGAGCATAGGATGGATGGCATTCCACATGAAGTAAAGGATTTATTGGAATAATATGTTGAGATTATTTTAGAATAATTACTTGACAGGTTAAAACATATGAAAAGCATTAGCCATAAGACAAACTTCATACCTAGAGAAAGTTTGCCAAACAAGGTAGCTTATAGGATGCCATCCATAGAGAATGAAGAGATGAAGAGACAAGTTCAAGATATATTGTATGATTAGGTAAATCTTGAGCCCATGTGTAGTACTAGTTGTACTAGCACCCAAGAAAGGTGGGGAATGTTGTATGTGTATGGATTCTTAGGATATCAATAATATTACAATAAAATATAGATTTACATTATCTTGTATGTATGACCTAGTGGATTGTTTGAGTGGAGCAGAGTACTTCACAAATATTTTTTTAAAGAGTGGTTATCATTAAGTTTGAATTGATGAAGGAGATGACTAGAAGACCATAATTAAGATCAAATAAGGCTTGTATGAATGGTTGGTCATACCATTTGGTATGAAAAATTAACCTAGTACTTTCATGATGTTTATGAATGAGTTCTTAAAGAATTTTATTGGTAATTTTGGGATGGTTTACTTGGATGATATTTTTATGTTTAACAATATGAAGGAAGAACACATAGTGCATTTGAGATTAGTTTTGCAAAGGTTGAAAGAAGAATTGTAGTTTTATGAAGAAAAAAATGGTATACTTTGGTTTTTCTATATCCAAGGATGGTTTGAAAATGGATCCAATATAGGTGAAGCCTACTGTAGAGTGGCCATAACCAAGGAGTATGTGTGAAGCTAGAATTTTTCATGGTTTGGCAAGTTTTTATAGGAATTTCATTAAAAAAATTAGTGTAATTTGTGCTCCAATAATGGAAATTATGAAAGTAGGTAGACATGAATTTAAATGGACAAATTCAACAAAAAGGAGCATTCAAATATTGAAGGAGAAGGTCATGGAGTAGCCAGTTTTGGCATTGCCAAACTTTAACAATGTTTTACAAGAGGATTTTGCTGTCAATAAGACAACCATTGAACGTGTTTTAAGACAAGAAGGTTGACCTATTTTTTATTTCAATGAGAAGTTGAATGAATCCAAGAAGAAATATTCAATTTATGATCAACAATTTTATTCCATAGTACAATCACTCAAGAAGTGGAGGCATCATCTATTACCAAACAAAATTATGTTCATAAGTAGTCAGGGCAAGTTGAACCAAAGATATATGAAATGGGTGGAGTGTCTTTAAAGTTACTCATTTGTCTTTAAGCATAGAAGTGGTAGTTAAAATCAAATAATTTATGCTTTGAGTAGAAGAAACTTGTCGATGAGTGCAATGAAGACCGAAGTGGCATGTTTTGATGCTATGAAAGAGATCTATGTTGATGATTTGTATTTAAAGGAATCTTGGAAAGTTTGCAATGGTCCTACTAAAAGAGATAGAACATGGCTATATTATTTTATCCAAGAAGGATTATTATTAAATGGATAGTAATTATGCATACCATAAAGCTCAATAAGAGAAAATATAATAAGAGGAAAATATAGGGGTAGAATTTCTAGACATTTTGTAGTAGATAAGATAATGGAACAACTTTGTGCAAGTTATTATTGGCCAATAATGAGTAAAATTGTAAAAATATTTGTATAAAATTATCAATTTTATCAAAATGAAAAGGGGAGAAGCCAAAATACTGGATTGCATCAACCACTACCAATACCAGAAAGAACACAAGAAGATATAAGTATTTATTTTGTGCTTGGATTACCTCAAACACAAAGGGGAAATGATTCAATCTTTGTGGTTGTTTATATATTTTCAAATATGGAAAATTTTATACCTTGTAGTAAAATGAATTATGCTACTCATATTGTTAATTTATTCTTTTGAAAAGTTATAATATTATATGGTTTACTTAAAAATCATTGTGTCAAATAGAGATGCAAAGTGTATAGGTCACTTTTTGTATAATTTGTGGAAGAATTTGGTTATAAAATTAAGCTTTAGCCCAACTTATCACCCAAAAATAGATGAACAAACTAAATTAGTGAATAGAAGCCTTGGAAATATGTTGAGGTGCTTAATTAGTAAGAAACCAAAATTATGGGATACTATATTGGCACAAGAAAAGTTTACATATAACAATTTGGTTAGTAGAAGTACATCCAAAAGCCCATTATAAATTGTATATGGTATTTTTCCAAGAGGAGTGGATGAATTATAGAGTACAATATTTTTGCAAAAACCTAGTGTTATAGTAGAGGATTTTGCTAAATTTATGCCATATTTATCATGAAGTGAAGGCTAAATAGGAAAATAATATTATGAAAATCATGCAATAGATTGGCCTCAAGTTTCAAACACAATAAATCTAGGTTGGAGACTTGGTTTTAGTACATTTATAGAAAGAAATATTCCTAAAGGGAACTTATCACAAGATCAAATGGAGGAAGATTATACCTTGTAAAAAATTGAGGAGGTTCATATCCAATGCCTACAATATTAAACTCCAAAAAGGGGTAGACATCTCACCGATTTTTAATGTCATAGATATATATCCATATTATGACAAGACCATAAGTAGTACTCAAGACTCCAAAACTAATTTTCCTATTGAATAATGGATAGCACAATTGCTAGAAAAGGAATGGGATGAAATTGAGGTAGTGATAGATTCTAAAGTGGTTGAAATCACAAGAGGTAAAATATATTATGAGTATCTAGTCAAGTGAATAACCATATTGCTAACACAATGACATGGATGAATGCTTTCGATATTGCTAAACATTGCATATTAGTTAAGGAGTTCAAAATTTTTTTATGAAGTTTCACTCATGAAAGATTTCCTTTACCTAGAGTATGATGTGAGAGCCTATATTAACCGATAAAGGATTGTTAAAATGGTTGGTGTAACATTTGATAACTACCCAAACTTGCATACAAGAAAAATATGGAATGATATGAAGGATTTGAAGAGAAAATTATTTGAGGAGAGAAGAATAAGAGAAGTGAATAAGAAGAATAGAAATATGTAGGCGAAGAGGAGAGAGGGCTGGAGAGGAAAATATGCTAAATAATAGAAGTGTGCAAGTAGAGAGAGTGAGTGGAGAATAATATAGAGGGTATTTATAATGTAGGACACTCATATTTGATGTATCCTATAAGCACTTTAATTTTAATAAAATATAATTAATTTTATCTTTTATGTGCACATTTTTAAAAATAATGAATACAACAAGTTGCTACTTCTATTCACTGGAGTGAAAGTTATAGTTGAGGGTTGGTTATGATACCAATAAAACCAACAGTTGTTGTTGTTTGAAGATTTTCAATTGAAGAAGATAATAAATTGTTCACTAGTGAAGTGAACATGTGATTACCATTCACCATTACTTAAGAATATCTTCCCTAACTAGGAACATAAAGCTAAGTGTCTTTGATATAGGTGTCACCATATAAGATGTTACCTTACCATTTAAAGCAATATGATGGTTTCATGTAAGGGACTAAGGCTCTATTGTTCAAACCAAAAAGAAATTATCTTCTTCTAAGCCTATGAATAATAGATATTTCCTTATTGTCTATTCAACTATCACTGTCTTATGAAATAGGATGCTATCATAGGATGTTATCATACATGAATTGAAGGAGTGCTATCATTGGAAGCTATCGTACAAAGACTACAATAAATTCCATCATGAAACATCATCATCATAGACTCTATCATCTCACATAAGAGTTGAAAATTTTTCTTGTTATCTTGAACCTTGCTAATTATACTTTTGATTATCATGCATCAAGTGATCATAAAAAGAGTGGATAATTTGATGCTTGAGAAGGTTGTCCATAGGATGATTCTATTATCTCATCTACATTAAGAAGTTTGTGGAATGAATACACATAGAAAAGTAATAGATAAGTAGATGCAAGAAGGAAACCAAACAAACCTTATAGTAGTGTTGTTATCTAACAAAGTAAATAAATCATGAGGAAGAATAAATATTTAGAAAACAACACACCTCACTAGAATATATAGAGTATTAGATCAAAAACCTAGAACGAGGTAAACAAACCCATTATAAAACAACATACCTCACTAGAAATTATAGAGTAGCAGTTTAGAAACCTCGAAGAAGGTAAATGAAACCACCATAGGGGAGTGGATTAAGGATTTAGTTTGTGTATAGTTGGGAAGAAAATTAGAATGGACAACATAATACCAGAAGCTTTAAACATACAATATTTGAAATTTGTCTAAAAAATGTTAGTGGTCTAGTAGATTTTCATAGATTTGTAAGAGTAATATCTTTTAATATACAATAGTCCATTGAAGAAATCCATGATGAGAAAATGGAAATAATGAAATATCAGTTGGTCCATACATAGAAAATTATGTGCATAATCGATGATAAAGAAACCCCACTTGATGTTGTATCCCAATTTCAAGAATTTGGTAGCATTATCATGTTATGTGGATTTGATAACTACATTTAGAATAAAGAAAGAACAAGGTACAAATGCTTCATATGGCCTTCAAAAGTAGAATGCTTAAGATAATAAAAATTTAAGGCCTTTGTTTAACCATGTTTTGTTTTAGAAATTTTGAATAAGCTTTGCTTTGGATTATTTGGTTCCTTTCTTATATATGATTTTTCCACATTCATGCAGATTCACATTAGTACAAAGTCAGAAAATGGTACACAAAGGACAGTATAAGATGATGTCCTTATTAGATATTTCTTATAGTTTGTAACTTAGTATAGACACTTAAGGAACTGATACAAAATTTAATTTTGATATTAATTTGATCTTTTTAATTAAAGTGATCAGGTCATATTAGTATATGGTTGGTACTTACTATGCCTACAATTTGACTACTACAACTCGATAGTTGGATGTATATTTTAATATATTCTCAAAAGCATCCTATAAATGTAAGTTCACCTTGGAAAAATAAAATTTCTTTTACAAAAAATAAAAATAAAAACTCCCTTATCAAATGGTATGATATCAAGTGGTTAAAAATAGGACACCAATGGAAAATACTTAGGTTGCTAAAATATTATTGTAATACCACTATATGTATTGTTGAAATACCATGGTAAATTTTTTATAATTGGAACACATGTGAGGCCCATTTAAATACCATATAACCAATAAAAACTAAAATATCCCTTTTATATAGGCTTCCCTCTTCTCAATGATAGTATTTAGATACATACTCTCAAGATTTTATTTTCCTTTGAGCATTCACTATGTCCAAATATCTAACTTTACATGTTAATGCTTCTCTTAAACCCATGTAAACAAGATTAAATTTGATAATAAATGATGGCTAGCCTATACATTTTTGATTTATTAATATAACTCATGTATAACTTAAATGAATATGAATTTTGTCTCACATTATTATTAACATCCTATGAATTGCAATAAAAAGGACACCTTTGTTATTTTTACAATCTCATGCAACCCTACATAATAGGCATTGATAGTAAAATGATAGTCATCACCTATATTAATAAATATGCACTAAAAATACTTATTCATTATCCAAAAAATATAGAGATATGTTTTTTTTTAATATTTTAAAATCATTTTATACATTATTACCAAAATCTTTATATTTTCAAAGTTATATTGACTAGACAATTTTTCCAACTGAGACAAATCCAAGAGCTCATTAGTTGCTTGAATTATTATAGATATATCATAGTAATGCATAATCCTATTTGAAACAAAATATGCATTCACTAAAATATTTTTTAAAAAATTTATGCCTAGAAAGTAGATAAATTTTTTGTACAATATTTCTATATTACAATTTATTCTCTATTCCAAGAGGAATTATTGATATTGGGTTCCATGTCTAGTATGATTGCAATAAATTATCAACTCACTTAAAATAAATCTCATGGGATTGTGCATTCATGTAGTGTAGTAATTATATTCATTAGAAATAATGCTACTCAAATAATAAAATATGATTATAATACTAGATGAGAGATTTTCATGGTAGTATCTTGATGACGGATAACTTCCTATGATCCAAAATTTTTATGTAATCCATTATTTTTGCTAACAAAAATAATTACAAAGTACTTTCACAATAACGGAACTCATTATGGCATTAATAATAATAATATTCTTCTTAGAATCTCTTCTAATATCCCTTTGCATTGGTTCATTCAGTTTGTAGCATTATTGTACTTGCAACCATATTAGTCAAAGCTAAAATAACTTCACTATATTTCATGGTTTTCAAACTATAGTTAGGATTGACCCAAAGGATAAATTTTTATAGGACAACAAGAATTTGGCAAAATAGCCAATTGAGGTTAGTTATAAAACAACAACTATGTGGAATTGTATAGTATAACAAGAAGAATATCATACTACCTAGAGGATTTTATCTGCAATATCTTCTATATCTAGGATGCAAGAGAGAGTATATCATAGGTGTTGAGGCCAATTTCAACACCATACTTCACACCCTCATAGAAATTTGAGAATCCAAAAAATATAGAGATATATATATTTTTTAATCTTTTATAACCATTTTCTACATTATTACCAAATTCTTTATATTTTCAAAGTTATATTGACTAGAAAATATTTCCAACTGAGACAAATCCAAGAGCTCATTAGTTGCTTGAATTATTCTAGATATATCATAGTAATGCATAATCCTATTTGAAACAAAATATGGATTCACAAAAATATTTTTCCAAAAAATTTTGCCTAGAAAGTAGATAATATTATGGTATAATATTTCTATATTACAATTTATACTCTATTCCAAAAGGAATGATTGATATTGGGTTCCATGTCTAGTATGCTTGAAAATAATTATCAACTCACTTAAAATAAATCTCATGGGATTGTGCATTCATGTAGTGTAGTAATTATATTCATTAGAAATAATGCTACTCAAATAAGAAAATATGATTATAATACTAGATGAGAGATTTTCATGGTAGTATCTTGATGATGGATAAATTCCTATGATCCAAAATTTTGATGTAATCCATCATTTTTGTTGACAAAAATAATTCCAAAGTACTTTCACAATACTAGAACTCATTATGGCATTAAAAATAATAATATTCTTCTTAGAATCTCTTATAATATCACATTGCATTGGTTTGTTCAGTTTGTAGCAATTTTGTAGTTGCAACCATATTAGTCAAAGCTAAAATAACTTCACTATATTCATGGTTTTCAAATTGTAGTTAGGATTGAACCAAAGGATAAATGTTTCTAGGACAACAAGAATTTGGTAAAATAGCCAATTGAGGTTAGTTATAAAACAACTATGTGGAATTGTATAGTATAACAAGAAAAATATCATCCTCCCTAGAGGATTTTATCTGCAATATCTTTTATATCTAGGATGCAAGAAGAGAGTTTATCATAGGTGTTGGGGCTAATTTCAACACCATACTTCACACCCTCACAGAAATTAGAGAATCCAAAAAATATAGAGATATATATTTTTTAATATTTTATAATCATTTTCTACAATATTACCAAAATCTTTATATTTTCAAAGATATATTGACTAGACAATATTTCCAACTGAGACAAATCCAAGAGCTCATTAGTTACTTGAATTATTATAGATATATCATAGTAATGCATAATCCTATTTGAAATAAAATATGCATTCACTAAAATATTTTTCCATAAATTTATGCCTAGAAAGTAGATAATATTATGGTACAATATTTCTATATTACAATTTATTATCTATTCCAAAAGGAATTATTGATATTGTGTTCCATATCTAGTATGCTTGCAAAAAATTATCAACTTACTTAAAATAAATCTCATGGGATTATGCATTCATGTAGTGTAGTACTATATTCATTAGAAATAATGCTACTCAAATAAGAAAATATGATTATAATACTAGATGAGAGATTTTCATGGTAGTATCTTGATGATGGATAACTTCCTATGATCCAAAATGTTGATGTAATCCATCAGTTTTGTTGAAAAAGATAATTCCAAAGTACTTTCACAATACCAGAACTCATTATGGCATTAAAAATAATAATATTCTTCTTAGAATATCTTCTAATATTACTTTGCATTGGTTAGATCAGTTTGTAGCAATTTTATAGTTGCAACCAGATTAGTCAAAGCTAAAATAACTTCACTATATTTCATGGTTTTCAAAATACAGTTAGGATTGACCAAAAGGATAAACATTTCTAGGAAAACAAGAATTTGGTAAAATAGCCAACTGAGGTTAGTTATAAAACTACAACTATGTGGAATTGTATAGTATAAAAAGAAAAATATCATGCTACCTAGAGGATTTTATCTGCAATCTCTTTTATATCTATGATGCAAGGAGAGAGTATATCATAGGTGTTGGGGATAATTTCAACAACATACTTCACACCCTCATAGAAATTAGAGAATCCAAAAAATATAGAGATATATTTTTTAATATTTTATAATCATTTTCTACATTATTACCAAAATCTTTATATTTTCAAAGATATATTGACTAGACAATATTTCCAACTGAGACAAATCCAAGAGCTCATTAGTTACTTGAATTATTCTAGATATATCATAGTAATGCATAATCCTATTTGAAACAAAATATGCATTCACTAAAATATTTTTCCATAAATTTATGCCTAGAAAGTAGATAATATTATGGTACAATATTTCTATATTACAATTTATTATCTATTCCAAAAGGAATTATTGATATTGGGTTCCATATCTAGTATGCTTGCAAACAATTATCAACTCACTTAAAATAAATCTCATGGGATTGTGCATTCATGTAGTGTACTACTATATTCATTAGAAATAATGCTACTCAAATAAGAAAATATGATTATAATACTAGATGAGACATTTTCATGGTAGTATCTTGATGATGGATAACTTCCTATGATCCAAAATGTTGATGTAATCCATCAGTTTTGTTGAAAAAAATAATTCCAAAGTACTTTCACAATACCAGAACTCATTATGGCATTAAAATTAATAATATTCTTCTTAGAATCTCTTCTAATATCACTTTTCATTGGTTAGCTCAGTTTGTAGTAATTTTATAGTTGCAACCATATTAGTCAAAGCTAAAATAAATTCATTATATTTCATGGTTTTCAAACTGTTGTTAGGATTGACCCAAAGGATAAATGTTTCTAGGACATCAAGAATTTGGTAAAATAGC
This sequence comes from Wollemia nobilis, assembly GCA_028583015.1. Lineage (NCBI taxonomy): Eukaryota > Viridiplantae > Streptophyta > Pinopsida > Araucariales > Araucariaceae > Wollemia > Wollemia nobilis. Next base: position 324,436 of record JAQPPZ010003370.1, on the reverse strand, counting down.
CAATTGATGTTAGTTATAAAACAACAACTATGTGGAATTGTATAGTATAACAAGAAAAATATCATACTACCTAAAGGATTTTATCTGCAATATCTTCTATATCTAGGATGCAAGGAGAGAGTATATCATAGGTTTTGGGGCTAATTTCAACACCATACTTCACACCCTCATAGAATTTTGAGAGCAAATTCTCATTATAGTGAGATTTCTCAATGGTAATGGCATCAACATGCATATAGATAATGGAGTGATTGATGTCATTAAATTTGAAGTAGCATATGTGAGTGTAGATTTGAAAAATAAAATATAAGACGAAGTAAAAAAACTAGTATTTCAAAAAATATATCAACTTACAACTTATTTATGTTGAGATATCAAGACTAAAGGGTTCATCTAAGAAGTTGAAACAAACCTAGGTAGTGTCCTTTACACCATAGTTCATTATTTGGAAATAAAAAACAACCTAGTGAAGATAATTAGCCTCTTTAACTTTCATAAATATAATCTTTCCCTTGGATATGCCTCATCAATTTGGATAAATTGGAATCTAGATTAGATTTGTTAGTAATAAATGTTGAAGGACTCACATGTAAGGTTGATTTATAATCAATATCCAAGTTGGCTGGATTATTCATAGAATAATTGGAAGGACATACCTAAATACCAACTGCCTATAAATATTAAACCTCCTCCTTCATGGCTAGTGCAATTTGAAATTATCTTTCATAGCTAAAAGAATAAATAGAATGTCTTTTCACCCAGGTGTTGTAGGTGAGTTGGAGAGGAGAGGGAAATACTCCAATGGAGGTCCCAGGTTCGAATCTCCACCCTACCAAAAAGTTGAATTGGGTACCCAAAATATAATTGATAATGTTGGTGCGGGTAGGGCCGAGTTTGACTCCTAGGTGACTTTGATGGTGTAGAACCCCCTGATCATGGTATCTCAGACCAAGGCAGTCCTGAAAGGGATTTTTTGCTTAAAATAAAAACACATAGAAAGAAGAATTTAAATCAACTAATGAAATCAAGATGTATAAATTCAATAAAATGAAAAAATAATCAATAAACATAAGTATGAATTAAAAGGTATCTAGGAGGTACATCATAATTATATCATATTTATTTAGGTTTATCATCTCTTATAGAGGACAAATTCAAATTTTTCATAGGGCCTATAAAAATTTTCTTCATAGGTAGGGGAATAATACTTTCAAGATATTTTAACCACTATATTTGGGTAGTTGACCTCACAATAGATGCATGGTGGCTTCACATATCAAGAACCATAGGACTATACCCAACCATTAACTCTTAATGAAAATCCTTAATGTCATTCTCTAAAGTACTCTACCATGTTATCTATCTATGTAGGTAAGTCAAATTAGCATCTATGAGAATATATTATAAGATAAAAGTTGGTTTCAACATGTGCCAAAGAGCACCCACCATAGGTTCACTATGGATGAGAACATTAATATCAAGAACTACCTACATTTTAATCACTTTGATAATTTTCTACTAGATTGATTGAATATATTCTATTGTTGTAATCTTGTTGAAAATTTTGAAAAAAAAAAAAATTTCATAGAGATGCTCTTCATATAAAAAGAGGGAAAAACTCAAATATTATTAAGAAACATATTCTCATTAATAGAAATCGTTTATAATTATGCATAAATATTAGATCATTCATATAAAAATTATGCATAGTAACAATCCACACAATGAGTCAAAGAAAAATTAAACCCGTGAGGTAGGGCAACACTAATGATACTCCTTAAGAAATTATTCTACATTTTCTCCACAAGCCAAGACTATTACAAGAGAATACTTTGATATGATTGCTTGCTTTACCATCACCAGGTCATGTCTTTATATAATTGTCCTCTTATGTTATTTTAGGAATGATATAACCCTATCCTTATCTGACTTATTATTATAATATAATTTCCTATAAATAGATCTTGGGTTATATTTAACCAATTCTATTTACATAATACAATTGGGTTATTTATGACCCAGGCACACTATACACTTTAGTTTGGTTATTTATTGATCTCTTCAACTATACAATACAATATTATATTATTTGTACCTATCCTAGGTACCTAACAATCCACCCCCTTACAAATATTTCATCCTCAAAATATAATAAAAAAATCAATAATATGATTTTCTAAGCGAAGGTGATATCTGGTACCAATCTTGATTATCCACACATCCCAATGGAATATTAATTGGTTGTGGTTTACAATGATGCCAAGTTGCCCTTGTGCCACTTAAATATATATAACTACTTTATTGGCTTCATGATTTTGCTACTCTACTATGGTATTTTGAACAACTGGTCTTATTAATCCTTGAAGTTATTACACCACTCCAATGTCTAGAATCACTACAAATTTTCTACCAAAACTACCATACTTGATACCTTTTTGAATCCATGTAGATCCATAATAATATTGATGCCCTAAGTTATACCTTCAATGCTATTGTCACTCATGGTGGCGTAGGTGGAAATATGTTGATACCTTAAATTGTCATTATATTTCCTTTTATTCTTCAACATTTTATTTTTCTCTTTTAAATTCTTCCTCATGTTCTTCTCTCTTGGTACCTTATTTTGGTGTGTCCTTGTGTGATTCTAACATTGATTCCTTGGATTTTATTTCTACTTCTTATTCCATGGACTCCACTATTGTTGCTACTATAATTTAACTTTTGATTCTTCTATTGGTTTCTTAAATTGTTCCCCTACTATAAATACTTTTTTCTTATCCTTGGATCCTTTCTCCTTAATATGAGAAATATCTTATAGTGTTATGCCCTTTTTCCTATACCATAACTTCACAAAATTATCTTGTACATTAATGTTAATGGTACTCAAAGAATCCAACCAAGGATAACTTAAAATAATATCCAAATCATCCATGTCAATAGCATGAAAACCTAACTATAAATAATATTTTTCCATGGTGATCTTCAAATATTTAAGAATTTGAACATTCTCATCCTCAAGTTCTATGTCTTTGAGTTTTGTTTCTTGAACCTATAACCTATTACCTAAAACAATATTAATAAAAATATTTCTACCACTAGGATTTATATAAATAATAACCTTTTCCTTCTGAATGCAACCATGAACTTGCAAAATAGACTTTTTAGATTCAAACAAATCCTTTTGAATAGTGCCTGATTTATCTAACAATAAAGTTGTGGTCGCCTTAGCCTACACACTATCATCCTTGTAATTTCCTTCTACTAATTTCTTGAAAGTTTTCAACTCTCATTTTAACTTCTTTTATTCGTCTTGGAACCTATATATCTTTTTATATGGATTCCATTGACTTAAGAATATTCGCTTTGTTTATTCCCAAGTTTGTTTATAATTATGGGCTATAAGAAAACTATGTAAATGGGCTATAAGAAAACTATGTAACCAAGAGAGAGATTATTCTCCGAAATAAGAAGTAATCATAATGATCCAACAACAATTATTAGAATATAAGGATTTAAATTATTTCCACCATTCTCTAACATCGATTTCATCTTCTCCAAAAACCTTTTGTAGCTCCATAAGTTCATGACCCAACAAAAATATAATGTAAAAGAGGGTTTTACAAATATGTATCTATATATATATATATAGATATATATATATATACATTTATTTCAAAGCTAAAATTGCACATAAACAATTAAATCCAAAAAACAACAAATGATTTGCTTACCCTAATTGACAGATATCTCAAATTTTATTTTCTAGAAAAAATCATGATTTGAAAGATCATAATTTCCCTTATTCGATATGGCTAGATTCAAAGAATTGTATATCCCTCAATATTTCTTGGATTACTTTATACGACTACTCATTTTAAATCTCTTCAAATTCCAATCAGAATGGCATAATAATCATCTGAATCGAACTGTTAGATTGAGAAATATAAGTTTTTAACTTTTTTGATAAATTTTCATTCAATCAAAAACTATTCCAATATCCCAACTTTAAATAGACATAAGTACTTAAATATTCATAATAATTTAACATATGACCAGTTGTTTTAATAGTACTCAAAATAATCTACATGATGGTCTAAGCATATTTTAAATAGGACTACTTGGAAAATGTATATTTCTCTTTGAAAAATAAGATAAATTTATTTATTTATTTGAAATAATCCCTACAAAATCTATAAAAAATTCTATACTTTACCAAAATAATTACTTTGATACCAATTTTTAAAGATATATCTATTACCATTATGTAGAAATACCAGATCATTCATCCATAAATAGTTATTCACAATAAAAATCCACACAATGAGATAAATATAGATAATACCCTTGAGGTAGGGAAACACAAATAATACTCCTTAAGGAAGGAATCACTCAACATCAAGTACACAAGCCAAGATTATTACAAAATAATACCCAATATCATTACTTTATTTACCATCATGAGGTCCTTTCTTTATATAATCATCCTTTTGTGTGATTTTGGGAAAGTTATAACCCTATCCTTATCCCACTAATTATTATAATATATAATTTCCTATAAATGGATATTGGGTTATTTTTATCCAAAACTATTACATGATAAAATTGGGTTATATATAATTGATGTCCACTATACACTACAATTGGGTTATTTATAGATCATGCCAACCATACAATACAATATTATATTATTGGTACCTATCTTGGGTACCTAAAAAATATGTAATGATATTTTTCACAAGCATTAAAATTCTAACACAATAAAACTATTCAATTTATATTCATGACAAACTCTCTTAAGTTCCATAGTTTGAGGAAAACACCTAAGATAGGTTCAACTTTTTTTGTTGTTCTTATGAACGAATAGATACTCACATAGCTCACCTATAATTAGAGCCCTTGAGGGATTCATATTGTAATTTAAATTAATTAAATATTCATACAGTACATCTCATAGTTGGAAATGTAATATTATTGAAATAATTAAGGCACATTTGATTAAAATTTAAAATATGCACCAATAGTATACAAATTCTAGTGCTTTTGTTTATCATTATTAAATATGTCATACTATAAAATAGCTAGAGTATACATATAACCAAACCAAATACCAAGAAATATTTACAAATTATAACTAAAAATAACATACAATGCAATACAAAAATAGGTGACATAATTTTTTGGGCTACCTTCTTATTCAGTCTGGGAGACGTCTTTCTCAAAGATATAGCAAAAATATTAGTAGGGAAGTGTTTTTGTATTAGTAGCTTCCATTAGAGATTTATTTTCAATGGAGATGCCAACGTAACCTTGGATGAATTAATAATATTTTTTATCAATGATCTTGGAATTTTAATTATTTGAAACTATAATTTTCTATGTTTAAAAACATAGGCTTTAGTTAGAGCCAATTGCCAAGCTTTAAGATCTAGAATTCAAACATAATTGACAATATTTAAAAAAATACATGGACTATCTAGTAGAACATGAGTGCTAGATCAAAAATGCCAATCCATTCAAAAATGTTGAGTGATTCTACATTGTTCATTTGGTACACCTTTCCCCTTTACACTTTTTTATCTCTAGAAATATGTTCAAAATTTAATTGTCACTAAACGTTCAAGTGTAAAAAGTGTCAAGACATTTTTTACCTGATCTATTTTTCCATCCAAAGCTTTGGTCAGATTAACTACCTCAATCACTTTTTGTGCAATTATATAAAATCTAGGATTTTATCTTATTGTCAAGTTTTGCCTCATTCAATATGTCAACCATTCAATAAATAAGAGGGGAGAAAGTAGACACAACTACTTTTGTTGCCATGCAAGTAGATTGTGTTATTGCATTAATTGTAGTAGGACAAACCAAAAAAAGCATTTACGATGAAATTCCTTGGTAAGATAATATGCTAGTAAAAAAATGTACGTGCAATTTACCAGGATTTAAGTTTAAAGAATATATCACCTTATTATGTAAGCACTCCAATGGATGATATAATGAAAGCTTTGATAATTTCCTAACCATGATTTTTTTTTGTATTATTATTCTTTAAATAATAATAGATATTAACCACCTTGGTCAAATCATAATGATGCTCAAACCTACCAGAAAATGAGTCTATTACAAGCTTTATCCAAATAACAATATCATAGGTAAAGAAGGATTTTACCTCTAGTTGTTTCATTAATTTTCTAATTTTTAAAATTAGAACAAACATTTTCATTGATGCATCATTAAAAATGACTAGAATAGTTTCGCCTATGTTGTTGTTTTTTTCTTTTGCATAATTAAGTCAATAGTCGTTGATCATACAACTTCAACCTAGTATTGCTACTTCATTATTATTTAGAAACAAACTATGATGTAATGAATTCTTTTATTGCTTCAATGTTCTTTCGTACATATTACATAGCTATGAATCATTTAATTGTATCACATTATTTAATTTCAAACATAGTCAATTCTTTTAATGAATGACAAAGACCCCCGAAGGGAGCTATGATTGTCAATTCAATCAAGTTATGTCCATTAAAATATTTTCAAATGGACTAAAATTATCTATAGGAATGAACTAAAATTATTTATAGGAATGATACTAAGTATGTATAAATACATATAGAAACCCAATAATATAGCATGAATATATACAACAATAACTAGAAGAGATAATTTCATAAAATATGTGTAACTAAGCAAAATTGTGTCCATGCATTAGCATTGTAGTGAAATTAGAGAAGTTTTACAAGACTACCTACAACTATCATCAAAGTACAATGCTCATGCATTTGACCTATTGGTAATAATACTTTATTCTTGGTGTCCTGTACTATCACAATCCTATGGAAATACAATTTGAAAGTCATTATATTTGAAATATTTATATGAACATTAAAAACTAAACCTATTAATGCATATGCATATGTATTCACTTCATTTGGAATGTGTTTCCCTAATATTTCTTGCTTATACATTCTTACAACACTACCACATGATCTTGCATTTAGTCTCTAATTAGTGCCTAGTATATCCAAACAAAGACCTAACTACACTTATATCAAACATTTAAGTTAATAAGTTTAAATGTATATGAATACATTTAATATGATGTTTCAATGATGTATATGCAACATTAAATATACTCAAATCCATAGAAGTACTTAGATAGATGGTAGACTTAGGGACTATTTGATCATATCTTGAACTACGTTCTGCATTGGTTGTTGCATAACACAAGGAGTCTCTATCAACATGTCCTACAAAATTAAACCTAAGAATTATAAACCTTTTTTAAACAAGAATAAATAGGATATTCAAATATCTAATGTATAATGTATTCTCCTGTACCACATTACAATGGAGATTTCTCATAAAAAACATAATTTTATCTCCTGTCATTATATGCACTAACTAAATCAAAATTTTATGTATATGAATTAGTAGTAAAGTGCATAGAATCAATGTGCATGTCATATCTATAGTGTAAGAGGTCTTGAAACCTAGTATATGATGATCTAGGTACTACTAAAGTATAAAATGACCATATATATATAAATAAATTGTATGTTATAATTAAATACTTTAATACAAAAATATTTTACATTTGAAAAAAAAGAAACAAATTTTATGTAAATAAAGGATTATAATATTTAAAATATACATACCATGCTATCAATATGGAATTCAACATTTTGCATGATTTTTATATCCCATGAAGCCTCTAAAATATGTACTTACTGATTTGATGTGGGAGGGTGATTATTAGTTATGTCATGCTAAAACTGAGGATCTCATTGACTAGAAATCCTTATATTAATAAATGCCAAGCTCCAAACTAATGGTATGCCATGCCTTAAGGTATGGTATCATAAAATAATTAGCAAGGCCATTAATACTCTCTATATCCTATATGCTAACCACATGCCTAGGAAGAACCATGTAGTAATCATTGACCATGTATAGAGTACTCTCTAGGAGGTCACTAATTACAAATGAAGATGAACCTAGCCCATTTTGTCATAAAATATCTAAAAACACTATCACTAAATATGATGAAATATCATGTTGACCTTGTTTGAATTAAGTCACTATGTCTAACAAGGGTTCCTTGGATACATTTTCTAAAATAAGTTATGCAACATGATCAAATATAATAATAGAAAGACCCCTTGGATTGTCCACCAACTATATCTTATCAACAAGAGGTGGTCTAGGTGGGGCATCAACATATTGTATGACCAAGTTATATTAGTCATCTAAATTCCATTTTTCTTGACCAATAGCATGAGGTATATAGGTTTAGTTTATATTCATCCCCTTATAAACCTATACAATTAATTGCTTAAAAAAGTAAAGGGGAAACTAGTCCTTATTTGGTGCAATATCATGTGTCATAGAAATTCAAGGATAAATAAGAGGTATAAGCTCATTTACACATTTTTTGAATTTATATCCATGTGTTCTTATATATGCTTGTGTTTCTTGGTCACCTAAAGCATCTTTGAAATTTCTCTAAGTATTTATTTTTGTGCAAATAAAATTAATATTTCAAGTTGCCATGAAACTATTAGGGTTGTCTACTTTTGCCATCTTATCTAATATCATTGGTGATCCATCCAGATTGAGAGATATTATAAAAGTAAGTAAGGATGTCAAGGAAGCATTGTATGAGTTATAAAGCCCAACCATAGTAACATTGTCATTGCGTCAATAAAATAAGATGAGGGTCAAAATATCTACCTAATGATAATTTTAAACACCTCTAACATGAAGAATGTTGATGTCTAGTATGGAAGGATAGTCAAGTGTGAGGGGTTTTTAGTAAAATGAAAAAAACTATCATCTAGATTTTTTATCACTAAAATATCCATTCCATCTAAAAATTGCCAACCAAGTAAGATATACCATAAAATTTATGTATTAATTTATATCAAATATATTGACATCAAATGCCCATATAGTGAGATACTACAGGTGCATTAGGAGATGTAGAAAAACTCAATCATCTAATAATAATCTAAGGTCATATTGTAGGTTTGAAAAAGGGTGTTGAGACTTTTTTTGATATGAGGAACATATGGTTGAACCCCTATCATACATTCCAGCAAGACATTTGAGTTAGGGAATAATGGTTTTGAAAATTTGGGATGGTATTGTTTTACTTTGAAAATATGTATATGGAAGTACAGATAAATAATACATGGAAGACATTATGCATATTCTATAAGAGATGGATAATTTCTACCATTAATGATTCTAAATGTGCCACCATTCCAACTTAAATATTATTTTGTTTTTCCTCAATGTGGATGTTTTTCTAGTGCATGAAGGTAAGTGTATCACTTGTATAATTTTTTTTTACCACATCTAAATATACTTCAAACTTTAGATACATTGTGATTAGATATTATAGATCTTAAAACACATGGAAGGTAAGCAATGACGTGTTTGTATTAATGGATGTAGGATTAATATGTGAGGAGTAATACACTCAAATCCAATGTATTATTGGAAAAAGAAATCATTTACCATTAGAAAAAAATCTATAAAGAGAAACATGCCCATTTTGAGAAGGTGAACAAGTAGAAAATAATAGTACAAAAATTTTCAAGGAAGATAAAACTTTTTCAAATCCTAAAGTTTATTATTTTGAGTTCTAGGATAAATAAAAATAAATTCAAATGATGGATATGAAATTCCAATGGCTAATATTTAACGTGTTCCCTAGGAAGGTCAAAAATATGTATGAACCCTTAGTTTTTTATGCACTCATTCCCTAGGGTACACCTAATATAATTAATAATATATTAGAGGAATGTGATACATAACATTTGGTGAATGCTTTTCTTAGCAATGTGATTGAGTTCATTGCAATGAGAAGTACCTAGCTATTTGAATGGTTAGGTTGTTGACTAAGCTATTAGATATTTTTGAGTGGGATAGGTGGAAGGTTCTATTAAATAATAGAGTTTGCAGAGAGAAGAAAATATTTTATGGTAGTTTGAATGAACATTGTTTTATCAAACATAATAGTTCTATCAAACATAATAGTTTTGTTGAACATGCTAAAACCGAACTATATGGCATGACATCATATATGTTTGGACAAATGATGTTTAGTTGAACATGTTTGATGTGACAACATTCAATCAAATGATGTTTGAAAGAACATAGTATGGTTTGGCTAAACTAGCATATGCAAACCAAATTTGGCCTAAAAGTGGGGCTCATCGGCATGCACTCACCCTTAATAAAATATTAAATTATTCCCTTCTCATTGTAGATCAATAAAAATTATAAATGGAATGACACATGTAAGAAGTGAGTTTTATTTTCTTAAGTTTTATCTACTAATTTTGAAGAAAAAAAAAAAGCATTTTTGTAATAAAAATTTAAATAACAAGGAAATAAAGTCATTTATAGAATCCCTAGTTGGAATATTTATGTTGTAATTAATTATTAATGAAAGATAAAATCTATACTAATACATATCCAAGTAATAAAAATTTCATCAAAAGTAATTATCAAGTATGAGATGATTGAGCATGATATATTGGTTCTTAAAAGTAGATGTTTACTATGTAGGTTGAATGGATGTTGATCAACTTATTTGAAGATTCAAAACTGGATTGAATACAAATAGGTATTGAGTTCACAATATTCTACAATTTTCATCTCAAAAGGACTTATTTCTCATCATCATATCTAGTTCTAATGTTAGTGATAAGATACTAGGATGTAGCCCATTATTTAGGGGGAGATATGGCTCACATTTAAGGGAATGGCACATGTAAGAAGTGAGTTTTATTTTCTTAAGTTTTATCTACTAATTTTGAAGAAAAAAAAAGTATTTTTGTAATAAAAATTTAAATAACAAGGAAATAAATTCATTTATAGAATCCCTAGTTGGAATATTTATGTTGTAATTAATGATTAATGAAAGATAAAATCTATACTAATACATTTCCAAGTAATAAAAATTTCATCAAAAGTAATTATCAAGGATGATATTATTGAGAATGATATATTGGTTCTTAAAAGTAGATGTTTACTATGTAGGTTGAATGGATGTTGGTCAACTTATTTGAAGATTCAAAACTGGATTGCATACAAATTGGTATTGAGTTCACATTATTCTACAATTTTCATCTCAAAATGACTTATTTCTCATCATCATATCTAGTTCTAATGTTAGGGATAAGATACTAGGAGGTATCCCATTATTTAGGGGGAGATATGGCTCACATTTAAAACCATGGAGTGAAATTGTTTATGGAGATAGAAAATAGTAAAAGGTTTCCATTTTAGGTTAGGATATTTTGACTTTCGTATTGTCTTATGTTTAAGAAGGTGAAGAATAATGGTAAAACTCTATGGGATTTAACTCAGGAGTGATCAACCATTGAGAAGTGGAAGCATGTTGTCTATACTTTTCTATGTTTCCATATACATTTCAAAAACTTTTCCAAAATCCATTAATGTTAAATATGAATCAAGAGAATGGGATTATGAGAATGTTGTATTTTTATAGATTATAAATGTCATAAAAATAGACACGATATAAAATTACATAATAAAAATGATCAAGAAAGAGATGAGAAGTTATATTTACAAGACAAAGTTTAATATGAAATAATAAGACCCTTTATTGTATCTTTTATCAATATTTTTTCACTACCAATAAAGTTGTAAATAAAACCACTATGCCTCATCAAATAGTGAAGGTCTTCATAGTTCATTGGTAAATTTTTTAGAAGAAAATAAGAAAAATGTATGGTATAAACTATGTGCAAGTTTATATTAAAAAATAAATAAGGTGCAAAGAAAGGTGTGAAGGTAAATTGTAAAATAAAGAAGCAATAACAGGTTGGTTCAATCTAGGTAAATCAACTCTATTTTTCTCAAGTAGTAGAAAATATTATCCTTGCAATAGAAATGATTGTAGTCTAGAGTCCACTCCTTCAACTTTATGTCTTCAATAGAAGCATAATAAAGAAAGTGATATGAAGAATAATAAATATAACAATTTAATGTGTTTAGGGTAGCATAAAAAAAGTACTTCTACATTAGGGATGATACTTTCACTTTAGGTTTTTTAACAAAGTATAAAATTATAGATAATAAGTTAGATTATGAAGTGTAGAAAAATAAAAGATACTGATGATGATGAAAGTGTTGATGCTAATGTAAAAATGAGAGGAATACCCTCAAAACAAGAGCAAAGAGAAAAGAAAACTCATAGAGATATTGTTTAGGAAATTAGAAATATATATCACTAGTGATAACAAGAAGTTATACTAATCCCACAAATAGGAAAAGAAATAATGATGAAAACGGTATTTTAAAATTTTAGATTTATTATTAAGGTCCCTAAATTGATATGTCAATTAATTAGTAAATTATTATAACTCAATTTTATATGAAATCAAGAAACAAGAATAAGTAGCGAGGAATGTAAGAATGCATTCAAAAGGATTTGAAAGATGGTGGATTTTTTAGAAATTTTTGCTATTTATGTGAAATTCAAGAGGTATTATAATAATATGAGATAATCATAAATGAGATGGAAAATTTATAGAAGTAATAAGTAGTCATGTTTCTATTCTTTTGCAAGGAAGATAAATGATCAAAGTTAGAGTCATAATTGTATATATTGAAACTACAATTAATATTTATGGTAAATTTTAGAAGGAACTCATATTAGCTATATAAAATTTAATAAGGGTAAAATCATGGTATTGTGATACAATTTAGTGACAATAAGTTTTAATGCTCATTGGTCACTAGTATGACTTTGAAGACCTCAAAATGAGGGTAAATCATATAATTTTATAATAAAAAATTTAGTGGTAGGTATTTGAATGTAAATTTAAAATAGATAAATTTTGTTTAGTTGATTATAAATACATATTTATATATCATATGAAAATGTCATTAACACAATTTTTGAGGCCTCATATAAATTACATCATTTTTCCATAAAAGTTGTGTAAAGATAGCTATTGTGGCATAGTTTTTTTTTTAATTTGTATAATGAGTTTACATAGGTTTCTATGAGGGATATTCGTTCCCTCATACTAAGTGGAGCTTGATCCTTGGACCTCTCAAAGAGAGGCCAAAGACCTTACCACTATAGTAAGCTTGAAACTATATTAGGGCATATGATTTAAGCATAAAAATATGTTCAAATTTTTTTATTTGGGTAAAATCAAGGTTTCTTAAAGGGCCCAAACACTTTTATAGATATTTATATATATTATTACAACCAAAATCCTCCTCTATTATTATTTTAGCTGCATCAAAAATCCCAAAACTTTACTATATGATTGCATTAGATCTTCAGTTTATTCTTGGCACATAAACATACACCATACTCCACTTTCATTACATTCATAAGATCCAAAAAATGGAACCCTTAGTAGATAAATTCACAAATTTTCAAAAAATGGATCACTATGCACACAAATCCATAGATCTTCAGAAAATGGAACCCTAAGAAGACAAATCCATAGATCTCCAAAAAATGGAATCCTTCTTGTTGGTCTAAAATATGTCTAGTCTATGGATTAGCTATGTGCCCTAGACCTTAGCCAATTATTTAATTTTTTTTTTTTTAATTTGTGGAAAACATCCCAAAAGGGATGCCACTTTCGGGTAAGACCCAAGGAGGCAGGGGTATCCAATGATTTAATTGGATAAAAAGAGATATCTCTCAATTCATCCTTCGAAGAAGGATGACTCCTTAGAGGTTTTGTAAAATAAAATAGGGGTTTAAAGATGAGATCAAAGAGAGAAGGTTGAGAGAAGATAAGGTTTTAAAAATATGAAATAAATATGGAAAGCATATATTGTAACAATATTGGATGTTACTATATAATAATATAGTACAGTAAATTTAAAGGATACCTAACAGACCACCATTATCAAATGCAATTACAATTTTATTTAACTTCAATTATCTACTCTAATAATTCCAAAGACTTAAATAAATAGCAATCTAATAGCAAACCAAATAGAAAAACTCACTTTAACATAATAGACTAGACATATAAGTGTAATATAAATGACTTAAAGCAAAGATGCATTCATAAAAAAAAATTAATTACACAACAATGGAGGCCAAACAACTATTATTTCTCATTAACTAGCAACAAGATTACACAACAAATATCCAAGCAAGTACTACAAAGCCAACCCTTCAACTATAGGTGTGATGACTTATTTATACGCTGCATTTTGAAACTTGCAACAAAGTATTTACAATTAGTTATATGGCTATTGCAAAAATAGCCTGACAAGGAAGATTAAATGCTGAGGTGGCTATTTAGATCTTATTTTGCATTTAAATTTGATTTTTTTTGTAATATGCTTTGTTGATCTACAACCCCTTTTTGGAATTGGTTAAATTGTTGTAATTGATTCACTAGAGTTGTCATTTGTATGCCTCAACATCATTAACTAAAATATATAGAGGACACTATGATGGTTGCAGGTCTGAAAGAGACATTTTGTTAGCACCTACTTTGAAATCAAGCTTGCTACTTTACTTGCAAAGCTTCTTAGAAAAAATCATGGCTTGCGATAGCTTTGATGATGTCACTTCAAGATGGACTTTGACTTTGTAAATTCTAATTTATGAATTGAATTTTCTTGTTTGATCCTAGGTCACATCTTAGAGATGCAAATATCATCATCAAAGGGCCTTAGACCTTGTGTACTTTGGATTCTTACATCCTAGCTTTGTGCAAGGGCTATTATAAATTTATGCATCTTATTCCTTTTTTGCATAATATTAGGCTTTGGTGTAGAGGTCCTTACACCATCAGCAAAAGAGGCCTACCCTTGTTCCTTTTGATTTCATTCATCATGACTTTGTAAAACTATCCTTGGAAAATTTTACTTGTATAACTTTAGGATCCTTTATTTTTTTCTAACATCACCTACTTATATGGCTCGACTTTATTCATCCTAGTTTTATTCAATTTATTTCATACATGATCCTAGGATTTGGTTTTAGGGTACTAACATCACTATTGAAGAATGCCTAAATTTGTTTATTATACACCTTTGCACACTTTGGATTTGAAAATTTTGGTTTTTTTCCTTGTGCACATTTTTTGGTTTATCACAATATCACAGTTATGTCATCGACAAAGGGGGGGTGATATTATTCATCACAATTTTGTGCAACCTCTCAAATCTTCAAAGCACGTAGACATTTTTTTTTTGAAGAAAAAGGCTTAGCTCCTTACTTAGCAAATGAGATCATGAATTTTACATACATTCTTGGCACCTCCTAAGGAATTTATGCTCAAAAAAATAAAGAACTTAGAGGGCCTAGTTCCATTGGCTATGAAGTTAGTATGGTAGAAAGTTATTTTTTAAATGAGAGATGTGATGACTAGGTGATTTATATAAGAAGAATAGAAAGTATGGATGACTTATAATATGTAATGGAATGATTTTTGAAATGAATACTAAAGTGGAATAAAAAGTGAACCATATTTTTTTGTACCTTCTAGGTGGCTTATTATTTTTGGGACACCTTGTGCTTTGATTTTATCTTCATGATGCAAAGGTATCTTACTTTGATCGATGATTAATTAGGTGCTACTTCTTGCATTTCAAGTGTCCCTTGACCATATTCTAATCCAATAGCTTCCTCTGGAGGAATAATTTCATAGGGGTTCCTTATATTTCTTCATCCACTTGATTCTCTTCATTGGATAAATTTTTTATTCTCTCTTAAGGACTCAACAAACCAATGTATAGATATACAATGGAGGATTCTTCAGTCCCATGTATTTATCATGTATTTTTGTTAGTTGATATCTTCTGGCTATCTCTTGAACTTTAGCTTGTATCATAGCTACTCTATTCAAAAATTCAAGCACTTGGGCTTCATCAATATGATCTTGCCATTGGTTTATTACCATTTCATCATTGACTATCGATTATATCTAGGCCTAAATATCTTCTTTCGTTCAAAGACTAAATTCTCTATCCTAGAATCCTAGAAATCCTAGTTATTTAGATTTTATTGTTGGCTACATAATACTTTCTATTTTTCATTGTAGGCTATCTACAATCTCCCATCCTTGCTAGATTCATTTGTATTTTTTTTATTATGATTTAGGAGATAATCAATACTGCATTCCATTGAATTTTTGGTATGACCCTCATAGCTATTTTGAATATTCTTCTAACCAGACTCATTAGAATTTTATATTGTCTTATTGTGTCTTCCAATTTAGCTTGATCCTATGTGAAGTCTCTTATTGTTGCGTTTATGGCTTCTACACTAAAGTTTGAGTAACCTACAACTACATAAGCCTCAAGGGCATATTGAAGGATTTTGTTCTAGCTATCCTTAGTTATTTCAATGTTTTCCTAAAAAAGTGGAAGGCTTTAGCTCATTCATTTTCTCTTTATAGTTGTTGTTGTAGATCTTGAAGTTGTTATCTTAGAACCTTTGTTCATATCTTCTATTTCTTGCATTTGTTGATGGTTTGGGAGCTACATAATCATTCTATTTGATTTATGGTTTTTATTTTACAAGGAATTTTTAATATTTTTCTCTTATTTACCCATTTTTTTAATACGTTAACTTTATCCTCCAGTTGTTTGCATCTATCTCTTAGCTTATTTCCTTATAAATAGATAGTTCTAACATGAACCTGTGCACTAAGTAGAGAGTCTTCTAATGGAAGTTGGGAGATATATCCTTTTTGTGTCTCCACTTAATAATCATCCAGCATCATCTTGGCTTCTAGTTTATCCACCTTTGGTTTAGCTATGACTCTTAGTTTTTGATAGGTAGTTGGATTGACTATAGTCATTAGCCTAGAGGGAGCATTATCTTCTACTTGTCTAGGTTTTTTATTTCTCCACCACTTTTGATAATTTTGGCTCTTCTCATTGAGCCTATTGATGGTAGTTGTGGATGGATGATTGAGTTATAGTAGTGTTGAGAGGATGGACTATAGGATGGGAAAGGAATATGGAGTGATTTTTTAAATAGTTGATGTAGTTCTTGTAGGGGTTTGTATTTATGGAGTTGATGTGGCTAGGGAAATTTTGTATGTAGTGTTATTTTCAATTGCAAATAATTCTATGGTGATGGAGAAAGAGAGGGAATATCAATATGTATCAAAGGAACATAAGTAGTAGTTGAGTTCGTATAAATCATACATACCTCTATCGCTTGTGGTTGCTCTCCCACTAGCTTGGTCGCTGCTCTAGTTTTAAGTGGTGGCCCTTGGATATTTAATTTATTAAGAGCTCTTTCCTACAACTCCCTAGAGTATTGACCTTTATTTTACTCACTACTTCCTTATTTAGAGGGGTTGTATTATTGGATGGATATGTCCCTATAATTTTTTGCAACTATAACCTTATACTCACATCGAATCCTTCATTATTGTTAATGGGATGTCTTGGTATTTGTACATCTTTAGTCATCACTTCTTGTTCTTGAAGGCTTCGATGCTCTATTGGCCCTAGAAAATTTTTGTGTGCTAGATTAAGAGGGAACTCTAATATGTGCCTTTGAGTCCTTTTTATTTTTTCTTATGGAGTAGGGGATCTTGGAAAAGGTACTTCCATAGCTATATTTTGGGGGTATTTTTGCACTTGTATAAGCTCTTGTGGGGTAGTGGCTATTTTACCCAAACTTCCTCTAGTATATCCCATTTTTCCTTTGATCTAGGATCCATTTGGATATATTTCTTATAATAATTCTATTGCAATAAAGGTTACAACCTATTGGTTTGGTCAAGAAGTCTCTTTTATGGTCATTTTATTCTCTAGACCCATCACAATATTTTTTTCAACCGGTCACTCCTCTAACGTTTGTGCATTTTTTGCAATGTGATTATCTTAAGAAGTTACTTTTCTTCTTCAATTTCATTGTCTAGTTTCAGAGAATCTTCTTCTTGCACTTCATCATCTTGACTATCAACAATGGTGGGTTTAGTTGGCTCTTCTTAGAGCTTCCATGTTTCTATATTTTTGTCATATTTTTGGGAGAATATTTTATCCATTGATAGTGGGTACCTAGAATTTTGAGTTTTTCATTCACATCTAAACATCCACCATTCCATAATATTGGATTCATCCCAACTAGTTTTATTAGCCATAGTATTTATCTTATCCTGAGTCATCCTATGATCCTTATATATTTTTGGATCATAATCATATACCTACTTGTAGAAATCTCTCCAAGGAGGCAACTCTTGAATTTTGTTGATTTTCTAGTTGAGCTCAATGTGCTCATAATTGTTTCATAGATACTTAATGTTAAGTTTGCTAAATTTCTTGAATTCTAGTGGTTTACCTTTTTTCAAGTGTGTTATCCTCTCTTTGAATTTATCTTTAAGGTCATACTTCCATTTATGAGGTATAGCTCATAATCCCAATCTTTCAAGTTTTTTATAGAGCAATTTCCATTTTCCTTTCATCATTATTATAATTGGTTCAAAAGTGAAGGGATATTCATAGGTAGCTCTTTTATTTATGCCTATGTTAAACATTATGTTTATAGCATCGGTCTATCAATAATACTCCATGGCCAATACTCTATATGTTACATAGTATGGCAATAAAAAGGGTTTCCTCAAAAAATTGTATGATATCATTACTGTTCCTTCTGTTAAAAATGTATTAATCCCCCTTTTCCATACAGGTACTCTTTTAAATGCACCTTTGTTGTTTAAGACAATCAAGGTATTTTCCCATAAATAATGTTCAATTTTGGTCCCAAAAATTCTTTGTTGAAGTGATAATAGGACTCAAAATCCCTAATCAAAATGGTCTAGTCTATTATTGCCATCTTTGGTCCCTCCTTATTTACTTAGTTCATGTCTATCCGTGACATATGTTAAATAAGGAAAAATTTGTGAAGAGTATCAAAATGTACCATATGCAAAATTTTGTAGTTGTGAGATACTCATGCATATTTTCCCATAAAAATCTATCCTAGTCAAAGGAATAAGGATTACTGGACTGATCTGAGTGGGACTCATCATAATAACATGGTTTGGAGATAGCATATGCTAAGTCAATTTGGTAGTCATGAACCTCATTATTACTAGTTTGGCAAAAACTTATGGTGAGCATCGAGAAAATATTAGGGAATTTTAACTCTAAAATATTAATTTGGGTTTTAGGGATTTCATTACCCACTAGAGGGTTGTACAACTACTAATTTAGCCAATTCTTGAAAAAAAAAATCTTCTTTATATCTCTTGAGGTCATAGTATTTATTTAGTTCTTGATGTTAAAATACTTAGGTGAGACTCTAGGTTTGGTATCTATGACAAAGTATTCAATGTATAGGTTAGGGGTAAGTTGGAATAATACTTGCCCTTTATAGTTTTGGACCATTCTCAACTGGGGATTATAGAACTAGGTGACTGCTAGCACCAATTTGGGACATGGATAAATAGGCTTTGTATATATATGAGGATAAAAAAGAGCACCAAGCATATGCACCGAGGCTATTGGATGATATATCTTTCACTCAATAATCATCTCCTTCTTGAAGATGCTTCTATTTTGACCTTAGGGTGATTTCTGTGTCCCCAATTCTACATGTTTAGTATTGGAGTATAATATTTTATTTCTATGCTTTTTGAGAGTTAGTAGATGTTTTTATCTTGTTTGACATTGTTAATCAATTTATGCCTGTGTATTCCTTTGTTAATTTTTTCTATGAATCAATATTAGCACTAGTTATGCAGCTTTAGCTCAATATAACTTGTTGGCTCAACAATTTAATTACAAATTTTGTGAGGAAGAATTATTTTACTAAAGTGTTCACTTTATGGGCGTTGTAATGGCTATTATGTAGTTATTGCAATAATTGAAATTCTTGTTTATTTTCCTTGGTGATTTTCTTTCACATTCTATAAGATTATGTACATCTTGCATGTCAGTTAATTTTTGGCTATTATGACCTCTTGACGAATGGACATGCTAGGATACAAAATCAACATCTGTTAATTTTAGTCTTGGACAATTGGCTTTTAGTTATTTTCAAAATTTCCATGGCTTATTTATTTTTTGCATCTCTATGTACATATAATACAAAGGGTGACATCACCATATATAAAGCATTTTAAATATTATTTTTTTATCGGCATTGACAAAATATGACCATTATTATCTAACAGCTCATACACATTGTGCTCTCATTTGGTAGTGATACAATATGGTCTAGACCATAATGAATCAATTTTTTTGTGGTTCCATAGATTTGATTTGTCTACATCCCATTTTAGAACAAGGTTATAAATTTGGTAATATCAAAACATAATTTTCTTCTCGAACCATTGTGTTTTCATGGCCGAATGTATTTGGAAATTATTGTAGGTCTTTTCTCTTTGTTCCTCCAATAGTAGCAATTGTGAAATTTGAGCCTCTGTATCTTCCATATCGGGGAGCTCTGCTTGGGCTATTAACTTAATTTTAGGTAGATCAATATGCAATGGGAGAACAACTTTCTTTCCATAGAATAACAAATAAGGCAAATACTTTAATGCCTTTTTCACTATAATTTAGTCTACTCATAATGATTGGTCAAGTAAGAGGTGCCAAATTTTATTGTTTTCACCAAGATTCCTCTTAATAATATTCAATTTATTTTTATTGATTTATTAAACCAACCCAATACCCTATAGATAGTAATTGGACAATATTTTCAAATACATACCATATCTACTAGCAAAATTTAAAAAAAAAAATCTCCTATGAAAGTAGACCCTTTATGTTATGAACCTATTTTCTTATACCATAAATCATTAATCAATATGAAGAAATATTCAACATGCATCCACAAATAAATTAATTTCCAATAAATTTCTCAATAAAATAGAGATTGATTATACTCTTGAGGTAGGGGAATACCATACAATGCTCCTTTTGGAAGGAAGACACTCCATAATATCTCTAGCTCCACGAGCCAATACTTCTCCAAGAATACATCATAGATTATTTTTACAATGGGGGTACATCTCTCTTTATACAAGTGTAGACACCAAATCCAAACCACTTGTCATCCACTCATCATCAAATACCAGTCATTCATCATTTATTTATATATATGTATATTCATTTATATATTTACATAAATATAAAATATATATATATATATATATATATATATATATATATAAATTATATCTACCCATCATGACTTAATCTTGGCCACTCATTTAACATGATCCATGTCACTTATCAAATTGCAATCACAACCCTTCATCATGTTTTAATCTCAACCGTCCATTGGTGTCATCGAAATCCTAGCATGATCAAGGTAAAATTATAAAAAACCATTTAATTCATGAATGAGGGTTAGAAAAATTAACATCCTAGTCAAAACATTTTTTGAGAGGTCAATATTTTAGAGCATTTATCATACATCAGCACTCTGCTAACACATTCCCTCCTCACTACCACCATATATTCCATATCTGCCACAAAAACCTCTACGAACTAGATCAAATTTTGCAAAGCATCCCCCCACAACCCTCAAAAACTCTAGGGCATTCCCTAAATACTACATAGCATTTTTTGGAACACTATAGGGCATCCACAACCATCCCTAAATGTTACAGGGTGTTCATCGTTCATTGGTTTGTAGTCACCAAACCATTGAACGCTCGTGGGCGCTTGCACATCACCAAATCGAGTCATCAAGAGTGTAGATCTAGCAACTCAAGCATATTTTGACAAGGTATTAGGTTTCATTGTTTTACTTATATTTTTTGTATTTTTGCACTTCATTTATGAAGTATTTCAATTAGTGTAAGTATTTTACACTTTCATGTTTTAGTGGGCCTCGCATTATGGATGCCCCACAGGTGTTACTAACTTTATTATGATCTGTTTATGTGTAGGTTATAGGAGATATTTCTCTTTATGTATATTATAGATTTGAGTGGCCTCGCAAGGATACACAATCCCACTCACACTTATTTGGAGTGAAGATGTTCCAAAGACACCAATATTAATTTGAATGAGGGTGTTAAAACCCTCTAATTGTAATAATTATATCAAACAAAACATTACATTGTAACCCCTAATATGGGGAATATCTATGTATAAAGTGGAGATCTAGGCTTCCATATTTTAAAATAAATAAGATATTTCATTTTATCCATACATTGTTATTTTCTTATATTTACTCCTTTTATCACAGTTGATTGATTTCACTTTACAAAATGACAATCATGATGGGACCCCCAAAGGGTTTCACATTTAAATTTACCTTGTCAATATTGAGTTTCTAATCTACATTTTTTTGTGTTTTTATTGTAGGTTTTTGAAAATCCAATCGTAATAAAATCGTAAAGTCTAGAGCTAGGGTTTTTGGGAGTTGTGGGATTCAATATGTGGTCATGCAGATGCCTTAAAATGTTTGGGGGATGCCACACAATGTCTAGGTGAATATCATAGTGTATATGGGAGATACCACAAAGTATCTATAAGATTCTATAGAGTATCTATGAGATTCAATAGAGTATGTGGCAGATTCTATGTCACGTTTGTAGGGTTGTGAAAAAATGCATAGGCTTCCTGGTAAGTCCTATTCAAACCCCTACTTATGTTTCTACTTTTTAAAAAGAGAAAAAGAAAAAGAAATATTTATTTTTCTATTTAAATGGCAATACATCATGTATTGTTAGGCATTATGGGCATTCATAGTTATTTTTATTTAAAATAAATCAATAATAAAAGGAAGTGTATTTTTAGAATCATATAGATTTGCATATAGGTATAGATCTACACCTATACATTCATTTCCAGTTGCATTAGACATTCACTGCAGTTGACTCAATTTTTGTTATTCTTCATGGTGTTTTGATTTCTACCTTGTGATG
Organism: Wollemia nobilis; assembly: GCA_028583015.1. Lineage (NCBI taxonomy): Eukaryota > Viridiplantae > Streptophyta > Pinopsida > Araucariales > Araucariaceae > Wollemia > Wollemia nobilis. Next base: position 301,562 of record JAQPPZ010003370.1, on the reverse strand, counting down.
TGTGTGCTTTTCATTTACGCTTTAAGCAACAAACTAAAAAGCATATTACTTGAACTGTAGGCTAATTTTTCCCACTTATCATTTTCCTAGGTTGGGATAAGTCACTTGTGCTCAAGTTTCCTCACTATTGGAAACACTTGGTGATTGAGAGTGGAAGAGCTAGGTGAGCCCTCCACACATTGTGGATCTTAAGTAGTTTACCCTATAATATTTTGAGGGACTCATACTTGGCACTATTTTTCCCAGTCATCATCTTGGTTGATGTGAAGTGTGATTTCATTTTAGAGAAACACCATAGAAAAAGAAAACTTAAAAGGAATCCACACACATTGCACATTTCATCTTCAAAATCAATGGGTTGGATTTCATCACCAACCACTGATCAAGACCAGCGATGATGAGGTTCATCTCCATAATTTGGATCACCCCATAGATACCAATAGTAGCCCATGAGTGTTTTTTTGGAATTCATCACCATAATGTTCTCCAATCTTGAGAGACCCACTTTAGGATGCCATTTATGCCATTCATATTTCATTATTATTAGAGAGGTGAGTGTGAATACATCTATCCACCCTGCATAGTTATCTTAGGCTTAGGGATTCATAACATCAAACACACACACTAAAAAAATCAAAATAAAAAATAATGTTGCAAAAACATAGGACACGTCTATTTTTTTTATCTATGTTTTCATTTTCATATCACTTTCCACACACATCTCACACTTTCTCTACCTATGCCTACTTATAGCTTATGGTATTGACCAAAAATCTAGCCAGAGCCATGATTCAGGTACCTACCTCATCCATGGAGTGCTCCACTCCTTCCCATCCACTCCTATGGCTAACTCAGCTAGCGTGGTATAGTCAGGCTATTTTGGCTTATCTGTTGGTCCTTATCACACAATATTCACTTCAAATGTAGATGTGATACAAAGATCTATCCACACTACCATTATAGAAACTAATCAATCCACATCCACTGACCAACGCATCACTTACATATATTTTGATAAACTCAAAAGCTATTTAAGACCCACCAGTTTGGTTCTAGAACCAATCAATAGTCCACCCAAACATGTTCCTTCTTCTTAGTAAGAACTTTATCACTCACATCCCAAAAAATTTAACCAATTCTACATGAATCCTCTTTTTGAGGTAGCATTCACATCCTCACACCAAATTCCACCACAATAATGTAGCCAAACCACCTTCATCCCATTTACCTACACCGCTACCTATTCCAACCCACTCTACGAAGAACAAGTTAATATTGCTTCATATATTTCATCCCCAATTCCATCTACCACCTCTCATTCAATTGTGATCCCTTTAACAACTTACCCTCCATTAAACTCAATCAACATTACCAAAACTCACATCGTAGCTACATATGCTTCCACCACAACCACATAATTTGCATCTAAAATTGACATACAAAAGGCATGGTAACATCTCAATAAATTGCTTATGGGCCATAAATACACTTTTTCTTGTCCTAAAAAACAATTACAAGTAGAATATTTTAAATCCCATTCCATTCCCAACCAGCACACCTTCTTCACCCCTAATCCATCATGGGTATCACAATATTATAAGGTTACCATACCCATGCCTCCATTCACCCATATAAACACCATTTCCACAACCAAACACATTCAAATTACCCAAACTTCATCTCTACTTCATCAACATCAGTCACTCCACAACCAAGCACAACAACGTATCCAACTTCACCAAATACCTATAAATCCATTGGAAAATCAGTACCACATTCTGTTCCAATAATTCATCACTCCACAAACACCACCTCCATACACTCATCAAACAAACCAGGGTTTCCACACACACATGGAAGACCCTAAGATCCAAGCTTTGCAACAACATATTGATAGCTTAATTATGCATACTCTTGGTATGATGTACCAAAAACCTACATTGAGACAACTAATCAATCAACCCATTCATTCTTCCATAACTTCATTGCCTTATCCGGAAGACTTTACACTATTGAAGTTTGAAAAATTCAAAGGGATTTATAACCCTTGGGAGCACATTAGCACATTAATCCATTCATATTTTCAAATCCAATAGAATGATGCTAAAATGCTCCAAACTAGTCCCTTAGACATTAGGGGGAGACGCCTTAGATTGGTATAATATTCTACCACACCATAGTGTTTACACATTTGAATAATTGACAAATAATTTTTTGTAAAGGTTCTCCCTCAAAGTTCATAAGAAACTACCTTGTACAATATTAGACAATTTGAAGAAGATTCATTAAATGCTTTTGGAAATCATTGGAGGGTAGTCATCACCAAGTTGTCATTCTACCTAAAAATAGAATAATTGACACAAATGTTTGCAAGGAGTTGTTTAAAACCTATCTCCTTGTTATTGCAATTACAAAAATATAGAACATTTGATGAAGCTCTTTCCCAAGCCTGAATCATCAAAGAAATAAAAATCCAAGAGGGTGAGATCAAACCAAATAAAACAAATGGTAAAATAAGGGCCAATATAAATGAAACTATGTTGGCCAATTGAAACTAGGACAAGTCAATCAAGTGGTTTTGAGTCAGATCCAAATGACTCAATAACCCCATGGTCAACACCAACCACAACTATCATCGCAAAAAATGCAAAAAGTATCTAATCAAGTAGTTCCCCCACCACAACAATTCCATAACACAACATCAACTATGGATAACTATCAACATCAACTATATGTTAAATAAACTTGTATTTACACACCCTTATCCAAATTGTATGCCTCCATATTTCATATGTTATATGACACTAATGCTATCACCTTACTCGAAGTTAAACCAGATGATCCAACCAAACATGTCAAGGGCTATAAGGAGTATTTTTTTTATCCTTTCCATAGACATAAGAGGCATGAAATTAAAAATTGATTTTAATTTAACCACATGGTGCAAGACTTGATAGACCTAGGTGCCATTAAGTTGGATAGCCCCTTAGGACAACAAAATTAAAAACCTTGGTATTTATCAAACACCACCTCCTCTTCATGAGGAAACACAATAGACAAACAGGGGATCAAATACTATGAATTCCCCTAACAAAGTAAATCATGTGCAACAATACCAAGGTTTTGTGGGTTCTATCCATGTGGTAACCTAAGGTCAATGAAGCACCAATTACAAAAATGAACAACCTCAAGTAGTTTAACCTCCCATGGCACCTCGAGAAAGTGTATCTCCACAACCTACTAATCCATCTCCACCCATTAATTTTTCTACCAATTCATCTCAAACAATTCACCTTCCAAGTAATCCATCCCAACCTATTCATACCCCAAGATAACCATAAATACCTATCATCATGCTAAGGGGTTGGTTAACAACTACTCTCAAAATGGCTTCTATAAAACTATCGATCTACGAGCTTATACAATAATCTCCGCAAAACCATGAGGCATTAATGGAAATCTTAAAATCCATTGAACTCTAATCTCAAGATGCTAATACCTTTAACAATTTTATGGGGAGCATTCGAACATGTATGGATCTCTCTATAGCATTCTATGATTTTGAAATCAAATTAATATAACCAAAATCGCTAGATCCTCCATTACACGTCATGGATCAAGTTGATAGGAAGCCTTTCAAATGAGTTTTGATTGATACTGACTCATCCATCAACATCATTACCACTTCAACCCTTCAACATATCAATATTCCACCTTCACACATCACCAAATCCACTTTCACCTTGTGAGCATTCAGTGTTGCTCTAAGTTCTACAGTTGGCACTATGGTCTTACCCATTGAAGTGGGGGTTACGATGTTGCACACTATGTTCCATATTCTGGATGGGTCCATGGATTACAATGTACTCCTTGGATGTCCTTAGATAAGAGATATGAAATGTTTCCCTTTAATACTACATCAATGTTTGAAATATGTACATGAGGAGTAGATGCATTATGTACTGGTAGACATTAAACCATTTAAATACTACAACTTCATTTCCAAACAATACAAATCCACACTTCCATCCACTCACTTGTTCTTAGCCCATCAACTTCACCATTGAATTTAATTCATAATTCCTCATCCAAAGCACCTATGCTAAAGTAAATCCCCATCACCAGTCCACATTAGGCTTCCACTTCCACATCCCAACCATCATCACAACCAACAACATGTACATGTGGTCAAACCCAATCAAAACCTTCTACATCCATACTAGAGGGACATCCCTCCACATCTTCCACATCATATACATAATCCATTATCATCCATTCTTCATCAACCACACAACTGAATCCAAAAACACCCACTATCATTTCATCCACATTAGAATCATATGTCATCCTTCAAATTCATCAGCAAAATCTATATTTACCTCCATCATTGGATGTATCACAAGTCATTTTAATGAATCGTGAGATGTCATTCCAACATACACCACTCCCATAATCTAAGCCATAAGCCACCCCAAATTCCTACATCTACACATCTAATTCATCCACATCATCACCCACACAAGTTGCAGTCCACATTTCTAGTCCCAGCATTGGCAAGTATATGGTTCAAGATGTCATAGTTACACTACTCATCATCCAAACTATTAGGTGTCATGGTCATCCATGTGTTCCACACTTATCTATGAGAGTAGTGTACCACATGGATTCAACACCTAACATAATCAACTTCATATATAGGTGGGTCAATTCATAATCCAATACACTTTCCTCAATCAAACCTAAATAGCAAGTCCTTACCAATATAGAGCACATGATTGGTTTCCCATAATGATACTTTCATTAGGTTAATTGTCAAGGATATGGCCTAGTATGATATGAATAGGACATGCATGACATTATTGAACCTCAATATCAAGAAACACATGACCATTCAGGCCTGATTACCATTTAAATTTTTCCACTCCCTCTTTTGAACAACTTGGATTATAGTAAATACTTATTACTTTATGTCTACGAGTATGAATATAGTTATGTTGTAGTATTAACTTAGAAAAAATATAGTCAAGAAGAACATCCAATATATTTTATTAGGAAAACACTACATGATTATTGGAAGAATTATAACTTCATAGATAAACAAGTTTTTGATATCATGAAGTCACTTAAAAGGCTTAGACATCATTTATCTCAAAGAAAACAATGGTCTACATAGTACATATAGATGTTAGAAACTTCATTCTCCAAGGAGAATTGGAGAAGAAGATATTTGGATGGATCACTAAGATATAATAATATGGCATTGAAATCCAACCTACCAAGCTAGTAAGAGGTAGAGCCTTATGCAAACAATTAGCTACTATAACAAAACTAGAACTCAACCTATGTATAGAATATAGCTTTGAGATAGAGCTCGAGAATGTGGAGTGTGTAGAAGAAACATATTGGGTTAGTAAAATAACAAAATATTTTCAAACAGGTATATTCCTAGAATATTTGAATGGCTCCCAAATATGGAGATATAGACTACAATCACTGAAATATATCCTATTGCTATAATGACTATTCTAGAAGAATTTGTATGGAGTTCTTCTATGTTGTATAAGTATGAAACAAGCTAAGAAAGTAATGGATAAATTCCATTCAAGATTCTCTAAAGGATATTACTTAGGTCAAACTACCATAGCCAAGATTATTTGGGTTGGGTACTATTGGCATACCATATTTGTAGATGCATTTAAAATAGCCAAAATCTATTAGAAATATCAAAGGTTCATCTAGAGAAGAAATAACCCTACACTTCCACCACAACCAATTATATCAAAAGAACCCTTTCAATAGAGGGAACTTGAATTTACTGGGGTCATAAAACAAAATTCTCTATCAAAAAAAAGTTTATTCTAATGAAAAATTATTATTTTACTAAGTGATCAAAGTTAGTAGCAACAAAAATAGGTGATCAAGATATTGTGATTGAATTTTTAGAAAGATTAATAAAAAGGCTGAATATCTCAATCACTATAGTGATAGATAATGGAATTCCTTTCATAGGTGAAAAGCTTATATATTTAACAAATAAGTACAAAATTTACCTAAAAGCATCCTCCAACTACTATCCACAAGGGAATGGGTTAGTTGAGTCTACTAACAAAAAATTTCTAACAATCATTATGAGGATTATTGGAAAAAATAAATAGAGTTAGCATATAATACTCAATCAAACTTTATGGGAAGACCACATCATAGTGAAGAAAGCACTAAAAGACTCACCATATTCCTTGGTTTATGAAAAATAATTCATTCTACCTCTACACCTAGATCTACCAACAATAAAATTGATAGATAGAGAAAAATTCATGGATATCAAAGAAATGGAAGCTCCGATGAAAGAACTTTTATTTTTGGAAGAACAAAGGAAAAAATCCTATAACAACCTCGAAAAGCACCAACCCAAAATTAAGCGATGGTTCAATAAAAATGCCACATTTTGGGATTATAAAATTGGTGATTGTGTTCTCAAGTGAGATGAAGATAGAACAAAACTAGGAAAACACCAAAAGTTTAATTTATTTTGTTTTGGATCATATCACATCACCACAAAACATAATTGCAATGCATATGAGTGAGCAAACACTAATGACCAAATTTTGTTAATTTCAATAACTTGCATTTAAATCCCTTTATGTAATAAAAGGTGCCTCTGCACCTATAATATATATATACATAGAAAAGTAAACCATAATGAGTTGTGATAATTTTTAAATTGCTAAAAGCTTATTGGCTAAAGCAAAATCTAGTCAGTGGTAATATTTGAAATAACACATGCTCATTCACCAAGAAATTCAATAGTCACAATTCAACAAGCATGCAAAAGCATTAGCACATTTCCAAGAAATATGAATATCTGAACATAAAGAAAAAATCATGCACCAACCTACCACATTAATTGTGTTAACAACCAATTTCACTCTATATAAGCAAAGATTCATAAAAAAATATTTTTGCATAATAATTTCTAAGTGTGAGAGCCTCCTACTTAAGTAGAGCATTTAGAGAAAGAATTGTTTACAACCTTGCATGCACGTAACAATGTTTACCATCAATAAAACTTAGTGCATAAACACTCAAAAACAAAGCTCTATGACCATGGTTGACAATGTTAAAACATCTTACAATAAAATAGGAAGGACTAAAAAATGCATTGAAGGAAAGAAGGTGTAGAGAGAATTAAATGTACTATAGGACTGCACGAATAAGATTTAAGATGTAAAATTTACGCTTCGAGCCAAATACAAAGGTCTCCATGAAGGCTTCGAACAAAGAGCATATAATGTTCTTCCTAGTAGCCTAGGTGCATATGCATGGCACTCATTTATATCTTCATACATACATAAGGTATTGCATCCCTTCCTATAATTGATTCTATTAGTGTTAGAATATTACAATCCCCAAGTGCAAGTAATCAATAACAACGAAGGTCAAGTAATTTTCTATCTTACACCTTATCTTTTTGTTGATGCATTTGTAATTGGTGCTAGACCTAGATAAAATTCCAAAACCTTTATTTTTGAATATCACAAGAGGTATTATAACCCTATGAGCTATAAATATTGGGGTAGAGGCCTAAAATCCTAGCTTTACTAGCAATTACACTATCCTTCTACTGGTAATGCCCTACCCAAAACCCCAATTCAAATTTTTGAGTTTTTTTATCTTGATATGTTCTACATGTTAACCATAAATTTTGGCCTAAAAATGGAGAAATATGTCTATTACTACCAAGTCACCATGGATTATTCTATCTCCAATCCTCACCATTATGACACAACCCATGCAGACCAATAAAAAATCTTGCTTTTTTATTGAGCTGATTTCCTATGTGAGAAAATGTATACACAACTCACATATTTGGAGATATAAAAATATGTGAATTTTATATACCTATCACATCTATCATGGTTGTTTTTATACAACACAATGAATAGAATATATTATCTAGAAATTAACAAGCTCAACTCACAAGGAAGACACATGGTAATCATAGATTGAATGCACCTTATCAGAGCTTCAAATTCCTACTATCACTTCAACATGAAATTTCTAGGTCTAGCATTGAAAATCATATATGGTAAATTTTCCCTATTGTATCATAAGGATGTTGATTAATTACAAACCCCTTAGAAAGAGGAGGAAGATTGATATTTATTAACAAAAGGGATAATGATAAGATAATATGACTTCATGGTCAAAATATTTCTATTGCCCAACTATCTAATAGACTGAATATTTGGTATAAAATTCTGCTAGAAAATAGATGAAATAAATAAATCCTATGACATTGGAATAAATAAAGTTATCACGTATGAATTGCCACTCAATTTTTATCTCATTACTTTAACAATAAAAGGGTAAGTTGAAATCCTAAAAGCCAACGTTGGAAAATTTAAATTGTGTGATATGCCACATAAAGGAAGTATAACCCTTTGCATAGATTCAAAGATAGACTAACGAATTTGAACACAAATAAACCTCCAACATTAAAATATGTTGGACGAACCAAAATAGAGCAACTCTAGAACAACTTAGAAGAAAATGTGCTCAATTGGAATATAAGCAAAATTTAGAAGTTACCCCCTTAGAGGGCATTTTATGACATAGTTAATGATTATAGGGTAATGAAAAATCCATGTAGGAAATGAAAAAGAAAATAGGTTGGTTAGAGGGAAAAAATATAGAATGGTGGATATTTAGATATGAACATGGCTTGCAGAATTTAAGGTTTGAACTAGCTATAGATAAAACTTTCTCAATAAAATATCATAAAAATATAAAAACCTTGGAAGCCTAAGGAAGAGCCAGTTTACCCCAAAATTATAGGGAGTTATGGAGAAGAATAATATAAGGAATAATATCCCACAAAGAAAGAAAAATAGGAAGAAACTGAAAAACTAGACTCTAGAGAGGGACATGTTGGAGAAGATGTACAAATCCTAGGGAAAAAGCAATATGAAAACCCAAAAATAATAAATATAGAAGAACAAAGACCTATTAAAATTAATCAAGAATCACATCATGAATCACTTCCATTCATCCCAAGTGAATTCTAGCAGTAAAATTATACAAAAGGTGTTAGAATGATAAAAAATGGTATACACTAGAGGAGGCTAAGGAAAAACATCCATTGGAATATAGGAGCCCTCACTAGTACAACAAAGGACAAAAAATCTAGCTCTAGGAGCTCCCATTATCAAATATATAAATAATGGTAAGTAACCCATACTAGAGCCACAACTTGTTCCAAGGCCATAATTTGTACTAGGGCCACCTGAGCACCAAATTCATCCAAAACAAGAAGCACTAATCGAGGCTATACAAAAGTTATGACAAACCATGGAAAGTAGTGGAGATTTTTATACGACCCCATGAACCCAAATAAAGGAGTAGAGGATAGCAAAAATTGGGATCACAATATTCAAATCCCATGATCCCAATAGAGTAGAGGATAGCAAAAATAAAATCTTCCCATTTTAATTAGTTGTAACAAAGGGAAGCAAATAAAGCCAAAATCCAGGTTGTAATTTCAAGAATATAAGAGGCAATTGCACTAGTTTAGGAGTAACCTCAAATCAAAGAAACATATATGATTTCTCAAATACCTATAACTACTTCCTTTACTCCCCTTATTCTTGCCAATGTTCCCTCCTCTTCTCTCTCACCACCATGTTCTCCACCAAGGCAAATCATTCAAGAGGAATAACAAACTAATCCACCCCATACCACATCCATATTGTGAATGCAAACCCCACAAGTGCTATTTAAGTGATCCAAAAAATCCCCTCATCTCCATTTTCCATTCTTCAATCCATATTCAACACCACCACCCTGTAAACATCCATTCAAATTCACCATTAATAAATTCAAATAAATGGACCAGAATACTCAAAAAATATGGAAAGAAATACCACCAAGAAAATTAAAGAAAATTGGAGGGCACCACAAAATCTAATTAATGTAATTGAACCAACTACATACCAACAACTAAGAGTAGTAGCTATTATGAAAGTCCATAAGACTAAATTTAAAATGACACATGTAATGACCCTCCTTGGTAGAACTTGATCTTGATACTAAATTATGTATTGATGTGTGGATATCTAATGCATGTTTTTATTTCTATGTTATCAAGATGAGTTGGTATTGCATTTTATGCTTTGCTTAAGATATATGGAGAATATGGTACTGCTAATAAACTTTATGGATGCAAGACCATGTACTCTCACTGGTGGACTGACATGGGACAACCACTAGAGTGGAGAGAAAAAAATGGAAAATTATGGGGATGACTTGTTTATTGATGACTCAAGGGTAAAAGGATACCCTTCATGTAGATGCATTGCATATATGCTTGTTGTTTGAAAATATTGTTGATCCATGAGGTTACTAATGGAAAATGAGTCATCCTTAGTAGGGTGGGGATAATATTTATTTTATCTTAAATAGCCACATCCTTATGGATAAAGCAACATGGTGTGGAAAGTCTTTGCATTTGCTTGAGTTTGGAAGCATGGTTTTGGTTGATTTGTTCAATAAATAATTAATAAGTATAATTATAGTAATACTTGAAATATTAATATCAAAGTTAATAATTAATATTAACCTCCAGTATTAATTGGTTAGAAATGAATCTAAATACCTTATTATTAGTAATTAGCTTTAAAATATAATAATGCTTTGGATGCTTTATTTTATTAGTTGATTTTATTTTTTGAATATTCAAATAAAAAGAAGAAGAAAGAGATTACATTAATATTCGAAGCTTTTCTTGATTGGATTATTTAATTAAATAATTATTACTTTGCCTTAGGTAAAATTGCAAATAAAAAAAAATATCTAATTAACCTTAAGGCTTAGCTAAGTAAGGTGGTTATTAATAAAATATTTCATTGGGAGGCAATGTGAGGAAGTCTTGTAATGTAGAAGAATCTATATTATGTTTGTTCTTGCAAAGAGAAAGACTCCAACATAAACCTGAGTGCAATATTTATTTAAAGGTGAGGGGGTTTCAATGAAAAGGTTGGTTGTAGAATATAATCTAATATGTTTGTAAAGAATATTAGGCTGAGCTAGCTTGGAGGTGGAAAAGAATATTGGAGGCACTTCTTTCAAGGTACCAAGTTCTTGGTTACCTTACTTAGAAGGTTGCTTTCATTGTTTGAATGGCTTTCATTTGATGTATCCTATGTATGATGCTCCTTTATGTGTAGACATTTTTTTGGAAGCCTTCACCTGAGAAGTCATGGTATTTTGATTGTTGGTTATTTATTTTATTTGGAATGTAAGTTTGTGTGGAAGCTTTCCCCTGCTTTGTCTCATATCTACGAGTATTATCTAATCCTGAAGATGTCTAACCCCTACTGTTTAGAGATGGTTTCAAGTTTTTATGGTTTCTTTGTTTTTTGTGAGTGAATGTTATGTTTCATAAATATCGTGTATCTTTTCTTATTTCCTCTACTTGGTGAATATGATTGCACTTCTATTCCTTTTTTTGTCGCTTATTACTTGGTTTATATGAACCTAAGTGATTTGTGTTCTTATTGGTTGGTCTATCTAATTTTTTTGGAGTTCCTTGCCATCCTTAGACACTCTAATTTACCTTAGGAATTTGGGTGGTTTTGCTCTCTATGATTTGTATCCATAGTTTGATTTCATTGGGATATGTTGTGGCTGAGAGCACCTTTGTTTATGGGCCCTACATTGGATGCATTTGGTTATTTATATCCATGTGTTGTGATTCTGTTAACCTTTGGTGAATGTTTTTATTATTTTTAAATTAGATACTCCTACGTAAGATTCTTCTTCTTTCTTTAAAAATTTAAATTAGGATATTTTATGTTGATTTTTTAATCTCAAAGTGATGGATAAAATTTATATTATGTTCTTTATTCTTAAGGAAGATAGGAATTTTTTATTAAGTTATGTGTTTATAAAGAATATAGAGCTTATCCTATTGCTTTGTTGTATTTTAAAATTTGAGAAGAAGTAATAGGACTTTGGTTTTAGAAAAGATCTTTTAAAGGAAATGGTGGTGTTTAAATTATATTAAATAAAGTTAAAGATCATTCAATGTTGATTGATTGGTTACTTACAAGATCTCTTTTGTAGAAATATAATAATAATTGTATATATAATAGAACTTGGTATGTTGAGAAAATTATAATGGTTTTCTGAGACTAAAGTAGGGAGGGATATCAATATAGAGATAAATATTGGATTCTCTCCTTGATTGTTTGAAATGTATTGTGCATGGTTGATTGCATTTATACATAGAGCATGTTAAATTGCATATTATAATGGTTTCCTAAGACTTGAGTAGGTAAGGAAATAATTATAGAGAGAATTATGGGATTCTCTCCTTGATTGTTTGAAATGTATTGTGCATGGTTGATTGCATTTATACATGGACCATGTTAATTTGCATTACCTTAAGAGTTTTCCTGATCCCTAAGTTTTCTTAAATTTTATGGGAGTTTTCCTTCATGAAGAGGATCATAAAAAGAAGGTGGTACAAATGGAACTTAGGTGGATCACCTTTAGTGTATCTTGGGATGAAAAGTTGTTATGCAATTGAAAACAATGTTATGTAACATTTGGTTAATTTTATACCTAAATTGAGAAGGTTTAGAAGTATTTATTGTAATGTAAGGATACTTGGCTTTGAGCATCAAACAAAGAAATTTACATGTTAATATTATGAAGTGTTTTCCTTAAGCTTGTTTTTAGTTTATTTTAAAGGAAATATTTTATGCTAGCCTTTTTGTTTGGATGTTAGCATTATGAATAAATCAGTCATGATTTAATTAAGAAGATGGTTCCATTATGTTGATTTTCATGTTTGTTTAAGTATGGATTATAAATGTTCTATTTAGATCCAAGATCTAGCTTTGCATTATAAATAAGCATGTTATTTTTGTTATAGCATTTAAATCCTTTTCATGGATTAGATGTTATAATGTTTTATGTAAATATTGGATTTGGTGGGGGTTCTTGGGTATGGATCTAGAACCTTATTAAGAACTTGAGTCAGAACATAACCTAATCATAGGATTTGTGGTGATGCAACAACCAGGTAGTTGTGAGTCTTGGAAGGATTTGTGGTGATGCAATAGCTAGTTACTCATAAATCTAGAAGGAGTTGTGAGGATGCAATAGCCAAATATTTATGATTTGATACACCTTGAATGGGGAAAATTTGTGTTCACTAATTATGTAGTTAATGGAATAAGTCATTAAATATCAACTCATGGTACCTAGAATTGTGAGGTTCAACTGACCATTTTAATTGCTAAGTGAGTGATGATTACTTTAGTTAGCCCATAAAGGTGTGGTAACTAAGCACCAAGGATTTACACCATAATAATCTACATATATAAAATTATGGTTAGGTTATGGAATAGGCATATCATTTAAGTATTATGGGTCTTAAAGGATAATCCCTATGTTGTGGTTAAATTATCCTATGTTAGTGAGGGTTGGGAAAGGTGGGGGACCACTTTGACAATATTCTAAATGGTTAGGTTTAGTAAGGTGAAGCCCAAAAATATAGGATGTTGGACACTCCTATCCACTTGAGTTTCATATACAACAAAATTGAGGTCAAATGTGGTGAAGCCTTGAGTAAGCTAAAAATAATATTGGGACTCCTTTGTGAACCTTGTTTGTATGCAAAATATATATATATCACTTAGGTTGGTTTTGGTGGGTTGTTACAGTTGGTATTAGGGCTTTAGGTTATAGGACTAGAAGCTTCCATGTAGTGTTCCTAGTATGAGCCTTGACTTGATGTGCTACTTTAGGAAGACTTACTCTACTAAGGACATTAACGTGATCTGGGATAAATTAGGTATTACACATCGACTATACTGGTCAAACCAATGAGTAAAAATACTAGAGAGTATATTTTTTTATTGGGGAACGACACCTTAAAATGAGACAAGAGTGACCATAATTATTATCGAGAAAGTGATAATGGTCTAAGTTAGTTCATGGGAGAAATAAAACTAACTAATTGTAAGTACAATTAAGGGAAAATGCTACTTAACTAGATCCTTTGTGTGGTTAGGAGATGGAACCTATTTTAATATAAAGATCATTCAATAAGGCAAGGTCATCTACACAAGAGGAAACTATAGTGCATCCCCAAAAGAAGTTTGGATGAACAATGTACTCCATTAAGAGAACTAGGAGAACAATGGACCCTGGTAAGAAGTATGAAAGGACAATAGATTCCAGCAAAAAAATATAGGAACAACAAGTTACAATGAGAGGATGGAATATATTTCTTCCATAGTTAAGTTGGTTCAAGAATATATGGAACAACAACAAAAATTGTTAGAAACCTTGATCAATAAAGAAATTGGTTACAAGGATTTAGTGGGTGGATAGGAAGAGAATCTTGTTAGGAGAAACCATGGGGGAAAAATTGGATAGAGGATAAGTTGGCTAAAGAATTTAAGAATGTTAAGGTAACTAAATTTAATGGGAAGGAAGGAGGAGATACAACCGATTTATGGCTAAATGAGTTGGAAACCTTATTTTCCATGAAGAATTACTCTTTTAAAACTCAAATTGTGTGGGCTACTCTTCATGTTCTGGATGCAAATTTAGAATGATGCAACACGTTTAGGGTAGGCAAAGAAATCTAATTTATGGAAATCATATGGGAATATTTTGTTGGGGCATTTAAGAAAATATTCCTTTCAAAATAATTTTATGTAGAAAATTTTGAGGATTTTTCTATGCTCCAACAGGGTACCTTATCTGTGGAGGTATATCATCAAATATTCATTAAAATTTTAAAGTGTGTTCATATTGGGGGTATATCTTCATATTAGGACAATAATAAATTTTATCAAACCCAAAAATTTACAAAAGGATTATGATTTGGCCTGATAGGAAGATACCAATCTTCAAACCAAGAAGTCCTTCAACTATTTAGGATTGACAAAGATAGAGAGGCAAGAGATCAAGAATATAAAGAGTGTAGTGTTTATGAACTGGGATAAGGATAAAAATAAGAAGAGTAAATATAACCCAAATTTTGGTAATAATAACAATGGGAACCAAGGGAAATATAAGAAGATATTCCAAAAAATGGATAGTTCCAACCCACAATCTCAGAAGTAAAATAATTCAACATAGAAAGAAGGAACATGGGATAAAAGGTAGGAAGGATCTCAAGCACTCTAGACATTTTTCTTCATTTTTGGGAGTTAACATTATGATAATAAGTGTCCCCAATGACTAGAGTCAAGTAATAGAGCAAAGGAGCAGCCAAACTGAATCTATGCTGCTACAGGGAATCAAAACTATGGGTATTTTTTGGACAAACCCATACCTAACTACTAGAAACTATATATTATATTTTTCTTTTGTAGATAAAACTAGAGATCACAATTTTTTAAGAGGATAGTATCCTTTTCCAGGGAATACAGGACAAAAAATCCCAACATGTCTTTCGGGAAGCTAACAAAATTGCTGATAAGCTAGCCAATCTGGGTGTCGATGGTGACAAACTTTTTAAATGGGAAAACAGTGTCCCGAGCGAAGTAGAGGAGCTTATTAAATAAGAATGACAAGAATTATAATCAAATTTACCGATAGGTAAGGCACTGTAAGTTCGAAGGCTAGGAGTATTCCCACCTCTTTTTTGAAATGGACTCATAATAAAAATTATCCGAGCTATCAGTCTTCGTGGATGCTACTTGGAAATACCACAAAGACTAATGGGGACATTCATATGTCAGATAACATGGCTCCTAGTCATATTAGTAATTTGAGGTTGGTTGATAATCATAGGGCATGAAAGAAATGACAATATAAGACTTCGAACCAGAGCCACATGGACCACCAGATAGCCACCACCATAAATCTAGCCAACAGGTTCACTTCTCCAAGGCTGATTGGCCAAGATGGGATGTGGTCCCAAAGCATGTCATATACGGAAGAAAGTAATTACCAAAGAATTATTAAGAGTAACTGTCAATACAGAGCTTGTGGAAGTTTTTTCAGTATTCTGCTATGTGTGTCTATAGCTTTTTATTTCTCCACTGTTTCAAGGAAGGGATCCGTGTCTATTTTTTTTTATAATTATGATGCAGGTGTGTTTTATCAGGGTATACCCAAAATTTTGTATGGAAAGTTTCTTTTTTATAATAGGATATGTGCCTTATCGGATGTAATGGCTTTGGTGGCATGTATATTTTACATATATAGGATCCTTAGTAAGGACATGTTCATCAACAACCTTGGGCTGATTTTTGTAAAAGGTTTTGGGTCAACCTGTAAAACCCAGTATTAATGCTATAGTATATTATCTACCAAAAAAAAAACTAGAGATCACCAATAAAATTTGTTAGAAAACCCAAAAGTAGATCTAAGCTCAGAAGTGATAAGGATATTACATGTTCTCTTGTTAAAGCATGTTGTAGACACCAAAACAGCACCAATCCAATTATGTGATTGCAAAAACTGATCAGTTTGACACACACAGCCCCAAGGGCAGCCCCCAAAGGTTAAACAGTGGTCCTAACCACCCTCACAGCAGTTTTGGAAGGTCAGAGATCAATTTGGCACCTTCAAGAACTTTGCTCAATATCTGTTCCGCCCTGGAATGAATTCAAACTGGGATTCACCCCACCCAGGGACGAATTCTAGATTCGCTCCAGGGTGGGGCGAATTGCAGGTTTGACAGGCAAAAAGTAAAATCTTAAGAAATGGCAGCTCAGATCTGCCACTCAACGCTTCCTTCATCACATGGGAGTATGGGTGGGTGTTTTCGAGCGTTAGAGGCAATTACAAGGGCAATCATGAAGTCCCTATTCAGGGAGGAATCTCCTTCCCCCTGAGAAAGCATGATTGCCAAGTGGCGCCTTTGCATGCCCATTCCAAGAGACCTCCAGGTCTATAAATTGGTGAGTTTCCTCACCCAAAAATATACAGAGAAGGAGCATTTTAGAGAAATGAAGTGCTATCGTTTTATTGTCATACCTCACACCTTTTGGATTTGTGCCTTTCACATCCTTGATCTCCTTTAGAGGGGAGGTTATTGGGTGACTATTGGGAGGACAAATCTTGTACCCAAAACCCGCCATTTGGCCACAATATCCCACCAAATTTTTTGACAATACCACACAAGAGGTTTTGCTTCCATCCCAAGTGTATTGGTGCCGAAATCAAGCCTCAAACGGTGGGCAGCCTGCCCCATGGGCGCCCCCTCCCACACTGCCACGGTCCTAATCGCCCCCCTTCAAAGAAATGGGAAATCCATGGTAGGATTGCTTTATTTCATTTTTGCATTCAATTATATGATTCTTAGATAGGTTGTCATTTAAGTTTCGTCTCGTCTTGAACAATTTTGATCATATTTCTATCTTTGCTCGCTTCCACTAATATACAGGTAGCATCATTAAATTCTCATTGATGGAGGCCAAATTGGGAACATATGACCGTCTAGGTCTTCCCAAAATAACCCCAATTAGCTAACCCCAAGTTTGTAGGTCTTTTGGAGCTTCCTAGGTAGGACATTTGGGACAGTACCTTTTCGATGTTTTGTTGCAGGTGAATTCGTCCCACCCCAGAGTGAATTCAAATCGGTGATGACTTTCCAAAATTTTCCTTTTGCAGGGCCTTCTTGGTGGTGTCTTGATGCCCCTATAAAATTTTTAGAGCATTTGGACCTGTTTTAGTCATAGTTTAATTCATTTCTCTCATTCACTTATTGTAGGCTTGGGGATTACATGCTTTGTTTTATCCGCAGGTGCTACTGACCGTTTCTTGTTACTTTGAATGTAGGGTTTGGAAATCAAAGGAGCAGCGAGGATTCAAGACTCATCAATGAAAGTGATGGCGACATTTGGTCTGCCCATTTTACATGTGGGCACGCAAAAGAAGGAAATGCACCCATGGATGTAACAAGAACGCATACTTAAACGCTCATAGCCCTTGGAAGGGGAGGATGTGCATTGTAACTGAGTTGTGAAAAATATCAATAAAAAGGGCTGTCTTCTTTATTCATATCTGTTTCATTTCAATTTGCTCATGCTTTTCCCTCTTTTCATGCGCTTTCAAATTCCTAGGATTTAGCGCTAAGTCCGGTTCTGTTTGCATCGCATATTCGCTTTCCTTTTTGCTTCTGTATCCTCATGCTTTCAGTGGCAATCATGGTGGTACCTTGTAATCTATTTTTAATATCAGAGATCTGATCCAAACTTGGTTGTTTTTGCTTGCAGATACCGCGTTTTCATACGTCGACTGTTGTTCGTTCCATCAGAGGGCGAATACAAAGCTGTAATTCATCTCACCCAGGGACGAATGGGAATTCGCCCCACCCTGTGATGAATACAGCCCTGTAATTCATTCCCCCCCGGGATGAATTCCAGTCTATGAATTTTCCATGAAGAAACTCAGAACCGACAGATTCGAGCAGAGAAGAGGTAAGAGTCCTGAACTTTTCCTGTCATTTTTTGTTATTATTTTTCTATTTTTCTGGTTTCTTTTTGCGTGCTTAGGAAAATTTGTGTTGCATGTTTATTTTGTTCCATGCAAAATAAAAATAACCCCACACACTAGGTGGAAAATTAAACACCAAGGAGCTGGTCGTAAAACCCCAGTCCTTGATCAAGACCAACGGTGGATTTCATCACCACCTTGGCTTGAATTTTGCATTCATAAACCTCGAATGCTACTGTTGCTAGACGTAAATCCTGATGAAAGCTAACCGAGTGTAGCTGGGGTGATTCCCAATGCATGAGGATAAGTCTTCTATGGTAGGTGTCATAAATAGGGTGATTCCCCTTTCGTACCGCCTACGTTCCACGTACCATCTGCTCTCACGTACCTATAGTTTCCCTCACGTAAGGGCAGATATATAAATAGGTTGGTATATCGGCCTGGCAATGGTATATCGAAGGGGTGACCAATTTTGGGAGTCATAAGAGCCCTCATTTTGCATTTAAATGTTCTTTACAAAAACCTTAAAAAAAAATAAAAAATAAAACCAAAACACACTAAACCAGGTTTAGGACACACTTTTAATCTTTAAACGAGATAATCATCGCTTTATGTATGTGTGTGCTCTTTTCTGTTTAGTGTAGCATAAAAAAATCATAAAAAGAGATAAAAATATATTTAGCTTGTAGAATAACAACACCATGGTGTACACCCATAGCCAAGCCCAATCAAGGGCAGAAGCTACGAAAAGTGGACAAGGGGGCACAAGTCGCCTCTGCTACAGCCCTAAGGACTTGGTCATACCACCTTGGTGGCCTGACCCACAAGAGAGTCTGCATCATTCCATGTCAAGGTGGATACCCCTTTGGGGGACACACCCATTCATCATAGCCCCTTTTAGGAGGAGTCCTTACACGTGGTGCTCAATGATGCATTGTCGTTATACACATCATTAATTCTCAATGAATTTGTCAATCCAAGGCTGTGTACAAGGCTATCTACGAAAGAAGGGGTAAATAGGGTTATATCTTAGGTAAATCTAGAGCAACAGGTTTTATTGGTGAAACTGATTGTGTGGGGGGTTTTAGGACATTCTTATCTCTAAATTGCATAAATTAAACCTTAATATAAGTTGCAAAATTGAAAACTAATCATTAACTACAGAAATGAAGTCCTAATTACAATTGTAGAATGAGACCTAATTATGTTGCAGAAATAATAGTTACAGAATTGAAAGTCTAATTCTAATTGCAGAAAGGAAATCTAATTACTTTTGCAGCAATGAAAATATAATTCTAACATGGAAATGAAACTGTCAAGGCTCTGTAATAGAAGGTTGTCAATCTTCTATGCAGGGGTTGACAGCAAAACATAAAATGTAGGAAATTACAAAAAACATCAAATTTTGGAAATGACAGTCTACAATAAATTGAAAGCTTTGCTGAAAGTGGAGATTACAACCAAATAATTAACCACAAAACATAAAATAATCTAATATTGCAAATATCATTAGTTGTTTACAAAGAAATGAAAGGACAAGTTCTACAACTCGTTCTATTGTAGCAAAATTAGAATAAAAACCTGCTATTAGTCGTCCTCCTAGGTCTGTAAGTGGCCAACCTCTTTTTATAGAATAAGGTATGAGTCTCTCTCTCTTTAGATCTTACTCACACTCATTTACAAAAAATATGAAATAGAAACAATATACTTTATTGATGCAAACACATGATTACAATAATGCTGCTTAAAAATGTTACAGGACTGTAACAGTCACTTTTTGTTTATCACCTATTATTCTCTGATTTCTTTATCTTCTACTCCCCTTACTCTCTCTACTTCCTCTTCTTCTCTACCTCGCTCAACCTGAATGGGAGCCATATTTATAGATGTCCTAATATCTACTAACAAGCTGAGAATATCTCAGAAGATCTAATCCTATTATGCTGCAACAATTCCAGGTTTTATCCTAAAAGAAGATCACACTTTGATCTTTCTATAAATGGTGGCTTTGGTCAGCAAGGACGGCAAAGTCAGATCTGAGATATTTCCCTTTATCCTTTTCAATATTTATTTCCCTTTTTCCTGCGTCAGAATTCGGTCAATAAGTCAAAAAATGTATTCTGTTTTCATTCCGAAGATAAGTGGCTCATTCTGAAGATACTGCAATTATCATTCCAAAGATCTGCTCATTTCAAAGACACTACAACTCTCATTTCGAAGATCCGCTCATTCTAAAGACATTACAGTTCTCATTTCGAAGACCCGCTCATTTCGAAGACATTGTGTTTTCTCATTCCGAAGATATATGTTCATTCCGAAGAGACTTCAGAATGAACAAATGTGGGCTCCTTAAATTATTTTCTCTGCATTTCTTATGTGGGTTACTTCTCAGGATCATATTCCAATGGTCTTCATTTCTTTCTACATGTGAATTCCATGCCTTGCCATTCATTGGCAAATGGCTAGAATTTACATGGAAAACCTAGTTTTTGTTGCACAGTAACAATTTTCTTGAATTGTTGCCAGATTTAGGTAAAATGAATGCTTGAGACATATCAAAACATGATTAGTGATAAGGCATGGATTTGGTTGAATTGCTCTGACTAAAAATTCAGCTCTTGTTTCAATCTCTTTATTCTGCATTTTTTCTTGGTCCCAATAAAGTTGATTTTGCAAGGTGGAAATGAATGCCCTAAATTGAACATCTCCAATGTAGATCTGTGGATGAAAATCTACTTCTTCTGGAATAAAGAAACTGTGTAAAAATAGTTCACATAGGAGATTTTTCTACTCAAAAGGGCTGTCAAAGTATGCTTCCAAGAAATCTGTAGTGGTGTCCAATTTATATGAAAGACCTGAACTAATCCTCATGACCTGGCATCTGAGGTATTTCTCCTTCAAAATAAGACTATAAAATCTGGCTGGCCGTCTGAGTTGGACTAAAAATTCAGCAATTTAGCATAAGTCAGACACCTTTTCTGTCAATGCCTGAATTTATGTTTCCTTGGCTTCTAGCTATTTTGCTTCTAATTTGAACTTTTCAGTTTTAGTGGCAAGCTTCTCATACCTAATCATCCAGCTGGCTATGTCTGTATTATATTGTTATAAGGACATAGTATTAGGTGGTCTAACTACAGGTGGAATTCTAGGTAGTAGATCTATCTAAACCCCTTTTTCTACCACTTCCACTAGCTGTTCATCTGTCAAGAATTCTACTTGCACCCCCTTATGTGCTATTTCTATTGGGTTGTCATCAAATAGTAATTCTACTTGCACCTCCTTATCTGCTACTTCTACTGATGGTGTATCAATTTGAAATATAGGGACATAAATACAGTACTCACTTGATATGTTTCATCCTGCTGCTTGGACCGTTCCTATGCTGGTAACTCATTTCCAATGTTTGCTACTGTGCTTTTTGCCAATTCTAAAGCATCTTCAGAATGAAAGGGTGCTTCTGAATGAGAAGGCACATATTTAGAATGAAAAGGTGCTTCTTCAGAATGAGCTCCTATATCTGCCTTAGTAGAGTCATCTACCCTAGGTAAATCCACAAGCAGTTGAGCTAAGGCATCTTCATCATTGGATACAGTTGGTTGTTTTTCAGACTATGACAACTTCTCTTTCAGTTCTGCCACTTTCTGCTGTAACTCTACAATTTTTCTTTCCTGCATCTCAATGATGTTTTATTTCTCTGAAATCCATCTGGTATGTGTCTTTACAACACTCCTTACTGCTTTCAGCTACTCTGTGATATCTTCCTCCTCTATTTCCACTTCAGAATCAGATGCAGATAAGTTAGCTACAGTAGGCTGCTCAACAACTGGCTCTTCTTCTACAACATCTATTTTTTCCTATTCAGGAGGCTTTATGAAATTTTTGATAATTGCATCTACTATTTCTGTGGCTTGTTGAACTGTAGCCACCTCTAGATTATCCTGCCCAGCCTCTTCCTCAATTATCTGTTCATGAAATTCTGGGAAGTTTTCAAGGGCTGGTTGTATCTCTGTGACATCTAGACTGCTTTGTCCATATTCTTGTTCTATGGCTTGGTCCGTCATTTCCCTCAAGTGGAGTCTTGTAGACCTCCGAGTTCCAGATGCAAATTTCTTCTTTTTTCTCTATTTTTTGGTGATAGCAGGGGTTATGGGGTTAGTTTCAGATGCCTCTGTTTCCCTTGTTGTTTCTTCCCCTATTGGGCTAGGTGTTTCATTTCTTTGTTCTGATAAATCAGTTGCAACATCAAAAAAATAGACCTTCTATTTTTCTATTCTTCTTCCAATTCCAGATCCTCTTTTCTTTTGCATTTTTGCTTGTGAAGTTGAAGGTTCTAGAGCAAGGTGTTCTGCTACTACTGTTGGGTGTGTTTCTTTTTCTGTAATAGCTTCTGCAGCATCTTCAACAGTATCTTCTACAGTAGTTGTTTCTTTTTCTACAACAACATCAGTAGTATTTGTTTCTTCCTCTTCATCCTCATCTCCAAAAATTACATAATTTAATGTAGAGTAAAACCTCTCAAAGCTCCTAGGGTTTCCTCTAAAATGGTGCTGGCAAATTAGTTTGATGATACCATGGTGGCGAAGACTTCCTTTTCCTTCTTGATATCTTTTTGCCATGTTTTTTAATTCTCGGTGCGGATATAGGGGAAGATTTACCCTAACCTCTCGGTTGTTTCCTACCATGTCTGAGATGATTTAAAATTTTGATATGATGCCCTGACAACAGTACATACTGCCCTTTACAGGTTAGAAATTTTATTACCCATGTGGCTACTTCATCCCAGGGTTCCTGTAGGCTGGCCATTTTTACCCCCTTGCATGTGTTATTATGTGTTAAATACTCAGATGCTCTATCATTTTCTTCCATAAATTGATTGACTGTGTTTACTAATGTATTTTTGCCAGACCTAGAAATTGGAAGACCTTCTAATGGTAGCTCAATAATTTGACTCAAAACATCAAGGGTTACCTCAATAGTCATGTCGTTAACGTGTGCCCGGTTGTTTCTGAATGTGTGGGCGAACATGTCGGCCAAGTCTTTAGAGGATCCATTAAATTTATCTAAAAATGGCATAAACCCTCCATCTTCAAAAATCTGCACCACTTCTAGATTTTCTCGGAGATGGGTGGTATCTGTTGGTTCCATTTTTGTTTTTTACCCCATTTTCTTGTCTTGGTTCATCACAAACTGCTCTCTTCTATCGCTATTCCTCTACTAGTTCTCTGGTTTTTGGTGGTTGCAACTTTGCAATTTCTCTATTTTTGTTCTTCGAAATGAACCGTAATCTGAGCACTGTACCTCGTAGTCATTTTGCGTTAGCAAATATGTCTTCAAAAAGAAGGGTGGCACGCGTTTCTATTTTTGATTGAACACATGTCCATCAATGATTGCGCAGATGCCCTTGTCGTCAGATCCACCTTACTTGTTTTATGTTTTTCTTTTTTGCCTGCGGTCTCTCACGTGCATGTTTATCAGTATCAAAAATTGGTGGCATACTATTGGTTACGTCCTTCGTGATTCTGGTATTTTCCAAATGGGTGCAAAAACAAATCATATGCTGACTGACACGTGTTCCTTTATTGTATGTGTCAAAATAATTTTCACTTGATTGTATTTCTTTCCTTCCTTGGATGCCACGTGGAGATATTTCATTGAATGTTCTTTTCGAAGATTATAATTTATTGTGAAAACAAAACTTCATTTCGAAGATTATGATTTCAATCCGAAGATTATGACTTCATTCTGAAGATTATGACTTCATTCTGAAGACGAGTCTTCATTCCGAAGATCATGCTTCTTTGCGATGTCAAATCCTCATTCCGAAGATAAATCCTCATTCTGAAGACAAATCCTGCTTCATTTCGAAGACAAAGTTTCATTCTGAAGACAGAGCTTCATTCTGAAGACAAATATTCATTCCAAAGACAAAGCTTCATTCCAAAGACAAATTGTCATTCCAAAGATAAAGTGCAACAATCTACTGTCATTTCGAAGACAATTTCAATCCGAAGACAACACAGCAATTAGTCTGAAGAAGATAGCAGGCATTGTTTTTGGCATTCTTGTTCCGAAGATTAGGCAAAAATCAATATTCCCATTTTCAAAACATGTTGTAAGTATGCCCACTCTTATGGATACCTTTTATGCTAATGGTTAATTTGTTATATACTATATACCAATCATTTACAATGAATAAATGTAAGAAATACATACCTGATTAAAACAAGTTAATGCAAGTTTTTGAAATATGACTGCTTTTGTTGATGTTCTCATGAGATTTTCTCGCAACATTTCAAAACAAGTGCAGTTGGTGAATTTGTACAATGATGGTTCAGAAATTTTCAAGGTTATGCATGCCAAAAACTGGTTTTCATGCATACCAACCCAGTAGTGCCTTGAAAAAGGTTTTCACTACTGAGTTATTCATTTTTCTCTCTCTTTTTTTTTTTTTTTTTACCTCTCCTTTTCTTTTTTTTTTTACCTCTCCTTTTCTTTCTTTTTTTCTCTTCTTTTTTTTTTTCTTGATTCTGACTATGCCCATGAAGGAATTTCATGATTTCCCTAAAATCATGCCCATGAAGGAATTCATAATCAGAATTTATTCATCTTTTTGTTTTTTGTTTTTTTTTTTTTGTATTTTTTGTATTTTTTCTTGAAATCCATGATCATGCTGATTGTTTTGAAGTGGAAGAGGAAATTTCTTCCACCTTTTGTGTATCCAAACTATCAAGCTTCTGCAATAATTCCTCTTTAGTCGAGGTGTATGGTACACCCTGAGGTGATGTCCATTCACTACCAACTTTCTCTGTGACCCATCAATAGGAGATAAACGAACTGCTCCATTGTCAAATACCTCTTCAATCTGGTAAGGTCCAAGCCATCTAGTTCTCAGCTTTCCATGGAAGTCCTCATAGCGAGAATCAAACAGTAAGGCCCAATCTCCTTGTTGAAGTTTCCTCTATTGAATGTGACTGTCATGCCACAATTTCCTCTGCTCTTGAATTACTTTAGTTTGGTGCAGAGCATCCAACCTAAGTTCATCCAATGCATTCAGCTACAGAATCCTATCTCGTTTGTGCCTCGTGACAATTCAATTCCAATTTCCAATGTTGTGCGTAGTGTTAGTAGCTCAAATTCAATAGGTAAGAGGGGCTTTTTACCAAAGACTAGTTCATAAGGTGTGAATCCAGTAGTGGATTTCCAAGTAGTATTGTAAGCCCACACTGCTTCAGGTAATTTATCTAGCCAGTTTCTCCTATGAAAAGCTACTATTTTTGTTAAAATTCGTTCCAGTTCCCTGTTTGTTACTTCAACCTGGCCATTTGCTTGTGGGTGATAAGGTGATGATTTTCTATGTTTGATTTCATATAATTCTATAAATGCTTCAATGACTTTGGATGCAAATTGGGGTCCTTGGTCTGTGGTGATAGACCGAGGAGCTCCAAATCTCTAAAAAATCTGAGTATACAAGAAATCAGTGACCTTCTCTTCATGAGCATGTTTGAAAGCACGCACCTCTACCCACTTTGTCAAGTAATCAGTGCATACTAGAATATGCACCTTTCCCCGAGAAGGTGGATCAATAGGTCCTACAAAATCAAGCCCCCACCTCTCAAATGGCTCTAAAACCAATTGAGGCTGCAGTGGCATTTCATTTGTATGAGTGGGTTTCCCCATTCTTTGGCATGCATCACAATGCCCGATGTACTTTTTCACATCCTTGTGAAGAGATGGCCAATAATATCCTGTCCCTAAGATTTTCCTAATTGTGCTTTTTACAGAGTAGTGTCCACCCGAGGGTTCATCATGACAAGCCCTAAGGATATCATACACCTCATCCTTTCGGATGCACCTACGTAACACATGGTCAGGACTGCACTTAAAAAGTATACCCTTAATCCATTCAAAAGAAGAACTCTGTTTGATCAATTGTGTTTTCTATTTTGAAGTGAAATGTGGAGGAACTTTCCCTGTGACCAAGTAATTGGCTATATCTACAAACCAGGGTGATTGAACTGATATAGCAAATAATTTTTCATCAGGAAAGGTGTCTTCAACTAATTCCCCTTCATCCGTGTTCTGTAATCTGGACAAGAAGTCTGCTACAACATTAGATTTTCCTGGTTTGTTGATTATAGTGATATCAAATTCTTGTAGCAATAGTAACCAACGAATAATTCTTGCACTTACCATAGGCTTATTCATCAAATATTTAATGGTTGTGTGATCTGTGTGAATAAATATTTGATAACCTGTGATGTAATGCCTGAATTTGTTGATGGCATAAATTACTTCCAAGAATTCTTTCTCAGTTGTGGTATAATTTTTTTCAGCTCTTGTCAAATTCTTGCTAATGTAGTAGATGGCATAGTGTTCACCATTGTCAATTTGTCCTAATGCTGCTCCAATTGCAGTATTGGAAGCATCAACCTGTATGTGAAATGGTAATGTCCAATTAGGTCCTCTTAACACAGGTGGAGTTACTAATTTCTCTTTCAGAGCTTCAAATGATTCCTGACACTTTGCAGTCCAGGAAAATTCAGAATCTTTAGTCAATAGGGCAAACATGGGATTGGCTATTGTGCTAAAGCTAGGAATAAACCTGCGGTAAAAACCAATGTGTCCTAGGAAGCTTCTAACATCAGTCTGAGTTTTAGGAGGAAGAAGGTTCTTGATAATTTCCACCTTCTTTGGATCAACCTGGATCCCTTGAAGAGAGATGTGATGGCCAAGAACTATTCCTTCCTTCATCATCATAAAACATTTTTTTGGATTCAAGGATAACTGGTATGCTTCACAACGAGTTAAAACTTTGTCAAGGTTTTCTAATGTAAAGTCAAAAGTCTGTCCACATACTGTGAAATCATCCATGTATATCTCAACATTGTTGGTAGTCAGATCAGAAAAAATTGCTAAAACTACTTGCTGAAATGTTGCTGGGCATTACACAAACCAAAAGGTAAAACCCTATAGGCAAATGTTCCCCATGGATAGGTAAAGGTTGTTTTCTCTTGATCTTCAGGTGCAATCTGAATTTGATTATATCCACTAAATCCATCAAGAAAACAAAAGTATCTCTTTCCAAAAAGGGTATCTAACACCTGATCTATGAAAGGTAATGGAAAATGGTCTTTGTATGTTACTTTATTCAGCTCTCTATAGTCTACACATACTCTCATTTTTCCATTTTTCTTAGGAACTATAACCAATGGAGAGACCCACCGGCTATCAAAATTGGGTAAATGAATCCTACCTCCAGAATTTTTTCAATTTCTTCCTTTACAATATCCCTTAGGGCAGGATTCAGTCTTCTCTGAGGTTGTCTAACTGGCTTGACTTCTTCAATATAAATTTTGTGGGTGCATATATCAGGGTGAACCCCTGACATATCTTTATAGTCCCAAGCAAAAGCATGGACATGCTTCTACAAGACAACTATCAATTTGTCTTCTTCTTCCCTAGTAAGCCGACTGTAAATGTTCAAAAATTTGCCTGGTTGGACTTCTATTTGTTTTGTATTTGGAAGGACTGAATTCACTTCTTCATACTTAGTGATCAGGGAGTTAAGAGGACATTGCTGAGATGGAAGGAAATAAGAAGTTTCTATTTTATTATTCTCTGATGGAAGCATATCCTGTATAGAACAGTGAGAAGGAAAAATCGGGTGATGGTGCCACCCATGTGGTAGTGAAACAGAGTTTTCCGTGATAGTACGAGATGTTTCACCTTCAGAATTTTGGTTCTCCTCATTCCTTAACAATTGCTAGGATATTTACTGCTTCCTCTTCTAACCCTTGTTCTTGCAGAACATTCATTAGGATAGTTTCATTTTCTGAATTTTTTGTGTCATGGAGGTCTTCTATGTGTTCCCTTACTACCAAGGTGGCTAGTGTGGAAATAACCTCCTCTGATTCTTCATCTGAATTAGGAAACCATAACTGACCTAAAAAATTGTTGGAGGGTCTTGCAGGAGGATACAGAGAGATCTGTTTTAGATCAATACCATTTGAAATAGTCATTTTTCCAGATCTGTAGTCTATGAAGGCTGTGTAGTTGCAAGCCAAGGTCTTCCCAAAATGATGGGATATCCATGTGTTGAATTTCTTGGCTGTAAAACCAAAAAATCTATAGGGAATTCCCAAGAAGAAACTTCTATAGGAACATCTTCAATGATACCTTCAAGTTTTGCAACTGACCTATCACCATTTCTAAAACTGTAAATGTGGGGCTGAGATGTTTGAGCTGTAATTGTTTCATTATATCCTTGGTCATGACATTTATTGCAGCTCCTAGATCTACTAAGACATTTGATATTGGTACCGAACCTATGGTAACTGTGATAACTCGGACTTCCTGGGTCACTATACTTTGGAGGTACTAGTTTTCCAGACAAGAGATCAGCTATCTTTCCTTCAATCTGAACAGTCTTAGGAAATGCTTTCTTTTTTCTTCCTGCTCTTTTAATGCACAAATCTCAGATAGTACTTTTAATCATTGGTATATCCTTAATGGCTTGCAATAAGGGCAATGATATAGTTAACTTTTTAAGTTCTTTGACCAGGTCTGACTCAGAATTTTTTGCTGTGGTATTGAATCTTTCAGGATATGGAATTATCCCTAATGAAGGTAATTGTTCTGCTTGTGGTTCTATTTTTTCTTCTTCTTTCTCTATTGTTGGTTCAACTCTAACTGGTTCCAAAGGTTCTTGCTCTTCATTTTCCTTGCTTTTATTTGAAACAGGTTCAGGTACAACTTTTCTTGAACGAAGTTGGATGTTACTACAATCAATAACATTTATTTCAACATTATCTTCAGCTTCAACCACATAGACAGGGGATGCCTGTCTCATGCTATTTGGATTAGTGACTGATTGAGATGGAAGTTGAGGTTGTTTCACCTATTGTGTTTGCTGTGGTTGGTTCTATTTTTCTTGAAAATTTTGATTAGGTGCAGGCAACAAATGTTGATTTTGACCTTGATTTCTTTGCTGCCTTGGATAGGACTGATATTGTTGATTCCACTGTGGTTGATTTTGCATCCAATGTGGATTAGTATGATTCTGATTCCAGGGTGGATTGTTTTGATTCCATGATGGATTGTTTTGATTCCATGATGGATTGTTTTGATTTTGATTCCAGGCTGAATTACTCCAATTTGTTTGTGGCCATTCTTGGGAATTTGTCCATTGAGGATAATTCCAAGGACGTTGGGGTGGTTCTGATTGTCCCCAAGGCATAGTACTAGGATTATGCCCCCAATTTGTAGGAAAACGAGGGGGATTTTGGTATTGAGAGAAATTTCCCCCTTGTTTTGGTCCAACATAGTTGAGTTCCTCGACTCGATTTTCTAACATAGTTTTGAGTTGTGGTAGCAGGTGGCATTGATCAGTTGAATGCCTCTTTGAACAGATACTACAAATGGCTGAGATAGATGTTTTATTCAAAGGAAATTCCTGCAAAGCATGTTTATTTCTACATCTTGGGCAATAAATTGCCAAAGGTTTTGTGTTTTTTGCTTTTGCAGACATTTCCCCCAAAGTTGTGTTTAATTGCACTAGAATATCAGTTTTAAAATTTGCAAGTTCCTCTATTAGTTCTTTCACATCAGTGCCATTTGTATTTTTTTTCTTCTTCCTTGCTTATTGCGAGAGTAATTCCTGTAGAGATCCATAATTTCCTCATTACTAAGAGTATTTACATCTCCTCTTCCCATCAAATCCAATACGTCTCTGGATTCATCTTGCAATCCTCTCAAAAAGATAGTTTTGCATAACTCTGGTTCTATAAGTCCACATCTCCTTTGAACAAAGGAGAACCTATCAAGATAGTCTTCTAATGTTTCATCATCTTCTTGTTTAATCTTGAATAACTCATCTTTCCTATTCCTTACACGGCAATACTCCTGATATTTGTCTAAAAACACAGTTTCCATTTGATCCCAAGTTCGGATGGAATTTGGCTCTAAACTCATGAACCAACGTAATGTTGAGTCCTTGAGTGTTGAGGGAAAGACCTTAAGTTTCTTATTGTCATTTACATAATCATAGGTTTGACACACTACCTTGAATTCAAACAAAAATTGATCAGGATCTTCAGATACAACACCTCGAAAGGTTGGAAGTACTGAAGGTGAAATAGTCTTCATGGGAGAGTTTTGTGTTGGATTCAAATGGATAGGATATTCAAATGTTCCGGAAGGTTGAGGAATATACTGATCATCTCCTTCATCATGGACATAGCCATGTTGGCCATCTCTATCTAGATTGCCTCCTCTCGCCATAGTTTCTGGTTTCTTAGGTTAAACTTATCCAAATTTCTCTCTCAAGAGGTCCAAGCCTCTCTGTTGATAATGAGTTTGATGATTCTTCTTTCTCAGGATGTTTTAGTGATGGTGAAGTCGGTGATTTTCCTTTCTCGGAATGTTCTAATGATGGTGAGACTGGTGATTTTTCTTTCAATCTTTTTGGTAATTCAAACACAGGTGATTCACCCCTTAGGCATGAAGATCTCCGTAATGGAACAAGCTAGGGATCCTTTTGGGTAATTCTACCTTTTTCATCCCTAGACTTACTCATTCATGTTTACTCTAAATGACATAAATTATATGTCAATAGTTGTTATTTTAACCAGCTGTTCTATTCAGATTTTATCCCGAATCTTCACAGTTCAGTCTAACTAATAACTATTGGACTGTTGTTACCTTCTAGCAACACAATTCCTTGGAAACGATGCCAAAATGATGCGTTGTCATTATACACATCATTAATTCTCAATGAATTTGTCAATCCAGGGCTGTGTACAAGGCTATCTACGAAAGAAGGGGTAAACAGGGTTATAACTTAGGTCAATCTAGAGCAACAGGTTTTATTGGTGAAACCGATTATGTGGGGGGTTTTAGGACATTCCTATCTCTAAATTGCATGAATTAAACCTTAATCTAAGTTGCAAAATTGAAAACTAATCATTAACTATAGAAATGAAGTCCTAATTACAATTGCAGAATGAGACCTAATTATGTTGCAAAATAATAGTTATAGAATTGAAAGTCTGATTCTAATTGCAAAAAGGAAATCTAATTACTTTTGCAGCAATGAAAATCTAATTCTAACATGGAAATGAAACTGTCAAGGCTCTGTAATAGAAGGTTGTCAATCTTCTATGCAGGGGTTGACAACAAAACATAAAATGCAAGAAATTATAGAAAACAACAAATTCTGGAAATGACAGTCTGCAATAAATTGAAAGCTTTGCTGAAAGTGGGGATTACAACCAAATCATTAATCACAAAACATAAAATAATCTAATATTGCAAATATCATTAGTTGTTTACAAAGGAATGAAAGGACAAGTTCTACAACTCATTATTCTGCAGCAAAATCAGAATAAAAACCTGCTGTTAGTCCTCCTCCTAGGTCTGGAAGTGGCCAACCTCTTTTTCCAGAAGAAGGTATGAGTCTCTCTCTCTTTAGATCTTACTCACACTCATTTACAAGCAATATGAAATAGAAACAATATACTTTATTGATGCAAACACATGATTACAATAATGCTGTTGAAAACTGTTACAGGACTGTAACAGTCACTTTCTGATTATCACCTATTATTCTCTGATTTCTCTATCTTCTACTCCCCTTACTCTCTCTACTTCCTCTTCTTCTCTACCTAGCTCAACCTGAATGGGAGCCATATTTATAGATGTCCTAAGATCTACTAACAAGCTGAGAATATCTCAGAAGATCTAATCCTATTATGCTGCAACAATTCCAGGTTTTATCCTAAAAGAAGATCACACTTTGATCTTTCCATAAATGGTGGCTTTGGTCGGAAAGGACGGCAAAGTCAGATCTGAGATATTTCTCTTTATCCTTTTCAATCTTTATTTCCCTTTTTCCAACGTCAGAATTCGGTCAATAAGTCAAAAAGCGCATTCTGTTTTCATTTCGAAGATAAGTGGCTCATTTCAAAGATACTGCAATTCTCATTCTGAATATCCACTCATTCTGAAGACACTACAACTCTCATTCCGAATATCCGCTCATTCCAAAGACATTACAGTTCTCATTCCGAAGACCCGCTCATTTTGAAGACACTATGTTTTCTCATTCCGAAGATATCTGTTCATTCTGAAGAGACTTCGGAATGAACAAATGTGGGCTCCTTAAATTATTTTCTCTACATTTCTTATGTGGGTTACTTCTCAGGATCATATTCCAATGGTCTTCATCTCTTTCCACATGTGAATTCCATGCCTTGCCATTCATTGGTAGCTGGCTAGAATTTACATGGAAAACCCAGTTTTTGCTGCACAGTAATAGTTTTCTTGAACTGTTGCCAGATTTAGGTAAAATGAATGCTTGAGACATATCAAAACATGATTAGTGAAATGTTGTTATTAATCTAAGCATATCTCATTTTAGCAAGTCATAACAAAACAACATAAAACTTATACAAAAAGCTATAAAAATCAGAATATAGTACTTCAAATACATTTATTATGCAAATAGTTAATACACAACATATTGAATTAACTTAACTAGCATATTAGATTAACATAAGAGTTTATAGGCAATTTTAGTGTTCAAAACATGTTATGATTGAGGCATTTTCAGGCCTCATCACTCAACATAGATAAGAAATCCGCCTTAGAAGCTCGATATGAGTGGCCACTACACAATGAAGTGCTAGAGTGGCATAGTGTCCATGAGGATAGGCCACATGACTATGGCATCCCTACTTTGCCCCCCATCACTGTTAGAACCAATAGTCAAACCCTAGAGTGTAGGTCTCTTCAAGCAGGGCGAGCTAAGTCCGCCCACCCCTTTCACACATACGAAAGGGAGCACGAGGAAGACCATTGCATTCCTCGAGAGCAATGTACAGCATGGGAGCCATGCGCTTCCACACCCGCTATGTACCATGGTCACCCACTGAGACTAGAGCCTCGGGTAAATGCCACCAACATCGATAGAGGGAAGCGACCCATTGAGATCTCGGATCATCACGATTGAGGTAAATGCATAGGAGAGGCATCCAGGCCTCCAAGGCTCAATATGGCAAAAGAAATTGACCTGGCAGTCACCAGACATGCCACCCATCAAGCCCAGATCATGCAACTTGAGCAAGATCAGCAATAGCTAGAGCATCTATACTGCCTTAGCAAGGAGCGCATTTAGTGCCAAACATATGAGCTACTTCATAACCCAGCTGAGAGGGTTCCAACCCCTCGCACCCAAAGAGTGGAACCATGTGAGAGGCAAAATCCCTTGGTACGAGATAGGTCTTCGTGACCTTATCAAGTTTTGCCTCCGAGACCCCCTAGACCTGAGAGGGAGGCCACTCCTCGACCATGGGGACCCACCCAGGGTCATAGGTCTCATCTAGAGACTCCTCAAGAAGCTTACGAAGAGTATGAACAAGAAGCATAGCAGGCCAAAATTCCCTACCAAGGTGGAGGGGTTGCTATCTGGCCACCCCCCATAGGCCTCAAGTCTCCCACAACCCACAACGGGAGAAAACTAAAGAGGAAGATATTAAATCTTCTGATGCATACAAAGCGTTGCTAGAGAATTTGGAGTCTATGGAAACAAAATCTTTTGGGCCCAAAAATCCCACGTTACGCCAACTCTGTAGTCATCCTGTGCATCCTTCAGTGCCTGCACCCCCTTACCCCGAACACTTTAAGCTGCCTTAGTTGGCAATATTTAAGGGTGAGGATGATGCCCAAGAGCATGTGACCAGATTCCTGAGCCAATATTTTGGCATTCAGGACAATGATGTGTTGTTGCTAAGGACATTTATAACCACATTCATGGGCCCTGCCTCGGATTGGTTCACTCAGTTGTCGAAGCACAACATCAGTAACTTGGATTAGTTAGTGGATGTGTTCCTCGAATGCTTCACCTTCAACACCAAGAAGAAGGCATCACTAAGTGACTTGGCCAGCCTCAGGCAGTATGAGGAAGAGACCATGGCGACCTACGAGAATCGATGGAGGACTCTACTTTCCAAGCTACCCTACCCCCCTCCTATGTTCGACCTTACACAAATGTTCTCATGAAGTTGTGTGATATTGATCTTTGTGCTATTGCAGCTATAGCAATATACCACCTTAGAGGAAGCTCTGGCGCAAGCCAAAATAATCAAAGAGATCAAGATACAGGATGGCGAGATTGCCAAACCTAAGAACAAAGAATGGAACAAGAACACAAAAATAGGTACTATGCAACAAAAACCCATTGCGGTCAATCAAGTTACTATAAATGTCCCTAAGCCTGCACAATAAATGCAGCCTCAAAAGGCTAACTATCAGGCAGTGCCTCCTAATAATTATGAAAGAGAAAACCAGAAGCAGGAGCAAAATTAGCAGCGTTGCCCTAGGCGATAGCACACACCTTATACAGAGTCTAAGGACTCCCTATTTGACTACTTTTCAGCGACAAACTTGATCAACCTTCTAGAGATTCAAACCATAGATCCAAATGCTCCCAATCCTAAGGGGTACAGGGAGGACTTGTATTGTAGGTTCCACAGGCAGAGGGGACATGACCTAAATGAATGTTGTAAGTTCAAAGGATTCATACAAGACCTGATTGACAATAAGACATTGGCAGTGGAAAACCCCGTAGCACAAAACAACCAGCAGATGGGAGTTTTCAAAGACCCCTTGCCTTCCCATGAGGCACAGGCAAAACCCCTTCAAGTCAATGAGGTACAACATAATTGCCGCATGCAAGGGTATGTAGGAATGATAAGCATAGTGACTAGGAACAAGAGATACCCAAGAGTTGCCCCCGAGGTAGCCACAAGAGAGGTTCCATCGACATCACAACCTCAACAGCACCCTATGCAGCTACCTCCGCCTAGACCCACGACCACGATTTGGACCAAACTCACGCAGATTTTGAGGACCACGTCGGCTAGGATCTCCATATACGATCTTATACAGCAATAAACACCCCATCGGGAGGCTATAATGGAGATATTGAAAGCCATCGAGTTGTAGCCCCACGAAGCGAATTCCTTCAACAATTTCGTGGGACATGTCAAACGATGCATGGAGCCAGTCATCACCTTTCGAGAGGATGAAGTTAAATTAGTTTCTGATGACATGGCAGATCCACCCCTGCACGTTATCTTACGGGTCAACGAGATCCCGTATAAGAGGGTGTTGATAGACACTGGCTCATCCAGTAACATCATTACCACAGCAGCATTGAAAAATCTAAAGTTGCCAGCCTCTCACATCACAACTTCCACCTATACACTACTAGCATTCAATGATGCGATATGCTCGACAGTTGGCACAATTGTCTTACCCATTCAAGTAGGACAAAAGATGATACCTACATTGTGCCATATTTTGGAAGGTGAGATGGCTTATAACATCTTGCTAGGGTGGTCATGGATCAAGGACATGAAGTGTGTCCCTTCGATAGCTCATCAGTGTTTGAAGTATACATTTGAAGGGGAAGTACATGTAGTACCGGCGGACTTAGAACCCTTCAAATATTGCAATGCAGTGCAGTTGATTCCGCAATCGACCCTCCCATCGATGCACTTGGATTTTTAGTTAAATCCATCTAGACAGGGTCCTATGCCACAAGAACCACTGGTGATAAATCCATCAAAACCCCAACCAGGTACATCATCATTCGGTCCTTCACCAACAATGCCACCTACCATGGCTAAACAGAAGGAAAAAGGGAAGCAAACCCTGGAAGAGGCTCAACCCCTAGAAGAGGCACTGCCAACAGTATCAACCATCTATACCGAATAGATGCCTAGCACAATGGAAGTTGAGGCTCCTAGTTCACCCAACATGGAGTGGACTCAAAAAGAGCTTTCGTTCCCTCCCTCTCAATCACCAACAATCACTCTTGAAATGGCCAGTACGGGCCTGGGGGAGTATCTGGTGTGGAATGTTGTAGCAATGACCGCACTAGAGTTCATGCAAGACATGGGGAGACCTCGCCTCCCCATCGGTACAATTGTTACTTTAGGCTACCCGCAAAACCAGAAAAATTTTGTGTATGGGGGCCTTGATCATGGTATTGAGCCATGCATGCAAGAGGACGAAGATGAAGAGCCTTTTGTAGAAGATGTCAACTATCTGTCTAACCCGGAATTCACTCTGAGATATCTTGGCCAATGCAATTGGCATGGATACGGGCTAGGTAGGTATGAGAAAGGAGTGCGTGTCCTTTGCTAGCCAAGATACCAAATGTCTTATGACAAGTCAAGAGTAGGGTTCAACCACCCCCTGCCCTTGGAAATCTTGGTGGAAAAAATGCAAGGCCTAGGGATAGGCAAAAAGGGTGGATTGGTATTATATCCTTATGCTAACCCAAACACAACGTATACATTAGGAGATTACCTCCCATGGTCAACAACCACCCTTGTTAACCTCAATAACCCTTCTCCTTTGCTAGAGAGATACGAAAGTTCGGGGACTCACTTTCAAGGAAGGTATAAACAATGTCAAGAGGGATCTTCGGAGGACGAATCAGACTATGAACCAGCATCATATGATCCCTTCGAATCTGATAGTGATCACTCACAAGTGATTCCCATGAATGATTGTCAAGAGAGCCTCTTGACAATGTTTCCTCTAGAGGCTCCAAGCGAGCCAGTGCCGCGCCAAGAGAATTAGGTCCCCCCATGGAGAGTGGAACAACCACAATGGGGCCAGATTAACTTGCTCGAGCAGGACGAGCCTGTAATGCCTCAAACAGTTTTCAGAGCCAATGAGGGCTTTTGGATCTCCGATAGTGATTACAAAGATGAAATAGAAATGACATATCTTAATCACATGCGGTAGGTGCTACAACCATATCCCTTGGAGATTAATGACATATTTGAACAGATGGGCATAGTGCTATGGCACAAGTGGTACATAGACCCAGTAGGGTGGGACCAAGTGTTGGATCCGTCACTCCAGGTATACGAAGAGCACCTTCCACTCCAATACCTGAGGATGATATCAGTGCCGAGGGTAGACCCTATCCTCCTATCAGCACATAGGGCTGATCCATTCATGCCAATACCTCTAGAGCCAGATCTGAAGCATAGAGAACATCCAAAGTGTTCGAGTCATCACACCCATGGTAATGGGGTATTCCAATGTAAATGCCCAGTTCTACAGGCTTACAAAGCCCTTGTGGACAAATTCCTGGTGAAGCTTGAGTGGTACAACATCAAGGCACTCCCTCGGTCATCAAATCATTTTGCGGACACTATGGCCTCCTTGGGGTCACTAATCCCGCAAGACCTTTCTAGTGATATGACAACCATTCAAGTCAAAACACTATCACAATTCATGATGAAGCATGCAAGCTCTGACTTGATGCCAGGAATCCACATGATCTAGATTGAACCATCCTCGGATAAGTTCTCTCGAATCCATGATCGTCTAAAACATGCCAACTGGGGGTCCTTGTTCTCCCCTACTCCCATTAATAGCAACACAATGCTATTCTTACAAGTTCTCTCCCGCTCAGTGTTTGCTAGGGATGAACTTCAAGAGGGATTGGTTGTTCATACCGTCGAGGCTTCTGATCAGTAGGATTTGTATTCACCCGTAAGGGACTACCTTAAGTTAGGTAATCTCCCGCTTGGACTGACACACATCGCAAAATGAGCATTCAAGTAGAAAGCGTCAAAGCATGTCTTGTTAGGAGACATTTTGTACCATCATAGCTATGAAGGAATCCTCCTTCATTGCTTGGACCAACAAGAGTCCACTTGGGCGATCGCCCAAGCGCACGATGGTACGTGCGGTGACCACTTCAGTGGTATGGCCATCACAAAGTGCATTCTTTGCATGGGCTATTATTGGCCATCTTTAGAGAGAGATTGTTATGCATATGTAAGGAAGTGTGTGAAGTGTCAACACCATGCTAATTTGACACATGTACCTTCCCAGGCCTTGTAGCCGATCCAATTGGCTTGGCCATTTTTGTAGTGGGACTTAGATCTAATTGGAAAGATCTCCCCTACATTGTTAGGTCGTCACACGTTTATCATAACGACCACAGAGTATTTCACCAAGTGGGTGGAAGCAGTTCTGCTTACCTCTACGACAGGACCCCGCATTGCGGAGTTTATTTTGCATAACATCATATGTCATTTTGGTATTCCATCCAAAATAATCTTGGATAATGGGACATCCTTCAAGAACAAAGACATGCATGCTTTAACCACAAAGTACAAAATTTAGCATAGCTTTTCGACACCCTATTATCCACAAGCAAATGGGCAAGCAGAGGCGTTAAACAAAATGCTAGTTGCCATCCTCAAAAAGATCATCGTAGATAGTCATAAGGATTGGCACATCCAAATCCCACTTTCCCTACGGGCTTATCGCACTACCATTCGGACACCCACTGGGGCAACTCCATTTTTTCTCGTGTATGGCTCCGAGGCATTCATGCCTCTCAAGTTGGAAATTCCTTCCCTACGCATATCAATGCAAGAGTTCATCGATGATGACACTGCGCGGTAGGCCTGGTTAGACCAGCTTACGTTGCTTGACGAAATATGCGTTAATGCCCTCGAGCATTTACATTTGGTCAATCCCAAAATGCCATATCCCAAAATGCTCCAAGGATTCCTACAATCACTTGGTCAATCCCAAAATGCTCCAAGGATTCCTACAATCGTTTGGTCAATCCCAAAATGCTCCAAGGATTCCTACAATCGCTTGGTCAATCCCAAAATGTTCCAAGGATTCCTACAATCGCTTGGTCAATCCCAAAAAAGCCCCAAAGGTACCCATTACCGCTTGTCAAAAATAAGAAAATTCAAAAACAGTAAAATCATCAAAAATAACAAAAAATTTGTATCTCATTTCCAGGCATATTCCAACTCATCACAACAATAAAGAGCTCTTTTGCATCTCATGTTCATACTCACAAAAATTAATCTATCAAAAACGCAAAAATAATAGTTGCATTAGGCATCACATCCAAACATTGCATATTTGTGGTCATACAGGTCAAAGGCACCATAGACTGTAATTACTCCGCCAATCCATCTTGTTCCACATTTCTCCAATTTTGTAAACAGTCCATCAAAAATAAACGCCATGCGCATCATTTCACCATATCATAGTCAGTCGTCTTCTAATGTATCAAGATTTTTCGTCCTTCAGTCATCATTTGCTTTCTAGCCACGTACTGTACCAAGTCAGATAGATTTTACAAAGGTAGAGTTCTACTTGGATCACACCTTGTTATGTAGCATCCCAACACAAATTAAAACACATAAAAATTCCCAAG
Source organism: Wollemia nobilis (assembly GCA_028583015.1). Lineage (NCBI taxonomy): Eukaryota > Viridiplantae > Streptophyta > Pinopsida > Araucariales > Araucariaceae > Wollemia > Wollemia nobilis. The sequence continues at coordinate 261,823 of JAQPPZ010003370.1, read as the reverse complement.
TCGTGTGCATAATAGATGAAACCTGCACAACAATCCAGGTCACCATAAGCGAAATGGTTATCTTGCTCATCCCCCTGTGCGAATGAACCCAAGAATTCTGAGAGTTGGCAAAAGGACAAGCATCCTCCCTACCCAATTCCCCAAGAATCCCTAGTTCTCAAAAGTTGCAAACATCAAAATTTTACAAAAAGTCAAAACTCCAAAAAATTTGACATCACCACCAAAGTGCATACATCAAAAGGCACATACAATAGTGACTCTCATCACTCAAAATTCAAATACCTTGCTCAAAAGAAGAATATATAAAAATAAACAGTGATTTTTATCACTACAAAAGAGCAAGTATCCCAATACAATTGAAGAAAAGAAGGGAGTCAAACTTGAATCCCTGGAACTCTCAACATTTTGACAGGTCATGAGGCAAACCTCAGTATCGGTTTGGTGGATAGCCTATCGGTCACTGGTGGTAAAACTCCCGCACGATGATATATCTGTCACATTAACTCATGTACAGATCAATGTTTGCATGTGGATGAGCTAGCTTATGGTATCCTAGATAGCACCATAGATTAATCTGACTAAATACAACAAAGGATTTAGTGGAGATAATTAGGTGATCCTCAATACAGGTTTGGTTGACAGCCTATCTAGAACTGGCGGTATCCTGATGAATGCCACATAAACGAACTCAAACGCACACACAGGGATGTGAACTAACTTGGTCAAAGACAAGTCCGATTCATACCTTGTCCAAAAGCCTTGTAAGATAAAGTATAGTCGTGGCTGGTTAGTTAAAACCGTCTGAGTCTCAAAAAACCTTAGCTACATTCTAAACCAACTGTTCTATCTTTCATCCTCGCATCGCCATCAAAAAAATACAAAAAAACATGTATACATGAAAAGTCATTTACCACAGCAATCGCCTAGGACAAAAAGCCATAAAGTTCTAAACAGTCTATGGTGCCCTCGCCAAACAACACAAACTCAATTCATCCATTACATTTGCATATCCTAAAAATTAGAAACATTCACATTCATCATAACATATGCATCCATCAACATCAATTAACATGCATACATACACATTCAACAATCATTGAGCATAACATCAAATGCCGACATGTGTATAAACAAAATAAAGTCATCTGTATATATATCATAAAAAATGCACCAAAACAAGCAATAAAACTATCCAATGAGAGTGCTTTTGCACTTGACATTCTAGGCATGCAAAACAGACGTCGGGGTTCCAAATCCTCGCTCTCCTACTCCCTAAGAAGGCTACCATAGCCGGACCGCTCCACGGGAGAACAGATTATCGATAATTTCATCCCTCAGTGACATCACCAAAAGGGTTAACACCCACCAAAAATAGGTCTAAATATCGGGAAACTGCACACACGTTCAACGATAAGCATCTCAAGGCACCCTCACACAAGTCATCTTGGGTCAAGCAACTCGTCGCTTTTCTCATGAAGGTCATTCCCTCATCGATTCGTCGCTTGAGGGGGTAGTCACACTTAGTCACCAGCCAACAAGTACACACCCAATTAAAGAAAACGACATGCATTCAAAGAATCATTGACAAAGACAATTACGCTCCTGCTTGGGGCAGTAAACAAGCAATAATCACAACCTGATCAAATCACTTGGCATTTCGTGAATCATGAACTCAAGGTTCTCACAGACAAAAGGTTGCGCCCTTTGCCTATTCATGACCGATCAATGTCCAAGATCAAGTAACACCTCACCGAAAAAGGTTAACACTTGAATTGAGTTCCTTCGCTCGTCAGAAGCAAGGATTCAAGAATGCATGCCCTTCCCATACTTGGGGCATCAAAAGTTGGTTAGGTTAATGAGAAACCCTAATAATTAGTGCTTTGGTTATCTATTTTTGCTCGATGCTGCGCCATGCACAGCGCATCCCAAAAAGGGGCATTTGTAGACACCAAAATAGCACCAATCCGATTATGTGATAGCAAACATTGATCGCTTTGACACACACAGTCCCAAGGGTAGCCCCCAGAGGTTAAACAATGGTCCTAACCACTCTCACAATAGTTTTGGAAAGTCCGATATCAATTTGGCACCTTCAGGCACTTTGCTCAATATCTGTTCCACCCTGGAATGAATTCAAACTGGGATTCACCCCACACAAGGACAAATTCTGGATTCGCTCCAAGGTGGGGCAAATTGTAGGTTTGACGGGCAAAAATTCAAATCTTGACAAATGGCATCTCAGATCCGCCACTCAATGCTTCCTTCATCGCATGGGAGTATGGGTCGGCATTTTCGAGCATTAGAGGCAATTACAAGGGCAGTCATGAAGTCCCTATTCAGGGAGGAATCTCCTTCCCCATGAGAAGGCATGATTGCCAAGTGGTGCCTCTGCATGCCCATTCCAAGAGACCTCCAGGACTATAAATTGGTGAGTGTCCTCATCCCAAAATATACAGAGAAGGAGCATTTTAGAGCAACGAAGTGCTATCATTTTATTGTCATACCTCACACCTTTTGGATTTGCGCATTTCACATCCTTGATCTCCTTTATAGGGGAGGTTATTGGGTGACTATTGGGAGGATGAATCTTGAATCCAAAACCTGACATTTGACCACAATATCCCACCAAATTTACCGACAATACCACACAAGAGGTTTTGGACCTATCCCAAGTGGATTGGTGCTGAAATCAAGCCTCAAATGGTGGGCGGCCTGCCCCATGGGCACCCTCTCCCACACTGCCACAGTGCTAATCGTCCCCCTTCGGAGCAATGGGAACTCTGTGGTAGGCTTGCTTTATTTAATTTTTGCATTCAATTCTATGATGCTTAGATAGGTTGTCATTTAAGTTTCGTCTCATTTTGAACAATTTTGATCATATTTCTATCTTTGCTCACTTCCACTAATCTACAGGTAGCATCATTAAATTCCTATTGGAGGCCAAATTGGGAAAATTTGACCATCTAGGTCTTCCAAAATGCCCCCAATTAGCTAACCCGAAGTTTGCAGGTCTTTTGGAGCTTCCTAGGCAGGACATTTGGGACAGTACCTTTTCGACATTTTGTTGTAGGTGAATTCGTCCCACCCCAGAGCGAATTCAAATCGGTGAGGAATTTCCTAATTTTTCCTTTTGCAGGGCCTTCCTGGTGGTGTCTTGATGCCCCTATCAAATTTTTAGAGCATTTGGACCTATTTTAGTCATAATTTAATTCATTTCTCTCATTCACTTATCGTAGGATTGGGGATTGCATGCTTTGTTTTATCCGCAGGTGCTACTAACCATTTCTTTTTCCTTTGAACATAAGGTTTGGACATCGGAGGAGTAGCGAGGATTCAAGACTCATCAACACAAGCGGCGACGACATTTGGTCCACCCATTTTACATGTGGGCATGCGGAAGAAGGAAAGGCACCCATGGATGTAACAAGAATGCATACTTAAATGCTCCTAGCCCTTGGAAGGGGAGGATGCACATTGTAACCGAGTTGTGAAAAATATCAATAAAAAATGCTGTCGTATTTATTCATATCTGTTTCATTTCGATTCGCTCATGCTTTTCCCTCTTTTCATGCGCTTTCAAATTCCTAGGATTTAAGCGCTAAGTCCGATTTTGTTTGCATCGCATATTCACTTTCCTTTTTGCTTACGTATCCTCGTGCTTTCACACGTATTTATGATTAAAATCTAGAACAAAGATGAAGGTTCAGGTTGTTGTAACTATGAACTGGAGACTCCATGATCTCCACTAGGGCAATGAAATATGACTAAGGTAAACTGACCAAGGCACATGGCCACCATAATTATATTGGTTCTAGCTATTGAAAGGTAAGCTTAAGCTAAAATGGCTATCTATCCAAGACACCAAAAGATATGTACCTAACCAAAATCCTAGGATGGAACCAATTCCTCATCCACTAGATAAAAGCTAACGAGAATAGAACCAAAAATATGGCTAATTTAGGAGCTTACTAGAAGACCTACACCTAATCCATAAACCATCAAAATATTAGAGATCCTATACATGTGGACTTAGCAAAGTAGGTCAAGTATCGGTAGCACCATAATAAATACAATGGCCAAATATCGATAAAGTATCAAAAATCCATCCCAATACCAAGAAATAAAAAATGAAGATTAAAATTACCAAGCTTGGGGATGATCGTAACAACTGTACTCGATTGAAACCTAGCAGGATCCCTAAATCCTAGCCTTCTCCAAAAATAAAAAGTTGTTAAGAAGGTCAAAGCTATTAAGCCAAACCAAATCTTGGTAGCACCTAGAATACCTAGTGAAGAGAAGGTCTAAGTCATTGAAGCCTGGAGCAATTAGACCTAACTAAAATGTAAAAGCATCATAAAGACCCAATCAAAGAAATGGTGAAGTTCTAGGAGCACCAAAATATTTACCCCAAATAGAAGTCTGATGGGTTCTCAATGTTTCGATCCAGAGCCTAGAATTCAAAAAAAATGAGTATGCAAAAGGAATAGGGTTCAAATAATGGTAGTTGTAACCTGATCAGTTCTCAAAGACCCGACACATGCAAAAGAAAGAGACAAGTTGAATGTCAGAGGTACTAGAAGAATTGCACCCTATCAAGGCCTATTGACACTCCAAACACCTAGTACAGTAGGAGAAGATCTGATCTAGAAATATAACCATCGAGAGGGTGATGTACAATAAAAAACTATCTAAATGATAAAAAACACTCCATAGATGTTCATGCGATCTAGAAATCACTCCCCAATAATAATGGGGTTTTTTTCCACTACACCAGTTGGGCATGATCCTGTGTCAGAAGATATTAATGGCAAAAGGCTACTATGCAAGTGATATGGCGGTTGGACAAAGAAGATATCAAGGGGCCAAATGCAGCTAGCAAGTGAGGCACAATGCAATATAATATAGATCTAGGCCACATCAATCAACCATGGCTCATCAGAGTAGGAATGCTTCCAAAGTGATTCAGTAGGATGATAGTCTCTAACATAGCAGTAATCCATTTCTAAGGCAATGATGATTTTGATTGCTTAAGAATTGTAAGATGTCTATAAATACAAGGATGTAAAATGAAAAACATGTTGGCTCTTAAGTGTTTACAATTCATATGTATAGACGGATTACTTGCATATTAATACAAATTGACTACTATCTAGCCTCTAGTTCGATTCATTTGTAGAGCATGTATGTATTGATGATCACTTATTTCTAATTTAAGCATGTTGAATGTTTATGGTGTTAATTCTGAATCCTGGATTTCTACTGTACTCATTCACTTGTCTAGAATTTATGGTTTGATAAAGATACAATATATTTAAATTTAATGTTCTATAATTGATTGCAAAGTAGTTGGTCTATTAGGGAGTTGATTGTTTAGTTGTGTGATCCTTGTTCTTGCTTATATCTCGATTTTGTCTAATCTATACCACTATAATTTTTGTATTTGGATTCTTTATTTTCTTTTAGCACCCTTTTCCTCCATATTAAGGCATAGTTAGCTAGAAATTTAAGGAACCAACCTCCTTCGAAGGTTGATCACTACAATTGTTCACGAGATACATGGTCATTCAATGTTGGTCAAGGTCTGTGGGCACACAAACCTTTCCAATAGAAAAATTCTTTGACCAATATTTTTTGGCACACCCAGTGGGACTCGAAGGTCTCTTAGCTATATAATTTAAATATTGGTGATATCCTTGATTATCAGATCTTATCAAAATCGCTCGGTGACTTCGCTCAAATTCAGAAAGTCATATCATATGATCAATTACCTTTCAAATCTAAACAAAACATGGTGATACTTTGTTTTGGTCCATAATATCCATCACCTAGATATTTCCCTACACATTGGACCTGACTCTTCTGATCATGTGCCTTTGAATTACACATAATAAGATGACTCTATCAAAAAATTGACCAAGATTCATGGTTGGTTGCCATTTTGCATCATTCTCAAAGAACTATCTCTTGAAAGACTCAAGGTTTGATGAGCAGCCTCAATCTCACTAGTAGAGAAGTTATGCTCATTTTATGATTTCAAGGATCCAAGTGCTATAATTGTGCAGTGTGAGTTTCACTGTTGGAATTATTCAAGTCCTCTCAATATCGAAAACCCTCGCAACATTCCCAAAATTATCTTGAAATTCCTTCCAATTTTTGATGGGATAGATACTACTACACTGGAATATTTCCAAGATGTTGATTCCATGACAATGATGCATAATATCATGTATGCAAATGTGGTGCTTAGACTCATAGTTATCTCTCTTAAGAGAAAAGCTCTATTATGGTACAAATACTTGGATGATGGGAGTATCTGTACATGGACAAATTTGGTAGAGCCATTGGTCAACATATTTGATTATATTGGTGATCCTTTCTTCCTGTTAACTCAGTTTTTGTTCATCCAACAAGCCCCTCAAGAGAGTATAATCGATTTCAATATCTTGTTTTCAAGATCCTCAAATAGAATTCCTCTAGAATATTAGCTAACCTAGGCTCAAACATGTTTATACTATATGTGGGATGTCCATTATGATACAAGACCTTTTATTCAAAGATCTAGTGAGGAAATATTTCCTTAAATCTTTTGAGAGGCTATCCAAGATAAAAATATGTTAATTCAATCTATAAGATTACCACCTAGAAAAAATCCTCTCCCCTTTTAACCCATCATAACTGCATACCCAGTAGAATTCACAATTAAAAGGATCAGATATGCTTCATATCATATTGTGGGTAATAACCTAACTAATATTCAAATGGAATAAGAACTAAAAATTGGGATTCAATGGCTCATCGAGGAGGTGAAAAGCATAAAAGGGTAGTTCATCAAAGATAGAAGATATTATTATGATGGTCTCCCAATGGTTGTACAAATGTTACAACAGACTATCCATGTTCAACATAAAGATCCTGATAACAAATATAAACAAGGGAGAGAGGGAGGTCAAATAGGTAACCAAGAAATTAGTTCACCCATATCATGAGTTGACAAATATTTATTAATAAAAAAGGATTGTGATCCTTACAAATAAACTAATAAAATTCATATGGTGGATGATTCGATAGCTTATAAAATAATTTAGAGTTGTACATAGGAGGGATACACAGAACTACTGACACCTAAGTATAAGCAAATCAGTAAGGAGCAAGGCAACTCCCTTTTTGATACCATGTCACTAAAAAAATAAAAATTTAGAAGCAATCAACATTCAATAGAGAGAAAAATATATGGAAGAATGTAATAATTTGTACAAAGATCCTCTCCCTAAGTCCACTAAACTAAAGAAACAATTATAGGTGTCAAAAAGGGTAAACCTGATCGACCTTCCAAATGCAAAATCCCTAGATATTATTTAGGAATACCGACAACTAGTAGTTCCATAGGTCAAAAATATTATGACAATACCAAATAAAGGGTTGTAGCAATTTGATATCAAGGATTGTCTAGAGTAAAATACTTGGTTCATCAATGATCCCACATGGGAAGTAAAACCAAACTTGGATGGGTTGTCAGCAGAAGGGTCAATTGCACTTGAGCTCAAATTCATACCCTATGACCACTCATTCAATGAGAATCTACTAGATAACCTTAGGGCCCATTTTTTTTAATTACAGTGTAGATATCCAAGAGGTGGTAGCGTATAGAGATCATGAGGTATGCAACATAGGTTGAGAACATTCAACAAATCCAAGTTCACCAGGAGAATCGATCTTCAGTCATAAAGAGCCTAGGATTCAACTAGATTCTATGACCATCAACATTGTACAAAAAGAAGAACCTCTAGAACCAAAACCTAACTTAGGTTGGGATATCCTAAAAAAATTTAAGTTGAAGCCATTGTTAGTGGACCATACCAAGCGACTTAGGTTTGGAATCATATAGTCAGGCCATTGCAGGCTCAGGGGGTAATTTGCACAACATATCCCTAACCAGGCATGAATAATACATCATAATTTTCTATAAATTTGCAAAAAATATATAAAAGATAATATGGCCATCACATGTCTATGAATGTAATCTTCTACCTTGTACAAAAAATTTAAATCTAAATCTATAGTAGGAATTATTAGATAATATAGAACATTGAATTCTAGGTACCACCATTTCATATATTTTGAAACGCTTTATTTCTTTATATCTCCTTCATCTTTGATTGTTTGTTATGTTTTACTTCGTAGCCCAATGGATAAGGATAGAATTGCTACAAAAGCACCTTAAGAGTTGTCATAGTTTAAAACAAAAATACCATCGCATACGCCAATAAAGTAATTTGCTATACTACTAAGGGGATGATATCATACAAGAAGGTCACAAATATAAATAGGCATAATTATACAAAAAATGAATTTCTAAGGATGATTTGCATGAAGCCAAGGCTTCCCAAGAAAAGCACTCTGTCCAAAGGCATGGCTGTGGCAAGTACCAGGTGTCAAAGTTATCTCTTTGAGCTCTATATAAGGTTTCATATGCATTATAGACCAGGTGTTGATGAAATGAATGTGAATCCAAAAGCACAAGTGATGGTTATTAAGGACAACGATGACTTGCAAAACAAATTCATGATAAATTGTGCAAAGACAAAGATACGTTCTAGGGATAAAAATTATGCATGGCAATCAATCCGTTTTGGAAATAATGACTAGAAACAGTGGAGTATATCTATAGGAATATGATGCTTTGATATATCGCATGACATGGAATATCAAAGCTACTATTCTATGGGGTGTCCTATGGATCCAGTAGTTCTGTTTCTCTATGTTATCAAGATACCCTAGCATCAATTCCCATATTGTATTTTTGTTTCACTTTATTTTATTTTTTGGTTGTTGTTTATAGAATTATTGTGTCAATAACTCATGGTGTTGATGGCCCTTTTAACCCTCCTACTAATACCTCGTTTATTCCCTCTTCCCCTTGTCTGTTCTTCCTCATGCTTCCTTCTTCTATCCTTCATGTTCTTGATCGTCCTTCTCGTCTCCACCATTATGTTCCACTATGTTGTGTAAATAAATTCCACCCCATCATCCACCACCCTCCATTTTTTCTCTCTATTATTTCTTCCCTTTCTCTTCCATTAGAAAGTGTTAAGTCCAAAGTTTTGTTGGCCACCTGGGTTCTGTGTTTTTTCAAAGAAAAAAATCCTCGAGTCGTCAAGAACGTGGATTTTTTTGCACATACCCATGCCTAACTGCTAGAAACTATATATTAGAATTTAATTTTGTAGATAAAACTAGAGATCACCAAAAAATTTTGTTACCAAGCCCAAAAGCATTGCTAGAAGTAGGGCTAAGTTGAGAAGTGATGGGGAGGGTTACCTATTGTCTTGTTGAAGCACCTATTTTTGATTAAAATCGAGAATGAAGATGAAGGTTTGGGTTGCTACAACTATGAACCAGAGACTTCCTTATCTAAACTAGGACACAAGAATATTACTAAGGTAAGTTGACCAAGTTACATGACCGCCAAAATTATATCATGTCTAGCTACCAGAAGGTAAGCTTTAACTAAAATAGCTATCTCTCCAAGACATTGAAAGATCTATACCTGGATGAAATCCCGAGATGGTGCCAATTTCTCATCCACTTTATGGAAGCTGAAAATAATATAACAAAAAATATGGTTAAGTCAGGAGCTTACCAGAAGACCTAAACCTAGGTTGCAAACCATCAAAAGGTTAGAGATCTAGTACATTTAGACTTAGAAAAGCAGACCAAGTATTAGTAGCATCGAAATATCTACCATGGCCGAAGCTTGGTAAAGTATAAAACATCCATCCTGATCCCAAGAGAGCCAAAAGGAAGATTGAAATTACCAAGCCTGAGGTTGATAGGAATAATTGTACTATTACAATAATAAAATTATATCCTAAGTTGTTACTAGGATAAGTTGTATGGTTGAGATCAGTCAGTTAGTTATGATCCAATGGATCAGATTGTAAGCACTTGCTATTTAAGCAAGGTCATTTCAAGTTAATAATATCAAGTATTCTACTTTTCTAACATGGTATCAGAGCAGACCTTCCCTGCCTTGTGAGCCTGAGGGGGGAATTTCCCTCATGAAAATCTTCCCTCTTTTTTCCCCTAATTTTTTTTATCGAGGGAGTATGATCTCCATATTTTGATGGATCATAAACCAGATGGTTAAAAATTTGAGAGGTTTTTTTAGTCTTTTTTAGTTTTCTGGGTTTGCAGTCTTATACTACAGATCTGGATTTGCTAGAGCAGTTTTCGCTGGACCTAGATCACCATGAGTCAAGGCAAAGGATATTCACAACGGCCCTTATAGATTGGAATTAGATGGATATAGTCTCTGCGTTGTGTCTGTATCCTCCTGTGCCTCTCGAATCCAAGGTGCATTTTGTGTGGAATCAAAAATCCAGGCTACTGTCGTGTCTAAAATCGCTCTTTTCATCTGTAGTACCGCATTTTTTGATTAGTAGTAAGAAATAACTTATCACCTGAGTGGCGTAGTAGAAAGCATTCGGAGGTTGCTCTCAGCTATTTTAATGGACTCACAAATTTTTTCAATGATGTGGATCCATTTTTAATGGGCGCTATTTGCATTTTGGCATGGAGAACTAGTTTCATCGCAGCCGTAGTGGTCATCGATGGAAGCAACTGAGGTGACCGTTGAGGGCGTAGACGATCTGACATGCCCTGGTGGATATAATTTTTTTTGGCTGCATGCTTGATTCGCAGCCAAAATAATTACCATCTTGTTTAAGCTGGACGTGGCCTATTTTAGCGCAGTTCCAAATTTCTGAGGACGTGAAGTGTTTGTTGATTTGGTGAGCAAATATTACAGCCATTGAGCCATTCAGAATGTATGATTTTCTTAGATTGTTGTGAAAACTGTTCCTGGATATGGCCTTTGGTGTTTTTTTGGTCGTGGTTCAACAGTGGATCGTCAACAAGCCCGTGGTTATCAACGACTGCGACCAAGCTGATTTCAATAGAACATAAATAAAGGCACTCCAAGGAGGTTTTTATGGTGCAAGGCGCGGGTGCATTTCCTGTTTAATGGTGGTGCCAATTTCTAATAAGTACGGGCTCCTCTTGTTTTTAATTAAACAGACTTCCCAATTTGCACACCACTTTATCTTCAACGCGGGAGAAATGCAACCGTTTGAACTGAGGACCAGGATCTACAATGTTGCACAGAATGAGTCATACTTGGCAGAGACTGCTATTATGAGGAACAGGATGACGGGGTGAGAGTTCAAAACTGGTAGCACCAGGAGCGTGATGCAGATTTCTTTTTGCGATGGAATGATCAGGTCATGGTCAAGAGATCTGCTATGCTGCTTTGAGTATTAGCAAAATAATTTTTTTATGCCAAAAACTGGATGTCGAGGAGGTAATAAATGGCTTGAAGACTATTTTGAAAGCCTTTGATTTTGTACCTGAAGAAGACTGAGCGGTGATATACATTTGTGGAGAGTTCTGCCATACATTTTTGAAAGCACAATCTCTGAATTATCAATCCCGCACAGATCCATGCCTCAACCAATCTTTCTATTGGCACTTGTCACCGGAGGAAGGGCATGTTTTTCAATCGTGGATGCCAGGTCGAGACTCGCCCTCGTGGGTTACAATGATGAAGAGGTGCCTATTACCACTGGATGAGATGATTCGAAGCTCCCCACATTTTGTGAATGGTGACAACTTGTGATTATTCCCACACGTAGCAACGTGAACGTCACAAATAATAGTTCCTTCGGACCTCATATAGTTTGTTGTTGAAGATCCAAAAATAATCGTCAATGAAAGTGAAAGTATGGCGTGGAATGGAGGAAATAGTCCTCTGCAGGAATTCGTCGTAGCGTCATTACAAGAGAAACATGTCTTAAAGATCACGACCTCTAAAACTTACAAGCTGGAGATTGGCATCTTTGGCGATCTTCCCGATGAGGATTTCACAATAGAAATGCATGGATAGTGATCAAATACATGGATGGTGATCAGAGCAGTGAGCGGAGCGACTGTATGATTAATGTTCATCCACTGCAATAATGGCGGTAATTTATTCCTTTTTATTGTAGAGGACGTCACCGATGGGAGGAATTTTTGAATCGTGAAATAATATTTTAAATTCATGTTTATGTCTGCACATTGTGAAATCAAGGTTCGTGCCCGATGCTGCCCAATGTTTTTTTGAGTAATACTTCTCATATGCATCCGTTGTGGGGATGCCACCCAATGTTACCAGAGTGGGGGGAATATTTTGATCATAAGCAAGGGCTTCGGTGATGACTAGAAAGGTTCATGATTTTGTGCATGATGACTGGAATGGTTCTTTTTTTCGTACGAAAACTCATGGAAGATATCGCTGTCATGCAAATTGTACCCGTTGGAAAGAGCGATGGTGACGTAGTGAAGAAATATGTTGTAGTGCCTATATTTGTTGGAGCAAGTGGCAGCATCAAGGTGAAGTTTTAATTTTTACTAGAGCCTACCTGTGTCAACTAGATTACCAGCACCAGAGACAATCAAAGCCGAGGAAGAATATTCCTGATGCAGTTTGAAGCTTGATCGACCCAATGATTGTGCTATGGTATTTGTTGGTTTTGTTAGACAAAAAAAAATGAAATAAAGGCCATCATATCATAAGCTCTTCGCAGGAAGACATTTAATGCAGCAAATACGTGGCCCTCGAAGATAAATATTAGGGCGATGAGCGCTCCCCACTTCACGTGGACCATTCTTCAGTCATTTTCGCTAGTTGATTGGTGGCTTGTTTTGCATATTTTTTGAAAGTGGGCAGACGACGTCTTCACTTGAGAAAATATGGTGAGAGTGGTGGATTTTTTTGACCATACAATGGAGTTCATTGATTGCAGCTGTGCCCAAATTTTTAAATATCCAATGTCATATATAGCATGGCAACTATTTATATAATATATCCTGGTTGTGGCAGATAATACTACGACTGTTGATGAGCAATTCAGAGGTATGGACGAGGCCGACACAGACATGATGGAGATGTGCAGTGATGGGGTTTGCAGATGGCTATTATTTGGAAGAACTGCACGTGTCTGTGTCTACGTCTGTGTGGACATTAACTTGCAGCACACAATGGCAGATCAGAAAGGGTGACTATTTTTTTCTTTGAGATAGCAACAAAAGAAGATATTACCTGTAGCAACGTGCTTGATGTATAGGAGGTGTGCTTCAAGAATTGTAATGGCCCCACTTGCCTTCCGTGCCCAGTTGGGGCATTTGGAAATTTTTGAGGGCCTTATAATAGGGCCCACAAGCCAAAGGCTATTTCAGCCTTTATTTTTATAAAATAAGTATGGGCACTTTAAAGGGGTAAATTTTTTATATTTTTTTACAAGGGAAATTTTTTTTTTTTTTTAAATATTTTTTATTCTACTTTTTTGGAATATTCTCTTGTGAAGAAAAGAAGAGGCTATTATTTTTTCCTACGAATGAAGGATACATTGAAACCCTATATAGGGATATTTATAGTCATCATAAAGATTTTTTCGAGACAAACATTATGGTGGTGTTCACACTTTTTTGTGGCTCAAAATATTGTAATATGGAGTGTACTCTCGGTTGAACCCAATAATACCACAACTTTGTAAGTGATCCTCGTATCTAGTCATCTCCTCTATATCACCTAGCGGTTGTAGCGGCTGGTTACCCATGCATTCTAGTAGGATGAGGAGGTCACCATAAGGACACGTTCGAAAGCTATATTGGTGCCCTTTATTTTTAAAATTCCCTTGAAGTAAGTTGTTTGTCCACTCTTTTTGGACCTTGTTATCAGCCCATTGTGTTCATATAGGTGGAAACAACTACTTGTGCTTGTGGAGTTGATTTGGACATCCCTTACGATTCTTGTGGTTCTTTCCACACTATCTTCACAATATTTTTTTTGTGAGAGACTTTGGTTTCAGGGTTCTTTTTTCTTTAGTGACCTTTCTTCATGGCTAAAATCTTGATTTGGGTCACAAGCACTAGTCTGGGAGTATGGTTTAATTCTTTTGATGACGAGTCTCTACTTTTTCGAGATATCTGATAGATCCTTTGCAGGAATCTTGATAGAAGTTATCCTAGGGGAATTTAAGAGGACATATTCCTTCCTCTCCATCCTCCATGCACATCTTCCTTATTTTTCTTCTTCTATTATGGTAGGTGGTTTTCTCCCTTGAGCTTTTTCATCATCTCTCCAGCAGATCATTTTATGGATATATTGTACATGAGTACCTTATCAGGCCTTGTTATCGGGACTCATACTTGTGGATATACCACTTGTTTAATTTTATTGTTCTTTGCTACCTCCTAGTATCTCTTAAGGGGGGGTTTAGTATATCCTAGTACCACTTAAGGGAGGGTGTTAGAATAATAAAATTATATCCTAAGTTGTTACTAGGATAAGTTGTATGGTTGAGATCGATCAGTTAGTTATGATCCAATGGATCAGATTGTAAGAACTTGCTATTTAAGCAAGGTCATTTCAAGTTAATAATATCAAGTATTCTACTTTTCTAACATGCACCTGCTCAAAACCAAGCAAGGTCCCTAAATCCTAGCCTTCTCCAAAAATGAAAAGTTTTTAAGAAGGCTAAAACTATTAAGTTGAAACAAAGCTTGATACTGCCTAGAATACCCAGTGAAGAGAAGGCCTAAGTTACTAAATCTTGAAACAGTTAGGCCTAACCAAAGCTTGAAAGAATCATAAAGACTCAATCAAAGAAATGAAAAAGTTCTAGGAGTACTAGAACATTTATTACTAATTGAAGTTCGATGGGTTCTCAATGTTTCGATCTAGAGCCTGAAAGCCAACAAAAAGGAGCATGAAAAAGGAATAGGGTTCGAAGAATGCTAGACAGAATATGGTCAGTGCTCAAAGGCCCGACAAACACAAAAGAAAGATACAAGCTGAATGTTGGAGGTATCGAAAGAATTGCACATTATCGAGGCCCGTTGAGACTCCAAAGACCTAGTACAATAGGAGAATATTTAGTCCAATAATATAACCACTAAGAGGGTTAAGTACAACCAAAAACTATTTGAATGATAGAAAGGAATCCCATTGATATTCACACAATTCGACAATCGCTTCCCAACAAGAATGGGGTTTTTTTCATTATGCTATTTGGGTATGATCATGTGTCAGAAGACCTTAATAACAAAAGGCTACTATACATGTGATAGGCTGATTAGATAGAGAAGAGATCAAGGGATTGAATGTAGCTAGTAAGTGAGGTATGATGCAATATGGTATAGATCCAAGCCATGTCAATCAACCATGCTCAGGTCATAAGAGCAAAAATCCTTTCAAAGTGACTCAATAGGCTAGTAGAATCTCTAAAATAGTAGTAATCCACTTCTAAGGCAATGATTCTTTTGACTACTTAAGAATTGTAATGTGTCTATATATACAAGGATGTAAAATAAAAAACTTTTTGGCTCTTAGTCAATTACAATTCATATGTATAGATGGATTACTTGCATCTTAATATAAATTGACTTTCGTCTAGCCTCTAGTCCGATTCATTTGTAGAGCATGTATATATTGATAACCAGTTATTTATAAATTAAGCATGTTGAATATTTATGGTGTTAATTATGAATCCTAGATTTCTGCTATACTCATTCACATGTTTGGAATTTATGGCTTGATTAAGATACTATATTTAAAAATTTATTATTCTGTAATCGATTACAAAGCAACTGGTTTGTTAGGAAGTTTATTGTTTAGATGTGTGATCCTTGTTCTTGATTATATTTTGATGTTGTCTAATTTGTACCACTGTAATTTCTGGCTTTGGCTTATTTATTTTCTTTTAGTACACTTTTCCCCTGCATTTAGGTAGTTAGCTAAAACTTCAAGGAACTGGCCTCCTTCAAAGATTGATCATTGTAGTTTTTGACAAGATCTCGGGTCATTCAATGTTGGTCAAGGTCTGTGGGTGCACAAACCTTTCCATTAGATAGATTCTATGACAAAAAAAAACCTATATGGACACGTGACATCTATGCTAATGAATGGTAAATTATTTGACAAATAGTTTTATTTCCACTAGTCTTATTGGGGATATGCCAAAAAGACCTAAATTTTTGGCACAATTGTGGTTCCAAATAGACCTACTTAGTAGATCAATATTTTTCTACAACTAAGATTACCTTACATTATGGATCCACTATATGGTATTTATATGTAGCACCACTCTATGATTTTTATATTATCCTAGGTATGGATTGGTTGAAGGTTTATGGAGCCTTAATCAACTTCCAAGAGACGTGGATGGATTACACAAATAAGAATAAAAGGAGAGTAAGAGTTCAAAGTAGGCAAGGGTCTTTCCGACCCCATTTGTGGTTGGTTATGTAGCTAAACAAATCTTTTAAAAGAGGTGGTATGTTGTATGTAGTCAAGATTAATTGCAAGACAGGTGATAAAGAGGATGAGGAAATATTTAAGAAACATTCCATTTTGCATGAATTTTAGGATGTATTTCTAGAATATCTCCCAATCCTACAACCTCATCATGAAGTTTATTTCACCATTGACCTAATACCTAGGAAAAAATCCATTGCAAGGACACCTTACCCCTATTGAGTTGTATAAGTTAAATATGCAACTTCAATATTTATTAGAAAAGAGTTTGATCAAGCCTAGTGTGTTGCCTTGGGGTGCTCCAGTATTATTTATGAAAAATAATGATGGTTATTTGAGATTGTGCATTGATTATAGGATGTTGAATAAGTTAACCATAAAAACATGTATCTTTTGCCAATGATTGATGACCTCTTTGACTAGCTAAAGGATACCTACATATTTTAAAAGATTGATTTGAGATTTGGATATCATTAGTTGAGGATTCAAGAGAAGGATACTCATAAAAAAACCTTTAAGACTAGATATGGACACTATGATTTCACAGTGTTGCCATTTGGATTGAAAAATGGACCAATAACTTTTATGAATCTTATGAACAACATGTTTAGGAAATATCTAGATCAGTTTGTTTTAGTATTTTTAGATGATATCCTAATATATTCTCACACCAAAGAGGAATATGACCATCATTTAAGGTTAGTATTAGAGGTTTTGAGGAAAAACTAACTATATGAAAAGGTATCTAAATGTGACTTCTATACCTCACAAATGCAGTATTTGGGATATATCATCTTGACAGAAGGAATTGTTGTAAATCCTAAAAATATTAAGGCTATATTAAGTTGGCCTACACCAAAAAACATGTCTAAAGTAAGAATTTTCATGGGGCTCATTGGTTATTATAGGTATTTTGTAAAGGATTATTCAAATATTGCCTAATCTATCACCAACCTTTAGAGAAAAGGAAAGGATTTCAAATGGTCGAAGAAATGTGAAATCACCTTTGAGACTTTGAATAATAATATTCAAATGTGAATTTAACAATATGTACAGATGCTTCTTTAGAATTTTTGGGTGTGGTGTTGTCGTAGAATGAGGCTACGGTAGCATAGGAGTCTAGGAAACTCAAGAGGAATGAGCTGAATTATGTTATTCACGACCTAGATTTGGTAGCATTTATGCATACACTAAAGTTCTAGAGACACTGCTTCTTGGGTAAACCATTAAAGCTAAGGATAGAACATTTAATTCTAAGGTGTATTTTTACCCAACCTATGTTGAATGCAAGACAAAGATGATGGATAGAGTTCTTAGCAAAATATGACTTTTGTATCGAGTATATCAAAGTAAAATAGAAAAAATATTGTAGATGCCTTACGTAGGAGAATGCACATAGCATCCTAAATTGAAAATCATATAGACTTGATGGAAAAAATAAAAAAAAATAGAACTATAAGATCAATATTACATGGAAATCCATGTTAAAATTGAGGGAAATTCTAAAGTATAGTCTTTTATGTTTCAAGGATAGGGTTGGCATACCCAAAAAAGGCGATTTGAGGAGAATAATTATGAAATAGGTGCATAGTTATTCATATTCTACTCATCCACAAGGGGAAAATATGAGAGAAAACATGAGAAAGACCTTATATTGGATAGAAATAAAATATGATATCATTGATTTTATTTCAAGAGGCTTAGAGTACCAAAAGGTTAAGGTAGAACATCAACATCTAGTAGGGAAATAATACCCACATGATATACCTACTTATAAGTGGAAGGTTATATGAATGGATTTTATTGTGGATGTACTTAAGACTAGGTATCAACATGATGCAATTCTTGTGGTGGTTGACAAGTTGATCAAGGTTGGATATTTTATAATAGGAAACATCAAGTATGATGTGTTGGTGGTGCAAAATATGTTTACCAAATAAATATTTAGATTACATGGTTTTCATTAGGTGATCATATCATACATGGATTCTAGGTTTACATCAGAATTTAGGTAGGCTCTTTATTGTGAAGTGGGCACTAAGTTGAACATTAGTTCTGTATTTCATCTAGAAATAGATGGAAAAATGGAGAGGGTGAACCAAGTTTTAGAGAATATGTTTTGCATGTACTGAATGGATTAAAACTCTAAGTGGGATGAATTTTTGTATCTAGTATTATTTACATATAATAGTGGATACCATGTGTCCTTTGAAATGGCTCCACTTGAAGCCTTGTATGGTATAAGATGTAGAACACCTCTATCTTGGGATAATATAGAGGATTTAGTGGTGATCAGACTAGATACTATCAGAGATATGGAGGAACAACTCAAAGGGATTCAACAAAGGATCAAGGAAGTTTTCAATCACCAAAAGATCTCTACGAAACTAAAAATATCACCAAAAACATTCTCTATGGGAGATAATCTTCTTGAGAATAAGACCCATGAAAAGTTCCATCAAGTGAACTAAGTTGGATCCTCACTATTTTGGGATATTTGAGATCATTTATAAGATTATTCCAATAGCCTATAGGCTCGTCTTGCCACATAACCTGTCAAAGATCAATGATACTTTTCATATATCTTTTCTTAGGAAATATGTTGTTGATCCTTCTCATGTTTGGAATATTTCTAAATTGTATATGGTAGATCCCTCAGGCATTTATGTGAGACTGATAAAGGTTCTAGGGTTTTATTCCAAGATGCTAAAGAAATAAACTCTAGACCAATTTAAGGTCTAGTGGTAGTAGTATTCTAAAAATAATGCAACTTGAAAATATGTTGACGAAATGAGAAAA
This sequence comes from Wollemia nobilis, assembly GCA_028583015.1. Lineage (NCBI taxonomy): Eukaryota > Viridiplantae > Streptophyta > Pinopsida > Araucariales > Araucariaceae > Wollemia > Wollemia nobilis. The sequence goes on along the minus strand of JAQPPZ010003370.1, from coordinate 242,670 downwards.
CAATTCCAATATTTATTTGAATGAAATATTTGTATGTTTTATTGCAGGAAACACATAGGGTTGTGTTTAGTCCATGGGGGGAGTATGTAGTGATCCTCCTTATCAAAAAATTATCTTGATACTAAATTATGTATGGATGTGTGGATATCTAATGCATATTTTTATTTCTATGTTATCAAGATGAGTTGGTATTGAATTTTATGCTTTGCTTAAAATATATGAAGAATATGGTACTATTGATGAAGTTTATGGAAGCAAGACCAGGTATTTTCATGGGTGGATTGGCATGGGACAACCACCAGAGTGGAGAAAAAAATAGGAAATGATGGTGATGACTTGTTCATTGATGGCTCAAGGGTAAAATAATATCCTTCATATAGATGCATTGCATATATGCTTGTTGTTTTTATATATCATTGGGACATGGGATTTCTAATTAGTGGGGTGGTTATAACATTTTAGTTATCTTAAAAAGCCACCTACTTTGGATAAAGCAATGTGGTGTGGAAAATGTTTTCATTTTTTTAAGTTTGGAAGAATGGTTTTGGTTGATTGGTTCAATAAAGTATTAATAAGGATAATGATGTTAATACTTGAAATATTAATATCAAAGTTAATAATTAAAATTAATTTTTGGTATTAATTGGTTAGTAATTTATCTAATTGCCTTATTATTAGTAATTAACATTAAAAGGTGGCAATGCTTTGGATGCATTATTAGATTTATTACTTTTATTTTTTTGAAGCTTCCAAAAAAAATATTAGATTAACATTTAAGGCATTTTTGATTGGATTATATAATTAAATAATTATTACTTTTTTTTTATTATTATTTGTGGAAAACATCCCAAAAGGGATGCCACTTTCGGGTAAGACCCAAGGAGGCAGGGGTATCCATTCCACCAAAAATGCCCAGGACTCGGACCTGGCCTACCACCTTTGACATACTCAAGGAGCAAACAAACACACAAAACCAATTTAAAAATAAGTAAATAAATAACAACAAAAATAATAAAATAAAATAAAAAACATGCTCCTTGAGTGTGTCAAAAACAAAAGCACAACCAAACACGCACAATAAGATAAAAGAAACCACAACACAAACCACATAGAAAAACACAAGAACCACATAACAAAACACAAACAAGACAAAAACAACAGAACACTACAAAGACATAACCCAAAAAAAACATGAAAAATAAACACAACCAAAACCTAAAAAATTAAAAAATAAAAATAAAAATAAAAAACCAACAACAAGACAATAAAAAAAAACAAAAAACATAGAAAACACTCACACATAAAAACACGAATTAACACAAACAAAGAGAAACCCAAGAACAAGAACGAAAAAAACACAAGAACAATAACAAAAAACATAAAAAAAAAACACAAAACAACAAAAACACAAGAACAACAAAAAACAACACAAAGAACACAAAAACAAAACAAAACAAAAGAACCCACCCACCTTAAAAAACTAAACAAAAAAAAAAAAAGAAAAAAAAAATGAACATAACAATGACCTATCTAGACCAGAAGACTATTAAGGCAAGAATCAACAGAGGAAACAAAATAAAGAATAGAATGAGCTAGGGAACTAAAAAAAACTGAATGAACCAAAGAGAAGCAAAAAAAAAAAAAGAAGAAACTAGGTACCTTCAGAACTGGAGCCATCCAAAGAAATGATAGAAAGAAGAGCTTCCCTAATTTGAGAAGCCCACCATCTAGGAGGGTGGCCATAACAAGTAAGATCACCTTTGTCCAAAGCCCAATTAGCTAAAGCATCAACACTCTTGTTTTGATCTCTGACCACATGATTGTAATCAACTTTCAAAAATCCCATCTGGATTAATTGAATCTTCTCAATAATTCTTTTTATTCTCCAATCCACCTTATGATTCTTAGAAGGAGTCTTCAAGAGATTAATCATAAGTTGAGAGTCAGACTCAACTAACACCTTTTCCCATCCAACCTTAGTAGCCTCCTGAAGGCCTCTGAGGATACCATACCCCTCAACAAGGTTATTGGAAAGAATACCCAAATTCTCAGCAAAAGTAAAAACCAGGGAGCCATCTGAAAGTCTACCAATTCCTCCCACCTTGGCTTTTCTAGGGTTCCCTCTAGAGGCTCCATCAGTATTGACTTTTCCAAAATCCTTAGGAGGAGGTTGCCAATTTCTTGTCCTATCCATCTTACTAATACTCACATTCCCTTTAAGTTGGTTGCCCTTAGAAGATTTAATCTTCAATCTTTGCATCACTTGATCCCATCTTTGGTGGGAGTTTTGGGGGTGATTAAGGAGTTGATGGACTGATTCAACTAAGTTGGCTATGGTATTTTGCCAAATATAGTGAATATCCTTCCTATCTTGATTAAAAATTTGGTTGTTCCTTTCATTCCAAATATTCCAAAGAAGAATGGTAGAACCCATCCAAACTAACTGCCTAATAAAATGATCAACACCCTCTTGATTAGGCCAATCCCTCCAAAGTTGTTCAAAAGTAAAAAAATTGGACCATTGTAAGCCAAGTAAAGTGGCCATTCTCCTCCATAGCTCGGAGGCTAAAGTACACTCAATAAAAATATGGTTGAGATTTTCTACATTCTCTTCACACATTTCACATCTAAAAGGGCCATGAAAACCATGCTTCATAAGTTGCTCACTAGTAAGCACCCTACGATGCAATAAAATCCAATTAAAGAACCTCACCTTAGGCCAGAGCTTTTGAGCCCACAATCAAGAAAATATGTCAGAAGAATGGTTGGGATTATTATGGCATAAGGTCAAATAACCTTGAGCAACTGAATACTCACCCTTAGTAGTGTTGTTCCATCCAAAACAATATTTTTCATGGGACCAAGAGAGGGATCTCATATGAAGGATGCCTTGGATATCTTGTCTTTGCCTTTCTAGGATTTGAATAGGCCAATCCTCAATAGGGATCCAATATCTACCAACCTTTGAATTACCAGTATGGTACCAATAGTAATTAGCCACCTTTATCCAATTAGCTCGGTGAAGCTCCTCCATCCAAGGCCTCCAATCGAGAAATTGAGTTATCAAAGGCTTGTGACCATCCCAAGAATCTATCCAAAAATTTGCCTGTTGACCATTATGAATGATCCAAAATAATTTTTTCTTTATCAAATCCTCACCAGTCTTAAGAACTGCTAAAATGGGAGAACCTTTGGTAGGAAGTTGATAGCGAACAAGGTCTTCGAGACTTTTGTTCTCAACATATTTAGCATGGAGATTATTGGCCCAAAGAGCATTGGGGTTATGCAACATCCTCCAATATAATTTAGCAGCTAAAGCTTTGTTGTTATTAATAGAAGACATAAATCCTAACCCCCTTCATTCTTAGGAAGACATAAAGTATCCCATTTCACCAAGGCCCATTTTCTTTTCTCCTTAGTACCACTCCAAAGGAAACGATGACTGATTTGATCCAATTCTCGAAGAACAACCTTTGGGATATTCAAAATGGAAGAAACATAAATAGGAATAGCTTGAAGGACTAATTTTACCAAGGTGATTCTACCCCTAGAAGAAAGCCACTTGTTGGTCCACTTTCCAATTTTCTTCTTGACTTTGTCCAACAACCAATTCCAATATTTATTTTTCTGCCTTTGAATATTTATGGGAATACCTAAATAAGTGATTGGAAGAGAGGTCTTCTTATATCTTAATTTATCCAAGACCATGGATTCCTGTCTAGCAGAGCAAGTGAAAGAAAATAACTTTAGATTTGTCTTCATTGATCAACTGCCTAGTAGCCTTAGAAAAACAACTAATGATTTGCTTAATATTAGAAGCTTCCTTAACCGTAGCTTTACCTAAAAGAGTAGAGTCATCCACAAATTGAATATGAGAGATAGGTCTAGCTCCATGAGCAATGGTAACTCCCTCAAGGGTTTTGTTTTCCCTCTTTTTGGTTATAGTCCTACCCAAGCATTCAACAAGAATGATGAATAAATAAGGGGATAGCGGGTCACCTTGCCTAATACCTCTGGAAGTCGGGAATGATTGAGAAGGCCTGCCATTGATAAGAACTAAGTAGGAAACTCAAGAGATACATCCCATAATCCAATCCATCCAATCCTTAGAGAAACCAAATTGCCTCAAAACTTTGATGAGTGCCAATCCACTCTGTCATAAGCTTTGGATAAGTCTAACCGAATGAACATGGAAGGAGAATTTTGCATATCCATGGAATGGATGGCTTCCTGAGCAAGAACTATCTCATCTACTATTTGACATCCTTCCACATAACCCCCTTGCTCTGGAAAATAATCTTATGCAAAAGAGGCTTCAACCTTTCTACCATGATTTTAGTAATGATTTTGAGAAGAACATTACATAAAGCAATAGGTCTAAAAGCTGAGATATGATCAACCTCTTGAGCTTTTGGAACAAGAGTAATATAATTTTTATTGATAACCTTCAAAATTTCTTTGGCTTTCCCGGCTTCTTCCACCACCTCTAATAAATCAACATGAAGGATATCCCAGAACTCTTGGTAGAACTCAATGGGAAAACCATCGGGACCTGGGGTTTTCCCTTTTTGCATTTTAAAAACTACTTGTTGAAGCTCATTGATAGTAACAGGAGCAGTCAAAATAGAGTTCTCCTCAGAAGTGATAAGAGAAGGGATTGCTTGAAGAACATTTTGTTGTGAAGTTGAGTCAAGAGGAGTAGCAACAAAAATATTGGAAAAGTAATCAACAACAATAGAGTTCATGCCATCCCAAGTATAAACAACATCTCCAGAATCTGATTTTAAGGAAGAAATAAAGTTGTGAGATCTTCGAGCTAGAAGAGATTTGTGGAAGAAATTTGTGTTTCGATCTCCTTCTTTGAGCCATTGAATTCTAGATTTTTGCTTCCATAAGATTTCTTCTCTTTTTCCCATTCCTCTAACTGAGTTGTGAGTTTAATTTCATCTGCACTTCTCTTCTCTGTGAGGCCATCTAAACGGATTTTCTTATTCAAATTTTCAAGATGAGCAATAACTTCATGTTTTTTTTATGAACATCCCCAAACTCTTTCCAGTTCCAAGTCTTGATTTTGGATTTAATGTATTGCAGCTATTTTGGCAAAACAGAACATCTTAGTCCCATGCCTAGGTTTACCTTCCTTCCACCATTGTTGCACATGAGGTCTGAAGGAAATGTCTCTAAGCCACATTAATTGAAAATGAAAAGGAGAGAAACTCACATTGGTTTTCCACATTTCCACCATGATAGGCCAATGATCCGAACCAACATTATTAAGAGTCTTCACTTTAGGAATGTGACCATGGATTAAGAAATTTTCAGAGAGCAAAAACCTATCCAATCTCTCCATTATACAAGCTAAGCCTTACCTTCCGTTAGACCAAGTCATAAGGCCATTATCTAGTTGGATATCCACAAGATGGAGGTTTGCAATATATTCGCTCATGAGGTCAGTGCTTTTGTCCAAATTTCTATTTCCCCCCTTTTCTCATCCAGAGAGAGGATGGTATTGAAATCTCCTCCGATCAAGATCCAAGCTTTAGGAAAATGAGAGATAATATGAGTAATATCCTTCCACTGTCTTCTTTTTTCCTCCAAAGAAGTCGGAGCATAAATAGTAATGCAGAGCATAATCTGGTTGGAATGTCTACTTTGAATAGCTATAGCCAACAAACCCCAACTGCCAACCATATGGTGAATAACTACCTCTTTTGGGTCCCAAAGACAAGCAATGCCACCGAAGTCCCTTGGGAACTGAGGGAAACCACTTTTCCAGCTGGCCAAATTTTACTGGCAATTGAGTCCATATCCTCCATTGACATCTTTGTTTCTTGAAGGAAAACAAGATGTGGATGATTTATCTGAATCATTCTTCTAATTTCATTTTGTTTTGAAAGACTCCCTTTGAGTCCTCTAATATTCCAAGTGATGATCTTCATTAATACCAGGGCTAAAAAATTTGGGAAGGGCATTAATCTTACCTTCCTCTACAAGCTTTTCACCTTCTTTTACCATATGATATTGATTGGTCTTGCGACCTACTTTTTGATTAGAATCCATCTTCAATTTTTTTTCCCTGTTTCTTGACTTATTCCAATTGAATCTGAGATGGCTTCTAACCTTGAAGAATGCTTGTACATAGCCAAAATTTTACTAGATGGTTCAACGGAGTCTATATTGGGACCTGCATTATTTGAAGTTTTGACATTTGAAAGATTGTTTTTCTTGTGTAAATTTTCTCCCTTTTTTCTTTGTTGAAAACCTTTGATTTGTTGGTTTGTCTCTGAGTTCTTCCCTTCATATTTAAATTGTGTTTCTAAGATTTCAGTTTCCATTATTTCCTCTTCCTCACTTGGGACATCATTTGTGGAAAGGATTTCAAACATATTAGCAGATGACTTTGATTGATCCTTCATAACTAGTTTTTTTTTAGTGTTCTTCTTCTTAGGTATTTGGAAACCTATTGAGTTTATATCTTCTTTCTTTTGATCAAGAATTTTATTTGGGCAAGCATTGGCCAAATGACCATATTCATGGCAAATTCTACAATGAAAAGGAATGTTCTCATAGTCCACTACTTGCTCCCAAGTGTCTTCCCCAAATTGTAATGTGATATTTTTAGGTAGGGGTTTGTCAAAATCCATTAAAACACAAATCCGAGCATAAATAATATGTTCAAAATTTTGAGTACAATCAACGGTCATCATAAAAGTTCCTAAAGAGTTTCCAATTGAAGAAAAAATAGTAGGATTCCAAAATTCAATAGGGAGGCCAAAGAGTCTAACCCACACGGGAGCTATAGAAGGCATCTCTTCTTCGGATTTAAATTTAGTATGCCAGGGCTTCATGAAAAGCCCTGCCCTTCCAAAAAACCAAGGACCCCCTTGAAAATTTTTCTCTCTATCTTCATTATTAGCAAATAAAACAAGAAAATAACCATTTGGATAAATAGAGATTTGTAACTCACCTTTAGTTTTCCAGCTTTTTGCAGCCCAGACTTTGAAAGTAGATAGACTCGGACGAAAACCCATGAACCAACAAATTAGTCCTCTTTTTTCCAAATCTTCAATGCCAGTCTGAATGTTACCCATATCAAGCTTAACAATAGGAGTTCCATCAGCTGCTTTAAGACATCCTGACTCCATTTTCTTGGGATCAATCTTAGGCATTCTTAGAGGTTTATGGGAAGCCCTAAGATTGATATTAGCATTGGGCTGAGGCTGTCCACCATGGAGGGCATCCCTAAAATTCATTTTTGGGGCTGAGTCTTCGAAATTCTTACCCTTGACAGAGGTTTTCACAGTAGAATTATTTTGTGGGTGCACCTTAGACCCAGATTCACTTGAGATATGAGCCATTTTTTGATCAACTGCTTGAAACTTGTTTCGTGATCTCTTTAATCCTTGCCCTAGACGTCGTGGAAAGGTATGGTTTTCACTTTTCTTTTGTGCAGCAAATTGGAAGTCGTTGTCACTCAAGTTCACAGTATGATCTATTGAAAGACAAATTTCTAACCCATCTTGGATCCCCTGCAACATTTCTTGCTAAAATATTGAGCATAAACCACAAAAATATTGGCCGCTAGGGCCCGAAGGCCCTAAAAACCAACCTCTGGAGTTGCTTGCACTCAACCCGGATGAAACCCTCGCATAGCCGCTTGCCAAATATCTCGTTCACACATAGGGATGCGCTAGGATCTATGTGTTGCTCCAAATGATATGAAAATTGGTGGAGACGTTCTAGGGTTTTTCAGGCATCTACCCTCAAAATTTTAGCTCAATCCGAGTCCGGATGAGTGAGATATGGCCAAAACGAGTTCGACAGTTTGGGCAGTCCTACAAAAAATGAAATTCGCCCATCTAAATAATTATTACTTTACCTTAGGTAAAGCTAAAATTAAAACAAAAATCTAATTGACCTTAAGGGTTGGTTATGTAAGATGGCTATTAATGAAACATTGTGCAAGGAGGCAGCATGAGGAAGTCTTGTAACGTAGAAGAATCTATGTTACATTTGGGTATGCAAAGAGAAATACTCCAACATAAATCCAAGTACAATATTTCTTTAAGAGGGAGGGGTTGTCGGTGAAAAGGTTGGTTGGAGGATTTGATGCAAGACACTCATGAAGAAGATTAGGCTTAGATAGCTTGGAGGAGGTAAGGAATATTAGATGGACTTCTTTACAGGTACCATATTCTTGGTTATCTCCCGTATAAGGTTGCTTTCATTGTTTGAATGACTTTAATTTTATGTATCCTCTGTTAGATGCTCCTTTATGTGAAGATCTTATTTTGGAAGTCTTCATTTGAGAAGACTTGGTTCTTTTATTATCGGTTATTTATTTTCTTTGGAATGTTAGTTTTTGTGGAAGCTTTCCCCTACTTTGTCTCATTTATATGAGCATTATCTAAGCCTAAAGACATCCAAACCCTATTTTTTAGAGGTGGTTTTAGGGTTCTATGTGGATTTTTGTTGTTTGTGAGTGAATGTTATGTTTCATAGAGCCTATGCATATTTTTTTATTTTGTTTGCTTGTTGAAGATATTTGTAATTCTATTATTTATCTGGTTGCATATTTCTTGGTTTATATGAACATGAGAAGTGTGTGTTCTTGTTGGTTGGTATGGATTCTTCATTTGGAGCTCCCTAAAATCCTTAGATGTTTCATTTTACCTTAGTACATTGGGTGGTTTTGCTTTCTATAAGTCATATCCATAGCTTGATTTGCTTAGGATATATTGTGGTTGTGATCACCTCCATTTGTGGGCGCTGCGTTGGATGCGATTTGTTGTGTCTTTGTTTGTGTCCTATGAGTCTACCAACCTTTGGCGAATGTTTATATCATTTTTTTAATTAGATCATCTTATGTAAGATTCTTCTTCTTGCTTTAGAAAGGTAAAGTAGGATCTTTTGTGTTGATGATCATTTAATTTCAAAGTGAAGGATAGAACTTATACTATGTTCTTTATTCTTAAGTAATATAGGAAGTTATTATTATGTTATGTGTGTTTATAAACAAGATATAGCTTGTATTATTACTTTGTTTTCTTTTAAAATTTAAGATGAAGTGATAGGAATTTTATTTTAGAAAATATATTTTAAAGAAAATGGTGGTGTTTAAATTATATTAAAGAAATTTAAAGATCCTTCAATGTTGATTGATTGGTTATTTATGATATCCCTTTTAAATAAAAATAAGTATTATTATATATATAATGGAAGTTGAATATGTTGAGAAGATTATAATGGTTTCCTGATACTTGAGTAGGGAGAGAAATAATTATAGAGAGATGCATGGGATTCTCTCCTTGATTGTTTGAAATGTATTGTGCATGGTTGATTGCATTAATACACAGAGCATTTTAAATTGTATATTATAATAATTTCCTAAGACTTTATTAGGTAGGGAAATTATTATAGAGAGAAGTATGAGATTCTCCCTTGATTTTTTGAAATGCATTGTGCATGGTTGATTGCATTTATACATAGAGCATGTTAATTTGCATTGCCTTACGATTTATCCTAATTCCTATATTTTCTTAAATTTTATCGGTATTTTCCTTCATGAAGAGGGTTATTAAAAGAAGGTGGTGCAAAGGGTGCTTAGGTGGATTCGATTTAATGAATATTGGTATGATAATTTGTTATTTAATTGAAAATATGGCTATGTAACATTTGGTCAATTTTGTACCTAAATTGATAAGGCTTGGAAGTATTTATTGGAACGTATAGAATACTTGGTTTTAAGCATCAAAAAAAGAAAATTACATGTTAATATTATGAGTTATTTTCATTAAGATTGCTTTTAGTTTATTTTAAAGGAAATATTTATGCTAGAATTTTTGGTTGGATTTTAGAATTATGAATAAATCAATCAATTATTTAATTAGGGAGATGGTTCCATTATGTTGGATTTCATGCTTTATTTAATTATGGGTTATAATTGTTCTACTTAGATCCAATATGTAGTTTTGTGTTATAACTAAGCATGTTATTTTTACTATAGCATTTAAATTCTTTTCATAAATTAGATTTTATAATGATTTTATATGATATTTAGCTTTGAAGTCGTAGAAAATACAAATGTGTATCTTGCAAACGCCTAGGACAAGCTAGAAGATAAAATAGAACAAGCATAAGCTATGATAAATCTATTCGAAAGGATATTTGAATTATTAGTGATAGTCATAACAAATAGGGAATGGAATGGAGCAATTTATTTTGACCAAATATTAATAAAAGGAAATAATCTAGTTCAACAAGGACGGGAGGTAACAGATAGGCTACTATTAAAATTAGAGAAAATGATGGGTTCAACAAAATAAGCCATAAAATTTATATTTCTAGGTTTTTGGGATGAAGAAAATTTGTTCTAGTTTAGAGAAAAACTATAGACTCAAATAGATATAATAGTTGATAATAAAGAAGAGATAAATAAATGGCAAGAACCTATTGAAGAATTTCAAGTTTATGGATTCCTAACCAAAATAACTACAATAGAGGCTAATCTCCAAGATATGTCAATGAGATATAGAGACCCATCATACAAAAATGTCTTTCCACTAAAATTGATTAATTAAGAAATTATAGAAATCAAATACCCAAGTATGGAGACTTGGAAAATGGTCTACGAAGTATTCAAAAAAGCAAAAAATACCCTGGCAAAATAAGAAAATAGTGAGAAGGAACAAAAATAAAGGACTAAATAAGAGCAATTAGGACAATATAAAACCATAGAATATCCAACCATAGAGACTATAAGGGAAGAAGCTAATTAGGAAACAATCCACATGTAAATATAATAAAAGATATAATAGGCTCACAACATGATGCCTCAACACCTGAATGATGTAAGTGAATTCACGGTGTCCAAATGGGAATGATCCAGTTGGAAAAAACTATTGGGCACTAAAAAGGGGGTCACATGAAAGAACCAACAACAAAAGGTATGAAATTTTGAAAAGAGACCCCACTCAAGAGAAGACATCAGCAGTCAATGCAAGCTAGCTAACACAACCATCAACAAAGGACTATAAAATAGAAAACAAATTATTTGAAGATAAGAGAAAGTCCTAGTTCTCAAATGCCTAGAAAATTTACCTAAGGAAATTTTCATGGGTATAAGAATACTCCTAGCTATGACAAAATATGCTTAAAAAAGCTTCATTTTTGTAAAATATACCATCTCCCAGGTATCTATATATCACTTCTTGTCCATTTTTCTCCTCATATTTATTTTGGTTCCTCACTTCTACTACACATTTTCCTGCACTCTTCTTCACCCATTTATCCTACCATTGCACATAATTCATTCAAACACCTCATTCTAATTCTATTATTAATCCTAATATCCATTATATATTAGTCATTATTACCCTTCTCATATTCATGATAGCCTCCCTTTACATTGTTTTGTATTTCTTTCACCTTCTACAATTTTTGAATCCATACCCAATAATATGAGGCTCTCTAGGTCCTCAACTTCTACAAGAAAAAATATCTAGGAGGTGAAAAGAAAGTAGGTCAAATTTATTATCTCATTCAAAAACCCTTTGCAAACCAAGCTAGATCACCATTGTGCTTAAATAGTGCCAACATTTTTCTAAGGAAAACTACTCTACAGTTGGCCTAAGTACTCAAGCAAAAAATTCAAGCTAGTAGAGACTCCAATGCGTTAGTCTAGAGTTAATTTCTAAGGCAATTAAATATTTTTCAAAATTCTTGAGACAATGGAAATGTAGTAAGGAAATATACACATAGAAAAGTAAAATTTGACTAAGTCCTAAAAGGTGATGATGATGCACAAATCCAAAATTACCCACTTTCAATATTTTCAAAGTGTTAACGTCATAAAAGATCCATAGAAGTCAAAAAAAAAAGAAATGAAAATGAATGATATAGATATCAATCAAGTGAATCTTTCCCTTAGATCAAATCCAAAACAAAAAAAGCATTCCGACTCTTCCAAGTGGGCCCATCATCCAATGTGTTATAAAAGTTCAAAATTGTGTAAAAGATGCCAAAGTGGAGCAAAGTAGAATTTCCAAACTAAAGTGAAATGAAAATATAAAAATGCAAAAAATTAGAAGATAAAAGTGCTATTCAAAGGGGTGAGAACTATGATATCATCCAAACCTCCCTAAAAGTCCAAATTTGGTCCAAAGAGCTTCTCAAGCAATCAAAAGGATCCAACTTCACTACAAAATCTAGAAATGATAAAAACATATTAATGCTACTATAATATCCAAAATTAATTCATTAGAACCCAATAACATATCTTTCATCTATATTACTCCTATCCAAATTTGCAACCACCCTAGTACTTTCTAGCTATTTAAGCCAAAGTCATTGAGCTCAAAAATAATATCTCTAATAGACAATTACAATGGTAGAAGAATATAATTGAGGATCTATGGAATAGATTGAAGATGCACATGAACCAAATATGTAATATAAAATCTAAATTGGTCACATCAACAATGCAAATAGTTTATTTATGCAACATAAAAATGACCTTGGCTCCCTCGAGCACTCCTTTTCAAGCTATTTTATAATAGACCTAAACTAATCCTTGTAAACCTTACACTACAAGATTCATGTAGCACTTATAAATAACTTGATTCACCTCATAATAAGGGTCATATCTCTATAATTTGCTTGAATATATGTTGTATGATGACTATTTCCAATCAATGAAAATTGAAAGTTGTTTGGCCTCCAGTGTATTAGCATTCTCAAGCTTTTATGTGTAAATTCATACTTTATTGCATTTTTGTTACACTTTATGATTAGTTTATTCTATTAAAGTTAATGTTTTTATTTTAACACTATTTGGATTAATCTCCATAAGTATTTGGAATTATTAAAGTATATAACCGGGATTAAACAAACTTTGTGATGCTTTAGCTAATGGCTAGTTTGTTAAGTTTCATTGGAATTGATTGTATAAGACTCCTATTTTGTATACTTTTATTGTTGTAATGTTATATTCCATTCACCTTTAAGTTTTTTCTAAAAAATTACCTTTTTGTAACCCTTTTATCTTCTCTTTCATCTTAAACCCCTGTTTGAATTTTGTAAATATCATAAGAAGCTGACTTTCTCTGAAGGTTGAACTTGGGAGAAATCCCAGTCATCCAATCTTGGCTAAATTCTAGGGTGCACTTCATAATACTTTCCAAATTTTAGACCAATAATGACCAATATATTTCATATTTTTTTTAAATTATTTTCACTCTCTTTCCATTGTATAGTTTCATAACATTGATAGTATTCAAATACATTATTTTCATAATCTAATTGTTCATATACTCACTTGATTTAAATTTAATTTTAATGGATTTTAATAATATTTTTTAAGTATCCATATCAACACATATATGGGTATATAAAATATGCTTTTGTTCCTTAGTATTTGGTCCTCGTAATTCAACTTCCCTAAAATATTATCAATATTCCTCAAAACATCTTCCTTGATACCTTGATATGGAAGTCCAAAAATCCTAACCCACACTAGAATATTTTAGTGGTTTTTATACAATTTTTTTCCACTCATTGGTATTAAATATAGGCATGCATACCTCAATCCTTGAGCCACCACCTATTATAATATAACTAATTTTTTAAGTGGAACATGATGATGAGGAAAAATCCTTTTAGAATAAAATCATGGAGTAATTTTTATTAAATATCCATATCCATTTAATGCACTTTTGAATCTCCAAAAAAATTATTGATAACCATGGAACATACATATTAACCCTATCATTTTAAGGACTATTATATCATGCTCAAACATTTCATCCTTATTAATCATTTTTGGTGTAATATCTATTGCTTGGATAGGGATTGTCATGGATTTTATCTTCCTCTTGTACTACATTAGGACATCCATACTTTCAACTAAAGAATGCTTACTTCTAGGTAGATCTTCCATAAATATCATTTCTTCCAATCTACCTAGCTTTTCCTCATTAAATATTTTATTGTTTTTAGTTTATCCAAACATTTGAAATAAGAAAGGGTGAGGGTTTACTCCTTACTCATGCTCACTACTTGATTATAGTCTTTGTGAATTACATATAACCATAGTGCTAAAATAATTTTTAAGTGAATTTCAAAGTGCATTATAAATTATAACTTTGATTGTGTGCAATATAATTTTTTTACCATAATAAATTTTCGTATATTTATAATTTAAGTAATATATATTTATTAAAGTTTGTGAATGATTAGGTTTCCTCTTTCATAGTGAAAATATGAAGAATTCATATATATAGGTCAAAGGTCCATAGTTTTAGTTTTATTTTAAAAAAAAAATTATAATCAATCATATGTTACATAGATAATTTATTTATGATTTACATATTGTTATATTAAAATTATTTCAGAAAGGAGATAGAGAAACCACAAAATCTAAGAGATTTGGGGATTTTCATTGAAGGGTTATTGAGGAATATCCTAGTTGTAATTTTGAGGAGTTTCCTACCAATTTTTTTTATTCAAGGACAGTGTTTCAGTGAAGGGTTTGAATGCTTTACAATCTGAAAATTTTCAGATTTGAGGACAGCGAGAAAGAATAAATTTGGACAGCATTAGTAGCTGCTAAGATTCATATTTTAGAGGTATATCCTAAAGGAGCATTGAAGTCACCAAATCATATTTTTGAGAAGCAATTTAGTGAAGTGTTAAATCTGCATATAGGTGAGCCAAAGAGCTATTTTTGGACAGCCTAGAAGAGATACAATAAAATCTACGAAAGGTAGCAATTTAGGTGACTCTAATCACCATCATCATCATCATCATATACATAGGTGAAAATGTATGCAACTAAAGGTAAAAAAGGTTCATTAGTTGGACTATTATATTTGGTTCCTTATTAATTTTATTGAGCACCGATTTTAAGGTTTAAAGGCTGCATAAATAGTGTTCATTCAAAATCTTGAAGGTAGTGCATAAGTTATTGTCTACAAGGTTCAAATTTGCATAGGAAAATAGAATTTAGATATATTTTGGGAGAAATATAAATATGAACATTCCATTTACTATTCTAACCAAGATGAGACTCTAAAAATTTACATATTCCATAGTGCAAAAATTATTGAAAAGCTTGGATTATTAGGGTAAAAGTGACTAAGCAAGATAAGTATTACCAAAGGTTTGAAGGTAATATTGACTTCAAGTTTATCTTAACATTTCAAAATACCAAGAGAGTTGGTTTAAGAGCAAAGGGGGGCAAACATATACACCATATTATTCTATATTTGTATAACATATCATTAGAGCCACTCAATAGAGCCCTAAAAGTGAAGTATCTCTATGGAAAATGGAGATAATTTGGACTACATTAACATACATTCATCTACCAAGCAATAAAAAATATTACCTAAAAGTAGAAGTTAGCAAATAAGGTGAAAGCATAAGCAAGATATATAGCTATGCTAAGGATATCAATGCAAGCACGTTCAACATATAGGAAGCCTTTGGTGAAGGTAAAATAAGGTACATCAAAACGTCTTTTAAGGCAATGCGAGGTATCTTACATATTTGATAGCCTTTGGTGAATGCATCATAGGGGAACATTGCAACATATACCTCCAATCAATGCAATCAAATTACTCAAACGAATAATAGGACACGTCCCTATTCAATCCATGTAATTGTGATGGAAGTAGCCTTGTTGGAACTTAGACAAACCTTTGGTTTTGTCCACGCGATTATACTAAAATTGCATCATTGTAAGTGTTCCATTCAACTAATATATACAATGTGGAAGTCATCACAGGTTTCAAGGTAAAATTTTCAAGCCTAAGGAGGAGGTACATAAAACTATAACATGGATAGTAAGTTTGAATCAGTTTCAAAGAGGTTTCTATTTCAAATAAGGCCCACTCATTACCTGAAGCCACCTCATAGTCTTGCTTGATACTCAATTAGTGTTAGAAGAACACCTAATTTTACCATTTAAGCATTGGATAATAGCCATCATTCATCTATCATAGAATAATTGGAAGTAGAGCAAGAAGAATAGGAAACAAGCATTCTAATAACCTAAGTCAGTTAGGGTAAAAGTGGTGAAAGACTTGCACCAGGTAGAATAAGGTATTTCATGCAATCACCTTGACATCAAGGATAACTCAAGTACTAAGCAATAGGAATAATTAGACATCATTTATATAATACTCTTGAAGAGATATTAATAACATATCAGATACATTTAAGGAATCTATTAACTCATCTAATACCACTTGTCATTTGGCATTGGAAGAAGGTGCAATAGAGGTATTTTTGAAGGATTTAGACAATGTGAGTGCCACATGGCACTATCCATATTACAATGCATTCTAATCCATAGACACAACTTTAAAAGGAAGCACTTATATAGTGTTCATAAAGGTGATGCAAATAGGAGGTGAATAGGAGTAAACTTAAGGTAGCATTTAAGAGTGAAAGTGGCACAGATATCAAGGAATATAACATAGTAAGCTTACCAATTGAATAGAAGTGCACAAGCCAACATAAAAATATTGAAGAAAAGCATATTTTCTAGTTGAATATAAGTGCATATGCTAGAAAATAAAGTTCATAGAAGAGGACGTTCACTAGGTGATATAGAAGTGTGCAAGCTAGAATATTGATGTTGGAAGAAGCACACAATTCAGTGAAGAAAGAGAGTAAAAAATTCACATAGCACCTTGAAGCCGACAAGGAGTCAACTACCATTAATTCGTAGGAGATAAAAGTTGTTTACAAAAATCTTGCAAGTCCAAATTAAAGTTAAGAGTTATATTGTGAGCTTATTAAGGTTGAAATAAACTAAAATTTATACTCTAGAGATATCAAATGATAGGAGTAATAAGGTGTTAATATCTAGAAAGCATTTTGATAATATTGAGAAGGAATTCAAAATTAGAAGAATTAAATAAAGCATAAAAACTATTAAACAAAGGATAAGAAGTAGATCAAAATGAGAAATCAAGTTATATTTGCCACTTTAGGAGGGTTAAGTCCTTCGCCACTAAGGAGGGCTTAGTCCTTGCGATTACGCAAATGAATAACAAATATAGATGATGAAATAATAAATCAACCTACACTATATATAATGATAAATCAATAAATTAATTATCACTTGGAAATATAGCCGACTTGGCTATATTGGTATTGTAACATGGCTCCCCTCCTCAGAAATCTTTGATCACAAATATGGAAATGTCTCCAAGATACTTTTTGTTTCCCATGTAGAGTCTTCTACTGGTAGGTCCTACCATTTTATTAGAAATTCTTTGATGTGATGGGATCGAATAATATGTGATATGCTCTACAAAATTACTTCTGGTTGGATATATATACATCCTTCTTCATCAAGTATTGGTAGTTTTTATTGAGAGTGTACTTTATATCCAATCACCTTATTAAGACATGAAACATGAAATACTAGATGTATACGGGGTGAGGGAGGAATATCTAGTTGATATGCCACTTCTCCTATGTGGCACACTATCTTGTAAGGATCATAAAATCTTGCAGCCAACTTATGACTTGTCTTAATATTTAATGACAGTTGTTTGTAGGGTTGTAGACACAGGAAGACCATATCATCTATATTAAATTGTCTTTTAGAATGGTGTGTGTCTTGTTGTTGCTTCATGAAATTTTGTACTTGGACAAAATTGTCTTTGAGAATGTTGAGAATTGACTGTTAGTGCTGAAACCAATCATCTACTTGGGCCACTTTGGAAGAAACTGGAACATAATCTACTATTGCTGGTGGTTTTACTCCATACAATGCTTCGAATGGAGACATATTGATGGAATAATGGTACGAAGTGTTATACCACCATTCTGCCAAAGAAAGCCAATGACTCCATTGATATTGTTTATCTTGAGAAAAACATCTTAGATAAATACCCAGACATTTGTTAACTATTTTAGTTTAACCATCTATTTGAGGATGGTATGCAGAAGATATATTTAACTTGGTACCACTAAGACAAAATAATTCTTTTTAAAAATTGCTAGTAAAAATGGGATCATGATCACTTACAATATTTTTAGGCATTCCACGCAACTTAAAAATTGAGTCCATCAATACCTTAGACACTTTGCTTGCTTAAAATGGATATTGTAGAGCATTGAAGTGAGCATATTTGGAAAGGTGATCCACTACCACAAAAATTACTGTTTTACCTTCCGATATAGGAAGACCTTCAATAAATCAATTGAAATGTGTCCCATTGGTGATCCAGATAGGTAGTGGTTGAAGTAGTCCTAGAGATTTGATTGTTTCATCCTTATTGTGCTGACATACTTCATATTCAACCACCCATGTTTTGAACTTAGATTTTAATCCCTTCCAATAAAAGGATTGTTTTACCTATAGATATGTATTCAAAAACCTGAATGTCCTGCTGATGCAGAATCATACGATTCTTCCAAAATCTTGGATTTGATGGTAGAATTGTGAGGAATGTAAATGTGATTCATTCTTCTTAATACCTTGTCATAATATGAAAAATGAGGATGCTTGGATGATCCTAGCATCAAATATTGAATTATTTGAGCAGTTTCTATATTTGACAACCATTCCTCGAAGCTGAGAAACCCATTGGGAAAAAAGGACTTGAAATAGCATTGATAACCACTTCATCTTAATATTTACACGATAATGCACCTGCTACCACATTTTCTTTCCCTTTATTATACTCAATAAGAAAATAATATCCAAACAATTTTGTTAACCACTTATTTTGCTTTGGATAAGAAAATCATTGTTCTAGAAAATG
This sequence comes from Wollemia nobilis, assembly GCA_028583015.1. NCBI lineage: Eukaryota > Viridiplantae > Streptophyta > Pinopsida > Araucariales > Araucariaceae > Wollemia > Wollemia nobilis. Next base: position 223,888 of record JAQPPZ010003370.1, on the reverse strand, counting down.
ATTAGGACTACTATGATATGTTTTTATAATAAAGAGGATACTATTTAATTAGTATCTCCATTTCTCAATCACATGTAGAATAGCCAACATTTATTTCTCATATGTGGACCTTCCCAAATTCTTACCCAAAAGTTGTTTACTCTCGAATTCCAAGGAATGTTCTTCTTGCATTACTACTACCCCAATACCTGTTCTTGAAGCATCACATTCAATCACAAATAGTTTATAAAAACTAGGGTTGCCAAAAATGGAGTAGTACACATTGCTTCCTTGAGAGCCATGAATGATTGAGTGGTTGCTTTAGGCCAATGAAAAGCATCCTTATTTGTGATAGCTTGGAGAGGGGCTACAATTTTACCATAGTTGTGCACAAATTTGCAATAGTAACTGGTAAGACCCAAAAACCATAAAGTTTCTTGATGGTTTTAGGTTAATTCCAGTCCTTAATGGCCTTAATATTATTACGATCCACTTTGAAACCTTCATGAGAAATGATATGACCCAAATAATCAACTTCTTGAACACCAAAAGAGCATTTGGAGTGTTTGAAAAAATTCTTTTCCTTATGTAATATATGAAGAACCTTTCCCACATGCATCAAATGATCCTTCCATGTTTTACTATATCCTAGAATGTTATCGAAGAAGACTAAGACAAATTTGCAAAGGAATGGATGAAATACATGCTTCATGAGACTTTGGAATGTGGATGGTGTTAGTCTCACAATGACACTGAGAGGGGGGGTGAATCAGTGTAGCTATTTTAAATTCAAATCTACAACTCTTAACGCTAAAACAATGAAAACTTAAAATCAGATAAAGCAAGTATAACAAGAGAGCATTCCACAACACACGATGTAACGAGGTTCACCAATTTGGCTACTCCTCAAAAATGACTGCTTGGACTCCCGTCCAAATCTAGTCTTTGCAAAATACCAATTTTACAATCAATTTACTAGCACCCACTAGAAGGAGCACCAACCCCTGATTTATCTACACCAATAGAAAGGAGCACCAACCCCTGATTTATCTGCACCAACAGAAAGGAGCACCAACCCCTGATTCCAAGCACCAACTCTGACTACAATTTTGAAACTATAAGATTGACATAAAAATGCCTTCGCTTATACAAGACCCTGACTGGTCTATTGCTAACCCAACCTCTCTCGCTATTCACCAAAAACACCACACACACTTACGGCTCTGCTTGCTGCACTTTTATAGCTCTCTTACAACCCTCTTGTTGTGCTTCTTACTGCACTCTTACGGCTCTCTCGGCTCTGCTTAATGCTCTCTTACGACACTCTTCCAACCCTCTTTACGTAGCACTTTTCAGCCTTTTTTCAGCAATCTAATTCTCCATGCAGACCTCCTTTTATAACAAAGTTCTGAATTTTCTCTGTAACTACACCTGTAACTGTCGTACTAACTTCTTCTGTAACTACACCTGTAACTGTCGTATCAACTTCTGTAAATGCACCTGTAACTATCGTATCGACTTCAGTTAACTGTCACATATCTTATTTCGACTGGGTTCTCTTCTTATCTCACGCCAAAGCGACATGTCATGAAATCGTGACACTTCTACCTCTTTGTCCTCTTCTCGGGTTTCACCCATGAAAACACTTTTGTCGATATCATGCCACTTTTTCCTCCTTGCTACTTTACTTGGTTTGAACCCGCGAAAACAACATGTCACGATATCGCGACACTTTCGCCTCCTTGCTTCTTTTGTTGGCTTGTACTCGTGAAAACACAACATGTCGCGATATCGCGACACTTTCACCTCTGTACTCTTCCTCTTTACTTTTGTCACGATATCGTGACACTTCTGCCTTCTTACTTTCTCTCTCCTCCTTTAGTCACGAAAATGCGACATGTCGCGATATCGCGACACTTTTTCTCCTTTGCGCTTTCTCTTGCCTTTTAGGTCGCAAAAATGCGACATGTCACGATATCATGACACTTTTTCATTCGGACTCTCTCTCTTGCAATATGTCGCAAAATCATGACACTTTTTCTTTCGTACAATCTCTCTTGCAATATGTCACGAAATCATGACACTTTTTCATCCGTACAATCTCTCTTACAATATGTCACGAAATCATGACACTTTTTTGTCCGTACAATCTCTCTTGCAATATGTCACGAAATCGCGACACTTTTTCGTCCGTACAATCTCTCTTGCAATATGTCACAAAATCGTGACACTTTTTCGTCCGTACAATCTCTCTTGCAATATGTCGTGAAATCGTGACACTTTTTTTTCCGTACAATCTCTCTTGCAATATGTCACAAAATCGCGACACTTTTTCTCCTTGCGCTTTTCTCTTCCAGCATGTCACGAAATCGTGACACTTTTTCTTCTATACACCTTCTCCCGCGAACATGTCACGAAATCGCGACACTTTTGCTTGCTTGCGCTTTCTCTCCGAACATGTCACGAAATCGTGACAGTTTTGCTTGCTTGCGCTTTCTCTTCGAACATGTCACGAAATCACGACAATTTTGCTTGCTTGCGCTTTCTCTCTGAACATGTCACGAAATCATGATAGTTTTGCTTGCTTGCGCTTTCTCTCCGAACATGTCGCGAAATCATGATAGTTTTTGCTTTCTTCTCAACATGTCGCGATATCGCGATAGTTTTTCTTTTTCTCAACATGTCACGATATCGCGACAGTTTTTCTTTCTCTCAACATGTCACGATATCACGACAGTTTTCTTCCTTGTGATTTTCTTTTGATTTTTAGCATATGGGCCACTTTGATCTTTTGGATAATCACTGTACATACTCTGAAGAACCTCTTAACTCTTGTCCACTACATCAACCGATCTTTTTGACTATGTTGACAACAATGACAATATTGTTGCTGCACCTTGCTCAACAATCTCCCCCTTTGGAATTGTTGGCAACACACGTGCAATTTCCTGTAATTCTTCTCCCCCTTTGACAATAATACCAAAGGGCTGCTGCAGACTCCCCCTGAGTCCATGCACAACATTCTCAGGCACAAATTATTATAGTTAGCAAAAATTACAAACATGAGCAAAAAGATAATCAAATATATAAATGCTCCCCCTAAGAATGTGGTCCCGATTGCTAGTCAATGCTTGGGAAGCGTGACCACTCCCAACTTATTGCGAAGGTACTCAAAAATTTCTTTGGGCAGTGGTTTTGTGAAGATATCCGCTACTTGCTCTGTAGTTGGGACAAAATCCAACTTAACCTCACCTTCCGCAACTTTCTCCTTCAAAAAGTGATATCGGATAGCAATATGTTTTGTGTGGGAATGCATAACCGGATTCTTTGAGATGTTAATGGCACTGGTGTTATCACACTTAACTAAAATTGGCTCACTGAAGTTAATGCCAAGATCTTTCAGTGGTTTGTTTCATCCATAAAACCTACGTACAACACGTTGATGCTGCAATATATTCTCGCCTCTACTGTGGATAAGGAGACTGACTCTTGTTTCTTACTGTGCCATGCGACCAACCTGTCTCCAAGATAGAATGCACCTCCACTGGTACTCTTTCTATCATCGACACATCCTGCCCAATATGCATCTGAATACGCAATAAGGGTGAAATCCTTACCTTTCGGATACCATAACCCATACTCCATAGTACCCTTCAGATACCGAAGAATCCTCTTCACAGTTGTCACATGAGTCTCCTTGGGACTAGCCTGAAATCGTGGGACCATGCAAATTGCCTGTAAGATATCTCGGTCTGGTAGTCATCAAATACAATAGGCTCCCAATCATAGATCTGTACATGGTTTGATCAACATCTGGAGATTTTTCATCCTTGCTCAACTTGCAACCTGTTGTCATGGGAGTGCTAACAGGCTTACAATCCTCCATTGTGAATTTTTTTAGCATCTCTTTCACATATTTAATTTGAGAAATAAATATGCCCTTCTCATTTTGATTAACTTGCAGTCCGAGGAAATACGAAAGTTCACCAATCATAGACATTTCAAATTCTTTCTCGCATCTTATTTGCTAAATCTTTACATGACTCATCATTGTTGCTGCCAAAAATGATATCATCTACGTATACAACAAGGAAAATGAGATGGCCATTCTCTGTTTTGACATACAAATTGTTGTCCACCATACCCTTTTTGAACCCTTGTTGAGTAAGATAGTTGTCTAGCCTTGCATACCATGCTCTGGGTGCCTGTTTCAAGCCATACAGTGCTTTCTTCAACTTGTAGACGAAGTTGGGATTATCACCGAGTTGGAAGCCATCTGGCTGCTCAATATAGACCTCTTCTTCAAGTTTTCCATTCAGAAATGCTGATTTCACGTCCATTTGATAAACTTTGAAATTCTTGTGAACTACTAAAGCCAAAAACATTCTAATTGCCTCAAGTCTAGCCACCGGTGCAAAGGTTTCTTCAAAGTCAATACCTTCAACTTGTGCATAGCCTTTACAGACCAATCTTGCTTTATTCCTGACTATCTATCCATCTTCATTCAATTTGTTTTGAAAAACCCATTTAGTACCGATTATATTTTTATTTGCAGGTCTTGGTACTAACTCCCAAGTTTTGTTTTTCTCAATCTGATCTAATTCTTCATTTATTGCCATCATCCAACTTTCATCTTTGCTTGCTTCAGCAACATTTTTGGGCTCAATGCTAGATAATAGAGAGTAGTTACTTACTACTCTTCTTCTTGTCTAAACACCAACTGTGGGGTCTCCAATTATTTGCTCTCTAGGATGATTTTTCTGCCAGCTGCTTGTTTTGAATTTCTTGTTTTCTTCCTCTTCTGAAACACTACTTAAATCATCTGAGTCAATTTTCTGTTTCTTTTCCGTTTCCTCTTCCTCATCTCCTTCAATAACCTCTTCATAAATTGGGTAGTTTTCTTCATAGCTAATTTCTCGTTCCCTACCTTCATCAAATTTAACATCGACACTCTCCACAATTTTCTTTAGCCTCTTGTTGTAGCATGTATAGGCTTTGCTTTTTGTCGAATAGCCAAGAAAAATACCTTCATCAGCTCTATCTTCAAACTTACCAAGATTATCTTCAGTTCTTTTGATGTAACACTTGCTGCCAAAAACTTTAAAGTATCTTGCTGTTGCCTTTTTACCGAACCATAGCTCATACGGAGTTTTGCTTTCATGTGTCCTCAACATGCACCTATTTTGGATGTATACCGTAGTATGGACTACCTCTTTCCAAAATATATCTGCTATTTTGCTCTCAGTCAACATAGTCCATGCCATTTCCTGCACTGTCCTATTCTTTCTTTCTACCACACCATTCTGTTGAGGTGTCCTTGCTACTGAAAACTGTCTCTTAATCCCATACTTTTCACAGTACTCTACAAACTCCTCTGAAATGAACTCTCCTCCTCTATCTGATCTTAAACATTTAATATTTTTTCCTGTTTGATTCTCAACTTGTTTTTTGAAAATCTTGAACATCTCAAAGGCATCCGATTTAAGCTTCAAAAATAGTACCCATGTCATCCTGGAATAGTCATCTATGCACAACATAAAGTATTTGTCACCATTTATGCTTTGCGTTCTCATGGGTCCACATAAATCGGTATGTATTAGTTCTAAAGGTTTGCTTGTGAAGTACTCTTTTGTTTTAAATGTGGCTCTAGTTTGCTTCCCCTTTTGGCATGAAGCACAAATGCTATTTAATGGTTTGCCAATGGTGGGAATATCTCTCACTCGCCCCTTTTGAGCTGATTTTTACTAGATTGTCAAAACTGATATGACCGAGCCTCTTGTGCCACAGCCAATTTTCTTCTTCATGTCCAATCAAGCACGCTCCTTCTGAAGTCTTTGAGAGAGTATATAGGTTGCCATATGTCCTTGATCTAGTTGCTATCAACTTTCCACAGTTTGTTGTTCTAACTTCACAACCCTGCTTCTTGAAAATTACTTCATGACCTCTGTCACAAATCTGACTTACGCTTAACAAGTTATGCTTCAGACCAATCACAAACAAGACTTCTTTTGACTTGATTTTTCCATCACTGATCTTAACCGATCCTTTGCCAACTATCTTAGCTCCATCATTATTTCCAAATCTTACAGAACAACCTTCATATTTCTGTAACTTCTCAAATTTTTGTTTGTCACCTGTCATATGACTCGGAGCATCCACTATCAAGTATCCATGGTGTAGATTTGTTCTGTGCTTTAAATGTTGTCTGTACAATCAAGGATTCCTTTTCTTCCTTGGGTCGCTCCTTTTCTTTCCACTCTGGTTTGATTACAGTTTTGGTCACTTGTTTTGACTTTTCTTTGTCAGTAGCCTGTGCATGTTTTTTGAGAAATTTTCTATTTTGTCTCAAACCATTTGGTTGAAATTTTCTTCCCCGATGTTTATTTTCTGCAAATGTACTTCGACAATTTCTTGCAATGTGCCCAAAATTATGACAGTTATAACATTCTACTGCATAATCCATCAACGGTGAAAAAACATTTCTACTGGCAAAATTCCTTTGTCCTACATTATACTTGCAATCTGCAATCTTATGTCCATAACCATTGCATTTAAAACAATAACCAAAAAATAAATGAGTGAACCTGGGTGATGGTCTTTGCCATTTTGTAGTAGGAGCCACAAATCTTCTTCTCCTTTGATGAGTGACATTGGTGAATTCATCATTGTCAATACTCCTCTCGTGCCTGGAATTATTGCTTTCTTTAGCATGATTCATTTTTTCTTGATCAATCCTGATCTTATCTTCATTCTTTATGGGTTCTATAGTTATGGCCTTTGATCCATTTGATGATTCTCCTTCAACGAAGCCCAAACCAAATTTGATGCCTGTAGTCCTTTGGCTATTTATAATTTTATCCAACTTTACAGAACTTTCTTCAAGTTTGTGATAACAACTCACTTTTCGATTCATCTCTTCTAGCTACATCTTTAAACCAACAATCTCTTCTTCTAACTTGCTGCACTCATCTATTTTCACGGTTAATTGTACTTTGATATCTTCAGATATTTTCTTAGATTCGTCTATCTGTACTTTCAAGCTGGTTATGATTTCATTGGCATCCTCAAATTTTCTTGAAATTTTCTTATTCTTTTTCCTTTCTATACTCAGCTCTTTAAGTGCAGCGATCAGATCACCTTCCAGATCTACTTCAGCCTCAGCCTCAAGTTTTTTATCATATTCCCATTTTCCTTGTTTTTCTTCTTCGAATGCCATGAAAAGAGCTTCACCTGTTTCTTCTTCAAAATCCTCATTGGAGCTGTCTTCTAAAGGACTGACATTCTTGGATATGAAACTTTTCTTCTTGAAGTTGCCTTTTCTAAAATTTGGTTTCTTCTTCCAGTCACTTCTTTCTTGGTGTGAACCTTCATCACTTTTGTTTTTCTCATTAAGTGGACATTTAGCTATAAAGTGCCCAACGCCTCCATAGTTGAAACACTTAAATGGTAGCTTTCCTCTGTATTTTCCTTTTCCCCTTATTAGTTTCTAAACAAAGTTTGCTTCCGTTTCATCTGATGTCTCTTCTTCCTCGGATTCTTGTTTTGCTTTTATATTTTTATGTGCTTTAAAAGCAACTTCTCTGTCTATGGGTTTAGTTTTTCCTATTCTCATCTCATATGCAGTCAAAGAACCATGCATCTCATCCATACTAAAAATATTTAGATCTTTAGCTTCTTCTATTGCTAAAACTTTAGAATCAAATATTTGGGGAAGAGATCTTAGTACCTTTTTCACTATGACAACATCTTCCATTTCCTCACCGAGTCCTCTAATCGCATTAACGATTCCATTAACTCTCAACATGTATGCCTCTATGTTCTCATCGTCATTCATTTTTAATGCTTCGAAATGGGCTCGATGTGTTTGTAACTTGGCCTCCTTGATCTTGCCATCTCCTTCATGAATGCTCCTTAGTTTGTCCCACATGTCTTTTGCCATTTTACAACTCATAATCTTTATCAGTTCATTGTCCACTAAACCACACATGATAGCATTCTTTGCTTTAGAGTTATTCTCAAACAGTTTCTTACCGATAGCATCGGTTGGAGGAGTGATGGATATTGTGTATCCACTGTCTACTGACTCCCAAATATCGTATCCCAAAGTGCATAGATATGTCTGCATCCTAAGTCTCCAAAATGCATAATTAGTTCCATCAAATAATGGTGCTTTGTTTGATGAGAATCCTTCACCACCTGCCATTGTCTCACTTCCAAGATCACCTTAGCCGATTAAGCTTGTTCAGGAACTTGGCTCTGATACCAATTGTTAGTCGGCGGGCAAAAACACCACACATTGAGCAAGGTGCAGCAAAAGTATTTTCATTATTGTCAACACGATCGTACAGATCAGTTGATAAAGTGTAAAAGTAGTTAGACAAATCAGTTGATGAAGTATACAGGAGTTAAGAGGTTCTTCAGAGTATGTATAGTGATTATCCAAAAGATTGAAGTGGCCCATATGCTAAAAATGCTAAAAATCAAAAGAAAATCACAAGGAAGAAAATTGTCGCGATATCGTGACATGTTGAGAAGAAAGAAAACTATCGCGATATCGCGACATGTTGAGAGAAAGAAAAACTATCGCGATATCGCGACATGTTGAGAAGAAAGAAAAACTATCACGATTTTGTGACATGTTCGGAGAGAAAGCGCAAGCAAGAAAAACTATCACGATTTCATGACATGTTCGAAGAGAAAGCACAAGCAAGAAAAACTATCACGATTTCATGACATATTGCGAGAGAAATAGTACGGAAGAAAAAGTGTCACGATTTTGTGACATGTTGGAAGAGAAAGCGCAAGCAAGCAAAACTGTCGCGATTTCGTGACATATTGCAAGAGAAATAGTATGGAAGAAAAAATGTCACGATTTCGCGACATGTTCGAAGAGAAAAAGACAAGTAGAAAAAGGTGTCGCGATTTCGCGACATGTTTCATTTTTACAGGCCAAAGTAAAGAGAAAGAGGAGAGAGAAAAAGTTGCACGATTTTGCGACATGTTTCATTTTCGTGGGCCAAAGCAAAGAGAAAGAGGAGAGAGAAAAATGTGTCACGATTTCGTGACATGTTTCTTTGGGCCAAGCAAAGAGAAAGAGGAGAGAGAAAAAGGTGTCACGATTTCGTGACATGTTGCATTCGAGAAGAGAAAATGCGAGGAAAAAGTGTCGCGATATCGCGACATGTAGCATTTTTATGGTCCAAAGCAAAGATGCAGGTAGAGAAGGAAAAGTGTCACGATTTCATGACATGTCGCATTTTCGCAACTTGAAAAGAGCAAGAAGATAGAGAAGGAAAAGTGTCATGATTTTGCGATATGTCACATTTTCATGACTTGAAAAGAGTAGGAAGGCAGAGAAGGAAAAGTGTCACGATTTCGCGACATGTCGCATTTTCACGACTTGAAAAGAGCAGGAAGGCCGAGAAGGAAAAGTGTCGCGATATCGCGACATGTCGCGTTTTCGCGACCCGAAGGCAAGAGAAAGAGCAAAGGAGAAAAAGTGTCATGATATCGCGACATGTCACATTTTCATGACTAACGAAGGAGAGAGAAATTAAGAATACAAAAGTGTCACGATATCATGACAAAAGTAAAGAGGAAGAGTACGGAGGTGAAAGTGTCACGATATCGTGACATGTTGTGTTTTCGTGGGTACAAGCCAAGAAAAGAAGCAAGGAGGCAAAAGTGTCACGATATCGCGACATGTTGTGTTTTCACGGGTACAAGCAAAGAAGAGGAGCAAAGAAGCGAAAGTGTCACGATTTCACGACAGGTCACTTTGGCGTGAGCTAAGAAGAGAAACCAACTGAAAGAAGATATGTGACAATTAACTAAAGTCGATATGACAGTTACAAGTGCAGTTACAGAAGAAGTTGATACGATAGTTATAGGTGCAGTTATAGAAGAAGTCGGTACAATAGTTACAGGTGCAGTTACAGAGAAAATGTTATAAAATGAGATCTGTGTGGAGAATTAGATTGCTAAAAAATGTTGAAGAGTGCGTGTCGTAAGAAAGCGTTAAGGAGAGCGAGAGAGGGGTTGGGTTAGCAATAGACCAAACAGGGTCTTGTATAAGCGAAGGCATTTTTATGTCAATCTTATAGTTTCAAAATTGTAATCCGAGTTGGTGCTTGGAATCAGGGGTTGATGCTCCTTTCTATTGGTGCAGATAAATCAGGGGTTTTTGCTCCTTTTTGTGGTGCAGATAAATCAGGGGTTGGTGCTCCTTCTAGTGGGTGCTGGTAAATTGATTATAAAATTGTTATTTTGCAAATACTAGATTTGGATGGGAGTCCAAGTAGTCATTTTTGAGGAGTAGCCAAATTGGTGAACCTCGTTACATCATGTGTTGTGGAATGCTCTCTTATTATACTTGCTTTATCTGATTTTAAGTTTTCATTGTTTCGGAATTAAGAGTTGTAGATTTGAATTTAAATAGCTACACTGATTCACCCCCCCATCTCAGTGTCATTATGAGAACATCAATTGGTATCAGAGCCAAGTTCCTGAACAAGATTAATCGGCTAAGGTGATCTTGGAAGTGAGACAATGGCAGGTGGTGAAGGATTCTCATAAAACAAAGCACCATTATTTGATGGAACTAATTATGCATTTTGGAGACTCAGGATGCAGACATATCTATGTGCTTTGGGATATGACATTTGGGAGTCAGTAGACAGTGGATACACAATATCCATCACTCCTCCAATTGATGTTGTCGATAAGAAACTATTTGAGGATAACTGTAAAGTAAAAAATGCTATCATGTGTGGTTTAGTGGACAACTAACTGATAAAGATTATGAGTTGTAAAATGGAAAAAGACATGTGGGATAAACTAAGGAGCATTCATGAAGGAGACGATAAGATCAAGGAGGCCAAGTTACAAACACATCGAGCCCAGTTCAAAGCATTAAAAATGAATGACGATGAGAACATAGAGGCATACATGCTAAGAGTTAATGGAATCGTTAATGTGATTAGAGGACTCGGCGAGGAAATGGAAGATGCTATCATAGTGAAAAGGTACTAAGATCTCTTCCCCAAATATTTGATTCTAAAGTTTCAGTAATAGAAGAAGCTAAAGATCTAAATATTTTTAGTAGAGATGAGATGCATGGTTCTTTGAATGCATATGAGATGAGAATAGGAAAAACTAAACCCACAAATAGAGAAGTTGCTTTTAAAGCACATAAAAATATAAAAGCAAAACAAGAATTCGAGGAAGAAGAGACATCGGATGAAATGGAAGCAAACTTTGTTCAGAAACAAATAAGGGGAAAAGGAAAATACAGAGGAAAGCTACCATTTAAGTGTTTCAACTATGGAGGCATTGGGCACTTTGCAACTAAATATCCACTTAATGAGAAAAACAAAAGTGATGAAGGTTCACACCAAAAAATAAGTGACTGGAAGAAGAAACCAAATTTTAGAAAAGGCAACTTCAAGAAGAAAAGTTTCATATCCAAGAATGTCAGTCCTTTAGAAGATAGCTCCGATGAAGATTTTAAAGAAGAAACCGATGAAGCTCTTTTCATGGCATTCAAAGAAGAAAAAATAGAAGAAAAACTTGAGGTTGAGGCTAAAGTAGATCTGGAAGGTGAGTTGATCACTGCACTTAAAGAGTTGAGTATAGAAAGAAAAAAGAATAAGAAAGTTACAAAAAAATATGAGGATGCCAATGAAACCATAACCGGCTTGAAAGTACAGATAGATGAATCTAAGAAAATATCTGAAGATATCAAAGTACAATTAACCATGAAAATAGATGAGTGCAGCAAGTTAGAAGAAGAGATTGTTGGTTTAAAGATGCAACTAGAAGAGATGAATCAAAAAGTGAGTTGTTATCACAAGCTTGAAAAAAGTTCTGTAAAGTTGGACAAGATTATAAATAGCCAAAGGACTACATGCATAAAATTTGGTTTGGGCTTCGTTGAAGGAGAATCATCAAATGGATCAAAGGCCATAACTGTAGAACCCATAAAGAATGAAGATAAGATCATGATTGATCAAGAAAAAATGAATCATGCTAAAGAAAGCAATAATGCCAAGCACGAGAGGAGTATTGAAAATGATGAATTCACCAATGTCACTCATCAAAGGAGAAGAAGATTTGTTGCTCCTACTACAAAATGGCAAATACCATCACCCAGGTTCACTCATTTCTTTTCTGGTTATTATTTTAAATGCAATGGTTATGGACATAAGATTGCAGATTGCAAGTATAATGTAGGACAAAGGAATTTTGCCAGTAGAAATGTTTTTTCACCATTGATGGATTATGTAGTAGAATGTTATAACTGTCATAATTTTGGACACATTGCAAGAAATTGTCGAAGTACATTTGCAACAAATAAAAATTAGGGAAGACAATTTCAATAAAATGGTTTGAGACAAAATAGAAGATTTTTCGAAAAACATGCACAAAGCATCGATAAAGAAAAGTCAAAACAAGTGACCAAAACTGTAATCAAACCAGAGTGGAAAGAAAAGGAGCAACCCAAGGAAGAAAATGAATCCTTGATTGTATAGACAACATTTAAAGCATAGAACAAATCTACACCATGGATACTTGATAGTGGGTGCTCCAGTCATATGACAAGTGACAAACAAAAATTTGAGAAGTTATAGAAGTATGAAGGTGGTTCTATAAAATTTGGAAATAATGATGGAGCGAAGATAGTTGGCAAAGGATCAGTTAAGATCAGTGATGAAAAAATAAAGTCAAAAGAAGTCTTGTTTGTGATTGGTCTGAAGCATAACTTGTTAAGCGTAAGTCGGATTTGTGACAGAGGTCATGAAGTAATTTTCAAGAAGTAGGGTTGTGAAGTCAGAACATCAAACTATGGAAAGTTGATAGCAAATGGATCAAGGACATCTAGAAACCTGTATACTCTCTCAGAGAATTCATAAGGAGCATGCTTGATTGGACATGAAGAAGAAAATTGGTTGTGGCACAAGAGGCTCGGTCATATCAATTTTGACAATCTAGTAAAAATTAGCTCAAAAGGGGCAGTGAGAGATATTCCCACCATTGGTAAACCATTAAATAGCATTTGTGCTTCATTCCAAAATGGGAAGAAAACTAGAGCCACATTTAAAACAAAAGAGTACTTCAGAAGCAAACCTTTAGAACTAATACATACTAATTTATGTGGACCCATGAGAATACAAAGCATAAATGGTGACAAATACTTTATGTTGTGCATAGATGACTATTCCAGGATGACATGGGTACTATTTTTGAGGGTTAAATTAGATGCCTGTGAGATGTTCAAGATTTTCAAAAAACAAGTTGAGAATCAAACAGGAAAAAATTATTAAATGTTTAAGATCAGATAGAGGAGGAGAGTTCATTTTAGAGGAGCTTGCAGAGTACTGTGAAAAGTATGGGATTAAGATATAGTTTTCAGCAGCAAGGAAACCTCAACAGAATGGTGTGGTAGAAAAAAAGAATAGGATAGTGCAGAAAATGGCAAGGACTATGTTGACTGAGAGAAAAATAGCAAACAAATTTTGGAAAGAGGCAGTCCATACTGCATTATACATCCAAAATAGGTGCATGTTGAGGACACATGAAAGCAAGACTCTGTATGAGCTGTGGTTCGATAAAAAGGCAACAACAATATACTTTAAAGTTTTTGGCAGCAAGTGTTACATCAAAATAACTAAAGATAATCTTGGTAAGTTTGAAGATAGAGCTGATGAAGGTATTTTTCTTGGCTATTCAACAAAAAGCAAAGCCTATACATGCTACAACAAGAGGCTAAAGAAAATTGTGGAGAGTGCCAATGTTAAAGTTCATGAAGGTAGGGAACGAGAAATTAGCTATGAAGAAAACTACCCAATTTATGAAGAGGTTATTGAAGGAGATGAGGAAGAGGAAACAGAAAAGAAACAAAAAATTGACTCAGATGATTTAAGTAGTGTTTTAGAAGGGGAAGAAAACAAGAAATTCAAAACAGGCAGCTAACAGAAAAATCATCCTAGAGAGCAAATAATTGGAGATCCCACAATTGGTGTTCAAAAAAGAAGAAGAGTAGTAAGTAACTACTCTCTATTATCTAGCATTGAGCCCAAATATGTTGCTAAAGCAAGAAAAGATGAAAGTTGGATGACGAAAATAAATGAAGAATTAGATCAGATTGAGAAAAACAAAACCTGGGAGTTAGTACCAAGACCTGCAAATAAAAATATAATCGGTACTAAAGGGGCTTTTCGAAACAAATTGAATGAAGATGGACAGATAGTTAGGAATAAAGCAAGATTGGTCTGTAAAGGCTATGCACAAGTTGAAGGTATTGACTTTGAAGAAACCTTTGCACTAGTGGCTAGACTTGAGGTAATTAGAATGTTTCGGCTTTAGCAGTTCACAAGAATTTCAAAGTTTATCAAATGGACGTGAAATCAGCATTTATGAATGGAAAACTTGAAGAAGAGGTCTATATTGAGCAGCCAGATGGCTTCCAACTTGGTGATAATCCCAACTTCATCTGCAAGTTGAAGAAAGCACTGTATGGATTGAAATAAGCACCTAGAGCATGGTATGCAAGACTAGACAACTATCTTACTCAATAAGGGTTCAAAAAGGGTATGGTGGACATCAATTTGTATGTCAAAATAGAGAATGGCCATCTCATTGTCCTTGTTGTATACGTAGATGATATCATTTTTGGCAGTAGTAATGATGAGTCATGTAAAGATTTAGAAAATAAGATGCAGAAAGAATTTGAAATGTCTATGATTGGTGAACTTGCATATTTCATTGGACTGTAAGTTAATCAAAATGAGAAGGGCATAATTATTTCTCAAATTAAATATGTGAAGGAGATGCTAAATAAATTCACAATGGAGGATTGTAAGCCTGTTAGCACTCCCATGATGATAGGTTGCAAGTTGATCAAGGATGAAAAATCTCCGGATGTTGATCAAACCATGTACATATCTATAATTGGGAGCTTACTATATTTGATAGCTACCGCACCAGATATCTTGTAGGTAGTTTACATGGTCGCATGATTTTAGGCTAGTCCCAAGGAGACTCATGTGACAACCGTGAAGAGGATTCTTTGGTATCTGAAGGGTACTATGGAGTATGGGTTGTGGTATCCAAAAGGTAAGGATTTCACCCTTATTGCATATTCAGATGCAGATTGGGCAGGATGTGTTGATGATAGAAAGAGTACCAATGGAGGTGCATTCTATCTTGGAGACAAGTTGGTCACATGTCATAGTAAGAAACAAGATTCAGTTTCCTTATCCATATCAAAGGCAAAATATATTACAACATCAATGTGTTGTACGCAGGTTTTATGGATGAAACAAACCTTGAAATATCTTGGCATTAACTTCAGAGAGCCAATTTCAGTTAAGTGTGATAACACCAGTGCTATTAACATCTCAAAGAATCTAGTTATGCATTCCCGTACAAAACATATTGCTATCTGATATCACTTTTTGAAGGAGAAAGTTGCGAAAGGTGAGGTTAAGTTGGATTTTGTCCCAACTACAAAGCAAGTAGTGGATATCTTCACAAAACCGCTACCCAAAGAAATTTTTGAGTACCTTCACAATAAGTTGGGAGTGGTCACGCTTCCCAAGAATTGACTAGCAATCGGGACCACATTCTCTGGGGGAGCATTTATATATTTGATTATCTTTTTGCTCATGTTTGTAATTTTTGCTAACTGTAATAATTTGTGCCTGAGAATGTTGTGCATGGACTTAGGGGGAGTCTGCAGTAGCCCTTTGGTATTATTTTCAAAGGGGGAGAATAATTAAAGGAGATTGCATGAGTGTTGCCAACAATTCCAAATGGGGAGATTGTTGAGCAAGTTGCAATAAAAGTATTATCATTATTGTCAACACAGTCAGACATATCAGTTGATGAAGTGTACAGGCAGTCAGACAGATCAATTGATGAAGTATACAAGAGTTAAGAGGTTCTTCAGAGTATGTACAGTGATTATCCAAAAAATTCAAAGTGACCCATATGCTAAAAATGCTAAAAATTAAAAGAAAATCACAAGGAAGAAAACTGTCATGATATCACGACATGTTGAGAAGAAAGAAAACTGTCGCGATATCGTGACATGTTGAGAGAAAGAAAAATTGTCACGATATTGCGACATGTTGAGAAGAAAGCAAAATTGTCATGATTTCATGACATGTTCGGAGAGAAAGCGCAAGCAAGCAAAACTGTCGTGATTTCATGACATGTTCGAAGAGAAAGCGCAAGCAAGAAAAACTATCATGATTTCATGACATGTTCGGAGAGAAAGCACAAGCAAGAAAAAGTGTCACGATTTTATGACATGTTCGAAGAGAAAGCACAAGCAAGAAAAATTGTCATGATTTCGTGACATATTGCAAGAGAGATAGTATGGAAGAAAAAGTGTCATGATTTCGTGACATGTTGGAAGAGAAAAAGACAAGTAGAAAAAGGTGTCGCAATTTCGCAACATGTTTCGTTTTCGTGGGCCAAAGCAAAGAGAAAGAGGAGAGAGAAAAAGGTGTCGCAATTTCACGACATGTTCTTTTCGAGCAAGCAAAGAGAAAGAGGAGAGAGAAAAAGGTGTCGTGATTTCGTGATGTGTGTTTTCATGGGCCAAAGACAGAGATAGTAGGAGAGAGAAAAAGGTGTCACGATTTCATGACATGTTGGATTGAGAAAGCGAAGAGAAAGTGAGGAAAAAGTGTCACGATATCACGACATGTCGCATTTTTGCGTTCCAAATCGAAGATGAAGGCAAAAAATGAAAAGTGTCGCGATTTCGCGACATGTCGCATTTTCCTGACTTGAAAAGTGTAGGAAGATAGAAGAAAAAGTATCACGATTTCACGACATGTCACATTTTCGTGACTTGAAAAGAGCAGGAAGGCCAAGAAGCAAAAGTGTCACGATATCATGACATGTCACATTTTCATGACTTGAAAAAAGCAGGAAGGTCGAGAAGAAAAAGTGTCGCGATATCGTGACATGTCGCGTTTTCATGACCCGAAGGCAAGAGAAAGAGCAAAGGAGAAAAATTGTCGCGATATCATGACATGTCGCATTTTCACGACTAAAGGAGGAGAGAGAAAGGAAGAAGGCAAAAGTGTCACGATATCGTGACAAAAGTAAAGAGGAAGAGTACGGAGGCGAAAGTGTCACGATATCATGACATGTTGTGTTTTTGCAAGTACAAGCAAATAGAAGAAGTAAGGAGGCGAAAGTGTCACGATATCATGACATGTGGTTTTTGTGGTCTCAGGGTGATAGGCGGCAAGCTAAGAAGAGAAACCAGTAGAAAGAAGATATGTGACAGTTAACTAAAGTCGGTATGACAATTACAGGTGTAGTTACAGAAGAAGTCGATACGACAGTTACAGGTGCAGTTACAGAAGAAGTCGGTATGATAGTTACAGGTGCAGTTATAGAGAAAAGTTAGAACTTTGTTATAAAAGGAGATCTGCATGGAGAATTAGATTGCTAAAAAAAGGCTAAAGAGTGTGTGCCTTAAGAGAGCGTTAAGGAGACCCGAGAGGGGGGGTGTGTGTGGGTTTTGTGGGGTGGTTAGCGGCAATAGACCGGACGGGGTCTTGTATAAGCGAAGGCATTTTTATGTCAATCTTATAGTTTCAAAATTGCAGTCTGAGTTGGTGCTTGGAATCAGGGGTTGGTGCTCCTTTCTATTGGTGCAGATAAATCAAGGGTTGGTGCTCCTTTTTGTTGGTGCAGATAAACCAGGGGTTGGTGCTCCTTCTAGTGGGTGTTGGTAAATTGATTGTAAAATTGGTATTTTGCAAAGACTAGATTTGGATGGGAGTCCAAGTAGTCATTTTTGAGGAGTAGCCAAATTGGTGAACCTCGTTACATCGTGTGTTGTGGAATTCTCTCTTGTTATACTTGCTTTATCTGAGTTTAAGTTTTCATTGTTTCGGAATTAAGAGTTGTAGATTTGAATTTAAATAGCTACACTGATTCACCCCCCCTCTCAGTGTCATTGTGAAACTATCAATTGTTAGTCTCACAATGACACTGAGAGGGGGGGTGAATTAGTGTAGCTATTTTAAATTCAAATCTACAACTCTTAACGCTGAAACAATGAAAACTTAAAATCAGATAAAACAAGTATAACAAGAGAGCATTCCACAACACACGATGTAACGAGGTTCACCAATTTGGCTACTCATCAAAAATGACTGCTTGGACTCCTGTCCAAATCCAGTCTTTGCAAAATACCAATTTTACAATCAATTTACCAGCACCCACTGGAAGGAGCACCAATCCCTGATTTATTTACACCAACAAAAAGGAGCACCAACCCCTAATTTATCTGCACCAACAAAAAGGAGCACCAACCCCTGATTCCAAACACCAACTCAAACTGCAATTTTGAAACTATAAGATTTACATAAAAATGTCTTCGCTTATACAAGACCCTGACTGGTCTATTGCTAACCCAACCTCTCTCACTATTCACCAAAAACAGCACACACACTTATGGCTCTGCTTACTACACTTTTACAGCTCTCTTACAGCCCTCTTGCTACGCTTCTTACTGCACTCTTACAACTCTCTCGGATCTGCTTAATGCTCTCTTACGGCACTCTTCCAACCCTCTTTACGCAGCACTTTTCAGCCTTTTTTTAGTAATCTAATTCTCCACGCAGACCTCCTTTTATAAAAACTTCTGACTTTTCTCTGTAACTGCACCTGTAACTGTCATACCGACTTCTTCTATAACTGCACTTGTAACTATCGTATCGAATTCTTCTGTAACTGCACCTGTAACTATCATACCGACTTCAGTTAACTATCACATATCTTATTTTGGTTGGGTTCTCTTCTTAGCTCGTGCCAAAGCGACCTATCGCAAAATCGTGACACTTCTGCCTCTTTGTCCTCTTCTCGGGTTTCGCCTACGAAAACACATGTCGTGATATCGCGACACTTTCACCTCCTTGCTACTTTACTTGGTTTGAACCCGTGAAAACACATGTCACGATATCGTGACACTTTCGCCTCCTTGCTTCTTTTGTTGGCTTGTACTCATGAAAATACAACATGTCACGATATCACGACACTTTCACCTCCGTACTCTTCCTCTTTACTTTTGTTGCGATATCGTGACACTTCTGCCTTCTTACTTTATCTCTCCTCCTTTAGTCGTGAAAATGCGACATGTCACGATATCATGACACTTTTGTTTCACTGCTTGCCTGGCCTTTTCAGGTTGAAAAAATGTGACATGTCGCGATATCGAGACATTTTTTCATTCAGACTCTCTCTCTTCCAATATGTCATGAAATCATGACACTTTTTCTTTCATACAATCTCTCTTGCAATATGTCGCAAAATCGTGACACTTTTTCATCCGTACAATCTCTCTTGCAATATGTTGCGAAATCGTGACACTTTTTCGTCCGTACAATCTCTCTTGCAATATGTCACAAAATCATGACACTTTTTCGTCCGTACAATCTCTCTTGCAATATGTCATGAAATCGTGACACTTTTTCATTCGTACAATCTCTCTTGCAATATGTCACGAAATCGCGACACTTTTTCATCTGTACAATCTCTCTTGCAATATGTCACGAAATCACGACAGTTTTTCCTGCTTGCGCTTTCTCTTCGAGCATGTCGCGAAATCGCGATAGTTTTTCCTTTCTTCTCAACATGTCGCGATATCGCGATAGTTTTTCTTTCTCTCAACATGTCGCGATATCGTGACAGTTTTGCTTTCTCTCAACATGTCGCGATATCGCGATAGTTTTCTTCCTTGTGATTTTATTTTTATTTTTAGCATATGGGCCACTTCGATCTTTTGGAAAATCACTGTACATACTCTAAAGAACCTCTTAACTCCTGTCCATTGCATCAACCGATCTTTCTGACTATGTTGACAACAATGACAATATTATTGCTGCACCTTGCTCAATAGATGGGGAATTAGTGAGACCAAAAGACATGAATAAAATTCATAATGACCTTCATGAGTACGAAAGGTGGTTTTAGGAATGTCCTCATCCCTTACTATGATTTGATGAAAACTTGAGCGTAGATCCAATTTTGTGAAATATTTTGCACCATGAAATTCATCTAATAAATCATCTATGACAGGAATAGGGAACTTATCCTTGATTATGGTTTTATTCAGAGGATGAAAATCATGACACATACACCAAGAATAATCCTTATGATAGGCCAAAACCACTGGTGAAGAATAAGGACTAGTGCTATAACAAATAACTCTGTGTTGTAAAATTTCTTGGACAATTTTTTCAATTTCCATTTTTTGAGGTTGAGGGTATTGATAAAGACAGACATTAGGAGGAAGGCTTCCTGGAACAAGGTGTATGGCATGGTCATTATATTATTTGGGAGGTACTCCCTTTGTTTCTTGGAAAATTTCATCATAGTTAACCACAATATCTTGAAGATACTTTGAGTGAATTTCAAGAATATCCAGTGCTTGCTTTTCCAAACAATTTATTTGAGCTATGAATCCATAACCCCCCTTTCTTAATATTTTTTCCATGCTGTGAGAACTCACTACCTTTTATGGAGGAGTTGGAATTCCTTGGAGGTGAATGGTCCTTCCATTTTCTTTCCATTCCACAAATAATTATCTGAAATTAAAATTGACCGTATCTAATTGTTCTAACCATTCAACTTCCAAAATAATCTCTGAATTCCCTAAAATTATAATAAAGAGAGTTTCGTTCCAAGTATAAGTTCCCATTTTTATCGCAACTGAAGTTGTTCTACCAATACATTGAGCATTTCATCCATTTGCAACAAAAACTTGAAACTTATCTTGATTGGAAGAGTGAATGTGTATGTTCAATGCCTTAATGTCAATAAAGTTATGAGTACTACCTAAATCGATTAACACATTTATCCTCTTTTATCAAATGAATCCTGGTACCTTGATTGTATGGTGAGTTGTTAATCCCATAAGAGCATGTACTGAGATAGCCATAGTATCTTCGTCATAGGTTGATTCATCTTGATATATTTGTTCTTCAAGCATAGGTGACTCGTGTGAATTGATATCCTTGGCTTCCTCTTCGTCTTCCCTATTATGATATTCTATTAGAAATTTTTTTCTTGGTACACATGCTTTATATTTTGGATGATGATTGTGATATCTATAGCAGTAATATCTTGATGGTTGGTTATTTATATAAAAGGAATTTTTGCGATATTGAGGACGATTATAGGAGTCACGTCTGAAATATGTCAAATTTTGTACCTTTTTCTCAATCGACTTAGCAATCCTTATAGTGTCATCCAAAGAGTATGGATCTTGTAAGTCTAATTCAATGTGAATATTCTATTTCAACCCATGTCTAAAGGTCAAAACCACCACATCATCTTATAAATATCTTGTATAGGCAAGAAGACTTGTGAATTTTGAAACATAATATCTTATTGAGCTAGTTTGTTTAAGTGCCAATAGATAAACTATGTATGAGGATGAATTCCCTTCATCAAATATCTTGAGAAAAATATTCTTGAATTCAATCCATAAGAGGGGTCTACTATGGTGACATTTTTCCAAGTGAACCATTGGTATTCTTCCGTACCTATTTTGAAAGAGGCATAAGGAACTTTTTCAGATTTAGGCACACAATATAGTTGTAAGATACCTTACATTTTAGCTACCCAACCTCATGGATCACCACTCTTAAATGTAGGTATATCAGCACATGGAATATTAACATCCATAGGCCATATTTCTTGTTGATAAACCTCCTCTGTATCCTAATACTCAATATCACTCTATCTATGGTAGTTATGTGGGGAACGAGGAGCTTCTTGGTTTTGTTTCTTCAATAATTTCTCCAACATCAAAGTCATATTGCTCAGACTAGTGATTAGTTGAGTTATACATGCTTGGGAATTTTGGTTACTTGCACTAGTGTTTTCTATTTCCTCATGTGTGAGATTTTCATGGGATGAGTTGGAAGGTACCATGGGGTTAGTATTAGGATGGTTGGGATCAAATTTGTTAATGCATAAATGAGAGTTGTATTATGTACCTTTATTTTGTGGAGGTCTTCTATGTGACTTTGAAAGTCCTTCATTTGTATTATTTATGCTAGATAATCACCCATTTGATCCTTTAGTCCACCTGCCACTCATGCACTTGCTCTATACAATTTGAATTACTACTAAAATTTGTCAATAAGAAATAAAAATTTTCCACCAAGCTTTACCTGTAATGTTAGTTTCTTCAAAATTTGCCTTCAATGTTCAAATTTTAACAATTCTTGCAAAAAATAATTGGTTTGTTTTTTTCCTAATTGTCGCTCCAACTGTGATGCAGATTTGAATTTGTTTCCAACGATTAGTTTCTTGTTCCAATGACTAGTTTCTTATTTTCAATGACTAGTTTCTTGATCTAAGACTTGTAATGGATATATGACAATTAAAGACTACTTAATTGTTCACATGATAGGATTTGTAATGGTTACATGATGATGATGGATTACTAGATGAAAACCTTCGATGATGAATACTACGGATTTGACATGATAGTGACTTGCAATCCAACACAACGCTTGAGACACAACTCACAAGACTGACACATCAATTAACACTAAGGACACCAGAGACAAGAAAACCATACTACTGGTGTGACACTGAACACAAAGGACTCAGAAGACAAGACAAATTCCTGACTGAAACATCACTGATCATGGAGGACACTTGAAACATGACAACCCATAAATGACACATTACAGGTACAAACAAGACACGTGACAATTCATGAATAGGGGGAACCAAATTAACACATATGTAAGACACGACATGCAAGAAAAAATGTTGGCTATGCATGAGGAATAGAAAATCGTGTGACCAAAACCATGAATACCAAGTTGCACATTAATGATTATAAAGAAAAATTGTCTACCAATATTTTTAATGTGGGACAGTTAACTTTACACAGTGCTATGTATTTCCTCGATGACTTATAAAAACTATTGGAAATTTTGAGTCCCTAAGCTGAAAAGCTGTCATTGATGTCAAAAGGACCTACGCAAGTAAGCATTATGATTTTCTCCACAAACAGATTCATGAGAAGAAAAGGTTTTTATCAAAATGATACATGGCATTTGGTTCCAAAAAGGAGCTTCAAGGGAAGCTTAGCAAAGAGTTTTTATTTAAAACAATGGATGACAGATTTGAAATGGATTTTTCTTAAAATCCAAGTTGGCTTTTCGTTTCATCAAAAAATGTGCCCCCGTGATGAAGATATTTAATTTTAAAGGTTTTATTTAAAACCATGGAAAAAAAATTTGAAATGGGTTTTTATTAAAACCCAAGTTGGATTTTCGTTTCATCAAAAAAGGTGCCCCGGTGATGGAGATATTTAATTTTAAATATTTAGTTTAAATTTTAAATTATTTAAAATTTAAATTTAAATTTTAAAATAAAATGTAAAATTTTATCCGTCAACGTCATCGAATATGAGGGAGAAGACTATATAAAGGGGTGCCTAAGGTTTATTAACACCTATCCTTGCTCGTGCTATTTTTGTTGGCTAGTGTATGCGAATCGAGCTCGTGCAAAAAATGTTTAAAGGTAGAGGTAGCGAATAAATCGGGGTGTGGTCGAATCCCAAGACAACGTGGGTAGTGTGGCCTATTGGCAACTCAAGAAGTGAAAAGGCATTAGGAGGAACGAGGTTGTATGTTCAAGTTTTTGTAGAGTCATTTTGGCAATGGTGAAGTGGAGTGCACAAGGCGCATGGTGATTTGGTGCACATGGGTAGTGAGGCAAAGAAAATGCACGTTGTGCCTTTCCATTTATGAATGAGTAGCTAGCTTGCATAGCAAACTTATCTACGGATAAGGTGCTTGCGATGAGGGTAGGTTGAGGGTTCGAAACCCCTTGAAGAGGTATGAATTTTTTTGTTAATTAATTTTTATTGATGCCCTAAAGTTTGGAGTGATAAGGGTTAGAAAATATTTCATTTTGTAAAACCTTTGTTGTGTTTCAAAGGTTAAATAATTATTTTTTTGGTGAAATTCATAGATGATTATTTGAGCCTTATGGTATTGATTTGAATTTTTGAGAGCATTATTTTAGGAGAAATAAGGGTTTTGAATTTGAGGATTATAATAGTGACTTATTGATTATTATTTTAGAGGGTTTTTCTATAGATGGACTTTGGTGGATGTGATTATTGAATTGGAGTAAAAAGGTGTAAATTGAGTTATAATTTATCTTGTGATTATTATTTGAAGTCCACTAACCCTTGTTGAGATTGGAAAAAGAAAGTGTGTTGAGTGTGGTAGATTTTGTGGACAACTTCTTGGCATCAAAAAGGTATGGGAAATATTCTCCATTAATTTGATTGGGTGGTTGATTTTTGAAAATATCATTGGAGTGAAAAGTATTGTTGGTGGTTTCCTTTTGAGATTTGTTGGTTGAATGCTTCAAGGATTTATGGTTTGAGAGTTATGGTTAAAACCTTGTTTTATAAGCATTGTTGTTGAATCCATTACTTGTGTGAAAAACTTGAGTTATCCTATGGAAGAGATCCACGAACTTTAGATTTAGGGGATCAACATCTCCTTTGGACAGAGGTCCATAAATATTGTAATTGGGAAGGATTCCCAAGAGATTGATTGAGAAATTTTTAGAAAAATATTTTCTCCGTGGAGTAGCCCACATTGGGTGAACCACGTAATTATTGTGTCACTTTTGTGGATGGTGTTTTGTGTATTGCTTTTATTATTGCTATTGATATTGTTATCTATACACTGCATAATATTGAATTGAAAAGAAAAGTAAAAAGTGGTCTTATACTGTTCACCCCCCTCTCAGTATAAGCTTGTGTTCTTCAATTGGTATCAAAGCTGGTTCCTTTAGAATAGTTTGATAGCTTGAAGGAAAAGTGGTCTAAGAACACAATGGATCACAAGGATCAAAAGGATGGGTCATTCAATAATGCAGTACCAATATTTGATGGAAGTGACTTCTTGTATTGGTGTATGTTGATGAGATTTTACCTGATGGTACTTGGAAATGAAGTTTGGGATGTAGTGGAACTTGGATATGATTCAATAGTCAATCCTCCTATATATAAGGAAGGTAAACTTCTAATGCATACAAATTCAAGAGCTATGAATGCAATTATAAAAGGATTGGGTAGATCAAAATCTATGAAGGTTATGGATTGTAAAACAACAAAAGATATGTGGGATCTACTACATGACATATATGAGGGTGATAAAGGTGTCAGTAAATCTAAGATAAAAAATATAAAAGTGAGAATTTGAGAACTTAAGAATGAGATATGATGAAAATATTTGTGATTATCTCAATAATATTTATGAGCTTGTACATGAGATGAGAGGTCTTGGAATGAAGGTTGATGAATCTGATGCTTGTGATAAGATCTTGAGAACTCTTACAAAAAGGTATAGTGAAAATGTTTCTACTATAGAAACATCAATTGATAGTGATTCTTTGAAAAGGAATTATTTGCTTGGCATGCTTACTACTTTTGAGATAAGAACAAAAGATCCTATTCCTCCGAAAGAAGCTGCATTCAAAGTGGACAAAAATAAAAAGGGTAAAAAGACAAAATCAAGTAGTGAGTCATCTAGTGATGAAGAAGCTAACTATGGTAGAAGAGATAAAGGTTCCAAAATATCCATAGATATAATATCTATTAAGTGTTTCAATTGTGGAAATTATGGACACTATGCAACAGAGTGCAAAGAGCCAAAGTACAACAGTGATGAAGAAAAATAGGATCACATGTACAGGGAATCAGAAAGACATAGGTACCAAAAGAAAGGTAAGGATGGACAAAAAATACAAGGAAAGAATTTCTTCCAAAGGAAAAAGAAAAGCTACTATGCAGATAATGCAAGTAAGTACTCAATTGATAGTGATGCTAGTTTTTCAGACAATGATAGAGATGAATTCCTATTTATGGTTAGAGAGAAAAGGACTCTAGTTATTCTCAAATGTTTTAGATGTGGTAAATTTGGACATCTTGAAGATGATTGCACTAGGGATGGCTATAGTTTCAGTGATGATGGTTTTGAATATGCACTTGAAAGACCATATGAGAATCTTCTAATGGCTCTAGAAGATGAAGTAAGTGATCCCATAGAAGACAAGCCAAAAGGAAGTAATGATAAGGATAAAGGAAAACAAATAGAGGATTACTCAATAGAGAATGGTTATGATCTCAAGGGAGAACTTATCTATGCCCTTGACATAATAAATAAGGTAAGAAAGCAACACTCTAAGCTTGAAAGTCAATTTCAAGAATGTGATGAAGAAAGGTTATTGCTCATAGAGGATTTAGAGAAGTCAAAAGGCTAAGGCAAGCAAGTTCAAGGATAAGTTAGAAGCAAATATTTTGGAATGTGAGAAGTTAGCACAAGAAGTGGCTACTCTAAAAGAAGACTTAAAGGACTCCAAGATCAAGATGAAGAGTTTCACAAATAGCTCTAAGAACTTGGATAAGTTCATCTGTGGACAACAACGAACATCATGTTCAATAGGTCTTGGCTTTGGAAAGGTTCAAAAAAATAGGAAAAAGAATCTACTTCAAGTCTTGATGAAGAAGAAAATTCAAAAGAAGATACATCAGAAGAAGATAGTTTAAGTAAAAGTGGGACATCAGAGGCTGAGTTGGACAACAAAGAGTTCAACAAAGAGAGGAACAATGCACAAAGAAGATACAAATGGAATAACAATCATAACAAGAGACCAATGAGTTCTAGGAAAGGAATCTTCAATGGGAGATGCTTCTCATGTCATAGGTTTGGGCACATGGCTTCACAGTGCAGGTCATATGAAATACATGAATATGGGAAAGGATAGCCTTTCCATGGGTATTGCTACTCATGCAATGAGTATGGTCACAAAGAAATGAATTGCAGGGTTCATGGTAGAAGAGGATATGGCTTCACTAGAAGGTATCCTAAGACATTTGCACCTCCAAGGAATAATAACATTAAGTGTTATAAGTGCAATAATGATGGACACACAACAAGATGGTGTAGAGCAAATATTCTAGAAGTAGGTATGAACAGGAACAAGAACATGGATGAGAACATGAACAGGAATAGGGATAGGAACATGAACAATCATAAAGACTCAAAAAATATTAGAGACTCAAAAAATATTGGACTCAAAAAATAACAAGAACAGGAACATGGATGAAAACAAGAGCACAAAGGGAACATAAATAATGACAGGAAGAATAGGGATGATATCTTGGAAAGAAATAGTGAGAGGATTCAGAAAACTAACAAAAGAAGAGAGAAAGATAAAAGCATAGATCTATGCTTTCGGGAGTAGAAATACTCCCACCCGAATTAACCACCTCATGTGGAGGTGGGGGAGGGCTAAGCTAAGAGGCTCATTCTTAGCCCCAAGCCCCAAAGGTGACCCTTTGCCATTGATGACAAAGGGGGAGAGATTTGTATATTGGGGAGATTTTTTGATATGGGGAGAGATTTAATATTTGAGAGAGCATTGAGCCAGGGGGAGCAGAAAAGAAGGTCAGATTTTAGTAAATGAATATGGGTTGCCATCAATGACAAAGGGGGAGATTGTTGGACATTTTGAGTCCCTAAGCTAAAAATTTGTCATTGATGTCAAAAGGACCTATGCAAGTAAGCACTATGATTTTCTCCACAAAGAGCTTCATGAGAAGCAAAGGTTTTGATCAAAAGGATGCATGGCATTTGGTTCCAAAAAGGAGCTTCAAGGGAAGCTTAGCAAAGGGTTTTTATTTAAAACCATGGATGGCAGATTTGAAATGGGTTTTTCTTAAAACCCAAGTTAGTTTTTTATTTCATCGAAAAAGGTGCCCCTGTGATGAAGATATTTAATTTTAAAGGTTTTATTTAAAACCATGGATAGCATATTTGAAATGGTTTTTTATTAAAACCCAAGTTGGCTTTTCGTTTCATCGAAAAAGGAGTCCCGGTGACAAAGTTATTTAACTTTGAAGTTTAAAGTTTAAATTTTAATATTTTAAAATTTAAATTTAAATTTAAATTTCCAAAGTGGAAATTCCTGTCGACATCGTCGAATATGAGGGAGAAGACTATATAAAGGGGCGCCTAAGGTTTATTAACACCTATCCTTGCTCGTGCTATTTTTGTTGGCTAGTGTATGCGAATCGAGCTTGTGCAAAAAATGTTTAAAGGTAGAGGCAATGAATAAATCGGGGTGTGGTCGAATCCCAAGACAATGTGGGCAGTGTGGCCTATTGGCAACTCGAGCAGTGCAAAGGCATTGGGAGGCATGAGGTCGTACGTTCGAGTTTTGGCAGAGTCATTTTGGCAATTGCAAAGTGGAGCGCCCAAGGCGCATGGTGATTTGGTGCACGTGGGCAGTGAGGCAAAGAAAAGGCATGTTGTGCCTTTCCCTTTGCGAACGAGCGGCTAGCTCATGTGGCAACCTTAGCCACGGCTAAGGCGCTCATGGTGAGGGCAGGTTGAGGGGTCGAAACCCCTTGAGGAGGTATGAAATTTTTTGTTAATTAATTTTTATTGATGCCCTAAAGTTTGGAGTGATAAGGGTTAGAAAATATTTCATTTTGTAAAACCTTTGTTGTGTTTAAAAGGTTAAATAATTATTTTTTTGGTGAAAGCCATAGATGATTATTTGAGCCTTATGGTATTGATTTGAATTTTTGAGAGCATTATTTTAGGAGAAATAAGGGTTTTGAATTTGAGGATTATAATAGTGACTTATTGATTATTATTTTAGAGGTTTTTTCTATAGATGGACTTTGGTGGATGTGATTATTGAGTTGGAGTAAAAAGGTGTAAATTGAGTTATACTTTATCTTGTGATTATTATTTGAAGTCCACTAACCCTTGTTGAGATTGGAAAAAGAAAGTGTGTTGAGTGTGGCATATTTTATGGATAACTTCTTGGCATCAAAAAGGTATGGGCAATATTCTCCATTAATTTGATTGGGTGGTTGATTTCTAAAAATATAATTGGAGTGAAAATGATTGATTATGGTTTCCTTTTGAGAGTTTTTGGTTGAATGCTTCAAGGATTTTTGGTTTGAGAGTTATGGTTAAAACCTTATTTTATAATCATTTTTGTTGAAGCCATTAGTTGTGTGAAAAACCCAAGTTAGGGTTTGAGAAAAACATGAGTATCATTGTTATGTGAAGAATGTTTTATAAGCATTATTGTTGAAGCCCATTGGTTGTGCAAAGAACTTGAACTTGAGTTAGAGAAGAACATGAGTATCATTGTTATGTGAGATTTGTTGTTGAACATTGTTGGAAACATTTTGAGTTGGTTGATTCATGCTTGGACTAGGGTTTGTGAGAAAGAGTTTCTCCTTGTCGTGATTGGTTGAGTAGAGTTGTGTGAAGTGGTTGTTCAAGTTCCATAAAATAAACTATTCTATATTCTGATTTGAGTTGAGTTGAGATTGGGATTTGAGTATAGAACATATTGAGTCTCTAAAAATTCTCTTTATGCTTCTCTAATATTGTTGTGTTGAGATTGATTTGAGTTAAGATTTGGATTTGAGTATAGAACATATTGAGTCTCTAACAATTCTCTTTATGATTCTATGAGATTGAGTTGAGATTTTGTTGAGCATATTTGAGGCAAGTCTTTGAGAAGGCTTGTGGACTGATTTTGAGTAAGCTTTTGTGAAATCTTGCTATGCAGATTTGAGCAAGTCCTAGAGAGGACTTATTGAGCAGATTTGGACAAGTTCTGAGTGAGCTTGTTGAGAAGATTTGGACAAGTTCTGAGTGAGCTTGTTGAGCATATTTGGACAGGTTTTGAGTGAGCCTGTTGAGCAGATTTGAGAAGGTTTTGAGTGAACCTATTGAGTAGATTTGAGAAGGTTTTGAGTGAGCCTATTAATAGAGATTTGGAGGTGATAGAGTACAAAGGACAGAGTCTCAGTGGATAGAGATCCAACAGCCAGGACAATTGAAGATAGATCTGAGTGAGGAGTCTTCAAGTGGAGAGAGATCCATAAGTCAGTGCAGCAGAGAGACAGAGTCTTCTAGAAGATCACTAGCCAGAGTAGAAGGGGAAAGAGTTCTCCTATGGAAGAGATCCACAAACTTGAGATTTAGGGGATCAACATCTCCTTTGGATAGAGGTCCATAAATATTGTAATTGGGAAGGATTCCCAAGATATTGATTGAGAAAGTTTTAGCAAAAGATTTTCTCCGTGGAGTAGCCCACATTGGGTGAACCACGTAAATTGTTGTGTCATTTTTGTGGATGGTGTTTTATGTATTGCTTTGATTATTGCTATTGATACTGCTATCTATACACTACATAATATTGAATTGAAAAGAAAAGTAAAAAGTGGTCTTATACTATTCACCCCTCCCTCTCAGTATAAGCTTGTGTTCTTCAAAAATCACTATGAAATTTAAAGCTTATAATAGTACCTTGGAAAATTTGATTGGCTTCCATCACAAGGAACTAATTCATGGTTGGCTGATCATTATACCTCTTGGGGCATAAATTTATCATGAAAATGCATATTTCTTTGATGCTAAATCTGTTGAACAGTTGCCACAACATGGATTGATTCAATCAACTACCTGTTTCCTACAAATTTAATTCCTGGATTAGTGAGTCTGTTTGCTTAATTATTGGCTATAAATATGATGAATCACATTCATGCAACCAGATTATAATAGGTTAGAACATCTTGTTTGATTAAGGTTTGTACCAGCTATGTAAAAATATGAATGCTCACTAATGAAAGGGATTGGTAATGCATGAAATTTCTCAACTTTTCTAATGATTGAAATCTTTGAATGGTTAATCATATGCTTGTAGAGGTTTTTAGCTGCATTCTTTGTGTCAAATTTCTACGATATTACCACACATGAATTACCTTCTGCCAATGATGAGCGTAGTTGTTACAATGACTTATTTAATTGTTACTTCCATGTTTTGACTATCCATTTGTGTGTTGTAATTGAGCACGTAATAGATACCTCCATATTATTAAAAATTGACTTTAATAAACATAAAAAATTTATTCAATAAAATTTTGAAGTATTTACATACTTTGAAACCCTAAAATTGTCGTCCAAATTTTTTGCACTTGGATAATGGAATATTTCAAGCTGAACCTTAACTATCTGGATTGAATTTGTGATTTCTGCCACCTATATTCGCTTATATACCAAACAAAAAATTTATCACCAATACCAATGATGAATTCTAATCAAATTGGAAGTATTTTAATATTGCACAGGTTCTATGGCTCTCATACCACTTGAAGCATAACAACCATTAAACATAGGAGAATAAGTAAATCGAAATGAGAAATAAAATTATATTTGCCACTTTAGGAGGGCTAATTCCTTCATAACTAAGGAGGACTTAGTCCTTGTGATTACACAAATGAATAACAAAGATGATGGATGATGAAATAATAAATCAACCTACACTATATATAATGAAAAATAAATAAAGTAATTAACATTTGGAAATATAGCCTACTTGTCTATATTGGTATTGTCACATTAAAATATTTTTTATTATTGCTTCAAATATTTAACAAGGAGATATAAGGCTAGTGAAATCTAATTTGCAAATATTTAGTCTTTCAAAAATTTTAACTTGGGAGATACATTGAATCCTACTCCAAATTGAAATTGTAGAAATTTAGAAACTTCATTATACAAAGGTAGAGGTAAGTCAAACTCTAGATTTATTTAAAATTTGGAAGATTTATTTTATTAGTCTCATACTCAAAATTTAAGAGACATAGAGAATCCAACTTAACTATCTTGAAGATATTGAGAATTTTTATCTAATTTCATCATTGAGTTTTTCTACAAGGAAAATAGTTGTTTTAAATATTTGAACATTATATTAAACTTGTCATCACATTACTAGGGAGACAAAAGGAATTCAACTCAAATCTTGAAAGCTAAGCATATTATTGAATTCATAGTACATTCATGCACTTGCAAGATAGAAAGATATTTTACAAAACTTAAAAATTGGAAAAAATCTTTAAGATTGATCTCTCAAATTGAAAGGTAATAGTTAATCCTTTTACTAGGGAGTCATAAGGTAGACTACTTCAAAGGTCCTATCAAAAATGTTCTCAATTTATAAATTAAGAAGCTATAAGAATGTCTACTCCAAAGAACTCATCAAATAATACAATTAGAAAAGGAGCAATAAAAATACCAATATCGATTAGAAATACATTTGATTCAATGGAAAGCATGATTGGTAATCCAAACATTGTAATGGAAGATGCAAATGAAAGAGAAGAATCAATAGGGATTAAAGAAATTTCTAAAAACCCACAAACTAATAGTTTGACAAAAGTAAATTCTTTAGGAATATCTTCCAATGAGACAATGAAGGAAGTAAATGACAACAATACCAATATTTATTTTACTCTTATCTCAACAAATTTTGTCATGAGAAAGTAAGTTGTTGGAGTGTCCATCCATGCAAATATTGTAAAGGAAAATATCATTCATCTTTCTTCTGTTACTACAAGGAAAAATACTATAAAATATTTGAAGAAAGACTAATATTTAGATTAAATTATTTCTTCCAAGTTCTTATTTCAGAGGCATCTACTAACACTAAATTCAAACTTGATATTTTTGAAGATCAAGGATACAGGCCATACAGGAAACCATGGAACATAAGAGGAAGCAATTATGATTCACTTATGACTCGATTATCAAATCTCTAGTTCAACAAGGTTATCTAGAAGACTTCAAGAGTTCTACCAAACACTTTAGAATACCAAAAAATAGAGGGATGAAGAAAACATGGAGAGACAACATAAATACTAAAGCAGCAGAAGAAGAAGAATAAGAACAAGACACACATTAAAATTCAAACAAAAAAGACAATGAAGAAAGCAGAGGAGAGAAGCTCAAATTTTAGAACCAGGATGAAGATCCATATTGAAGACTAAAGTCTTTAATACCTAAATAATGTAATACCCGGGGTGTTGGAATATATTACATTATTTGGTTCTTTACTAATGTACCATCATGGGTACATATTAATATTAGGAGTCTATTAGGACTTAAGTACTTTATTAAAGCAATCTAAAAATGCACAAGTGTTAAAATATGGAATAATATAAATATGCATGTAGTCTACATGTACATAAGTCCTTAGAATAAAATAGTGAGGTGTCATAAGGATATTGAAGGACACAAGTTGCATCTCATTATAAATAGGCCTTCAATAGAATAGAAAAGAGAGAGGATTTTGTAGTGCATAGATAGAGTAGTAGTAGATACAATGTAGATTCATTTTTGTAAATATGGAGAGGTTGTGATCTCCATGGAATAGCATTGTATGTTTTTGTGAGCCATTAATGGTTATTTCTTGAGTTATTTTTAAATTTTCTTATCATATTTTCATGCATATTAGTTAGTCATTATCATAGTTATAACATTGAATAATTTTTACATACTTTTGGTTCCATTTAATTTAAGTTTATAGCTTCAAAATATAACATTGATATCATTATATTGTGATTAATATTTGATCCTTGATAAAGGACCTATAATATAATCTAGAAAAATTGCCATCACTAGTATCAAAAATGCACTCTAGTCATTTGATATTATGGAAGAAGTGAGAAGGAAGGATTGATTTCACCCTAAGGAAGTTTGAGATAAGAAGAGCAAGGAGAAATTGTCGATGGGTTAATTTCACCCAAATGTTAGAAATGTTGAGTTGTCATTGATGTCAAAGGTAGAATTGGAAGGATGATTTAATTATAAGCATGCTCATGAGTTTTGGCAACATCATGTTTTGAATTACAAGATTATGATTTAATA
This sequence comes from Wollemia nobilis, assembly GCA_028583015.1. Taxonomy (NCBI): domain Eukaryota; kingdom Viridiplantae; phylum Streptophyta; class Pinopsida; order Araucariales; family Araucariaceae; genus Wollemia; species Wollemia nobilis. Next base: position 190,091 of record JAQPPZ010003370.1, on the reverse strand, counting down.
TTTAAATATTAATGTTATAAAAAATATTATTACAAGGTTAAGCCTTATAATATTTAAATATTAAATTTAAATATTATAAAGTTAATGTCTTAGAATATAAAGTATGAGGGCCAACCATTTTGAAAGTACAAATAATTCATATAATGCAATGATGAAATTTCATTTGAGAGATGATTTTTGATGGATGATATTAGAAATAAATAAGTAGCACAATAGGTTGAGCCTCAATAGTGGCGGTGACATCGAGGTCAAGTTTTAAGAGTGTCGAAAGGAAGAGTTAGCATTTTTACTACACAAGAGTAGCACTAGAGATGAAGTATTGATATTCGAACTATGTAGGAGGAGTGCCAAAGAAGTGTTGGTATTTAGACTATGCAAGTGGAGCATCAAAGAAGAAGTGGTGGTGATAAGACTCAAATGCCCACGAACACAAAGGGAAACCCATGATTTCAGTGAACATCGAGTTATTGATTACTAGCATAGTGGTAAGAAGGTTTTGATATCCAATAAGAAGCATAGATGTGAAAGGAGTTGGAGATAAAGGTAGTGTTAGATTGGTGTTTTTGCAACGAGTGGAAAGATCATTCAAATCTGAAATTGATAGGATATATTTTTTAAATATGTTGAGACAAAAATATAATGGCATAATCCAAAAAGCATGTGAAGCAAAAGAGGAGGCAAGCACCCATGAAAAAAATATGATGACAAAGTTTTTGTCTTGATTGCAAAGGTGGAATTCGGTAATCTGTTCTCGGGAAACATAGTAAAACAACCAACATTAGTAGTTTGGTCGTCACATACATTATAGTGAACCTTGTATGAGCACTTCAGGAGGAATAAATAGTGTGCAAACGTAATTAAAAATTATAGATAAACAGTAAGGGAAGTTGGTGACTTTCTTACACGCATTGGAGGTCCGTTTTGGTGTGGAGCAAGCCAGAAGGAACACAAGAAGAAATAATGAGGAAGTAAATTTAATGAAGGAAGCACAAAAACTATGTTTGCATCTTAATCCCACATGAATTGTGTTGGGACATTGAAGGAGTTTATAAGGAGCAAGACTCCTTTACCTTCTCGATTACCTTGTGGTAATCGCAAGAGCACCGTGAGCTTCATAGTGGCAACCGCTTCACTTGAGACATTTGGACTTGATAGATTGTTTTTGGCTATGAACGGTTTGACTACGATGATGTACGTGCTATTGGGAATGCTATTGATTATCTATTGAAGGAGTTGATCACATAGATTTTTGTTGTAGATAGAGTAGGAGGAGTTTGACATAATGAGTATGAGGAGTTTAAAATAATGAACATGTGTGGATGGTGACTTATTGTGATTGTATCAAAGGTATATTAGTTGGTGTTTTGAATTGGATGCATTAGTTCTAAATTAGAAAATAGAATATGGTGGCTTGTGTCAAAGGATGTTAGTGGATGTTTTGAATTGGATACATTAGTTCTTCATTGCAAAAGAAAAGTGAATTTTAGCGATTTAAAATATTTTGTTCTATAAATTGGAATATGATATATACTATGAGTAAGCTTTCGCAATGAAGGTTTACAAGCTATGTAAAAAATAAGAGTGGAAGATCTTATGAGAGAAAAGTGGCAGAGTTATTTGGCAACTCATAGTTGATATTTCTAATAGTGCACTTTTCTATATATGGTTTGAGGACTTTGGTCTTGTACATTTTTCATCTATTGAATGGTCAATTGGAGGTTGAGAAAAACAAAGTATCAACATACTATAACTCATCACGTAGGTCAAGTACTTAATGCTATACTATAACTACCTTTAAAATGTAATAAATGTGATAAATGTAGAAGTGACATAATTATTGAATGTGAAGAATTGTTTGGTCATTTGATTTTTCCTACACAAGTACATCATCTATACGTTAAGTAGGTTAAAATTTTTTTGGGTAGAATATATTTTGGTTTAAAGAAAGTAAACTCAATAAAATGGAAGAATTTAAAAGAGTAAGAGCAAGATTTTGGATCAAATTGTTGAGCACACTTGAGCAAAATTTTGGAGAAGATTTGAGCAATGTTTGTGAGTAGATTTTGGAGCAAATTTGAGCAGTGTTTGTGAGTAGGTTTTGGAGTAAATTTGAGCAGTTTTTGTGAGCAATTTTTGGAGCATATTTGAGCAATGTTTGTGAGCAGGTTTTGGAGCATATTTGAGCAATTTTTGTGAGTAAGTTTTGGAGCATATTTGAGCAGTTTTTGTGAGTAGGTTTTAGAGTAGACTTGAGCAAGGGTATTGGTGTCTCCTGTAGATTGGTTTCCATAAAATTAAACAAGGGTATTGGTGTCGCTTATGGGTTTGTGCCCATTAAATTAGAGGATTGGTGTCTCCTATGGGTTGGTGCCCACAAACTAAGGTGATTGGTGTCTCATGTGCGTTGATGCCCATAAACATAGGGGATTGGTGTCTCCTATGGGTTGGTGCCCATGAACTTATATAGTGGATTGGTGCCTCCTGTGATTTGGTGCCCATGAAATTTATTAAAGAAATGGTGTCTCATGTGGGTTGGTTTTCTCCCAAGAGGGTGTTTTCATGTAAAATATTTGTCTCTTATGTGTGTTGTGATTTTTACATTGTTTCATCATTGCATTGATGTTATTTGAATTTATTGCTTTGGAAAGAACAAAGAAAATTTTTATCTTATACTATTCACCCCTCCATCTTAGTATAAGCTTGTGTTCTTAAATTGGTATCAGAGAAGGTTCCTTTGTGAAATTATAACTACTTAAAGGAAGATATTACTAGAACACACATGGCTAATAAGGTGAAATAAGATGCTCCTATTATAAAAAACCAAGAAATTAATAAAGATCCATAAAACAAAGAAGAAACTATAGTTGACATAGAAAATGAACTTATTTTTGCTCTTAAAGAGGTGAAGAGTCTTAGAAAGAAGAAATTAAGATTGGAGACTCAAGTAAAAGAGGATGAAAAAATAAAGGCAAAGATTTTACAAGATCTCACCGACTTAAAAGTGAAAATTGAAGAGGCAAAGTGAATTGAAGAAGTTATGACTGAGCAATTGAAAGCAAAGGAGCTGGAATGTGAAAAATTGGAACATGAGGTTGTCTCTCTAAGGAAGAAAGTGGAATATTCTAATGATAAGCTACAGAAAAATATCAGGTTTGAGAAAAGCACAAAATTTTTGGATAACATTATCAAAGCATAGATATCTTCAACTATAAATACTGGACTTGGTTTTGAAGAAGGTCAAAAGAAAAAAAAAAGGAGGAATCAAGCTCAAAAGGAACATATGCATCAAATAAAATAAGTAAACAAGAGCATAAGACCTATGTGGATGTATTGAGAAGTGGAAGCATAAATAAGGAAGAAAAAAGGCATCATCATGCACCAAGGTCCATCACAGAAACAACAATGAGAGAACCATGTAGCCATATCCTCCAAAGCAATCAAATAGGTTTCAATATTTCTTTCGAGGTTATTTTTTTCATGTAATCAATTTGGTCATAAAGATACATATTGCGAGAGAAATTTTAGTTCATTTGCACCTTTCATGGACTACAACATCATTTGTTACAATTATAAAAATTTTGGACATAATGCTAAATGGTGTAGAATAGTGTTCCCTGAACTTCCAAAGTCATGTAAGGAGGATGGTCAAAATGTTCAAAAGGGTATGACCTCCAAATTTTGGAGAAAGAAAATAGAACAAGAAAAGAAACATAGTAATTTGGGAGTTTCACTCCCACCTCATCAACATACCAAGAATATAAGGGAGTAAGGGGGCATTGTCAAGTGTCTTATCCTTTAGCCCTGAGGAGCCTTTGCCATTGATGTCAAAGGGGGATAATTTTAGTAAGTGGGAGCAGCTTGTGATCATGATGCAGTAAAGGACTGATTCTTTGTAAGGTTCCCATCAATGACAAAGGGGGATATTGTTAGAAATGTCGAGTTGTCACTAATGTGAAAGGCAGAATTGGAAGGATAATTTAATTATAAGTATGCTCATGAGTTTTTGCTACATCATGTTTTGAATTACAAGAATATGATTTAATATTTAAATTAAAGATTTCAATTTTTAGATTACGCTTTACTAGGGTTCCTTTTTGGCTGAGTTATGTAGATTCTATAATTTTTTCTCAATTGAGACATTTTTCGTAGCACTACCCAAACTTTCGAACTCGTTTTGACCATATCTCACTCATCCGGACTCGGATTGAGCTAAAATTTTGAGGGTAGATGCCTGAAAAACCCTAGAATGTCTCCACAAATTTTAATATCATTTGGAGAAACACAGATCCTAGCACATCCCTATGTGTGAATGAGATATTTGGCAAGCGGCTATGCGAGGGTTTCATCTGGGTTGAGTGCAAGCAGCTCCAGAGGTTGGTTTTTAGGGCCTTTGGGCCCTAGTGACCAATATTTTTATGGTTTATACTCAATATTTTAGCAGGAAATGTTGCAGGGGATACAATATGGGTTAGAAATTTTTCTTTCAATAGATCATACTGTTAACTTGAGTGACAACGGCTTCCAATTTGCTGCACAAAAGGAAAGTGAAAACCATACCTTTCCACGGTGTCTAGGGCAAGGATTAAAGAGATCACAAAACAAGTTTCAAGTAGTTGATCAAAAAATGGCTCATATCTCAAGTGAATCTGGTGCTAAGGTGCACCCACAAAATAATTCTACTATGAAAACCCCTGTCAAGGGTAAGAATTTTGAAGACTTAGTCCCAAAAATGAATTTTAGGGATGCCCTTCATGGTGGAAAGCCTCAGCCCAATGCTAATATCAATATTAGGGCTTCCCATAAACCTCTAAGAATGCCTAATATTGATCCCAGGAAAATGAAGTCAGGATGTCTTAAAGCAGTTGATGGAACTCCTATTGTTAAGCTTGATATGGGTAACATTTAGACTAGCATTGAAGATTTGGAAAAAAATGACTAATTTGTCGGTTCATGGGTTTTCGTCCGAGTCTATCTGCTTTCAAAGTCTGGGCTACACAAATCTGGAAAACTAAAGGTGAGTTACAAATATCTATTTATCCAAATGGTTATTTTCTTGTTTTATTTGCTAATAATGAAGATAGAGAGAAAATTTTTCAAGGGGGTCCTTGGTTTTTTGGAAGGGTAGGGCTTTTCATGAAGCCCTGGCATACTAAATTTAAAGTTGAAGAAGAGATGCCTTCTATAGCTCCCATGTGGGTTAGACTCTTTGGCCTCCCTATTGAATTTTGGAATCCTACTATTTTTTCTTCAATTGGAAACTCTTTAGGAACTTTTATGATGACTGATGATTGTACTCAAAATTTTGAACATATTATTTATGCTTGGATTTGTGTTTTAATGGATTTTGACAAACCCCTACCTAAAAATATCACATTACAATTTGGGGAAGACACTTGGGAGCAAGTAGTGGACTATGAGAACATTCCTTTTTGTTGTAGAATTTTCCATGAATATGGTCATTTGGCTAGTGCTTGCCCAAATAAAATTCTTGATCAAAAGAAAGAAGATATAAACTCAGCAGGTTTCCAAATACCTAAGAAGAAGAACACTAAGAAAAAACCAGTTATGAAGGATCAATCAAAGTCATCTACTAATATGTTTGAAATCCTTTCCACAAATGATGTCCCAAGTGAGGAAGAGGGAATAATGGAAACTGAAATCTTAGAAACACAATTTAAATATGAAGGGAAGAACTCGAGAGACAAACCAACAAATCAAAGGTTTTCAACAGAAAAAAAAGGAGAAAATTTACACAAGAAAAACAATATTTCAAATGTCAAAACTTCAAATAATGCAAGTCCCAATATAGACTCCGTTGAACCATCTAGTAAAATTTTGGCTGTGTATGAGCATTCTTCAAGGTTAGAAGCCATCTCAGATTCAATTGGAATAAGTCAAGAAATAGGGAAAAAAAATTGAAGATGGATTCTAATCAAAAAGTAGGTCGCAAGACCAATCAATATCATATGGTAAAAGAAGGTGAAAATCTTGTAGAGGAAGGTAATATTAATGCCCTTCCCAACTTTTTTAGCCCTGGTATTAATGAATATCATCACTTGGAATATTAGAGGACTCAAAGGGAGTCTTTCAAAACAAAATGAAATTAGAAGAATGATTCGGATAAATCATCCACATCTTGTTTTCCTTCAAGAAACAAAGATGTCAATGGAGGATATGGACTTAATTGCCAATAAAATTTGGCCAGCTAGAAAAGTGGTTTCCCTTAGTTCCCAAGGGACTTCGGGTGGCATTGCTTGTCTTTGGGACCCAAAAGAGGTAGTTATTCACCATATGGTTGGCAGTTGGGGTTTGTTGGCTATAGCTATTCAAAGTAGACATTCCAACTAGATTATGCTCTGCATTACTATTTATGCTCCGACTTCTTTGGAGGAAAAAATAAGACAGTGGAAGGATATTACTCATATTATCTCTCATTTTCCTAAATCTTGGATCTTGATCGGAGGATATTTCAATACCATCCTCTCTCTAGATGAGAAAATGGGGGAAATAGAAATTTGGACAAAAGCACTGACCTCATGAGCGAATATATTGCAAACCTCCATCTTGTGGATATCCAACTAGATAATGGCCTTATGACTTGGTCTAACGAAGGCAAGGCTTAGCTTGTATAATGGAGAGATTGGATAGGTTTTTTCTCTCCGAAAATTTCTTAATCCATGGTCACATTCCTAAAGTGAAGACTCTTAATAATGTTGGTTCGGATCATTGGCCAGTCATGGTGGAAATGTGGAAAACCAATGTGAGTTTCTCTCCTTTTCATTTTCAATTAATGTGGCTTAGAGACATTTCCTTCAGACCTCGTGTGCAACAATGGTGGAAGGAAGGTAAACCTAGGCATGGGACTAAGATGTTCTATTTTGCCAAAAGACTACAATACATTAAATCCAAAATCAAGACTTGGAACTAGAAAGAGTTTGGGGATGTTCATAAAAAAAAATATGAAGTTATTGCTCATCTTGAAAATTTGAATAAGAAAATCCGTTTAGATGGCCTCACAGAGAAGAGAAGTGCAGATGAAATTAAACTCACAACTCAGTTAGAGGAATGGGAAAAAAGAGAAGAAATCTTATGGAAGCAAAAATCTAGAATTCAATGGCTCAAAGAAGGAGATCGAAACACAAATTTCTTCCACAAATCTCTTCTAGCTCGAAGATCTCACAACTTTATTTCTTCCTTAAAATCAGATTTTGGAGATGTTGTTTATACTTGGGATGGCATGAACTCTATTGTTGTTGATTACTTTTCCAATATTTTTGCTGCTACTCCTCTTGACTCAACTTCACAAAAAAATGTTCTTCAAGCAATCCCTTCTCTTATCACTTCTGAGGAGAACTCTATTTTTATTGCTCTTGTTACTATCAATGAGCTTCAACAAGTAGTTTTTAAAATGCAAAAAGGAAAAACCCCTCGATGGTTTTCCCATTGAGTTCTACCAAGAGTTCTAGGATATCCTTCATGTTGATTTATTAGAGGTGGTGGAAGAAGCCAGGAAAGCCAAAGAAATTTTGAAGGTTATCAATAAAACTTATATTACTCTTGTTCCAAAAGCTCAAGAGGTTGATCATATCTCAGCTTTTAGACCTATTGCTTTATGTAATGTTCTTCTCAAAATCATTACTAAAATCATGGCAGAAAGGTTGAAGCCTCTTTTGCATAAGATTATTTCCCCAGAGAAAGGGGGTTATGTGGAAGGACGTCAAATAGTAGATGAGATAGTTCTTGCTCAGGAAGCCATCCATTCCATGGATATGCAAAATTCTCCTTCCATGTTCATTCGGTTAGACTTATCCAAAGCTTATGACAGAGTGGATTGGCACTTCCTTATCAAAGTTTTGAGGCAATTTGGTTTCTCTAAGGATTGGATGGATTGGATTATGGGATGTATCTCTTTAGTTTCCTACTTAGTTCTTATCAATGGCAGGCCTTCTCAGTATTTCCCAACTTCTAGAGGTATTAGGCAAGGTGACCCGCTATCCCCTTATTTATTCATCATTCTTGTTGAATGCTTGGGTAGGACTATAACCAAAAAGAGGGAAAACAAAACCCTTGAGGGAGTTACCATTGCTCATGGAGCTAGACCTATCTCTCATATTCAATTTTTGGATGACTCTACTCTTTTAGGTAAAGCTACAATTAAGGAAGCTTCTAATATTAAGCAAATCATTAGCTATTTTTCTAAGGCTACTGGGCAGTTGATCAATGAAGACAAATCTAAAGTTATTTTCTTTCACTGCTCTACTAGACAGGAATCCATGGTCTTGGATAAATTAAGATATAATAAGACCTCTCTTCCAATCACTTATTTAGGTATTCCCATAAATATTCAAAGGCAGAAAAATAAATATTGGAATTGGTTGTTGGACAAAGTCAAGAAGAAAATTGGAAAGTGGACCAACAAGTGGCTTTCTTCCAGGGGTAGAATCACCTTGGTAAAATCAGTCCTTCAAGCTATTCCTATTTATGTTTCTTCCATTTTGAATATCCCAAAGGTTGTTCTTCGAGAATTGGATCAAATCAGTCATCGTTTCCTTTGGAGTGGTACTAAGGAGAAAATAAAATGGGCCTTGGTGAAATGGGATACTTTATGTCTTCCTAAGAGTGAAGGGGGGTTAGGATTCCGGTCTTCAATTAATAACAACAAAGCTTTAGTTGCTAAATTATATTGGAGGATGTTGCATAACCCCAATGCTCTTTGGGCCAATAATCTCTCGTGCTAAATATGCTGAGAACAAAAGTCCTGAAGACCTTGTTCGCTATCAACTTCCTACCAAAGGTTCTCCCATTTTAACAGCTTCTTAAGACTGGTGAGGATTTGATAAAGAAAAAAATATTTTGGATCATTCATAATGGTCAACATGCAAATTTTTGGATAGATTCTTGGGATGGTCACAAGCCTTTGATAACTCAGTTTCTCGATTGGAGGCCTTGGATGGAGGAGCTTCACCGAGCTAATTGGATAAAGGTGGCTAATTACTGTCGGTACCATACCGGTAATTCAAAGGTTGGTAGATATTGGATCCCTATTGAGGACTAGCCTATTCAAATCCTAGAAAGGCAAAGACAAGATATCCAAGGCATCCTTCATATGAGATCCCTCTCTTGGTCCCATGAAAAAGATTGTTTTGGATGGAACAACACTACTAAGGGTGAGTATTCAGTTGCTCAAGGTTATTTGACCTTATGCCATAATAATCCCAACCATTCTTCTAACATATTTTCTCGATTGTGGGCTCAAAATATCTGGCCTAAGGTGAGGTTCTTTAATTGGATTTTATTGCATCGTAGGGTGCTTACTAGTGAGCAACTTATGAAGCGTGGTTTTCATGGCCCTTTTAGATGTGAAATGTGTGAAGAGAATGTAGAAAATATCAACCATATTTTTATTGAGTGTACTTTAGCCTCTGAGCTATGGAGGAGAATGGCCACTTTACTTGGCTTACAAGTGGTCCAATTTTTTTACTTTTGAACAACTTTGGAGGGATTGGCCTAATCAAGAGGGTGTTGATCATTTTATTAGGCGATTAGTTTGGATGGGTTCTACCATTCTTCTTTGGAATATTTGGAATGAAAGGAAAACAAATTTTTTATAAGATGGAAGGATATTCACTTTTTGGAAAAGACCATAGCCAACTTAGTTGAATCAATCCATCAACTCCTTAATCACCCCCAAAACTCCCACCAAAGATGGGATCAAGTGATGCAAATATTAAATATTAAATCTTCTAAGGGCAACCAACTTAAAGGGAATGTGAGTATTAGTAAGATGGATAGGACTAGAAATTGGCAACCTCCTCCTAAGGATTTTGGAAAAGTCAATACTGATGGAGCCTCTAGAGGGAACCCTGGAAAAGCCAATGTGGGAGGAATTGGTAGACTTTTAGATGGCTCCCTGGTTTTTACTTTTGCTAAGAATTTGGGTATTCTTTCCAATAACCTTGTTGAGGGGTATGGTATCCTCAGAGGCCTTCAAGAGGCTACTAAGGTTGGATGGGAAAAGGTGTTAGTTGAGTCCGACTCTCAACTTATGATTAATCTCTTGAAGACTCCTTCTAAGAATCATAAGGTGGATTGGAGAATAAAAAGAATTATTGAGAAGATTCAGTTAATCCAGATGGGATTTTTGAAAGTTGATTACAATCATGTGGTCGAGATCAAAACAAGAGTGTTGATGCTTTAGCTAATTGGGCTTTGGACAAAGGTGATCTTACTTGTTATGGCCACCCTCCTATATGGTGGGCTTCTCAAATTAGGGAAGCTCTTCTTTCTATCATTTCTTTGGATGGCTCTAGTTCTGAAGGTACCTAGTTTCTTCTTGTTTTTTTTTTTTTTGCTTCTCTTTCGGTTCATTCCATTTTTTTTTAGTTCCCTAGCTCATTCTATTCTTTATTTTGTTTCCTCTGTTGATTCTTGCCTTAATAGTCTTCTGGTCTAGATAGGTCATTGTTTTGTTCAATTTTTTTTTCTTTTTTTCTTTTTTGTTTTTTTTGTTTAGTTTTTTAAGGTGGGTGGGTTCTTTTGTTTTGTTTTGTTTTTGTGTTCTTTGTGTTTTTTTTTGTTGTTCTTGTGTTTTTGTTGTTTTGTTTTTTTTTTTATGTTTTTTGTTATTGTTCTTGGGTTTCTCTTTGTTTGTGTTATTTCATGTTTTTATGTGTGAGTGTTTTCTATGTTTTTTGTTTTTGTTTATTGTCTGTTGTTGGTTGTTTTTTATTTTTATTTTTATTTTTTAAAATTTTTTAGGTTTTGGTTGTGTTTATTTTTCATGTTTTTTTTTTGTTATGTCTTTGTAGTGTTCTGTTGTTTTTGTCTTGTTTGTGTTTTGTTATGTGGTTCTTGTGTTTTTCTATGTGGTTTGTGTTGTGGTTTCTTTTATCTTATTGTGCGTGTTTGGTTGTGCTTTTATTTTTGACACACTCAAGGAGCATGTTTTTTATTTTATTTTATTATTTTTGTTGTTATTTACTTATTTTTAAATTGGTTTTGTGTGTTTGTTTTCTCCTTGAGTATGTCAAATGTGGTAGGCCAGGTCCGAGTCCTGGGTGTTTTTGGTGGAATGGATACCCCTGCCTCCTTGGGTCTTACCCAAAAGTGGCATCCCTTTTGGGATGTTTTCCACAAATTAAAAAAAAAAAATTAAATATTTAAATATTAATTTTTAAAAAAATATTATTACAAGGTTAAACCTTATAATATATAAATATTATAAATTTAATGTTTCAGAATATAAAGTATGAGGGCCAAATTTTTTGAAAGTGCAAATAATTCATATATGCAATGACAAAATTTCATTTGAGAGATGATTTTTGAATGATGATATTCGAAATAAAGAAGTAGTGCAATAGGTTGAGCCTTGATGGTGGCGATGACACCGAGGTCAAGTTTTAGTATCACCGAAAGCAAGTGTTGGCATTCGAACTATGCAAGAGTAATGTTAGATATGAAGTGTTGGCATTAAAACTATGTAGGAGGAACACCAGATATGAAGTCTTGGCATTTGTATTATCCAAGTGGAGTGCCAGAGATGAAGTGGTTGTGATAAGACTCAAATACCCATGAACACAAAGGAAAACCCATGATTTTAGAAAATGCGGAGTGATTGTGTTGAGTGGTATTTTCACCCGATTGTGAAAACACACTCTCCGATAGGATTTGGGTTCTAAATCCTCTACTTGCAAAGAAATTAAACATGTAACTTCTCCAAGGTTCCTGTTATGCTAGCATTCTGCATCTGTGTATTAATAATCTCAAATAAAGATATTTAATTAAAATGCTTGGAACACCTTAGTGGTTGCAAGTAATTGAAAACAAGGGGCACTGTGGTTTATTTTACTATGAAATTTAATGATTGTTCATTGAACCCTGATAAAGTAAATGTGATTTGATCCTCAAATGACCATGCTGTAACTTCAAAATGTAAATTGATGAAATGCAATAGCATGAAGGAATTATTTATGGATTTTGGAGTTTTTTAATTTTTTTATTTTATTTTAATGTCTGTAAATAAAATTGGAACTTCTGAAAATAAAATGCAGCAAGAAGAAAAATAAAATGCAAAAGAAAAGAAATTTAAAATTGCATCCAGTATGATGCTATCCCGTCCTGGCAAAACCGAAGATGTGAGGTTTCCATGCATGCAACCTAACCTATTGAACCTGCAAAATACGCACAATCCAGATAAGTTAAGTGCTGGTCTCTAGGGTTTACTGTTATTTTTCAGATTTAGACATTCGCATGAAGCAACCAAGAGAACTTGCATTAAACTTCATCTATAAGCCTAGAAATCTGAAAAAGGGAAAGATAAACATTAAAACATGCATGCAGAAAATAACTCCTTCTTTCTTGCCAACAAGATGCAAATTTCTGAATGCTCTACATTAAAAATAAATCATGTTACAATAGCAGACTCTCTAGTTTTCTCAAAACCAAAAAAAAGGAAGGAAAACACTCCCAAGCAGTGCCCGAATGGCCTCTCGCCTCTAGGCACTGCAACTCGCCCGCAGCGCTTTTCGACCCCCATATCTGTCCTGTGCTTCTGCTTTTAAAGCCTAGAAATGCTCTCTGTTTTGGCCTGTGATGCTTCGTTTCCCCTTCTAGATCGCTTCATTTCATATTCCCGCTTACTTCGTTTCTTTGAATTCATGCTCGATGCCGAAACGTTTGATAATATTCTATGAATGTAACGTTTGTAACCCTTATGCATGTATGCCACGTGTTCTGCACCTTTCTGTATCTTCCGTAATGGCCCCATGAAAATCGTGACCAAAAATAGCATGCGGCCTTGCTCCTTTCCTGGCCACGAAAACGCGACATGTCGCGAAATCGCGACATGTCGCGATATCGTGACGTTTTCCTCGAATTTCTTGCCATCGCGCTGAAAACGTGACATGTCGTGAAATCGTGACATGTCATGATTTTGTGACGCTTTTCTCGTTCCGTACCATTTCCTCGCAACCTGTCGCGATTTTGCGACGTTTTTCTACTTCGGGCACCTTCGCTGCATGCTGTCGCGATTTCGCGACGTTTTTTCACTTCGTGCCTCTTTCGCTACTTTTTGTCGTGATTTCATGACGTTTTCTCGCTTCATACCATCGGCCAGCTTTTCGTCGTGAAATCACGACGCTTTTTCGTTCCGTACTGCTTTGCTGCAATCTGTCGCGATTTCACGACGTTTTTCACTGGACGTTGCTTTGGCTACAACCTGTCGTGATTTCATTATTTTTTTCCCTCGACGCTGCTTTGGCTACAACCTGTCACGATTTCGCGATGTTTTTTCATTCGTACTGCTTTAGCTACAACCTGTCGTGATTTCGCGACCATTTTCGTGTTTCATGCCTTCCTGTCGATTCTATCATGATTTCATGACCATTTTGCGCTTCATGCACCTTTGCTGATTTTTGTCGCGATTTCGTGATGCCTTTTTGCTTCGTGCCCCGCTTGTATTTTCCTGTCGTGATTTCGCGACATTTTTCTGCTTTGCCCTGTTTGACTGGTTTGACCCATGATTTTGCGACATGTCACGATATTGTGACACTTTTCTTCTTCATCTTTCTCTCTCCTCTTTGGGTCGCAACGAGAGCAACATGTCACGATTTCACGACCTATTTCATTTTCGTTGACGTGATGTGCAACATGTCACGATTTCGTGACACTTTTCATTTTTTGGCAACGACGGAGCAACATGTCACGATTTCGCGACATGTCGCGATTTCGCGACACTTTCTATACTTGTGCATTTTTTGCCCCTTTTTCTTCATTTTTAGCATCTGGGTCACTGAGATCTTCTTTGAAAGCATGCAAAAAGGGTGGGTCCCCAATTTTGGGGTGTGTTGTGGATCAGCCACAACAAATGGCGACTCTGCTGTCAAATGCTCTTGATCATTTTTAGTAAGAACCCAACCTGAAACATATATAAACTCAAAAACATGCGTTAGCACACAAGCAATATAAACAAATGCCCAAAGATCCGAAGTACATGAATCATCGGAATCATCAAGTATTAGCTCGGTGTGTGCAATGAATTTTCATTCCCTATCATTTGAAATTGATCAACATTCCATTGTCAGTTTTACATGAATGCATATATGAGATTGTGAATGATTTGTGTAACCTAATAAATATGCTAGGAGATTTTGCTTTTATAAAAGGCATAGTCTTTCTTCTAGTATCATACACAAACATTCAAGATTGCCAAACCCTCTTAGGATCCACTAATTAATTGTTTTATTATATCCCAAAGTTGGTTATGAGTCCCTACTATCTTGAACCCATGTGCAAGTGAATGTGAAATCGGAACTTTGGGGAATCAGACTCCCAACCTAACCGAGATGGGAGTTTAACCCTATCCTTACTATTCTGATTTAGAGTTCATTACCTCACTTTGAGCAAAATAATTTAACCAATTATGGAAGAAATGGTCATGCTAGTCTAACCCTTTGGACAAATAGTGGTCTTGTTTTTTAGACAAGACATGTTGCCATGCATGGGCACACTTAACCCCACAATCCAAAACTTATCTTCATTTCTTTGGACCTTGGGGATGACTACCCATCCTTTGCAGAGGACAAGTAGTACGATCCTTCCAATCCAATATAAAGATGAGATGGGAAAATTTTATTTTTTACTTCTTGGACCTTAGGGATGACTACCCATCCTTGCTAGGGACATGTAGTACGATCCTTCCAATCCAAACTTTAGATGTAAATGGAAAATATTAATTTTGTTGCTTAGACCTTGGGGATGACTACCCATCCTTTGCAGAGGACAAGTAGTACGATCCTTCCAATCCAAGATTTATTATGAAATGAGACATAGGAGCTTTGGGGAATCAGATTCTCAACCTAAGCGAGATGAGAATTTATGCCCTATCCTTACTACTCCATGTAGGTCAAATCAAAGCTTTGGGGAATTGGATCCTCAACCTAAGTTCGATGAGGATTTAACCCTATCCTTACTACTCTGATTTTAGGCTTTAAGCTCTATGGAAGTGGTCAAAACCACTGTTTTAAGGATCATGTTGCATAATAGGATAGACCTGAAATACTTCTTTCGCCCAACCTTTTCTTCCAAGTTAGGTTTTGATCATTTTGCTCAAGATCCTTTTTAATGTATAAGACGTGCTTGGTTCTAGATATCTCAAGACTCAGTTTCCAACCTTAGGATTTTTCTTATATTTATGTTATAACACAACCCTAAGAGGATTTGACACACTTTAATGATTTGCATTTGAAATGCACTTGCAACTACGATGGCATGTATGTGCAAAGTGAGATGTAATATGAATGCATTGTCTTTTGAATTGCAGATGAAATATTGCTATATAAAACTGACTACTTCATGCATCACAAGTTTCAAACGATACTATTAAACTGTTTGTGTTACTTGTGGAGCTTTTACAAGACAATTCCAATGTTTCATATTCTCCCGATCTAGAACATAAGTTAGCATCTCAAGGCAACTTTTTCATCATTTTTTTTTTTTTTTATATATAAACAAACAAAACATGTCAAATAAACACACAACTTTAAATTAAAACTTATTCAATCCAAAACCAAACTGCAATCCCAAAAATGAAAATTTGAAAACACAAACCAAAAACCAAAAACCAAAATTTATATACAAATGTACACTATAATACAAGATGATGCAAAGCTTAGCTTATCACTTTCCTGGATCCCAAACATGATTAGAACATTTCAACAAAAATATAACATGATATGCATGCCAAATGTTGTGGGAATCCAACACAAACAGGACTAGACCAAACAATGCAACAAATTTCCACTTGCCATGCTCACCATACCAATTTGATTTAGTTCCAATAATACTCCCATAGGTAAGCATCAAATTACTAAAATGATTAGACAATAAATGATTTTCAATTTTATCTTGTCTATTCTTAAAAATGTAAACTTCATAATTCCCTCCTTGATTTAGAATTAGGCTATCTTTTTCAAATATGCAATTTTGTAAGTAGAAGCCTATTTCTACAAATTTCACAGCCAAATCATTTTCCAAATTTGTAGGCCAATCAAATTTGTGTAACAATTTACAAGCATCTAGGATATTTACTAAATTAGGATCATTAAAAGTTTTTATCCTAGATTCAATTAATAATTGTTGATGAATTTGGTTTAACAATTCAAGTGCATCAACCTCTTTTCCATTCATTGAAACAATGTTATTAAAGGTGTGATTAAAAATTATACCTTGTTTTTCATTTACCTTTAATGACATTTCACCATAAAAATTATTTAAATTCAAAATATGGTCATCCTTTTCAATCCTCAAACACTCTTGGTCAAAGTGTATGTCAAGTAATCTGCTTTGATGATCACTTATTTGAGTTGCTTCCAATTGATCCATCTCTTTGTCATTTGGTTCTAATTCTTTGTTCACTATCCATGGTATCTCTTCATTTGAATCCTCCAAATCATCATGCAAACTTGCATCCACACTTTCAATGAATTTATATTCAACATGATCAAATTTTGTCCCCTTTTCAAATCTTGTGAATATGAGATCTTCGTATGATGTAGAAGGTTCAACATCCCGCATATCAAGTGAAATATGAGTTTCATCTATAGGGATGTGAGAAAAGAATGCATTATCATATCTCCCCCAACCATTGTAAAAATCGTCATCCAAATCCATAGAATGAAAATCCATGATGTTTGTGACATGATCTCTTGATTCATTCATAAATTCTTTTTCTTCTTTGTCCTTGGCAATAAGATGGTTATAATCTTCCAAAATTTGATGAGATTTGAAACCCTCTTCCAAAACATCCTCAAATTGTACAGGAGTTGTAATATCTTCCTTTGAGTAGGCAATTATGTTGTCCTCGTATATCAATTGGCACAAAAGTTTCATTAGTAGTTTTGGAATGAGTGAAGTCTTCCCACTTCTTCCAAGCATCATAATAATCATCTTTCAAAATCAAGTGGTGACGTTCAACTATTTCTTCAACATCTTCCAATTCATCAATGTGCTTCTCATCAAATTCATCTTCACCTTCCTTAGATGGTTCAATTATTTCCAAAAGTGGGTTATTTCTTGAATTCAAATTTATAAGGCTATCATTGTCCAAATTAGTAACCCATGATTCATTATCATAATTTGGAGGGTGAAGAATTTCTTGATCTTTAATTTTACACATCTCATCAATAGTATCTTCCAAGAACAAGTGGTGAAACTCTATCATGTCTTCAAATTCATTTATTGATTTTCTTTCCATTTCACTTTCAACCACTTTATTCAATTCTATGGTGGGTTCCATCCATTCACATATATCAAACATTGTTGAATTTAGAACCCCTTCATCTAGATAATCATGTATCTCTACATGATCCTCACTAGTGGATGTTGTCTTAGCAATTTGCACCTCCTCTTGGACTACATCTAAGGTGGTCATAAAATTTGGGTATTCAAATTCATCCCCTTGATCATTCACCTTAGGTATCATTGGAGTGGAGGGTGCTATGTTTGATGGTTGGTGTAGGTTGGCATCAAAAGAACAATCTCTCATGTGAACATGTTGTGCCTTTTCTTCTTCAAGACCTTGCCGTTCTATCTCTTCTAAGACCTCATGGATTTTCTCTAGGGACAAACCACTCAGTTTTTCCTCAATGAGTGAAGCAAGTGTGGGGTGTATGGCTCCTAGGTATACTTCCATGGCTTCTTCTTCCAATGTGTTAAAATTTTCCCACATTTGGGAGTGCAATTCACGAAATCTTCCATTGAATTGACTCAAGGATTCATTAGACTCTTTACATATGGAGGTAAACTGATTTTTCAATATTTCTAAGTCAGCCTGATTACCAAAATGATTAAGATAGGCTGCTTCTAGTTGTATCCAAGAAGTCCTAACCTCCATGGGTAGTTGGCTATACCAAAAGAATGGTCTATCATCCAAAATGTATGCAAATAACTTACAAGCTACCTCCTCATAAAAAATCTGGAATTTACATAATGCATCCTTGTAAACATGCAGTTTTTGCAAGTATCCTAGTGGCACCTCTTGATTAAAACACCGTAAAAAATCCAATAACATTGTAGGAATATGATAGGGTATCACATGTAAACCCTCATAATAATCCTCTATCATTGATACCATTCTCTCTCTTAGAGACATTATTTCAGCTCTCAGGGATACCATTTGTTCCTCAAGTGTTGCCATTAGTGAAACTGTAAAATGTAATTTCAGAACCAAATCTGTTGAATATTCAACCTGCAATTTAAAAAAAATCAAGTTAGCATCAACCAAGAGATGTATTCATTAAAATCAAATGAAAAGTAATTGCATGAGACCAAAATTTTCTAAATTAAATCAAATCACATATTTCTGAATGAACAATCAGAAAAGTGTTATAATAATATACAACATACCTGAATTAAAATAGAACAAGTAAATAAATTCAGGCCGTCCTTTTTACAATCGGCTGAGTGTTAGAGGACAAGCATAAAAATTTAAATTTAAATAACACTAAAATAAACCCGTTCGGCCCTCCTAGTACCAATCCGTTGAGTGGTGTTAGAGGCCGTATATGCTAATAAAATGGACTTGAAATTTTTAGCAATGTAAAGCTCTTAAACAATTAAAAACCCGTAGCATCTAAAATCATGATAAAATAAACCCTAACATGCCCTCCTTCTAGCGCCAATCTGTTGAGTGGTATTTTCACCCGATTGTGAAAACACACTCTCCGATAGGATTTGGGTTCTAAATCCTCTGCTTGCAAAGAAACAATTTCTCCAAGGTTCCCGTTATGCTAGCATTCTAGCATCTCGTGTATTAATAATCTCAAATAAAGATATTTAATTAAAATGCTTGGAACACCTTAGTGGTTGCAAGTAACTCGAAAACAAGGGGCACCGTGGTTTATTTTACTATGATAATTTAATGATTGTTCATTGAACCCCGATAAAGTAAATGTGATTTGATCCTTATATGACCATGCCGCAACTTCAAAATGTAAATTGATGAAATGCAATAGCATGAAGGAATTATTTATGGATTTTGGAGTTTTTTAATTTTTTAATTTTATTTTAATGTCTGTAAATAAAATTGGAACTTCTGAAAATAAAATGCAGCAAAAAGAAAAATAAAATGCAAAAGAAAAGAAATTTAAAATTGCATTCAGTATGATGCTATCCCGTCCTGGCAAAACCGAAGATGTGAGGTTTCCATGCATGCAACCTAACCTATTGAACCTGCAAACACGCACAATCCAGATAAGTTAAGTGCTGGTCTCTGGGGTTTACTGTTATTTTTTAGATTTAGACATTCGCATGAAGCAACCAAGAGAACTTGCATTAAACTTCATCTATAAGCCTAGAAATCTGAAAAAGGGAAAGATAAACATTAAAACATGCATGCAAAAAATAACTCCTTCTTTCTTGCCAACAAGATGCAAATTTTTGAATGCTCTGCATTAAAAATAAATCATGTTACAATAGCAGACTCTCTGGTTTTTTGAAAACCAGCAAAAAGGGCAGAAAACACTCCCGAGCAGGCCCAGAATGGCTTCTCGCCTTAGGCACTGCAACTCTGCCCGCAACGGTTTTCGACCCCCGTATCTGTCCTGTGCTTCTGCTTTTAAAGCCTGGCAATGCTCTCTGTTTTGGCCTGTGACGCTTCGTTTCCCCTTCCAGATCGCTTCGTTTCATATTCTCGATTACTTCGTTTCTTTGAATTCATGCTCGATGCTGAAACGTTTGATAATATTCTATGAATGTAACGTTTCTGTAACCCTTATGCATGTATGCCACGTGTTCTGCACCTTTTTGTATCTTTCGTAACGGCCCCAAGAAAATCGTGACCAAAAATAGCATGCAGCTTTGTCCGTCTTCCTGGCCACGAAAACGCGACATGTCGCGAAATCGTGACATGTCGCGATATCGCGACGTTTTCCTATCAGCAGCCTTTCTTGCCATCGTGCCCAGTGAAAACGTGACATGTCACAAAATCATGACATGTCGCGAAATCGTGACGCTTTTCTCGTTTCGTACCATTTGCCCGCAACCTGTCACGAAATCGTGACGTTTTTCCACTTTGGGCACCTTCGCTGCATGTGTCGCGATATCGCGACATTTTTTCACTTCGTGCCTCTTTCGCTGCTTTTTGTCACGATTTCACAACATTTTCTCGCTTCATATCATCGGCCAGCTTTTCGTTGCGAAATCGCGATGCTTTTTCGTTCTGTACTGCTTTGCTGCAATCTGTCACGATTTCGTGATGTTTTTCACTCGATGCTGCTTTGGCTGCAACCTGTCATGATTTCATGATGTTTTTCCCTCGGCACTACTTTGGCTGCAACCTGTCATGATTTCGCGACGTTTTTTCATCCGTACTGCTTTAGCTACAACCTGTCGCGATTTCGTGACCATTTTCGTGTTTCATGCCTTCCTGTCGATTCTGTCGCGATTTCGTGACCATTTTGCCCTTCATGCACCTTTGCTGATTTTTGTCACGATTTCGCGATGCCTTTCTGCTTCGTGCCCCGCTTGTCGTTTCCTGTCGCGATTTCACGACGTTTTTCTACTTTGCCCTATTTGACTGGTTTAACCCACGATTTTGCGACATGTCACGATATCGCGACACTTTTCTTCTTCGTCTTTCTCTCTCCTCTCTGGGCCGCGAAAATCAAACACGTCACGATTTCACGATGATTCTACCCACCTGCTGTCGTTGACTGCGTTGACCGCGATTTTGCGACATGTCGTGATTTCGTGACACTTTTCATTTTTTGGCAACGACGGAGCAACTTGTCACGATTTCATGACACTTTTCTATTTTCTGGCAGCGATGGTGTGACAAGTCACGATTTCGCAACATGTCGCAATGGTGCGACATGTCGTGATTTCGCGACATGTCACGATTTCGCGACACTTTCTATACTTGTGCATTTTTGCCCCTTTTTCTTGAATTTTAGCATCTGGGTCACTGAGATCTTCTTTGAAAGCATGCAAAAAAGGTGGGTCCCCAATTTTGGGGTGTGTTGTGGATCAGCCACAATAGGTTGATTACCAACATAGTGGTGAGGAGGTTTAATTATCCAATAAGAAGCACAAAGGCAAAAGGAGTTGGAGACATAGGTAGTGGTAGATTGAAGTTTTTGCAAAAATTTATTAGATCATTCAAATCTAAAATTGCAAGGAGACATATTTTAAATCTATTGAGATAAAAAGGTAGTGATACCACCTATAAAGTAAGTGAAGCAACGAAGGAGGCAAATGCCTATGGAAATAATATTATGACAAAGTTTTTGTCTTGATTAAAAATGTGGCATTCATAATTTGTACTCAAGAAACACAGTAAAACAACCAACATTAGTAGTTGGGTGCATCATCACATACATCGCAGTCAACCTTGTATGAGCACTTTAGGAGGAAGAAATATTTCGTAGACATAATTCAAAATTGTAGATAAATAGTGAGGGAATTTGGTGACTTTAGTGCATACATTGAAGGTCTGTTTTGGTGTGGAACAAGATAGAAGGAACATAAGAAGAAATCATAAAGAAACAAATTGAATAAGGGAAGTGCAAAAACTATGTTTATGTCTAATTTCCACACAAATTGTGTTGGGACATTGAAGGAGTTTATCAGAAGCAAGACTTATTTACCTTCTCGATTAGCTTGCGGTAATTGCAAGAGCATTGTGAGATTTGTAGTGGCATTTGCTCTGCTTGAGACACTTGGTACTGATATATTATTGTTGGCTATGAACGGTTTAACTATGCTGATGTACGTGCTATTGGGCATGCTATTAATTATGTATTGAAGGAGTTGATCACCTATTTTTTTTACCCATATTTTTTGTTGTAGATGGAGTAGGAGGAGTTTGACATAATGAGTATGAGGAGTTTGAAATAATGAAGATGTGTGGATGGTGACTTCTTGTGATTGTATCAAAGGTATGTTAGTGGGTGTTTTGAATTGGATGCATTAGTTATAAATTGAAAAAAAAAAATGTGGCTTGTGTCAAAGGATGTTAGTGGATTTTTTGACTTGGATGCATTAGTTCTTCATTGAAAAATAAAAGTGAATTTTAGTGGCTTCAAATATTTTATTCCATGAATTGGAATATGATGTATACTATGAGTAAGCTACCACAATGAAGGTTTACAAGCTAAGTAAAAGAGAAGAGTGGAAGAGCTTGTGAGAGAAAAGTGACAGAGTTCTTTGGCAGCTCATAGTTGAGATTTATAACGATGCACTTTTCTATATATGCTTTGAGGACTTTGGACTTGTACATTTTCCATCTATTGAATGGTCAATTGGAGGTTGAGAAAAACAAAGGATCAACATACTACAACTCATCACTTAGGTTAGGTAATTAGTGCTAGAAAAGAGCTACCTTTAAAATGTAATAAATGTGAGTCATGTGGAAGTGACCAAATTGTTGAATTTAAAGAATAGTTTGGTCATTTGAAGTTTCCTACACAAGTACATCATCTATATGTTAAGTAGGTTAAACAAATTCTGGGTAGAATATATTTTGGTTTGAAGAAAGAAAACTCAAGAAAATGGAAGAATTTAAAAGAGTAAAAGTAGGGTTTTGGATCAGATTTTTGATCACACTTGAGTAGAATTTTGGAGCAGATTTGAGCAGTGTTTGTGAGTAGGTTTTGGAGCATATTTGAGTAGTGTTTGTGAGAAGTTTTTGGAGAAGATTTGAGCAATGTTTGTGAGCAAGTTTTGGAGTAGATTTGAGCAGTGTTTGTGAGCAAGTTTTGGAGCAAATTTGAGCAGTGTTTGGGAGTAGGTTTTTGACCAAACTTGATAAAGGGGATTGGTGTCTCTTGTGGATTGATGTCCATGAACTTGAGCAAGGGTATTGATGTCTTATATGGGTTGGTGCCCAAAAACTGAGGGTATTGGTGTCTCTTATGGGTTGGTTCCCATAAACTAAGGGGATTGGTGTCTCCTATGGGTTGGTGCCCACAAACTTAGGGGATTTATGTCTCCTGTGGGTTGGTTCCCATGAACTTGTATATGGGATTGGTGTCTCTTGTGGGTTGGTTCCCACAAAATTTATTGAATAAATTTATAAGTAATATTTTATCATGGTTTTATTTTGAGAGGGTGTTTCCACATAAAATA
Source organism: Wollemia nobilis (assembly GCA_028583015.1). Lineage (NCBI taxonomy): Eukaryota > Viridiplantae > Streptophyta > Pinopsida > Araucariales > Araucariaceae > Wollemia > Wollemia nobilis. Next base: position 166,970 of record JAQPPZ010003370.1, on the reverse strand, counting down.
TCTATCTCTTCTGTGTGTGGTGATTTGTACATTGTTTCATCGTTGCATTGATGTTATTTGAAGTTATTTATTTGGAAATAAAAGAGTAAAGTTTTATCTTATTCTGTTCACTCGCCCCCATCTCAATATAATCTTGTGTTCTTCACCAAAAATTCTTGAAAATCAAATATAAAAAAGAAGGTGAATATTAGCCACTTGAGACTAGTTGGAGGACAAATTAGAGTTGGGTTGATTACACCCTAAGGTTGCTAAAATTGGAAGATAGAAGAAGAGATATCTATGGAATATAACCTATAAATCCAATAGAATACCGAAGAAGTAGAAGCTATGTGAAAGAAGGAGAAGTTGAAGCTATTGAGGAGGAAAGAGACTAGAAGAATATGTTGAATCTTGAGTGTGAATAACTCAATGATAGAAGGCATAGATATTATATATTACATAATACATACTTTTAGAGTTTCCAGCCATAAGGAGAAGCAATATTATAAAGGTGAAATAGTCAAGAATGGACAAAGATATATTTGTGAGAAGGGAATGGGAAATGTATTGAAGGAGCTTCTAGAGAGGAGAACTTGTATAGAGGTATTCAACCTACATAGAAGAGCCACCATAAATAGTGTAAACATTTCCATTCAAATTTCTTGAGATAGGAGCCATTTGGACAATGTCTAAGAAGAATTATCCTATGAAGAAATGACCAAAAGAGAAGTACCTACAAATACAAATTTGAATACTGTAAAATTTCTTTCATACAAAAAGGTACCAAAGTTAGAATATTCAAAGTCAATAGTCCAACAAATATTACAAGCTTTATGCCTTAATGCATGTCGAGGAGGACATAGAATAATAAGGTAATAAGATTGATTTATAAAGGACACATTTAATTATTGAGTGCCTAACATTATTTTGGAGAAATAAGGTTTAATTTTTTTGGGTGCCTAACATTTTTTGGGTCCCCACTATCTCGCATAGATCTCCCTTAATTTTATAATATGTGGTAGTCTTGGGTACCTATACATTGTAAAATGGTTGTAAACCTAAGCCTATATTAAGAATATAGGGTTAATAATACATACCTATTGATCCTAAATGTCGTAAATATCATGGTAGAGTAGTGTCAAAGTTTCCTTCATTAGGCAAACACCCTCTCAAGTCCTATATGGCCCTCCTCCATGGCCAAGTACAATGGATAAATAAAATATATTAGATCCCATTCATACGCTTATGATAGAACACATAGGTGAATAGGATGAGGAATACTACATGTCATAAAAATGGAATGGTGATAGAACCTGATCCACTATAGTATAATCATGCACTATAAGTTTAGTTGCCTCTCCCCTATGGCCAACCTTATCATCTATAGTTGAATTTCCTTTATGGTCCAAATGAATTATGTGTAGCCCAAATTTGACAAACTTGTGATAACGTATATGTCCTTGAGCATGAGTGTCATCTTGGTCACCTCATCTAGAGCTATTCTTCATATAAAATTGCTCATTTTCATTCTCTAAAATAACATAAACTCATAATATAACACTCAATTAGGGTGGATATAAGGGATCACTATTACACAATCTAGCCTGAACACTCACAAATTTACCTAAACTTGGGATTCATCCCTTGTGCCATCAACTCTTGCATCCTAGATGGCTCCTAATATCTCCATAGGTAGTCATCACCTTGCCTCTAAAATTTGGTTATGCCACTAGTACTCACCTTATCCTTGTGCTACCCTTAACATTGTCTTATTTGATTAATTTTAGGATATTGAATATGCAGTCATGATGTTAGCATAATTTTCCACCTAGGGTTAAAACAACACATCATTTAGATTGATAGTAATAATTTTGTGACCCTAAAAGAGGATAAAATCAATCATCAATTCCAAAGAGAAAGTTATCTACTATGAATACCTTTTTCACCTCTCTATTTTATCACCATACATTCATAAAAAAAATTACAAAAAATTAATACTCTTACTAACTCTACTTTCATGTTATTTATATCTATTGCTTCTACATTACACACTCTATTTTTCTCTCTTTATATCTCTTACCCTTTTAGGTACAATAAAAGTCATCGACTATTAGTTCATTGCCTTACATAGAGGAGTATGGGATGATATACTAGGATTAATAGCTAAAGAACACTAATTATTGTTCAAGGATCAATTTGCAAGGCATGTCAAACCCTATGCAATATCCTAGGTGTGATCTCTCATTATTTATTGTGATGACATTGCAAGGACGATAGGATAGGAATGAGTTGTTTATTTTGTTCATGTTTTGAATGATATTGTCCTTGATGACCTAGGTATCAAGTAACTATTTCTACTACGTTAGAGTTAGACCTAGCTTGTTAGCATTTAGTGGATAATTTTAGTGAAATTATTCATGAATGCTTCAAATTTATTTATTCTAGAATTAGGATAACTTATTGGTTTTCATTGTTCTGTTTTCTTAGTTCTAACATTTTGTTTTATCTATTATTAAATTTAATAATTGTATTAGATATCCACTTTTATCCCAAGCATTCAATAATTTTAAAACTATGAAGCAAATATCATGCTAGATGAATTCAATTGTCAAGATTATTAAAAAGAGATAGATAAGTTGCTAAATATAGGCTTCACTTTTATAGTAGACAAATGAAAGTGGGTATCTTGAATCATTATTGTAAGAGAGAATAATATAAAATTGAGTGTATACATTGATCATCAAAAGCTAAATAAGGTCATAAAGAAAGATCATTACTTTCTCTCTTTCTCCAATTAGATCTTGGATGACGTTGTGGGGAACGAGTGTTATAACTTTGTAAATGACTATAGTGGCTATAATTACATCCATATTATAGAAAATAATTAATTAAAGAAAACCTTCAAGTTCACCATTTCATGGGATATTTTTTCCTATCACATGATATCATTTGGGTTGTTCAATATTTATAACTTTATAACAAGTGATGAATAAGGTATTTGAACCCTATATTGAGAATTTTATTAGACATTTTCTAGATGTTTTTGTATTTATGAGAAAAAATAGATAACCTATATTCTCTTGAAAATATATTTTAGTGGATGGATAAGGAAAATAATTTTCTTAAACTAGATAGATGCATATTTGGATGCAGCATATGTGTCTTGTTGGGATATTTGGTCTCCCAAAAAGGAATTGCAACTAATATTGAGAAGATTCAAAGATCAAGGAGCTATCGATTCCTACCAACAAGATAAAAATACAATTATTTTTAGTTCATGTATGATATTAGAGGAGGTTAACCAAGAATTTATCAAAATTCCTGCAACAAATAATAAAATTTCTAAATATGATATGCCCTATGTTCTATGGAAATAAACTAAGATCCTATTAGAGGAACTAGAGAAGGCCATAATCATTGGTCCAATTTTGAAAATTTCAAATTAGAATAAGTTATTTAGAATCTACATGGATGCATCTAAAATAATTCTTGGAAGTACATTTAGTCAATGGGATGACAATGGTCATAATTATCCTATCTACTTTGCTAGTAGACAAATGGGCAATGTCAAAGTAAAGTATATAGTGAAAATAAAGAAGGAACTAACCATAATTTTTTGTTATCAATAGTTTTAGAAACTATATTTTAAGGAAAAAATTTACCATTGTTATGTACCATGCTATCCAATAAACCCAATCCAAAGAAAATAATTTCTAGATGGATCCTACTTCTATATAAATTTGGCTTTGACATTATTGATTGACCAAGGAAGAAGCATATGCAAATGTGAATATGATGAGTTTCATAATGCAAAATTTCTACCAGTAGAAGTCATTATAAAGGAGTATATACACATTTGATAATACCTAAATCATGTTAAGTTTTTAGATGGTATAACACCAAAGATGAGGAAATACATTTCTTAGGAATGCTATCTTTATTCAATAGTGTAGAGTGTTTTGAAAAAATTAACAATAATTGAAAAGCATTTATTGGTATCTAGAAAAGAGTAAAGGTAGTAATTGATTGTAAAATTTCATGATGCATGTGTAGAGGGCACTTCTCTAGGCAACTTATAACAAGAAATAATTTAGATGTGGGATATCACTAACTACAAATCCTCAAATATTATATATTTTATTCTAATACATATGATGTGTGACAATCCTCTAGGAATCATAGGACATCATCTACACCATTAGATCCTATATTTTCCCTTAGGCCTTTTGAAATATTGTAAATTTATATTTTTGGATCCTATTTTATTACAACATGAATAAATAGATTTATAATTGTTGTAACAAATATTTTAATTAAGCAAGTTGAAGTTTAGCTAGTGAATCAATATATAGAAGAACAAATTATATAATTCCTTTATGAATAAATTATTAGTTGTTTCAATTATCTAATGAAGATTACCTTTTATTATGGTACTCATTTTCTAATTAAAGTGGTGGAAATCTTGATGACTTGGTTTATGATCAAGTATAGGAAGAACACAATAAATAGGTAGAAAAAACAAATTATATATTATGCCAAATCCCTATAAATGATGTATCTTTACAAATTGATACATGAGACAATAAAATGTACAAATAATTATACACATATATGGCCACAACTGAACCAGCCATATGATGTCCACCATTCTAATTAACATATAGCATCGATCATATTCTTCTTATTGAATATAATGGTTCAACCATATAAATGATGATAAGGAATAAGAAGAACAAAAAAAATTATATAAAGGATTAAATGGTACAATTACACTAGCTAGATAAAATATGATAGATGGTGTAGGATAATCCAACCAAGAAGACAATAAAAAATATAATATTAGGATAAAATCCCAAGTGGACCCCCTTCAAATTTGATAACATACTGATGGTGTGTGACACACTATACAAAAAGAGAAAGCATAGAAATTTATTGTCATTGTATTAAGACCCTATTATATAGTAGTTGTGCATGACAATGTTATTATAAGCTTGAGTTAGATGAAATACTTATCAATAAATGGGTGAGCCATGTGCTATGCTACTTTATGGAAATGAATTAAGAATTGTAGAAGAAAATATAAGTATATAATTTATCTCATAAAAATGGGGACATCTACACACCTATATGGATTGCACCTGTAATTTCACTTAATGGTAAATAATCCTCATAATGGTCTTTATTCCTTTGTAGAAGATATCAAATAGTACATAATATCCAAATGGGAAAATTTATCCAAAATATGGCATGTATAGATAAAACCCTAGACACACATAGAATGTGATGATACCCTAAAGTTATGACTTAATATAGGTAATAGTAAAATAACTAGACAACATCCTAATATTAGACCACACCCCTAGACTAATTAATCCTAGTACACCAAAATAAAACATGTTGGGTTTAGATACACAACACTATGAGAGAGACTCAAGTTATTTCATCCTCCAAGATGAATTGAGCCTCTTACAAGATGGAGTAGAAATTAGGATGGGGAGAGACATTAACATAAGATTTCATCATATTATTTTCACTTGTGATAGATTAAAGGACATATACAATATATAATTGGATGTCTTGTTAGAGAATATTATGACTAAATAGCTTGTATGATATACTTGTAGCATATTAGCTTCCCAAAAAATATGATGGTAGTCATTAAGGACTAACAACATAATAATTAAATAGTTTATACAAAAGGAGTACAATAAAATTATTATGATTGGGATGGGTCAAATTAAAAATAGCATTAAATAGTAAAATTTAAGAGTAAAAGTTTTGTTGTCAAGATAAATTATCTTTGTCATGTATCTTTGTCACAAAGTTAAATATCTTGAGATATGTTGTCAATAGTATCTTATAAAATATCCAAAAAATTCAATATACTTCAAAGTGCTTTTGGAAGCATTATATAATTATTGATATATCATAGGAAATTTCCAAAAAGTAAAATCTATAAAAGCATGTGATATATTTAATTTCTCATGTCGTTGTAAATATTATAAGAAACGTCCAAGAGAAATATCTAGAATATATTGATATTGTGAGAGGAGTCTAAAAAAAATATCTCTAGAAAGTGTTCTCACGTGTCCATGTAGAATTTTCCATCCATGTAACATTTAGCTCATCAGCCTATAAATAAGGGAAATCCCCATTATAGGAATCAAGTTGAGTAATTATGAGCTCAAGCTAATAATATAGTAAGGGATAACAAGCCAAGCTAGCCAAAGCAAGAATGTCTTCTTGTGCAAAAGAATGTCTAGGGCTTGTCTAAGTGAGAGTGTGAAATATGATCATTGGTTGATTTCATAAGATATGAAGGCTTAATAAGAGAGTCACATTCACTTGCTAATACAATCCAGTGAGCACCTATGTACTCTTGTATTTTACATATCTAATAAGATTGTTTTCCCCTCATTGTGCCATCCTATTAGATTATCATTTTCATATTTTTTACTTTAATTCATTTTTTTGTGTATATTCCATTTTGGATGGGTGTTATTGCTAGCATACCATCACCATATGATTTTTTTGCATTCACATAAAATACCATTGTATGAGGAGATATCAAGACACCATTTTTTATTACCTTGACTTATAGATCATTTATAAATATAATCTTTCAATTTTGGGGAGAAATTCAACATAGTTAATTCTCCTTTGAAAATGAAGGGTGATATTCTTAGATCATATACATAAATGAAGAATTTTTACTCCTTTTGAATTCATATAGCCTTTGGGATGCTATTTTTATAATCTTTCAATTCACATTGCACAACAAATGTATTAGGCAAGCTTGTATACTATAAATATTTTATATATTTTGATTATATAAGAGGTTATTATAAATAAATTATATAATCTCTTTAGATATTATGTTACAATAAATAGGAGATCATATACCCATTATATTTAGATTTGATCTACCCAATAATAGTCACCTATGATTTCATTTGCAAGTTATATACCTCCTGGACTATAATTAATGCAGAATGGGGTAATATGTGAATGATCATATATGTATAAAAAAATTTAGTTTGAAATACCTAAATGGAGATATGAATATTTTAAATAAAAATTTCTTTGGTAACTTATTTAAAATGAATGAGGTAATTATATACAAGCTATTAATTTATAAAAGATAGTAGAAATTAGCATAATGGCCCAAAAGACATGTTCAAAAATAAAATATATTGTTTGATTATGATAAGGTGTTTAAAACTAAAGAGTCATATTGTGCATAAAATTATAGGGGGATAAGGCTTAATAAAGGTGATAAAAGTACCAAATTATTTATCCTTAATAAATGTGATAAGGCTTAGATTTTACTATGTATAATAATCCTTAATGAGATGATTTATGAGATAATTTAAATGATTATACCAAATAGATCAAAAAACATTCTAGATTGTGTTATATTATATGAACATGGTGGTTTTAGTCATGCTAAGAAAATTTTTGGTGACATAATCATTGTATAAGTTTTCATGCATTATTTTTATTCCATGAAAAAATACGTAAGTTTGTAAAATTAGATATGAGCAAAGCATATGATATAATTTATTGGAGTTTTCTACATGATAATATAAAAAAATAATTTTGATAAATGTTAGTATGAATGGATTAAAAGTTGTTAAAACCTAAATAGCTCCTCATTAAATACTTTGAATCATGAATACCTTTTATTTTTCCTTCTACTTTTAGGAAGAGCTTTTTAAAATAAAAAGGTAGAAGGAATAATAAAAATAATTCAAATACTATAGAATGGTCCATTTGAATTTTATCTCCAATTTTTTGATGGATGTTCATCAATTAGAAGGACCACATAATTCAAATCAATATCATAATGTGAGAATGTATATAGATGATAGATTAATACAACAAAATCCAAACATATCATATAACCTTACTTTATATTTATAATGGATTGTTATAGAGTTTTTAGGATCTAATTTTTTAATTTACCATTAACATATCTAAGTATTCATTTTTTCTAATATAAGAAAAAGAAAATAAAATTTGGGACTCAATTTTTGATAGAATGAAATATTGTTTGGTAGGTTAGAAAATTAACTTCTTAATAATAGCTAGAAGATAACAACTTTTAATAACTATATGATAATTTATCACTATTTATGATATCACTTTCAAGATTGCTAATAGGTATAACATCTAAAACTAACACAATTTGAAGATATTTTCTTTGGAAAGAATGTGAGGAGAAAAAATGGGTTTCCTATTTGTAGGTGGAACATGGTTTGTAGAGGAAATAGTATATAAGATGCAACATTATGAAATTACAAATGTTTGAGTTTTGTAGTAGGGAAAATACTTGGTGGATATTATTCAAAAATAAAGGAAATATTTGGACAAAAGTATTACTTTAAAAATATGTAATTTTTTTAGATGTAATAAAATTATTTTAAAAATAAATATTTCCTAGGTGTTCAACATCATGAGACTATGTCAAAACATTTACAAGTGGTTAAGAAATAAGTTATGTGATTGCTTAGTGAGTGTTATTTTAAAAATTTCTATTTTGATGTTTGATTGAATCAATATCCTCTTATTAATTATCCAAAATGGTAATTATTATCTAAAGAATGTTTGCCTTATTAGGGTTCAAAAGTTAAAATTATATTAAGTTGAGCAAAAATTATAGGTCATGGATTTTTATTAGCATTCTGGTTGACAAGATCTCAAACAAACAACAAATAAGCTCTAAATATTTTCAAGAGTTTTATTCATCTACTTTTTATGGAAAGATGAGTTGGTCTGAAAATTTATCAAAAGATGGTGGATACTCAACCATGATGGGATATAATACTTTGGAGCAATCAAAATTTTCTATTCCTAGGAATCTTCCCTAAAAGTTTGTTTAAGCTAGTTGAGGTCCTCCTTAAGGCCTCAAAATTCTTTTGTTTAGTAGTTCAAAGCAAAATACTTGTGGGTGATAATCTACAAGGAAGGTGATATCACAAAACTTTGAAGTGTGACTTGTGTAGAGGATCTAGAAATATTATATCATTTACTTCTTCACTATCCCTTTTCTTCTACAATTTGGAGCTATTTTTTCAAGAAATTAAGATTATATTAGGTATATATATATATATATATCAATTTTAGAAGATTTGATGAAACTTTGGGTTAATTGTTTTAAATTTAAATATTTAAACCATTTTGTAGAATATTGGATCTACCTTTATTTGTTCATATATCTCTTTTGAAAAGAAGAATAAAATTTTCAATAATAAATCTTAGAACCATATTGATGTTTGAAATCATATGATTGCCTCTTACAAAATATTTACAAGTATGGTTCTCATTGTAGTATGTATCAAGTGTCAAAAATTATGTGTTAGCCTCTTGATTACATTATTTAAATATACATTTATGGGTCATATTGATAATGAAACTAACATTAAGGATATTCATAGATATATGGTAAAATAAAATATCCAAAAAATATATTCATTAAAATTATATTCCAAAGGAAATTCATGGATTTTTTTGGAATAATAAAGATAAAAATAATGTTCACCTAATACAGATTATGTGGAACTTTAGTTGATGACTATGGAGAAGCTAGGGAACTTATTATAGGGATCACGATTACCATTTAAAAATAATGGAGATATATTTCAAATGAGTGGAATTCACAAATCATTATTAATTTTATCAAGAAACATATGTTGGTAATGGAACATAAATGATATTATTTTGTATATATGTCAATTACCCATCGAGCTAGTTTCTTGGAAATGTTATAACCTTTATAGAGAAAGATACAAGATAGCAAATGATATAATCAATTGCATCATTAATATTTTCTTTGGTAAAATTTAAAATTTATAAAGGAAATAGCCAAAAATATTTTATCTCTTAATTAAATTGATACCAAGGAATTGATAAATAGACAACATTGGTCCCAAGGAGAATTTTTATAGAAAGGAAAAATTACTATAATCTAACTAGCCTTATAAGAAATGTAATATTATGATATTTCAATAGGAATGACCTCTTATCAAAGGCATGTTTAGAGTATAGAAAATATAACCTTTTTTAATTTGGTATAAGAAGGGGTTTTGGAAGGGTCCCCAAACCTTTTACATAGGGGTTTTGGAAGGGTCCCCAAACCTTTTACATAGGGGTTTTGGGAGGGTATCCCAACCTTTACAAAACCACAAATATATTAAAAAAACTCCAAATAAGATTACAAATGGGACTACATCCCTAAGGGGAAACTAATTCAACATCCAACCAAGATTGATCCAGTATATGAGATAGTCAGATCCTTAATATCCAAAATAGATAGCATTGTTGACTAAACTTCAAATTTTTAAATTAGACTTGGAAAAGAAATTCTCACCCAAGTCATCACAAGAGAAGTAAATCTAGAAAATGGGATAGCCATCCATGTCATTTGATGATAATTTAATTTTTAAATTTAAATAGAGCACTCAATTTGGAAAAATTCTACTGAGACATCAAGAGCACTCAAAAAAACTAGAATAAAAAAATTAGGTCTTCCCACCAAGGATTATAGAAACTTAGGTCTCCACTAGCAAGTATTGAGCACCTTTAGTAATCACTCTAGAAATAGAAAACTATAATCCTACTCAAATATGAGGTTTTAAAAGGTTCTCCAATCCTTAAAAAAAGGGGTTTTGAATGGATCCTTGAACCTTAAACAAGGGAGTTTTGGAAGGATTCCCAAACCTCTTTAAGCAAGGTTTCGAAAGTCTCCCAAAACCTTAAAAAATTTCAAGCCTCAAGTAGAGTACCAAAGTCTTTTGGAAGGTTCTCCAAACCTCACAGGTAGTTTTGAAAGGATCCCAAAACCATTATAAATAGGGTTTTGGAAGGCTCCCAAAACCTTGTACAAACACAAGTATGGAAATACCAACCATTTCCCATACAAACATAACCAAGAGCACTAATATGATCCAAAAATCAAATTCCCGCTCAAATACTAAAAGTGAAATGAAAAAGCAAGGCTCCCAAAACCTTCTATAAATGGATTATATCTCCAGTAGAGGATCATAGGATTTTGGAAGGTTCCCCAAATCTAATACGTTCTAGGGTCCTAGAGATTTGAAATAACTACACATCTCAAGGAAAATAGGACACATTCATGTTGAATACTAGATTTAAAATTTGGAAACTCCCTCCTAGTCCAAATAGGAAAAAAACTACAAATAGAACAAATAGGAAACAACCACTTCCTACTCAGATTTGAAACTAGAAAAAAATTTCCCTCCTAAAAATGCAATAACCTGTTAGACCAAAAAAAAGACCAAAAATCGTGAGGAAAAACTTGCCAAGGCCATGCAAAGAAAAAAACAACTAGATGATACCCGAGATCACCCATAGCTTCTCCAAAATGGATCTAGGAATAAACTATGCCCCAATAGAGCAAGATTCCAATGAAAATAGATCCAAAATATAAGATCCATCCAAGAAATGAGAACAAACCCCCAAAATAGGGTATGAGGAAATAGGAAAGGTCCCTTAATAGAAATATTTTAGCATTAGGGCCAACACCCATCCACCAAGTCAAAAAAGCGGAACCATGTCCCACTATCCAGTAAACTATGCACCACTACACAAAAGAAGAAAAACATCTTAACATATGTATATAGCATCCAAAAAATATCAGGGTTCAGAGATCCTCGCTTCCTGCTCCCCTAGGGAGCTAGACCCTCATTCAAAATGTCAACCTTTTAAAAAGAAGAGTCTTTTTCAATTTTAAAATTAAACTTCAAAAAATGAAATACAAATATAATATTTTGATATTTCTATAGAATTAATGTCTTAGTAGAGACACATGTAAAATATTTAAAAAATAACCTTTTGAAAAGTGAATCTTTTTCAATTTTTAAATTAAACTATAAAAATAAAATAATAATCTTATTTAAAATACTTAAATAATTTAAAATGCCTTTGAACTAAGAGGCTTGTTTGTGATTTTAAAAGATACCACATTTTTTATTTATGTTTTCAAATATAGGCAATATTTAAGATTCATAACATGAGAATACCTTTGAATTTTTCTTCTAGAATATCTTCACAAGAAAAATATAAGAACTAGAGGATTTATGCCCCTTTTTCATTTGTTGTGAACAAAACTAAAACTAAAAAAAAATGAAAGAGAACTAAAAGTTTTGCAATGCAAATTTTGGTATTTTGAATTTTTTCTCGTGAACAATCTGAAGAGAAATTTTTTATAGCTCAAGAATTTTATTTATTTATTAGTTAAATAAGGAATTTTGAAAGGATCCCCAAATATTTTACAATTTTATAAAGGGAGAGCCACTACACCCGAAAGAGAGTAAAAATACCACATGTTGCTACCGCACATAAGACCCTACCATTAATTGAAACTAAACCAAACAACCATAAGAGAAGAGGACATGAAAAGAGACCCAAAAAACAACTGCACAACCAGGAGATACCAACTATAGCCCATATATATAGAAGAAAAAGATGGAACCAATCAATAAGGGGGGTAAAATGGATTTTCACCCCCTCAAATAACTTACGTAGATCAAACAGTAGTACCTCTCATTGGTCCTATACTAAGACAACCTTCAACTCATTAATATACCAAATTATTAAAGAGTATATTAGTCCCGACCAACTTGTGCCACAAACCTACTACAAATCTTAGTCTGAGAACCACTTGGAACATCACCATTTTTTTCCAAGAAGAGAGACCATCCAACTTATTATTTTTGTGGCAAAAGGATGCCAAATTTGACCCACTTAGCCAATTAAAATATGGATAGATAATATCTTACAAAATGGCTTTCATGAGAAACCAAAGAGAAAAGATATTTCTCCTACAACTCTTACAACCAATAAAAAAGCAAAATATAGGAGATTAAGAAAACAACTGGTCATCCAACATGAAGGCAAGTAACCTATGCAGATCCATTAGGGATACTGATAGGTCAACCATCATTCAACAATTTGGATTAAACCCTATGAGAGATTATCCATCCAAATGGATAGCCTAGACCATAAAGTCAGTCATCTTATTATGAGTCATCTTATTATCTTCCTTATATGTATGTCTCACCTGAATACCTTTTGAACCATAAAGAATCTAATTAGCTTTCTTGACCATATTAGCAATATTCTAGCTAGGGACTTGAAATACATAGATATATTGATAATATTTAATGAGTCACCGAAGTAAGAAGCACAACCCCTTTTAAGAATTCTTTGACTTCCACAAAGTGGTAGGTCTAGGACCTAATATTTTTAGCAAAGGCAAAAATAATATCTCCATTGTGATTTTGGAACACACCTCCTACACTAGATTTATTGGGATTTCCTTTAGAGGCACCATTGAAGTTAAATTTGATCCATTTAGGGGAGTAGGATTTACTTGGTTAAATTTATGGTATTCATTAGGTTCTGAATAGTTACTCTTCTAGCGTGTTGGAAAAAAAGGTTGGCTTCAATGAGGGCTTCAGTCTCTAGGACACCAAAAAAATCCAAAGATAAGACAAAACTATTCTCAAAAAAAATTGGCAATACTTTGGCCCAAATAGAAGTAGCATATATAAAAACTTCCCTAAGCATCCTATTGTTTCTCTACTTATAGATACCCTAGACTAGGTGAAGGAGACTAAATGACCAAAAAAACAACCTTGGGCTAGAAAATAAAAGAGACAATTGATCAAAGGCATCAAAAAAATGGTTTAGGACAAGCCAATAGACCCCCAAGATATTCAAAAGGATATAGAGGACCTCAAGAAAAAAAATGTACAAAGGAAGAAAAGGTGGTTAGTAGATTCAACATCACATTTGCAAATGTGGAACCTATTAGGGATGGTCATGCCTCTCTTTTAGATGTTTTTCATAGTGAAAATACTATTTTGGATAACAATCCATAGAAAAAAGTTAACTTTAGGAGTAATAAATTTATACCGATTCTTTTTGAAATGAGGTGGATGCACAGGTTCAACTTCAAAGAGGAAATAATAAGACTTCATTTAAAAGCAGTCATCCTTATCCAATTTCTATAGAATAGAATCTTCAACGTTAGAAGATATAATGACCTATAAGCTTAGAATGTGATTGAGATAGCTCATAGGATTTATTTCCTCCTAGTGCAAGTTTTGGAAATTGATATTCTACCAAGATTTCACCCCATTACTTACCTAAATGAATTCTATAACTTTAGCTCCAAAGCGGGCCTAAGTTATAGGTTTCACAATTGTAGCCTCAAGAATGTAAGCTAGAGGAGCATCACCCACCTAAGTATCTTCCCAAAAATTGATATTTTTACCATTTCATAGCTTCCATCTATGGTCATTTGAAATGATATGATAAATATTAGTGATACCAAGCCAAAAAACTAATCCTAGAGAGGGGGCAGATCAACCAACAAGTATTTATTTTGAGAAAGATATTTGGATGACAAGATGCGGACCTATTCAACATTCTCATTCTTGAATAACTTTTATCATTGCTTGGAAAGTAATGCAATGTTAATCCTCTTAAATATTTTGAGGCCAAGGCTACCAAATTTGTTTCTAGTGCATACCTATTCTTAGGAAACTAGATGAAACTTTTTTTCTCCTCATTTCTAGACCAAAAAAAGGACTTTTGGATGAGTTCAATTATTTGAATAACTTTAGCTAGGGATTTGAAAAGTGAGATAAAGAATAAAGGAATGCTCTAAAGGGTGTATTTATCCAGTTGGGCTTTCCCAATGTGGCTGAGAAGAGCCCCCTTCTAACCAACCAGTTTCCTTTGCATCCTTTCAATGATTGGTTTCCAAAATTTCTCTTTCAATCTCCCCTTAAATAAGAGATCCCAAGGTAGGTAGAGGGAAATTTAGCCACCCCACAATCCAAAATTTGGGAGATCACTCTTTTCCTTCAGAGGGGGTGTTAAAGAAGAAGATTAAACTTTTTAAAATTTGATTTTTTGGTCTGTAGCCCTTTCAAAGGATATCAGAAAATCCTTAGTCTTCATTTCTCACAGAATAGAAGCCAAGGTGGCTATAAGAGTGTCATTAGTAAACTATTGATGGGATAATAAATCCACTTAAAGGGTTGGATTTATACCTACTATGATTGGTTTCACTTTTATAGATTTACCCAATGCTTTAGAGATAATTATAAAGAGGAAGGGTGAAAGGGGGTCATCCTGGTATAGGCTCTTGCAACTTTTAAAGTATCCCATAGTTGAACCATTGATGATAATTGAGAAGAAGACTAACGAAATACAAGCATTAATTAGGCTTATCCATATTTTGTGAAACATAAATTTATTTAACACTTTGAGGAGGAAACTCCATAACACCCTATCATACGCTTTGTTCATATCAAAAAAGTCACAAATATCCCATTCTTATCCACAATATGAATGAGTTCATGAAATAAACTAATTTCATCAAAAATCTATCTTCCTACCACAAACCCACTTTAAGATGAATCAATAATTTTAGAGAGAAATAGCTTGATATTGTTAGCCATTTTTTTGTCAAAAACTTGTAGATGGTATTACAAAGGCTAATAGGTCTAAAGTCGCTAAATACATTAGCTCTTTTGAATTTTAGAACAAGGAGCAAGAAGGTGGATTTTACATCCCTGAGAATGGTAATAGACCTCTAAATCTCTTTCAGGGCATCTTCTATATCTTTCCCCACAATGTACCAAAATGTTTAGAAGAATATTAGAGGAAATTCATTTGGATCAAGGGATTTCAAACTGCCCATTTCAAAAATTATTTTTTTGATTTCCTCATCCTTAAAGGGGCTCAACATGAAAGAATTCATATCCTCAAAAATCAGCCTTGAGATATTTTGAAGCGATCCTCAATGACAGATTCATTGTCCTCTATTTAGCAAAGCAAAGATTCAAAAACCTAACAACTTATAGTCTGATTTCTTGAATATCATCTATTTTAGATACATAATCCTTAAAAATTTCTCTAGTTCTATTGGAGACTCTATGCATCAGAGTAGATGCATGGAAATATTTTGTATTTCCATATCCCACTTTGAGTCATAGTTCCCTTGAATTCTATTTCCAAAGAATCTCCTCCTTAGCCAAAGTATTATGGAGCTCAACAAGAACCCCTTTCTCTCTATCTTTGATCTCCCAAGACTGGTCCCTAGCACTACCTGATTTTTCAATTTCCATCAGTTGATATCATATATAATTCTTTTTTTGGGAGATCTAACCAAATATGACCTTATTCCAAATTTTAATGTTTGAATTAAACCACCTACGCTTAGAAGCTATAAGGGATATTAAGGGAATAGAGAAGTCTTGGGACCACTAGTCCTTAACATTTTCTTCTATATTAGGTTATTGGCACCACATCATCTTATATATGAAGGGCCTTGGGAACCTCTTGGAAGGCTGATCCAAACACATCAGTAGAGGGCTATGGCCCAATCCCACTTTAGGGAGAGAGCACATAGAAGCGTCTCCAAAAATGGGTAAGGATTCCTTAGAAATAAATATTCTCTCTAATCTAATCTAAATGAGTTGGTCCCTAATTATCTTGTTACTCCATGTATATTTATTACCTTTAAGCTCAAGATCTATTAATTCAATTTGATTCACAAACAAAGAAAAATCTTCCATACCTCTCAAAATACCCATAGTTCCCCCATTTGTTTTTGAATGGAAGAGCTAAGAGTTGAAATCTCTAACCAAAATCTAAATTTCCCCTTTTAAGTCTTCTCTCATAGTACTCAATGAGTCCCATAGCATGCTCCTATTAGTATATGAGTTTAGAGCATAGATATTAGAAAGGAACCATTGATTATTAAAATCCTTGCAACAAAAAAGGATATTAATAAATCTATTTGAGGATTATTTCTCTAAAAACTTATCCAAATAAAATTGAGACCCTCAACTTGGTTTTAAATTTCCTTCGTGTTCCTCCTACCATGGCCAAAGAGATTCTAAAATATGATTTTTTAACCTTTTGTAGATGTTTTCATCTTGAATAGTTCTTTGGACTTAGAGTCAGCACTCCAAAACTACCTAAGCCCATTGATCCTTTTTGTGTTCCCAACCCAAGTTTCAATCCCTCATATTTTTACATGCCACTAGAAGAAACTATTGGTATGGATGAAATATTACTTAAAAATAAAATATCTGCTATCAATCCCAATCACCAATGTACCTTTTTATCCCATATCTGGTCTACTATTCATTTCCTTGTCAATGACAAATTCATTTTTATTAGTTTCACAAATAAAAACTTGGGTCTCTATATTTTATCCATGGACTAGTACATTATAAAAGGCCTTTCCTAGATTTTATATCAAAATATATACTCTTAAGTGAACAAGGTCCCCTAGCAGGATATTTTTTCTCAGCTCTAGGACTTACTTAAATAGGCTTTCAATAGGCATCTACTTTAAAAAAACCACAATAATTTTATGCTTTAAGTAGCACCATCCTCTATTAGAGTTTGTGTCTTTTACTTGCTTCCCAAAATCCACAAGCTCATGCTTTCTATTTAATCCATTTTTTCCTATTGTGGTTTCATGCTCAAAATTTCCTCCAAATAGCTTTATAATCTACTCTAGCAAATTTTTTTGAACCAAAAAAATCATCTCTTTGATTTCATATCTCTAATTAAATGTTTGTATGGCCATATTTTTCCTTAGGTACATCATTATTTTCTCTTTTAATGTTGATAGCCTCTATCCCAACATCCCCACCTCTCAAGGACTAGTAGTCCTCTATCATTTTTTGAAGAAAAAATTTGATCTGGTAAGACAAACTTTATGGTAAGGCTTGCAGAGATAGTGTTAACACAACACTACTTAGAATTCTTAGGGGAAACATACAAGAATATAAGGGGAATAATCATGGTAAGTAATTTTGTTGTGGATTATGAATGTTTATTTCTCTATCATCTAGAGGAATAGGTATTTAATAATGTTGTTGTGGAAAATATTTTATTTTATAAAAGATACATTAATGATGCCATTGGAGTTTGACATGACCTTAAGAAGGATCTTATTGGTTTACTTGCTACCTTTGATTCCTTCTATGATAGTATTAAAATTACTTCATTTGTTTCTGATTTTAAGGTAACACTTCTAGATACTATGTTTTTTTAAACGAAATGATCTTTCTCAAACTAAAATTCTCTACATCAAATTATTTCAAAAGTTAATGAATGTCTATCAATACATCCCTACTTCCTCCCATCATCCAGTTCATACACAAAAAACATTTATCATGATTGAACTCAATATATTTTTGGTTAGAGAAAGCTCTAGGGATGGATTTATTTTTATCAAAAATAAATTATTAATGGACTTAGAGCTAGGGGATATCAATTTAATTTTCTCTTGCCCTTGTTTGAGAAAGTTAAATTTTATGGTAGACCTTAATTTTGGTGAGAGTTCTAGAGAAAGTAACACATAGACATGGAACGAGAATAAAATTAGTTCCCTCTTATTTTGAATCTTGACAAATATAGTTTTGTTAGAGATCTTCGAGTTGACACATATATTATTTCTCCAATGCTTAAAAAATAGAGAAAATATAGAGAGCTCAAGCACATTTCTCAATGCATAATCTATTGGAGAAAACACAAACATCTTCGATTTATCTTTGTAAAAATAAAATTGTTTAAGAGACTCTATTTCCCACTTTGTATTTTCACATTTTTTAATGTTTTTCTTCTCTTTTTTTGGTGGGTGTTTCTTGAGGGTTGAGCTTGGGACTTATTTTATTTTCACCATCTTGGTCTATAAACCTATAGTTTGTAACAATGCTTGGATGTTTTTATCCTACATGCATTGCTCTTTGGCTCCCCCATAAAGTTAGGTCTTTATAAAGATAGGTTCTACCTCTTCGAAGCTCACTTCCTTGATAAGACTTGTAGGTCAAAATTCATTCAAAGTTTTGTATATGTATCACTTCCTTTTTTTGAAATAAAAATTCAATCAAATATTTTTTGTTCCTTTCTTAAATCATATATTTCTTTAAGTTTATAATATCTCTTTTTCTTTCTTTTGTTTTCTCATACATTTTTGTTGCTCGAATTATGTTCTTCACCTACACCTAATGCAATCTGGTGAACCAAAAAACCTACAACACCAGGAGTATGCTTTTCACTTGTGCATCTGCGATATGGTGAGTCAAAAACTAGTTTACATTTTTAGATTACTACTTCACCATGTTCGATTTTTACATTAGTGTTATAAATCAAGAATATATTTATATATATATAAAATAAGGTATTTACAAATGGTATATATATATTTTTTAAAAAGTAATATTTAATGAGAAAAATATATACAAATAATAAAAAAGATTTTTTATAATTTAATAAAAAAATATATTAATCATAAATAAGATATTTACACATAATAAATGTGTTAGGAAAAAATGATATTTATATATATAATATTTAATGTAAAACATACATACAAGTTTTCAAGGAAGAATAAAATATACCCTTTGTAGTGGTTTGAGTAGAGACTTAAATCTAGATCTTCTAAAAGAAAGCTAAAATTCAACCTACTACGATGACCCACATGAACTAAAACAAAATAAGTTAAAAAGATTAAAAAGGTGTTGCAATAACAATACTTAAGGTGAATACAGTGCAAAATATTATATATTCAACAAATTTTTATTGTTAATTATTGATATAGTTATTGTTGAATTTGAGTATATGATTTGATATTGTGATATTTAGATTGCAAGAATGATAAGTGTGTGAATAATTTGTATGTTTCTTCAACCTAAAATTTTAAAATTTAATTTACAGAATATTCTATCATGACAATTGATACAGAACATACACGACATGCGCAAATTTAAATGTTTTAGATTTATCATTTACAACTCATGTTATTATACAGAAAATTCAACGCCTTCATCTTACAATAACATCTATGGAGATCAGCTTTAAAAATGTCAATAACTTCTATGCAGTCAACAGACCAGCGCTTAAAGAAATAGTGGCCTTTGTTTATGCCTATCTGCTTTAAAATTTTTAATAATTTTATAGAACAGTGCAGCTGAATTTTATATACATAAAAAGATGGTGAGCAGATTTTCGCCGAGATTGTGTATTATTGTTTCCAGGTTTTTCTACTTTAAAATACTGTATACAGTGGAAAGTCGAAACATCATTACGATCCAACGTCGTCTTCTCAACTGCTCTCCACACAATAGGAGCACCTTATAGGCTATAGTAGATATTTTTAATTTGAAAAGCAAAATAGTTGAATAGCGAGAAACGAACAACCTTGTTTCCAACACGCCCGCAAGAAAAAAGCTGGATGCAGTTGTTCAGCTGCAAAACCCGTTTCTAAAATTATGAAACCTATTTCTAAGATTTGTTAGTATTGTCGTTTGCCATCTAAAGCAATCTAAAGCACACTTGCCAACGCTATACCTTCTCTTTTTTAATAAATTTTAAACGAAGTCAAAGTTGTGCCGCATTGATTGCCATGTGGTCCTCATCCTTAAGTTGTTATGTTATGGTGCGGAGTTCTTACACAGTTTCACATGAAGAAGTGAATAGGGCATTTCCTATTACAAATAGCAAGTAAATTCTTTTTCACAAAATAAGATTAGGCGTTTCAACTTTTGAAACTCTTGGGATGCTTAGACATTGATCAAAGTAAAATATTCAGTAATCTCAGATGATATTCTTTTTGTGCCATTTCTGCATAAAGTAATTAATTTAAACTGCACCGACAGAAAGACTCCAATGGGAAGTCTTTAACGTAAACAGAGAACGAAAAAATACATTTCCCAAGGCGTTGGGCGCTTCAATCAGCCGCAAGGACGCTTCTTTTTGTATATATTTCCCACGCTTCTGCACGTTTTCACGTACGTAGCATATCCAACTTCCAGATATCACTTATTACCCTAAATTCTTGATAATCCATTATACTGCTACAAATCAATGTGTAGTAAAAGAAAAATGAAATCTTTGGATATATCCTTCTGTCCAAGATCGCGATCGAAGCTAATGAAGAAAACCCTTTTTCTGTAGGCAGGCCACTGTATCAGCCAGGCACTTCTTCATCGGTGTAAATGACAGGCCAAGATCTCTCATCTTCTGATTACAGAATTGAAAGGGTTGTTTCATTGGGTTTTTCTGGTCCGAACATCTGCAGTAGTAAGCAAGCATGGGTTAGCAGAAAAGGTGGATAATGGTTGTTGTCCGCCAAGCTAAACAAAATTATAGACGACGTATACGTACACGAGAGGAAGTGGGTACTGTGGAAACAATTGTGCCAACATAGCCACCAGTTCTCCTCTATGCATGTTGCTTTGTGCGCACAGATACCGCCCACAGGCTGAAGGTGTTTCGTAGACTAATATGTGGGCCAAAGCCACATCTCTTACGTCCACATACGCCTGGGTTAGGTTTGCGTATGTTTTCGCCGAGCCTACACATGATTATTCGTCACGCATAAACTGACATTCATAAGAGTCAAATCAAATTTGAGAACTATTGACATTCATAATTACACTATACCTGTCAAGTATTTCATAATATGAGCAGTGCTGGCATTAATGGAGGGCTGCAACAAAGGACCTAAAACGAGACACGGATTTACCACCACCATATCCAAATTCTTTTCTTCTGCTCGCTTCCATGCAGCTTTCTCCGCAACCGTCTTCGCATAGCAGTACCAGTTCTGCACATTTCATACATATCTCGTTAATTGTTAACTGGTTTCTTTGTAGCTTACCATTAAATTTGAGTATGGTATTTGCAGTGTTCAGCCATACATTTGTTTGAATGCAATAATCCAAATCACTCCAGCAGGTTTCGTCGACAACAACGTGGGAATCTCTGTTTGGGTCCATGTAAACCGCCCCGATTGAAGATGTGACGACTACGCGTTTTATTCCACATTCTCCGCACGCGTCCAGCACATTGGCCGTTCCTTTGATGGCTGGCTCTATCACTCGTTCCTGCATAGTCATGACCATCGCCATTGTGTCTGTTAAAAGACAACTTAACAAGAGTTATGACCTGTCTATGAGAGAAGCTATGTTAGTTAAGCTTAAAACTTACGGGATCGTCTGTCAAAAGGCAGGCCATGTGGAAGACAACATCACACCCTCCGATAACTCTGACCAAACTTTGGTAATCAAGAATATCAGCCTTCACAAGGTAAAGTCTGTCTTTGGCTCCTTCCATGGATCTCAAATGGTCATACTTGCCATCATCTGCACTTGTCAAATACAACCATTCTTCAATAAACATGAACTGATTATTACAGAATGAATAAATATATGGATGATATAATATGGGTAGTACTGACCAGGATTACGGACAGCCCCTTTGACAGTATAGCCCCTGTTTAACAACAATTTGACGAGCCATGAGGCAATGAATCCTCCAGCTCCCGTCACGCAAACTGTTTCCTGCTCCATTTCTCCTCTTCTCTACAACAGCAGGAAAGGGAATCAAACAAATATGAAAAATAAAGTAACCAAAACAAGATTGTAGCAAAGGAGGCACTACAGAAGTGAGTTGTGGAGATGTTGCCTTGTACTTTAATAGCGAGGTCGAGGGAAACGCTTTGGGCTACGGCCTACGTTCAGTCAAACTAAACTCTCACTGGGATGAGCTGGCCATTATTAAGTGGTCGATTGTTAATTATTAGGGTTGCGTTTTCTACGGAGATAATCAACGCTCAAAATTTATGTACGGTTGAAGCTTTAGTGCAGACAATCGTTTGGTTTATCGACATGGGAGCAACTTCCATGATATTTCGTGTTTCACATGCATAAAGGAGAAGTCCCATTGAAGCGCCACATTTTGCGGGTGAGTAAAGTAGGGTCTATCTTAGCAGCACATTTTACTGGTATATTATTAGAATTAGAATGTTATTAAGCTATAGGAAAAAAACTTTATTATACCAAAAACATACCATCCTATGATATACTTCACCTTAAAAGGATAACCTTCCTTTTAAATCGAATCTCAATAATAGCACCTAGCAGTCGGTTCTGGTGGATGGAAACTCTTTGGTTTCTTCACTCGTGCTTCATGGGGAATACAAACATTCTCAGCAGATAACTATTGTATACGCGAATATTCGACTGTATGTCTGAAAATTAATTAACCTATGATAAAACTGATGTCAAGTATATAAAAAATATAATTTAAAATAATAAAATAATAAAATAATAAAAAAATAAAAAACTATTGAATTTAGCAGCAGAGGGCGACAATTACTAGTGGTGGTTGTGGTTTTTACTAATTATTTCTCTACTAACGCTAACGTTAAGCAGACGACACGTCGTGTTCATGTAAGCACTGTGAATGCTAGGAAACCGAGTACATCGTTAAGAATTACCAACCATTAAAATCACTACTCTACCCTCACATATATCGAGGAGAGAAGGAGTCAAAGGGAACATTACGATTAATAACCGAAAATAGCTTGTTTATTAGGTGTGGTGTGGTTAGTGATCATTGTGGTCTTTATTTTAAAGACGTAAAATCTTAGAAAAATAAATAATAAAAATAAAAACCTAACGATGGAAGCGTATGATTTTTCATATAAATAATAATACTATATAGGTTATTTATTAAAATGTTAACCAACACTACACATCTAACTTTGACAAGTTATTTATTAAAAAATAAAAACTAACATTTTTAATTAATTTTTAATAAATAAAAAATCAAATAAAAAATATAATTTTAATAATAAAATATATTTTTATAATATTATTTATAACATATTTATTAAAAATTAACAACAAAAAACCTAAAATTTACAATCATGATAATTAATTGCGATTAATTTATAATAGTTAATTTATATTTGATGAGTTGCATGTATAGGTCTATTTGAGCAATTAGTGAGTTTTTTTATTTTATTTTAGCGAAAAACCTTTTGAGGTCGTCTTGGTCTGAAACTAGATTAGTAGTTCTACATCGTCAAAATTACCCGAGAGCGACTCATGAGTCTTGCTCAATCGTGACCGCATCAGCATAATCAACTGAGCCACCTTGGTATGAGAAACCACAACCAAAGGGTTCTACACCTTCAAAATCACCCAAGAGTCTCTCTCAACCCTAACCACATCAGCATAATCAACTGGATTTTGGATATCCAATTTGTTTTTGGTAGGGTAGAGATTCAAACAAAGAACCTCCTTTAGAGGATTGCCCTACCATCTCCAATTCACCTATAGTATGTGGATGATAATTAGTGATTTTAGAGGTAGCTCTTGGTACGTATTTTATTGGGATACTAGGGTTATACATATGGAAAGTATGGTTGGATTTTCTTTTTGCTTTTGTCATGACCATGCATTTGTCACAACCATGTTGTTGAAGAACATAGCAATGATCAAGATATTAGATTATTAGAAACACATATCAAAGGTATTGGCTCTTCGTTAATAAAAAGAATGAAATAATAACAAAGGATTGGGAGTGATAAAGAGATTAGATGCTTTGAAAGGCATATGAAAGGTATTAGCTCTAAGTTAATGAAAATAATGGAATGTAATAACAAGGATTGTGAAGGTATAAGAAATCCCACAAAGCCAAAAGTAAGGTCAAAGAACGAAGGCTTTGGTTATGTTGGTCAAATAGAAAGTAGCAACAACAAACACCATGTTTGTGAAAGAAGTCTATATAGAAGAAAAAACATTTAGTTCATTGTGAACGATCAAGACATGTGACAACTAAGTGTTGGGATTTACATCCATGTGAAATTTGTGGTGGAAAGAATCACCCGAAGAAATATTGTTGGCACAAAGATAAAATGACCAACAAAATACATGTTGATTGTGGTTGGATGGATGTGATGGAATGAGATAAAGTGAAAAATTGAGTTATTTCTACAAGAGAATGTTTTGTTCTCAAAATAAAGCAAGTATAAGACACAAAAAGTGGCATTGTGAAGAGATAAAGGATAAAATGACAATAACTCCACAATTGCTATAGCAAAGAATCTAGTCTTCTATAGTATTACTAAGCATATTGATATCAAATATCACTTTACTAGAAATCTTGTGAGGGACAAATTGATTTTAATTTTTACAAAACTAAAAACAATCTTCTATAATCTTACTAAGCATATTGATATCAAATACCAGTTTACTAAAAATCTTGTGAGAGAGAGATTGATATAAAGTTTTACAAAAACTAATAACTAGCTTGCTTGCTAATGTGTTTAGTAAAGCATTATTAAAAAAAATCATAAAAATAAAACAAATATTAAATATTACTACATTA
The DNA here is from genome assembly GCA_028583015.1 of Wollemia nobilis. Lineage (NCBI taxonomy): Eukaryota > Viridiplantae > Streptophyta > Pinopsida > Araucariales > Araucariaceae > Wollemia > Wollemia nobilis. The sequence continues at coordinate 141,755 of JAQPPZ010003370.1, read as the reverse complement.
AATTTTTAAAAGAAGCGTGCAATAAAAATGATTGAAAAAAAAAAAAAAACATTATTTTTAATATCGAAAGATATAGACCCCATATGATAGCAAGTTTTCTACACCGGCTTGGTCATTCCTATTTATTTGACGTAGATTACTTATATTGAATCGAAAATTTGCTGCCACGTTTATGAACTGACCAAAGATAATAATAATTAATAATTATTTGTGTGTGGTTGTATAAAATTCTACGACCAGTATACATTCTGTGGTTGTAGTAATTTTCGTAATAAATATTTACCGTCATAAAGACGTGTCACGTTTTCAACGTCTCCATGCTCGGTGGCTATAGTAATTTTCGTAGTAAATTTTTACCGTTATAAAAACGTGTCACGTTCTAAACGTCTCCATGCCTGTACTTATATCTAAATAGCCACTATGTCATTTTTCTTAGTAAATGTATTTTAGAAGTCCAAGGATTATTTCGATTATATTCTCTGAATAATTGCGTTGACTTCACTTTTATTTAAGGAAATAAAATTTATAATTTTTTTTTTTTAAATGAGTTAGGAGTTAGTTATTGTGTGTCATCCTATTTCCTAAGAAAATTAAACTTTTGTGTGTCATCCTATTTCCTAAGGAAATTAAAAAGACGGTCGTGTGTCATCGTAATTGTTATCCTATTTCCTAAGAAAATTAAAAAGACTGTCGTGTGTCATCCTATTTCCTAAGAAAATTAAAAAAGACGGTCGTGTGTCATTAAAATATAATTTCTTTTTTTATTGAGTAAATACTTCTTATACATATAAATATCCTCGTGTGCCTTATTAGTTATTTTTTTAAGTGCAAGTAGAGAAGGCAAAGGGAAAGGTTGTGTGCTAAATTTACTATTGAGGTCCACGGTTCGAACCTCTACAATGCAAAGGGGAATACAAAGATTGTGTGTTAAATTAACTATTGATAAGCATAACTTTCTAGGGGTCATGGTTGGAAGAAGACTGCTAAGTACTGTGCGGTCGTAAGGGTTTCTAACACTAACCTAAAATTTTTACCTAAATAAAAAAAATAATATTATTATTAAAAAATTAATAAATATTAAAATATTATATTTATTATTTTTAATTAAAAAAATAATATTAATATTATAAATTTTAAAGTATTATATAATATTAGTTTTTGAAGAATGTTAATAAAATTATTATTATTTTTTTTCAAGTTTATAATTATAATTTATAAAGTTTATAAGTTTATAGTATTATAATCCAATGTATATGAAATTCAAATTATGAGGAGGAATGCTCCATTTTGCTATGCTTCCAAGGAATGTGGTCCTAGTTGTACCACTCATTGTATTTCACTTCAAGTTACTTTAACAAAACAAAATATAAATAAAACATAAAAATATTTTATTGATATATGCAATGATACACTAAAGTTAAAATGTTAAATAATTTATTATAATTCATTATATAACATGATAAAAAATAAGCAAAACATATAATTTTAAATCAATATAAGTAAAACTTAATTTGATAAAAGTTCAAAGCTAAATAAAATTTATCTATCTATGCAGATATATTACATAGACATAAAATTTATTTATTTTTTCCTTAGTAGTTACTTGTGCATCCTTTATCTAGTATTTAATATGTTTTATATGGAAAAAAGAGTGAGTTATAAACATAATATGACTAAGATCTCAAAATAACTACTTGTTAATAACTATATCTTTTTTCCAAATGGTAGACCTAACACTAAATCATCTTAACCTAATGCATGTAATCTGCCCTAATGTTAGTATCATTCAATCATTAGGCACTATCATTTGTACCTTTATAACTTATTTCTAAGGGTCCAATCTATTGGAATTAATGAAGTGTAAACCACTAGAAATTTTATAAGTATCATACTTATTCTTGTAACCATTGGAACTCTTCATATTTGTCTTGTATATTGTATTATTTATGTATCTTGCTTAGTGATATCATTGTAGAATTACAAATATATATGCATAACAAGCATTTATTTCTATTACAAAAATTGTTGTATATTCCATGTATCTCTCCATAGTAATCATTCTATAGTTTATTTACTTTTCAAATAGAGAATCTAATTTTTTACATGCATTCTAGTTATTAAGATGATAAAACTTTAGGATTCACTTAAACCATCAATATTAATGGTATTGAAGAAGGCATTCATATATATGCAAACATAAGATTAAGCTATTGGGATAGTGATTTTCTAGGAGACAACCCATCCACATATACTTTTTTACCTCAGTAGACAACAAAAGTAATAAATATGATCACTTTAAACATGGGATAAAGTATAACCCAAATAAAGAATGAATATGTTCAACCATTTTGAATAAGTTTCTCCATCACATCCTTTTTATAACTCAAAATTATACTCCTCCAATGGAAAGGATATTAAAAATATCTACCTCCTTTAAGGTTGAGGTAGACTTTTGATATATCTATTTTTGCAAAATAATTTGTTGTAAATGTTATAGAAAAATAGCTAAATAAAATGTAATTGTACTTTGATGTTCAAAAGTTCTCATATGATAAGAAGATCATATTTTTCTTCTTGAGAGACATAATGTAGATTCAAATAGTGGAAAATATATGTCAATCAAGCAAAAAAAAAAAAAAAGGAACATTAACATCAAAATATCCAAATCAATAATTTTATCAATTAAATCCACTAATGTTATCAAGGATGATTAATACCTAATAGGTGACAATGATAAATTACACCTCAAAAGGAAACAATTATGACAAGGTAAGATCAATATATTAAGGACTACACCAACACCATCAATAATCTATCGATAAATTGGCATACAAGATGGAAAAAATCAAGATTCTTAAATACTATCACATTTGACAAAGATACATTTAGAACCAAAAAAATCTCAATATAGCTATACTTGGAGAAACATATGAATATGTGATAGAGACTCAAGTAATTTTTTGAAATAAAGGTATCCAAAACAAAAGTGGACCTAACAAAAAATAATAATCTAATGAGTATAAATTGGGCCTAAGCTAGATTTTTTTGGATAACTTATTTTTGGAATAATTAAATGACATAGTTATTTATTGCACTATGATTTAAAATTAGACCTTTTTGGTTAATTGTGTCGTAGTTATATGTAAAAGATTCATTATATTGTCATATATTGAGTTACATATGTAGCTAAATATATAGCATAGTACATGCCTTAAATAGTTAATTGCTTGATAATAATAAATCATATTTGGTAGTTTAAATTGGTCGTAAAGATGATATGCAATTTTGCATATTATACTGAAAAAACTAAATTTATTCTAACACCTCATCTCAATGGCTATATTGGATACATCACAAGATTTAGTAATTAACACACTCATAAGAATACCTTTATAAGGTCTTACTATCATTATTGAGGTGTTATTATCACTCAAAAACCATGAAAAATGAGACTTAACATAGAATATCCTATTCCTAAAATATAAATGCACCCAACAACAAAGAAGTATGTCTTCCTAATATTTATTTGCTTATTCATATATGTTTTCACATAATCAACATAACAAAATTTACCATAATTTTATATTGCTTTTAAAATCAATTCAACATAGTTCACACAACAGTTTTTATCCTAGTATCACACTACTTTCATGATCGATTACACACAGTATGCACAATAATATTCATCATAACTTCACACTGCTTCATGTTCGATTACACATAGTATGCACAACAATATTCATCACAACTTCACACTACTTTCATTTTTAATTAAACACAATTTACTCAACAACATACTTCATAATGAAATCAAATAGAAAGACCAACCCATTTATTTTTGCTTCCAAAATGATTCTATCTTATGTTCTTCCAATCATTGTTTTTCCCTTCCATCACGATGCCTTTCTCCTTCCTCCTCTCTTCCTCATTTTTTTTATTTTCCTTTTCTTCCTACCTTCCCCCCAAAACCACATCCAAGGAACTTGGTAAGTTTTTTTCCTCCTTTATCATGCATAGTGCTAGATTACTGAGCTTCCCCTCCACAACCTCATACGCATAATTTTTCATCATGGCATTTCAATAATTCTCGGTATTAATGAACTTAGCTTTGCTGACTTTTCCAACCATGGAGTAATAATATATATATACATATATATATATATATATATATATATATATATATATATATATATATAAAACTACTTTTCACATGTTTTAAAAATAAAGCAAGGTTAGAAGTATACATGAAGTCTAACGCGAAAGGAGTTTTGGCCACCAAATAACATATGTCCTTTGCCATAATAGCCAAACATGGTGGTTCTATTTTTATTTTAATTTAACATCAAATACCATTGTTATTTAATATGAATGTGGAGCAATACACAACAAACTATAACTCGATTTTGCACAAGTTTTCACTCTTTTTCAAAGAAACAAAAATAACTATTTTGCTTTTTATTTTTTCTATTTTATTTATAAGATTATATTTCCATAAAATCATGAAAGAATAAAGGAAAATATTTTCAAATATTCATTCAAAAATTAAAGGGTGGCTCCCATGATTAATACATCTTCATTGCCACCTCTAAACACACAAGCTCACTTTATAAAAATAAAATAAAACAAAGGAACATTCAAAGTATTAGACACATACACACATGCCCAAATAAACAAACACTAACATGCCTTTCCAAGATAGTGGCTCCCATCATCATTGCCACCATAAAAACATTTCTCATTCCTTGCAAACAAGCAATATTTCAAATAATTGAGCTCACATAGATATACAATTTATATTGCATCTAAATGATATGCAAGTGTGGGTTTTTATGTTCTCGCAAGCTGAATCATCACTTCCCTTACTTATCTCTTTTTTCCTACTATCTTGCTTCTTTTTATTGTCATCTTGCAACTGCCCTACACTCATAGAGACTGTTAGCAGTACCATGTTTCTTAAGAAAATGTAAGTGTATACATATTTTACTTTCTTTCGTTATTCATGCGAGAAGGGTCGTTACATCCTCCCCCACTAGAGATAAACACAGTCCCTATTTTTACAACTAGCTTAAGCAAAATAAATCTTTAGTAAATTCATAAGTTTTACTTTAATTAAAAATGCTCAAGAAAATTCACCATTCCACCTTAACTCTACATATTTCAATCATATTCATCATCATAAAATCACATCATACTTTTTCATGATTGACATGCAATCACATCATTTATTATATCATAATGAAATTAGTTACACATACCAATCATGGTTTAAAAAATTTCTTTTAATAATACCAAAAATATATATTTACAAGCTACTCTACTATGAAAGCACGAGATTTCGGGCAGAGGGAGCACTAATTATGCAACATAAGACGAAATGCAACGCTTTAATCCTATGCACAAAAACGAAGAAAGGAGACAATTTGAAAATGAAAGAAAAGATGTAAAGAAATCACAGCCCTCTTTATTCAAATATCTTATCCTCGGTTACATAGACGTCTCCTCCCTTTTTGGGGGCTAGGAGCGTTAAATTCGTATTTGTTACAATATGTGACTTAGTCTTCCTCTTTCCGCGTGCCCACGTTTGAATGGACGGGCCAAGACGATGTCGCCGCTTACGCTGATGAGTCCTTACCTCTGCTGCTTCTCCTGCGAACAAAGAAACAACCAAGATGTCAGTAGCACCTGCTGCAAATGAAAGGTGTTTGTTCTTTAAAATTAACGAAATATGCATGCAAACATTTATCTAAAACAGTAAACAAAATGATTCTAAACAGCCTGAAAACTTGACAGAAGACAAAAAATGTTACCAGAAGGCCATTGCCATTGAGACAGCTGGCCAATCTACCTTCAACTGGAATTCGTCCCTGGGTGGGATGATTTCTGACTGCAATTCGTCCCTGGGTGGGACGAATTCTGGAATTCATCCTTGGGTGGGACGATCTTTGACTGCAATTCGTCCTTGGGTGGGACGAATTCTTTTGTGTTGAAGAAGTCGACCTGCTGCTGCTCCAATGTCGATTCCTGAGACCTGCAAAATGCACTCGCAAATAAGGGGGTTATGTAATTGGGGCCATTTTGGGACGACCCAGATGGTCGGATTCTCCCAATTTGGCCTCTACCCTCGGGAATTTGATCTCGCCACCTGCAAGTCGGTGAAACAACAAAGCGACACAAAACATACTAGAATCCGACCAAAAGTTACGAAATTGCAACTGTGAGTTAACCAAACATAATAACACAAAATGCAAACTGAAAAGGTAATCTAGAATGCTTTTATAATAAAACCTAGAAAGTGTGGGGGTGCCCAAGTGGGCCTCCCACCGTTGGCACTTGATTCCGGCGCCAATCCACTAGGGATGGGCCCAAAACCTCTTAGGATTGGGGGTCGGCGAATTGGTTGGTTCAGGTGTCCATGTGTTGGATTTGGGTCAGGTTCAAGCTTCCAAAAGCCACCCAACAACCTCCCTTGCAAAAGAGATTGGTGGATGTGGGAAGGTGAACCAAAAGGGATGCAAGTGGGTCTTCAACTCGGCGAGCACTTCGTTGCTTGAAAACTCCTTCCACCTGTCTATTTTGGGTGAGAAAAGTCCCACCTTTTATAGACCCATGGGGTCTCTTTTGGGAGGGAAGAACAAATGCCATGTGTTGGTCATAGGCGCCATGTGGCAGTCTTGTCTTCCCATGAGGGAGGGGAGTCCTCCGTTGACTTGGGCTTTGATAAATGCCTTTTGTGATAGTCTTCTAACGGCCCCTCTGTCCACCTACACACGCGTGCAAGGCAAGAGTCATCAACTGACTGTTCTGGGCTGCCACTTGGCGCCATTTGTCTTTTTGCCCGTTAAGCTTAGAATTCGTCCCACCCAGGGACAGATTCAGAATTCGTCCTGGGGTGGGACGAATTCTATTTTGAATTCGTCCCTGGGTGAGACGAATACTGGGCAAAGTGTCCAAGTGTGCCAAATTGCTTCTTGACCTTACAAAATTGCTATGAAAGTGGTTAAGACCACTGTTTAACCTCTGAGGGCTGCCCTGGGGGCTGTGTTTGTCAAAGCGATCAGTGTTTGCAGTCACATAATCGGATTGGTGTCTGTTTTGGTGTCTACGAGATGCCCCTTTTTGGGAAGCGCTGCGGGTGACGCAGATCTTGAGCAAAAATAGATAACCAAAGCACTAATGATTAGGGTTTCTTGGTAACCTAACCAACTTTTGATGCCCCAAGTATGGAAAGGGCATGCATTCTTGAATCCTTGCTTCGACGAGCTAAGGAATTTGATTTCAAGTATTAACCTATTTTGTTGAGGTGTGACTTGAACTTAGACATTGATCGATCATGAACAGGAAAAGGGCATTTTTATCCTCAGGGGGAACCTTGTGTTCATGATTCACGAAATGCCAAGTGTTTGATTGATTTGATTGTTGCTTGTTTACTCCCCCAAGCAGGAGCGTGATTGTCTTTGTCAATGATTCTTTGAATGCATGTCATTTTCCTTAATTGGGTGTGTGATTGTTGGTTGGTGACTAAGTGTGACTGAAAGCACGAGATTCCGGGCAGAGGGAGCACTAATTATGCAACATAAGACGAAATGTAACGCTTTAATCCTATGCACAAAAACGAAGAAAGGAGACAATTTGAAAATGAAAGAAAAGATGTAAAGAAATCACAGCCCTCTTTATTCAAATATCTTATCCTCGGTTACATAGACGTCTCCTCCCTTTTTGGGGGCTAGGAGCGTTAAATTCGTATTTGTTACAATATGTGACTTAGTCTTCCTCTTTTCGCGTGCCCACGTTTGAATGGACGGGCCAAGACGATGCCGCCGCTTACGCTGATGAGTCCTTACCTCTGCTGCTCCTCCTGCGAACAAAGAAACAACGAATATGTCAGTAGCACCTGCTGCAAGTGAAAAGTGTTTGTTCTTTAAAATTAACAAAATATGCATGCAAACATTTATCTAAAACAGTAAACAAAATGATTCTAAACAGCCTAAAAACTTGCCAGAAGACAGAAAATGTTACCAGAAGGCCATTGCCACTGAGACAGCTGGCCAATCTGCCTTCAACTGGAATTCGTCCCTGGGTGGGACGATTTCGACTGCAATCGTCCCGGGTGGGACGACTCTGGAATTCGTCCCCGGGTGGGACGATCTCTCGACCGCAATTCGTCCCCGGGTGGGACGAATTCTTCCGTGTTGAAGAAGCCGACCTGCTCGCTGCTCCAATGTCGATTCCCGAGACCCCGCAAAATGCCTCGCAAACAAGGGGGTTATGTAATTGGGGCCATTTTGGGACGACCCAGATGGTCGGATTCTCCCAATTTGGCCTCTACCCTCGGGAATTTGATCTCGCCACCTGCAAGTCAATGAAACAACAAAGCGACACAAAACATACTAGAATCTGACCAAAAGTTACGAAATTGCAAGTTGTGAGTTAACCAAACATAATAACACAAAATGCAACCCGAAAAAGTAATCTAGAATGCTCTAAAACCTAGAAAGTGCGGGGGTGCCCAAGTGGGCCTCCCACCGTTGGCACTTGATTCCGGCGCCAATCCACTAGGGATGGGCCCAAAACCTCTTAGGATTGGGGGGTCGGCGAATTGGTTGGTTCAGTGTGTCCATGTGTTGGATTTGGGTCAGGTTCAAGCTTCCAAAAGCCACCCAACAACCTCCCTTGCAAAAGAGATTGGTGGATGTGGGAAGGTGAACCAAAAGGGATGCAAGTGGGTCTTCAACTCGGCAGCACTTCGTTGCTTGAAAACTCCTTCAACCTGTATATTTTGGGTGAGAAAAGTCCCACCTTTTATAGACCCATGGGGTCTCTTTTGGGAGGGAAGCACAAATGCCATGTGTTGGTCATAGGCGCCATGTGGCAGTCTTGTCTTCCCATGAGGGAGGGGAGTCCTCCGTTGACTTGGGCTTTGATAAATGCCTTTTGTGACAGCTCTTCTAACGGCCCTCTGTCCACCTACACACGCGTGCGAGGCAGGAGTCATCAATCGACTGTTCTGGGCTGCCACTTGGCGCCATTTGTCTTTTTGCCCGTTAAGCTTAGAATTCGTCCCACCCAGGGACGGATTCAGAATTCGTCCTGGGGTGGGACGAATTCTATTTTGAATTCGTCCCTGGGTGAGACGAATACTGGGCAAAGTGTCCAAGTGTGCCAAATTGCTTCTTGACCTTACAAAATTGCTATGAAAGTGGTTAAGACCACTGTTTAACCTCTGAGGGCTGCCCCGGGGCCGTGTTTGTCAAAGCGATCGTTGTTTGCAGTCACATAATCGGATTGGTGCTGTTTTGGTGTCTACAGATGCCCCTTTTTGGGAAGCGCTACGGGTGACGCAGTGCCGAGCAAAAATAGATAACCAAAGCACTAATGATTAGGGTTTCTTGGTAACCTAACCAACTTTTGATGCCCCAAGTATGGAAAGGGCATGCATTCTTGAATCCTTGCTTCTGACGAGCTAAGGAATTTGATTTCAAGTATTAACCTGTTTTGTTGAGGTGTGACTTGAACTTAGACATTGATCAGTCATGAACAGGCAAAGGGCATTTTTATCCTCAGGGGGAACCTTGTGTTCATGATTCACGAAATGCCAAGTGTTTGATTGATTTGATTGTTGCTTGTTTACCGCCCCAAGCAGGAGCGTGATTGTCTTTGTCAATGATTCTTTGAATGCATGTCATTTTCCTTAATTGGGTGTGTGATTGTTGGTTGGTGACTAAGTGTGACTACCCCCTCAAGCGACGAATCGATGAGGGAATGACCTTCGTGAGAGAAGCGACGAGTCGCTTGACCCAAGATGACTTGTGCAAGGGTGCCTTTAGAGGGTTTACCGTTAAGCGTGTGCAATTTTTCCAACATTTGGACCTATTTTTGGTGGGTGTTAACCCTTTTGGTGATGCCGTAATGAGGTGAAATCATCGAAAACCTAACTTCCCGTGGAGCGGTCCGGCTATGTTAGCCTTCTTGGGGAAGTAGGAGAGAGATAATTTGAACCTCGACATCGATTTTCTTTGCCTAGAGGTTAAGTGCAAGAGCACTTATGTCCGGCAATGTTTTTTGCTGTTTGTTTTTGTTGAATTTTGTATTGTTTTTGTTGTTTTTGTGACACCATTTGGTGATTAAATTGTCAAAAATCTGTCTTCCCGTGGAGCGGTCCGGCTATGGTAGCCTTCTTAGGGAGTATGATAGTGACAATTTGTGACTCCAATGTCGATTTTGTATGCCCTTGTTGTCAGGTGCGTAGTAATCCTGTCTGGCAATTTTATTGTCTGTTTTTAGTGCATTTTTAGTCATTTTTTGATTTTTTTAGGGCTTGAATTCGTCCCCGGGTGGGACGAATTCACTGAGAATTCGTCCCGGGTGGGACGAGCGCTAATCAGAGCGCTCGTCCCAGTCAAGGATGAATTCCAGGTAAAAGGCTTATTTAATGGCCAAAACTTGATTTTGGGCTCATTTGTGTCATTTTTTTCTTGCGATTTTGGAGCTCTGGGAGGAGGAGGTAATTCTGCGAAGCGAAGCGCTACTGGAATTCTCTCTGCTATCATGAGTGCACAACCGGTTCGAGCGGCGGAGCCGAGGCGAAACTCGTAAGTGTTCCTAGAGTTTATTTTGCTTTTATTTAATGCATTGTTTTTGTGTTGACGCTTTTCAAAACTTTAAGATTTTTTGTGATGTTTTTGTTTAACGGTTAAGGTTAGAAACCCTAGAACTGAATTATATATATATATATTTTTTTTTTTTTTTTTTTTTTTTGCTTTGCAGGTTGTTAGGAGCCGGTACCGTGTACCCGCTGCATTTATCGAGGCGCGGTTGGCATTGACCGATGATGATTGGGAATGGCTTGATGCCCTTGGGCTCAAGCGGTGGCTCGACTGGAGCCCCGTGGTTTCGGATCAGGCCTATCTGACGGCCCTGATCAAGCTTTGGGATCCGTGGACCAATACTTTCCATCTCCCGACAAGGGAGATGACTGTGACTCTTGAGGACGTCTATCGGTTGCTTCGGATTTCGATAGATGGTCTGCCTATTAGGACATCGCCGTTTGATCAGCGGACTGCTATACTTACGAGATGTTTTGGGCATGGGGGGCAGCTGGGTGTAGCAAACCCAGTGGAGACAGCCGAGGTGGATTGCCAGGCTGGAGGGATTTTGGTTAGCTGGTGGCAGGAGAGGGGGGTGTTAGGAGTGAGGCACGCATTCTTGATGGGCCTCATTTCTAACATTCTTCTCCCTGATTCGTCAGGCGCGAGGTTCCCGTGGAACCCGCTGGATTTGGTGTGGCAGTTCCCGCGATAGAGGCACCGTTGTCGAGATAAGGGGACAGACTTTGTTGGCACAGCTCTACGGGAGTCAGATGGGGTCCGCTGTCGACAGCGAAAGGGTGTCAGTTGCAGTTTTTGTTGCAGTGCTGGGGTTGGCAAGACATAGCTTTGAGAGGCCTACCGGGTTACCGTGGATGACTCGGGCGGCGATGGAGGATGAGGAGATTGGTTATGCAGTTTTGTGGCGGCGGTCTGCGGAGTAGGGGCAGAGTCGGCGATGGGCAGGTGCCGTTGAGCACTACACTGATGCCTTTTCTCGGCTCACTCTGGGGAGGTGTTTTGGCATCCCTATCGGGACCGTCCACCTGCTCGAGGTCGGAGAGTGGCTCCGACGGGTACGCAGGGAGCGGTGGTTGACTGGGCGGCACGGGACGGAGCATGAGTTCTTTCCGTACCGTCGGGTTACACGATAGTTTGGGGTGCGCCAAGGGTTGCCTGGTGAGCCCGTGGTCTATCGACGATGGGGAGATGAGAGGGATCTGGAGCCACCGGTCACCGCGCCATTGGGCGAGGAGTCCGATGCGGTGATTGAGGTCCCGGATGTGGATGACATCGGGACTACCACTGAGTATGACTCGTGGTGGGTACTACGGCGTTGGAGAGGAGAGGGGCCACTGGGAGGCGCGGAGGCGGTAGTGGAGGATGCTGAGGCAGCAGGGGGTGATTGGGGGGTCCGTTGGATGATGCGGACATGGTGGATGTGGGAGATGAGGATGTGGACTTGGGTGTTCCGGAGCAGCCGGACATGCAGGATGTGGAGGAGCAGTTGGAGCCTGAGCAGGCTACTGTCCCCGCGAGTCCTATGCGTCCGACAGATACAGAGGAGGTGGGGTCGGATGTAGGCGTTGAGATTGCGCGACTGACAGAGCTGCTATGGATGCGGGATCTGGAGTTGGGGGATGCGAGGCGGGAGCTGGGGGATGCACGGTAGGAGAGGGATCTTCTACGGGCTCAGTTGGCAGAGCGGGATAGAGTTTTGGCGCAGCGCGATGATGCATTGTCTATCTATCATCGACGAGAGGCAGAGTGGTGTCTGTACTGGATAGACTTGGAGAGGGAGGTCATCCGCCTTGGTGGGCGGCTACCTGAGCCTTCGATCGGTGGATCTTCACGGCGGACAAGGGATAGTCTGACTGAGCAGTCAGCATCATCTCGTCGCAGGCGGTTAGATGAGGGGGGTGGTAGCGTGCATGATGCGGGGGCTAGTAGTAGCCGCCCTGCAGGGTCCCGTAGGACCCACACCACGGGGGGTAGTTCCCGTCGCACCGATCCTGCGTGATCATGGTGGTCGACGCCTTAGGTTGGGTTTTTGGATATGATTGCGGGGTCTGAGGACCGGTTTTGTAGCCTGCGGGCATCTTTTTGACGATATATATATATATACCGGTTTTATTTTTGGTTTTGTACATGTGATGATGTGATTTTTGTTATGCATGTTTATATTTATTTTGATGAATGCAGATGTTATGATGAATGTAAATGTTTTTGATATCTATGTGATATGCGAGGTGAAATGGATGAATGACATTTGTGATGATTGCACTATAGGCTGTTTAAGAAGCTCTTTATTTACATGGTTTTTTTTTTTTTTTGATGGTATCATAAGGATGATAAGTAGCGCAGATGGTTTTGGAATGAATGTAAGGTTTTCTGAGATTCAGTCAGTTTTAACTCACCATCCATGACTGTATTTTATCTTACAAGACTTTTTGACCAAGGTATGAATCGGACTTGTTTTTGACCCAGTTATTTCATATCCTTGTGTGTGCAATTGAGTTCATTTAGTGGTATTTGTTAGGATACCGCCAGTGCCAGATGGGCTTTCAACCGAACCTGTATCGAGGATCACCTAATTAGCTCCATGAATTCCTTTGTTGTATGTACTAAGATTAATCTGCGGTGTAATCCAGGATGCCATAAGCTAGCTCATCCACATGCAAATATTGATCTCGTACGCAAGTTAATGTGACAGATATATCGTCATGCGGGAGGTTTACTTCTATTACCCATAGGCTATCAACCAAATTGGTACTGAAGCTTGCCTTATGACCTATAGAATGCTCGAGAGTTCCAGGGATTCAAGGTCAACTCCCTTCTTTTCTTCAATTGTATTGGGATACTTGCTCATTGTAGTGATGAGATCACCGTTTATTTTGATTTGTTTTTCTTTCGAGCAAGGGATTGGGGATATGGAGTGACGAAAATCACTGTTGTTTGTGCCTTTTGATGTGTGCACTGTAGTTTGTCAAATTTTGGAGTTTTGACATTTTGCAAATTTTTTGTGTTTTGCAACTGTTGAGAACTTTAGGGATTCTTAGGGAATTGGGTAGGGAGGATGCTTGTCCTTTTGCCAACTCTCAGCATTCTAGGGGTCATTCGCACAGGGGGATGAGCAAGATAACCGTTTCGCTTGTGGTGACCTAGATTATTTTGCAGGTTTCGTCTTTCGTTCACACAATTTGGGAATTTTAGTGTTTTGATTTGTGTTGGGATGTTACGTAACAAGGTGTATTTCAAGTATGACTCTACCTTCGTAAAATCTGTTCGACTTGATACACTACATGGCTAAAGAGGAAAATGATGACCGAATCACTGAAACTCTTGGTACATTCCTGCACCACCGACTGTAGTGTGGTAAAAGTTATGCTTGGTGTTTTTGTTGTTTTTGTAACATGAGACAATGCGGAACAAGGTGGACTATCGGAGCTATTGCAGCTTATGGTGCCTTTGACCTGTATGACTACAAATATGCAATGTATGGATGCAATGCTTAATGCAACTATGTATTTTTGTAATTTTGATGGATTGTTTTTGGTGAAGGTGAAGATGAGGTGCTAGAATATGAATTTTTTGATGAATTTGAGTATGCCTAGAATTGAGATGCAAATCTTTGTTGTTTTTGATGATTTTTGTTGTTTTGTTTTTTTGAATTTCTTGATTTTTTTTGACCAAGCGATTGCGATAATCGTTGGAGCTTTTTGGGTTGACCAAGAGATTGCGATAATCCTTGGAGCTTTTTGTATTGACCAAGAGATTGCGATAATCCTTGGAGCTTTTTGGTGACCAAGAGATTGCGATAATCCTTGGAGCTTTTTGGGTTGACCAAGAGATTGCGTTAATCCTTGGAGCTTTTTGTATTGACCAAGAGATTGCGATAATCCTTGGAGCTTTTTGGGTGACCAAGAGATTGCGATAATCCTTGAGTTTTTGGGTGACCAAGAGATTGCGATAATCCTTGGAGCTTTTTGGGACCAAGAGATTGCGATAATCCTTGGAGCTTTTGGGTGACCAAGAGATTGCGATAATCCTTGAGTTTTTTTTTTTTTTTTTTTTTTTGGGATATGGCTTTCTTAGATATGAAATGGTCGCAAATGACTGATATTCAAGGGTTCTGTTTCCTTGATACCGTCAAGAGAAGCTAGCCGGTACGTCCCGGGTCCTATTTTACTATCAATGACATAAGGACCTAACCAATTTGCCATGAATTTGTCCCTCATATGGGACGGCAAATTAGAGTTTTGTTGGTTTTCCTTCAGAACCAAATCACCAACCCGAAAGTCTCTTAGGTGAACTTTCATGTTGTAAGCTTTCTTAAGCCGCTCTTGATAGATACGTAAGTGCTCGAGAGCATTAACGCGTCGTTCGTCAAGCAACGTAAGTTGGTCTAATCGGGCCTGCCGTGCAGTGTTATCATCGATGAACTCCTGCATTGATATGCGCAGGGAAGGAATTTCCAACTCGAGAGGCATTACTGCCTCTGAGCCATACACTAGTGAAAACGGAGTTGCCCCAATGGGCGTCCGAATGCTAGTGCGATAAGCCCAAAGGGCAAGTGGGATTTGTATGTGCCAATCCTTATGACTGTCTGCGACGGTCTTTTTAAGGATGGCGACTAGCATTTTGTTTGACGCCTCTGCTTGCCCATTTGCTTGCGGATAATAGGGTGTTGAAAAGCTATGCTAAATTTTGTACTTTGTGGTTAAAGCACGCACGTCTTTGTTCTTGAATGATGGCCCATTATCCGAGATTATTTTGGATGGAATACCAAAACGACATATGATGTAATGCAAAATGAACTCCGCAATGCGGGGTCCTGTCGTAGAGGTTAACGGAATTGCTTCCACCCATTTGGTAAAATATTCTGTGGCCGTTATGATAAACGTGTGACGGCTCGACGATGCAGGGAGATCTTTCCGATTAGATCGAGGCCCCACTACGAAAATGGCCAAGCATACTGGACTATCCGTAGGGCCTGGGAAGGTGCGTGCATTAAATTGGCATGATGTTGACATTTCACGCACCTCTTGACATACTCGCAACAATCTCGCTCTAAAGATGGCCAATAATAGCCCATGCGAAGAATGCGCTTTGCGATGGCCATACCGCTAAAGTGGCCACCACATGTACCGTCATGCGCTTGGGCGACCGCCCAAGTGGACTCTTGCTGGTCCAAACAACGAAGAAGAATTCCGTCATAGCTTCGACGATACAAAATGTCTCCTATCAAGACATATTTTGCCGCTTTTTTCTTGAATGTTCATTTTGCGGCGTGCGTCAATCCAAAGGGAAGATTACCTAACTTGAGGTAGTCTCTTATGGGTAAATACCAGTCCTGTTTATCAAAAACCTCGACAGTATGAACAACCAATCCCTTTTGAAGTTCTTCCCTAACAAATGCTGATTGGGATAGAACTTGTAAGAATAGCGTTGTGTTGCTATTAATGGGAGTGGGGGAAAACAAAGACCCCCGCTTGGCACGTTTCAAACAAGTCTCGGATTCGAAAGAACTTATCTGAAGATGGTTCGATCTGGATCATGTGGACTCCCGACGTCAAGTCTGAGCTTGCGCGCTCCATCGCGGGTTGCGATAAGGTTTTGACCTGAATGGTTGTTATATCACCGGAAAGGTCTTGCGGGATTAGTGACCCCAAGGAGGCCATTGTGTCCGCAAAATGATTCGATGATCGAGGGAGTGCCTCGATGTCATACCACTCAAGTTTTGCCAGGAATTTGTCCACGAGGGCTTTATAGGCCTTTAGAACTGGGCATTTGCATTGATATACCCCTTTGACTTGATTGACGATTAACAGCGAATCGCCAAAGATGTTCAATCTTTTGATGTTCATGGCGATTGCTGTCTGAAGACCTAGGAGCAAGGCTTCATATTCCGCATTGTTGTTGGTGCACCTGGAAGTTTAATTTAAATGACAGGGGCATTGGAGCGCCCTGCGGTGTGAAGAATACAATTCCCGCGCCACCACCTTGCTCGCATTTAGAACCATCAAAAAATAAGGTTATGTCGGCTTGAGACTCAGGCTCATCGAATCCGGCGATTCTGAGACATGGAAGACCCCATCATCGGGTAGTTCTATGACCAGAGGCTGATCGTCTTCAAGAGGAGCCTCTGCTAGTTGATCGGCTATGACTTGTCCTTTTATAGATTTTTGCCCAATAAACTCAATGTCAAATTCCGTCAACAACATGATCCATTTCGCCGTGCGACTACTATGATAAGTACGACTCATCATGTATCGCAATGGATTCTCCTTAGACACAACATACGTAGTGTTGCTCAAGCATGTAATGGCGTAGCCTCTTTGTAGCAAACACCACTGCCAAGCAGAGTTTCTCAACGTATGCATAGTTAAGTTCGTAACTGACCAGGGTGCGGCTAAGATAGTAAGTAGCCCGTTCTTTGTGAAGTTCATTCTTCTGGGCTAGCATTGCGCCCAGTGCCACCTCAGTAGCTGAGATGTATAAGTAGAACGGCACACCTGGTCTAGGCGGTGCCAATACTGGCGGCGAAGCCAAGTATTGTTTGATTTCGTCAAAGGTCGACCGGCACTCGTCATCCCAATGAAATGTGACCCCCTTGTGCAATAATTTGTTCATGGGTCGGCATTTGTCGGATAATTGCGCTATGAAGCGTTTAATCGACGCGACCTTTCCTTGCGGACTTCCGAGCCGCTTGATAGTGGTTGGGGGAGCCATTTCAAGGATTGCCTTGACTTTGTTTGGGTCCACTTCGATGCCTCTCTTTGAGACTATAAAACCCAAGAGTTTTCCGGATGTGACGCCGAACACGCACTTCTTGGGATTCACTCTGACCTTATGCTCTATGAGGCGATCGAGAATCTTGCTTAAGTCACCGAGATGATCTGAGCGCAAGAGAGACTTGGCTAACAAATCATCCATGTAATCTTCCAAAGTTTTGTGCATGTAATCATGGAAGATATACGTCATAGCACGTTGGTATGTAGCGCCAACGTTTTTTAAGGCCAAAAGGCATGACCTTATAGCAAAATGTCCCCCAAGGCGTTGTGAATGCCATTTTGAGTTGGTCTTCGGGATTGATACGAATTTGATTGTATCCCGAGAAACCGTCCATTAGGGAGAGCATTTCGTGACCCGCTGTAGCGTCTACCAATGCGTCGATGCTTGGCAAGGGGAAATCATCCTTAGGACTCGCTTTGTTTAGGTCTCGAAAGTCGGTGCATATGCGAATCCTCCCGTCGGGCTTCTTGACGGGAACCATGTTGGACAACCATGGCGGATAATCCACGCAGATGACAAATTGTGCATCCAACAGCTTTTGCAATTCGTCTTTGACCATCAAGGCCACTCGTTGGGTGCATCTTTCTTAGTTTTTGCTTTACGTGCTTGATTTTCGGATCAAGCGTTAAATTGTGCATGACTAGCTGCGGGTCTAGCCCCGGCATATCTTTGTACGACCATGCAAAAACTTCCTTCTTCTCTTTGAGAAGGGCAATATATTCGGCTTGCTCTTCGGGGGAAAGGCTTACCCCCGACTTGAGAATCCGTGGATTCATTGGATCCGTGCCGATGTCTACGTCGCCGTCTCCTCGATCGACATGTGGGATCCGTCCTCCAACTGATGTGGAGTTGGGATTAAATGGATATCATCACCTGAGTTAAGATCTGCGTTTGGAACCTCGGGTCCCTCTTCAGCTTGAAAAATATCCTGAGTTGTCCTTGGGGTAAAATGAAGCATTTCACCGAAAGGCCAATACTCTGATGGTGACAATGGTGAATTGACGCGATCCCGATCGATGGCATCCATGTCTAGATGCAATGACCGTGATGGATCGGTCGGATTGCGGATGGGTGCGGTCAAATCAATGGAGATCATGTGGATGGAATGAATTTGGTCTCCAAAACCGCGGGTGTGATGACTTGATTCTTTTAGATGCTCCCTATACTCTGGATCTGGCTCTACGGGAACGGGCACGAATGGATCCTCTCTAGGTGCAAATTCATCTCTATGTGTGAAAAGGAAGGCGGGGTCTTCCCTCGGCACTGCTGTCATGATGGGATCTCGAGGTGGACGATGCTCATCTTGAATTTGGAGCCATAGGTCTAACACTTGGTCCCACCTCGCTGGGTCTACGTGCCATTCATGTCCTAACAATATACCCATCTCGTCCCATTAGATCTTCATGAGTTAGAGCACGGTGATTTTGTCACGCATGTCTGAGATAGATCATCTCAGTCTCATCTTCTGAATCGCTTTCATAGATCCAAAATTGTTCATCCTCTTCAAGCATCTGTTGCTTGCGTCGTTGAGGACTCTTCCTGTTCCAATGAATTAATCTGGTCCCATTGCGGTTGTTCCACTCTTAGTGGAGGGACCTGATTCTCTTGAGACTGTGTTATTTCATCTGGAACCTCTAAGGGGAACAGTTTCAGAAAGATGTCTGGCAGCCGTTGATGTTCTCTTTGAGGATTAATCTCTGAACTTTCGCCTCTCTCTAGCAAAGAAGAGGGATTACTGTTGCTGCTAGGGGTGTTTGTTGACCATGGGAGGTAGTCTCCCAATGTGTATTCTGTATTCGGATTGGCATAAGGACCCAATGCCAATCCCCCCTTGTTGCCTATTTCTAGGCCTTGCATATTTTCAACCAAGATGTCTAATGGCAGGGGATGGTTGAACCCTACCCCCGACTTGTCATATGGCATCTGATATCTTGGTTGGCAAAGGATCTGCATCCCTTACTCATATCTGGCCGAGCCCGTATCCATGCCAATTGCATTGGTCGAGATATTTTAGGGCAAATTCTGGGTTTGACAGATAATTGATGTTTTCAACAAAAGGCTCTTCGTCCTGCTTCCTTTTGTTGGCATGGTTCAAGACCATGATCAAAGCCCCCATACACAAAATTTGTCTGGTTCGGTGGGTAGCCTAGAGGGACGATTGTTCCAATGGGAAGGCGAGGTCTTCCCATGTCTTGTACCGACTCCAGTGTGGGGGTTGCCACAACATTTTGCACTAAGTATTCCCCAGTGCCTCGTACCGGCCATTTCAACAAGTGATTGTTGATGATTGGGTGGGAGGAAACGGTAGTCCTTCCCGAGTCCATTCCATGTTTGGTGGTTCAGGAATCTTGGTTTCCGTTGCGTTGGGCGCTTCCTCCGTTGTTATTGTTGAAATTGTGGGCAACCTTTCTTCTAAGGGCTTAACCTCTTCCATGATTTGTTTTCCCTTGTCCTTCCGTTGGGCCATGATAGGTGGCGTTGATGATGAAGGAGCCGATGATGAAGTCTCACCCGGTCGGGATTTTGCCTTGTTGGCCACCAGTGGTGCCTCGCGGTATTGGACCTTGTTTAGATGGATTTAATTGGAAATCCAAATGCGTTGAAGGGAGGGTCGATTGAGGTATGAATTGTACCGCATTGCAATACTTGAAGGGCTCTAAGTCCATTGGGACTACATGTATTTCTCCTTCATAAGCATACTTCAAGCACTCGGTGGGCGATCGAAGGGACACATTTCATATCCCCGATCCAAGGCCGCCCTAGCAAGTATATTATAAGCCATTTCACCTTCCAAAGACATGGCACAGTGTAGGTATTGACTTTTGTCCTACCCGGATCGGCGTAACGACCGTGCCGACCGTCGAGCATATTGCATCATTAAAAGCTCGCAGTGTGTACGTGGAGGCCGTGATGTGAGAGGCCGGCAGCTTCAAATGCTTTAAGGCTGCAAGTGGTTATGATGTTACCTGGACGAGCCGTATCTATCAGCACTCTCTTGTACGGAATCCCGTTGACCCGCGCGATAACGTGCAGGGGTGGATCTGCCATGTCATTTGATATCGTTTTGACCTCATCTTCTCCGAATGTGATGACCGGCTCCGTACATTGTTTCACATGTCCCACGAAGGCGTTGAAAGAATTTGCCTCGTGGGGTTGTAATTCAATGGCTTTTAAAATGTCCATAAGAGCTTCTCTATGGGGAGCCGATTGTTGAATAAGCTCGTAGATGGACAGCCTAGCCGACGTGGTCCGCAAACTCTGCGTGAGTTTGGTTCGTATCGTGACCTCAGGTCTAGGCGGAGGTAACTGCGTTGGGCGTTGTTGAGGATGCGATGTTGCCGGAACTTCCTTCGTAGCTACCTCAGGGGCAGCTGCCGGGTACCTTCTGTTCCTTGTTACTATGCTAATCATTCCCACAAATCCCTGTGTGGGAAGATCTTGTCGCACCTCGTTAATCTGGAGTGGTTTTGTTTGTGCCTCGTGGGCTGGCAAGGGGTCCTTGAATACCCCCATTTGTCTGGTTGTTTGGTGCGATGGGGTTGTCCACAACCAATGTTCTCGTTGTCGATCAAATCCTCGGACTAGGTCTTTGAATTTCTAGCACCCATTCAAGTCATGTCCTCCGCGCCTATGGAATCTACAATACAATTCCTCTCTCGTACTCCCCTAGGCTTGGGAATGTTAGGGTCTATAATTTGGATTTCCGGTAGAGTGACTAAATTTGCCGCTGACAAGCGGTCAAATAAGGAGTCCCTAGACTCCGCATATGGGGTGAAATTTTGCCTAGGGCGACGCGGGTAATTTTGCTCCTGTCTTCTATTATCTCTTTCATAAGCAGGAGGCACTCGCTCGGTAGTTAGCCTTTTGAGGCTGCGTTTCTTGCACAGGCGCGGGAACATTTATCGCAACTTGGTTGACTGCAGCGTGTTGTGGTTGCGTTGTCCTACTTTTAGTGGTTTTATTCCACTCTTTCTTCTTAGGCTTGGCAATTGCGCCTTCGCCTATCTTAATCTCTTCTATGACTCGGCTTGCGCCAAAGCTTCTTCTAAGCTCGTCGTATTGTCGCAGTAATAATAGACCAGTAGATTGATTTTAAGCAACTTTTTGCGAACATCTCGCGTGAGATCGGACATAGGAGGACGGTAGGGTAACCTAGAAAGCAAAGCTCTCCATCGATTCCCGTACGCTGCCATTGTTTCCTCTTCAAATTGCTTGAGGCTCGCTAAATCACTTAGTGATGCCTTCTTCCTTGTGTTGAAGGCAAAGCGTTCAAGAAACGCGTCTACTAATTGATCTAAATTGCTTATGTTGTGTTTGGGCAGTTGTGTGAACCAATCCGAGGCAGGGCCTACGAATGTGGTTATGAATGTTCTAAGCAACAATGCATCATTATCTTGGATGCCGAAGCATTGGCTTAGAAATCATGTAACGTGTTCTTGTGCGTCCTCTTCACCTTTAAAAACTGCCAATTGAGGCAACTTGAAGTGTTCGGGGTAAAGAGGTGTAGGCACTGAGGGATGCACCGGATTACTGCGGAGTAGACGTAATGTGGGTTTTTGATGCCCAGTAGCTTTTGTCTCCACAGACTCCAAACGCTCCAATAGCGCTTGGTATGCATCGAAAGATTTTATTTCTTCCTCTCTTGTTCGCTCTTGTTGCAAGTTACGGTAAACTGGAGGCCTATGGAGGGGTGGCCGAATGGCATCCTTCCCCGCCTTGATGGGGAGTTTCAACATATTCCTCTTCTGGTTCATACTCCTCATAAAATTCTTGAGGAGTCTCTCGGGTGAAACCTATGACCCTGATCAAGCTCTTGCTGAAGGTACCCATCATTGTTTTGGGGAGTTGCCTCCCTCTCGAATCTATGAGGTCTTGGAGGCAGAGCTTGACGAGGTCGTGGAGACCTGTCCGGCACCAACGGATTACGCCTCTCATACTGTTCAGCTCTTTGGATGCGAGGGGTTGGCCCCCTCTCAGGTATTTCATAGCGTAACTCATCCGCTTCGCGTTGCATGCGCTCTCTATCCAAGCGGTGTCGATACTCTATCTCCTGATGACTTTGTTTAAGCCGCATGATTTGGGCTTGACGGGCGGTATATCTGGTGACAACTGGGTCAATTTGGTCTACCCTATTTTTCTCAGGAGGTTCGAATGTTTCTCCTATGTGTTTACCTCGAGTTTGCTGGTCTAAGGTTTCAATGGGTCGCTTCCCTCTGTCGAGGTAAGCGGTATGTGCTCGAGGTTCCGGCCTCAAGGGGTGATCATGATATCCTCGCCTGGTGCGGAAATGCAAGGTTCTCACGTTGTTTGTTGCCCTCGAGGAATGCGATGGCTTTCCTCGTACTCCCTTTCACGGGTGTAAAGGGGGTGGGCGGAGTTAGGTCGCCCTATGTAAGGAGCCCTGCGCTCCGAATTTGGTCTCTCTGTTCTGATGATAGGTAAAGAAGGGACGCCATATCCACGTTGCCCCTCCAAATGGACGGTGTGCCTGTCTAGCGCTTCATCGCGCGGTGGCCACTCATGCCTAACTTCAAGAGGTGATTCTCTATTTATGTCAAGGTCTACATGTAAGGCATCTTCCCGAAAGGGGCTGCTTTGAATAGGCATACCCCACCGAGGATTTCGAATTGGATTCTTTTGTAGGTTAGACCTATAAGGCGGTATGACCAAATCCTCAGGTCTGAAGTGAAGGCGACTTGTGCCCCGCTTTTTGTGTACCTTCCGGAGCTTCCGCCCTTGATTGGGCTTGAATACGGGTGTACACCATTGCGGTGCTTCTATGCTATCTAAATAAGTTTTTATCTCGTTTATGATTTTTTTTTTGTCTACACTAAGCAGAATTAAGCACACACATTCACAAAACCGTGATTATCTCTTTTAAGGATTATTGGTGTGCCCTAAACCGGTTTAGTGCATTTTGGTGTTTTGTTTTGTTTTTGTAGGTTTTGAAGATCGTTTAAATGCATTATGACGGCTCATATAACTCCCAAAATGGTAGCCCCTTCAATATACCAACCAGAGCCGATATACCAACCTCTCTATATACCCGCCCTTACGAGAGGGAGACTATAGGTACGTGAGAGCAGAAGGTACGTGGTACGTAGGCGGTACGGAAGGGGGATTGTCCCGTTAATGGCACCTACCATAGAAAACTTATCCTCGCGCGCATGGGAATCACCCCAGCGACACTCGGTCTGTCTTCGTCAGGATTTACGCCTAACAACAGTTGACAATCGGGAAATGGATGCAAATCAAGCCAAGGTGGTGATGAAATCCACCGATGGTCTTGATCAAGGGCTGGGGTCTTACGACCAGCTCCTTGGTTTAAAATTGTTGCGTGAAGTGTGTGGGATTCATTTTATTTAACGAAAATGAAACAAGCATGAATGACTTTTCCTATGCAATGCAGGATAAAAATGAAAACAGTCAAAGAAACAGAAACAGAAATAAAAATTTTAACAGAGATTATAAAAATCCCTACCTCTTCTCTGCCTGCTCCAGTTGCTTCTGAATTTCTGCTCTGAAAATCTGCAGGCAGGAATTCGTCCCTCTGGGAGACGAATTGCAGAACATAATTCGTCCCTCCCAGAGATGAATTTGAATTCGTCCCAGGGTCAGACGAATTTCAGAATAGAATTCGTCCTTGCCAGAGACGAATAGCAGTCCGCAACAAAAAAATGTACCTGTCAAGCACAAAACACAAAAATTTAATCAGTCTCTATGATTTTAAAAATAGGGAACAGGTCCCACCGTGATCGCCACTGAAAGCACGAGATTCCGGGTAGAGGGAGCACTAATTATGCAACATAAGACGAAATGTAACGCTTTAATCCTATGCACAAAAACGAAGAAAGGAGACAATTTGAAAATGAAAGAAAAGATGTAAAGAAATCACAGCCCTCTTTATTCAAATATCTTATCCTCGGTTACATAGACGTCTCCTCCCTTTTTGGGGGCTAGGAGCGTTAAATTCGTATTTGTTACAATATGTGACTTAGTCTTCCTCTTTTCGCGTGCCCACGTTTGAATGGACGGGCCAAGACGATGCCGCCGCTTACGCAGATGAGTCCTTACCTCTGCTCGCTCCTCCCGCGAACAAAGAAACAACGAATATGTCGTAGCACTCGCTGCAAGTGAAAAGTGTTTGTTCTTCTAAAATTAACAAAATATGCATGCAAACATTTATCTAAAACAAGTAAACAAAATGATTCTAAACAACTCAAAACTTGACGGAAGACAGAAAATGTTACCGAAAGGCCATTGCCACCGAGACACATGGCCAATCTGCCTTCAATCGGAATTCGTCCCCGGGTGGGACGATTTCTGACCGCAATTCGTCCCCGGGTGGGACGAATTTGGAATTCGTCCCCGGGTGGGACGATCTTCGATCGCAATTCGTCCCCGGGTGGGACGAATTCTTCCGTGTTGAAGAAGCCGACCTGTCGCTGCTCTAATGTCGATTCTCGAGACCCACAAAATGCCCGCAAACAAGGGGGTTATGTAATTGGGGCCATTTTGGGACGACCCAGATGGTCGGATTCTCCCAATTTGGCCTCTACCCTCGGGAATTTGATCTCGCCACCTGCAAGTCAGTGAAACAACAAAGCGACACAAAACATACTAGAATCTGACCAAAAGTTACGAAATTGCAGCTGTGAGTTAACCAAACATAATAACACAAAATGCAACCTGAAAAAGTAATCTAGAATGCTCTAAAACCTAGAAAGTGCGGGGGTGCCCAAGTGGGCCTCCCACCGTTGGCACTTGATTCCGGCGCCAATCCACTAGGGATGGGCCCAAAACCTCTTAGGATTGGGGGGTCGGCGAATTGGTTGGTTCAGGTGTCCATGTGTTGGATTTGGGTCAGGTTCAAGCTTCCAAAAGCCACCCAACAACCTCCCTTGCAAAAGAGATTGGTGGATGTGGGAAGGTGAACCAAAAGGGATGCAAGTGGGTCTTCAACTCGGCAGCACTTCGTTGCTTGAAAACTCCTTCAACCCGTATATTTTGGGTGAGAAAAGTCCCACCTTTTATAGACCCATGGGGTCTCTTTTGGGAGGGAAGCACAAATGCCATGTGTTGGTCATAGGCGCCATGTGGCACTCTTGTCTTCCCATGAGGGAGGGGAGTCCTCCGTTGACTTGGGCTTTGATAAATGCCTTTTGTGACAGTCTTCTAACGGCCCCTCTGTCCACCTACACACGCGTGCAAGGCAGGAGTCATCAACTGATTGTTCCGGGCTGCCACTTGGCGCCATTTGTCTTTTTGCCCGTTAGCTTAGAATTCGTCCCACCCGGGGACTGGATTCGTAATTCGTCCCGGGGTGGGACGAATTCTATTTTGAATTCGTCCCCGGGTGAGACGAATACTCGGGCAAAGTGTCCAAGTGTGCCAAATTGCTTCTTGACCTTACAAAATTGCTATGAAAGTGGTTAAGACCACTGTTTAACCTCTGAGGGCTGCCCTGGGGGCTGTGTTTGTCAAAGCGATCAGTGTTTGCAGTCACATAATCGGATTGGTGCTGTTTTGGTGTCTACATACTCAATAACTTAACTAATATATTTTATACACATAACATAAATGTTAAAAAAAAAATTATTATAGTCTTTTATCTACTCAAACAAATAAAGAAATTGTCATTGCATTTTTACCACATATTTCTATGTAGAATTCCTATCCTAGTAGTGGTCCCATTGGTCTTAACACTACTCTAAGCTTAATTTTCTCACGTTATTGGTTCGAAAACCAAGTACACGAACATGTTGAACCTCAATATTTAAGGGATTGATCATCTGCAAGTTGGAAATATCTAAAATATGAGTAGGATCAAAGATGTATTTTCTAAAGAGGGACACATGAAAGACTATGTATTTTGGACAAGCTAGACAGTAGAGCTAGTTTGTACATGACAGGGCTTATCTTAGCTATAATCTCAAATGGACCCACATATCTGAAGTCAAGCTTGGAAGATTTTATTGAACTTTTATTTGGTTTCACCCTTAAGAATACTCTATCTCCCTCAAAATATTCCCTCAGTGTTCATTTGAGGCCCGCATAACTCTTTTGGAAATCAACAACCTCTTTCACCTTCTACTAGATTCTTTTTAATTGCTCTTCCATTTCTTTTACCATTTCTAGTTTGATCACTACATGATATTTTAGATTATCCTAAGTTAAGGTAATTTTACACTATCTCCCATACAGGGCTTCAAATGGTGCCATATCCAGTGATGTGTGGTAACTATTGTTATATACAAATTCCACTAGGTACAAATAGTCTTCCCACTTTGTGTGCTAATCAATGCAATACATTATCAACATATCCTCAAGCACTTGGTTCATCCTCTCGGTATTTCCATATATCTCAAGGTGATAAGAAATACTAATATTTAGTTTGGTCCCTAATGCTTGATGTAGTACTTGCCAAAATTCAAAAGTAAAACAAGAATCTCTATCAAAGATTATAACTTTTGGAAAACCATGCAATCTTACCACTTCCCTAGCAAACTTACTTGCTATGGCTATTGCATCATCTTGCACATTATCTACTATAAAATATGCAACTTTAATTAATCTATCCACAATTACTAAAATTATATCGTACTTGAATCTTGTTTTACGTAGTCCCACTATAAAATTCATTGATACTACTTGCCACTTTTGAGTGGGTATCTTATGTAGGTATAGCTTTCCAGCTAGATGTAGGTGTTCCACTTTTACTTTTTGGCACTCTAGGAATTTGGCCACATAGTAATATCATTTTTCATTACTGGTTAGAAATAAGCCTTCTTTAGATTCTCGCACATCTTTACCCCTCCTGGATGCATAAAATAAGGAATATTATGCGTATCCCTAAGGATTGTTTCCCTCAATACCCCTAAGTTAGGTACCACCAACCTATTCCTAAAATAAAGCAGATCATCTTTAAAAATATATTCTGTATCCTTGTCTATTTTATGTCCATCTTGACCAATACATGATTGGCAAAAATCATCCTTTTCTTGCCATATTTTAATTTGATCCAATAGATCATATTGATATTTTATCATTGTGATAATATTCTCTCTCCTACTTAGAGCATTAGTGACCTTATTCTCTTTACTCTTAATGTATTCAATTCCAAAATCATATTCCACCAAGAATTCTATCCAACGCCATTGTCTGACATTCAATAAGGGTTGGGTAAAAATATAATTCAGACTTCGATGGTCTGTATTTAACTCAAATGCTTTTCCAAGTAAATAATGTCATCAAATTTTTAGAGCATGCACTACCATTACCAAATCTAAATCATGAGTGGCATAATTGACCTTGTGTCTCTTAAGTTTTCTTGACTCATAAGTAATGATCACATCATATTGGATCAAAAATCCACCTAACCCTTTGATTGATGCATTTGTAAAAATGATAAAATACTTATTAGGATCAAGTAATTACAGGATCGATGCTATCATCAACCTCTATTTCAAAATATAAAAATATTTTTTACATTCCTCTTTCCATTTGAAGATTTTCCCTTTTCTATGTAGGTTTGTAATGGGTTAAGCGATTCTTTAAAATCCTCTCGCGAACCGTCTATAATACCCTGTAATTCCCATAAAAATTTGCACCTCTATAACATTAGTAGGTGTTGTCCAATCAATGATTGCTTTGATTTTCTTGGGGTCTACTACAATTCCTTCAACAGAGACAATATGTCCAAGATATTGCACTTGTGAAGTATAAAAATCATACTTGATCAATTTTCCATATAATTGATTCTTTTGAAGAATATCTACCATTGTTTTCATATGTTGATCATGCTCTTCGTTGCTCTTGGAATAAACTAAAATGTTATCCTAAAACACGAGTACAAAATTATCCAGTTGTTTTCTAAAAATGCTATTCATGAAGTTCATGAATGCGACTAGGGTGTTGGTTAGCCCAAAAGGTAGAACTATAAATTAAAAATACCCATACCTTATTTTAAAAGCTATTTTAGAAGTATCTTCCTCTCTTATCCTTAATTGATGATATCCAAACCTTAAGTCTATCTTAGAAAAATATGGTTTATCCTTTCAATTGATCAAAAAAATCATCAATTATTGGTAGCGTGTACCTATTCTTAATAGTAATATTATTTAGAATTTGATGATTTATACATATTATTAAGGTACAATATTTCTTTTTTTAAAATAGGATAGGATATCCCTAGGGTGACTCACTTGGTTTGATCAACCCTTTTTCCAATAAGTCCTTAAGTTGCATTTTGAGTTCTTGCAACTCTATGGGTGTCATTCTATATGGTGACCTTGCAATTGGTACAGCTCCTGGTAACAACTCAATTGAAAAATCAATTTCTTGTTGAAGAGGTAATCCTACTATATCCTTAGTGAATACATCTTTGAATGTATCCAACATTAGGTGCTTTTGGAAGAGGTCATATTCCTTTTCAGACTCTTCTCTTCTATTCATTTTAACTATGAAAATCATACCCTTCTTCCTAATCACCTTTTTAATATACATTACAGTCAATATATGGGGTTTAGCCTATTTTCGACCATAATTAACTCTAATCCTTTAATTGTATTCATACAAAAATTCCACCCATATATCATCAAATTTTAAAATATCCTTGTGTATTTTTAATCAATCAACTCCTAAAATAATATCAAACACATACAAATATTCCACATACAGATGCTTTTTGTTCTTTCCTTGTGGTAAAGAGATGTTGGGGTCAAAAAGACATTGGTTAATATGGTAGGTTTACCCTGATCCATACTATACCTTACAACCATTGGCCAAGAATCCAGGTCTAAAAAATAAATCCTTCACTAATATAGATGGGATAAAGCTATTATTTGAATCGCTATCAATCAAAATTTGTACATTTTTACCAAACATTTACCATTCAATAAATAATGAGTAATTTAACTATTGAGTTTAGAACTACCTATGGCTACATAGATCCTGTGGCTAGCCTCTTCTAGATCTTTCGATGGCAGATCAGATCTAAGGGGATATTTATTGACATAATGAGCTCATTTACATACATAAAATCCACTTGGTAGAGCTCTATTGCCTCTATTATTGGTTTGATTTCTATTCATGGATGTAGTTTCCCTATCCCTGCTTTTATCAAATAGGAAAAGGAACATAATAAGAAACCCAAAGGAGGAGATCAGAATAAGCAAGGTGGCATAAATAAACCCAATTACCAAGGTGGTAAATATAGGAAGGATTTTGAAAAGTTTTCCAAAATATAGAACTAGAAAATAGTGGGTTAAGGAGGAGATTTGGATTCCTTATGTGAAGTCAAATGCTGAAGGATTAAAATTTAAATTAATTACTACTATCAGTGCAATCCAAAACCAGGGTCAAATTTCCTACTTTCTTTTACTTGTGAGAAAATTTGAAATCTAGGTGATGTTTTTGTATGCAAATTCTATCCTTGTTTGTTTCATGAAGTAGATCTTTACTCGATAAAAAATTTTGTTCAAATGGTAGATGTTCCTTGTTGATGAAGCAACTCATTGAACCATAAGTCATTTCCAATGTCAAAAACTCATTGTGAATATGGTTGACTGGAACCTAACCTTTTGCAAAATATCTAGTGAGAATATTTATTTTTGGAGAGCAAAATCATAATTTTGTGAAAAATTGAACAAATTTAATATGATCTTACTGCCATTGTTGATTTTAAAATTATCTACTAGGTTTATACTTTGAGCTATTTTTTTATGATTTAGGCCTAAATATAATAAGAGGAATTTTGATTATTATCATGTTTTCAACAAGTTTAATTTTGGTTGTGGGAGAGCTTGACTAAGATAGTGCAAATATGAGACTTAATATCTACTAGATTATGAGTCAATTGTTTGTGCCATATGTTTCTTGCTAGAACAAATGTGAGATAGAAAACCTTTGGTTTAACATATTTTAAATCAATGATATTCCATGAAATTAATAATTAATAAGTCCCTTGGAACATGAAATCATGAACCATACCAAAGAAATATTGGTATTGTAATTTTCTACTATGTTAGGTTCCTCTAGCAAAAGGTAATCTAGATCATCATGTAGTTATGCTTAGTGGCCAATTTTGATTCTATAGTTAATATCTAGATATGATTAAGATATTAATAACTAAAAAATACAAAACATAAGCAAGAGTGCAAAGGAATATAATGATTAACTAGAGAATTGCATGTATTTATACAACTGTAATGATTGATCAACTATGGAAATATGTATATACATTTTAGTTCCCATGATTAGAGGGGGAACCTTAGTGAAAGAGTTACGTGTCACCAAGCATGTGGAAAAATATAGATTTAATGATTGTGAATTCAAAAAATATTGTATATGCACTTTAGTTCCTATTAAACCTGTAATTATAAGTTTAAATAGATGTATTTTGCCCTCCAGCCCATATATTAGAGTTTGCAAAAAAAACATAAATAAATACATTCATCCAATATTGCAAATAGTCAAATTTATTAATACTTGAATTTTATATAAATGTATAAAATAAATACATACAGATCAACTAGTCTATGATCATTCAATATCTCATATTTTTACATTGTAGATATCTAATAAATTCCAGATAAAATAATTTCTAGTCTATATCCAGATTTAGCAGAGTATAACATATTAAATGACATATATTTTATATATTTAATACATTTAAAAGGGATGGGTATCAACTCAATAATGTCAAACTCTATGCCTGATTCTCCTGATAATAGACAGAATTTAAGAGAGATATGAGAATTTATATCTAGGCTTAAATATATTTCTTACTATGAATGTGTTGGTCTGATACTCAATAGATGTCGAAAGACAAAAGGTGTAAGAAAATACAAAAAAATTCTTGAATTAAAATAGTCAGTTTTTTATAGCAATCTTAAAGTACCCTCTTTTTTTGGGAAAAAATCCATCCCTAAAGCATCTTTGGGCACTCTACAACAATAACGTTTGATAATTACATTCAAAGCTTTACAAGAAGCCCTAAAAATTGAGCTTGTACTAATTGAAGCAAGAAATATGAAAAAATAAAATAGAAAAGATCAATGACCTGCCCTCGCCACCATATTTTCTTGACATATGAGCCCCCCACCTCTCCCTTGGTCATGGCCACACAACTTACCTCTTTTACCTCTTTATATACAAAAATAATGTGTACTTAAGATTTCTATTACTGAGAAAACACAAATAAATCAGGACTTGACTATGTGTAATAATTTAAATAATCATCTTTTAAACTTAGTGCCCAAATGCACCTTAGATAAGGGTAAATGCTCTTCCTTCTTTATTTTTCTACTATTCCTCAAATTTACCTATGAAAACCTAGTAAATTCATTATTTAATGCGATTATGATCATTCAATGGCTTAAATTTTATTCTATGATAATCCATTTACCAAATGTGTTACTAGTAAAAACCTTGGCAACTATTTATATCTATTTAGAAATTGTGTAGGTTTGTTATAAATAATGAAGTGCCCAAGAATAAAAGGTAATTGCCATGGATCAGGACAAAAGGTGAGTGGGAACAAAAGGATTCAAGTACAAAAAAATAAAAGTTAAGCAGTAACCCAAAAAATAAAGCTAGAAGAAAAAGGGTAAGCCAAAAAGAAGTTGGGAGAAAATAAAATAGGTAAGCCAACAAAATTTGGGATAAATTGAAAGAAAGCACTATGGAACACTGAAAGTTATGATAGTTTTATATTTTTATCAACTTTGTATTACATATTCCAAGTGTTTAGAATGAATTTTGAATAAATAGAATTTCTTATTTGGAGATTATAAATAATGAATAAATCCTTTTATCTATAAATTTTTGGTCTTCAAACACATCTCACCTACTTCTCCTTAGATGACATACAAATGTTTAAAATTGATCCCAAGACCACCATGATTTGTATGTGCAAACACTCAATGGTAGAAACAAACCCTCTACCTAATTAGAAACATGTGACCACACCTCCTTTAAGCAATCCCATCCTTTCCACAACATGACCCACATCATGGTGAAAGGCTTACATAAGGCTCTCTAAAATCAAATATCTATTAGATGATAGTGTTTTTGGATGTTAAAATATAGTTTATATATTGTATATTTTAATAATGTGTTGGACCTTATGAAAATTTTAATTCCAACCTCAGAGTTATTAGAATCATGTACAATAATGTAGCAATTTAAAACTATTCCACAATTATTTGTCACTATTGAAAAATACCTTGGAAACGATAAACTTATGATGGGGACTCAAAAAAAAAATTCACAACCCCAAACTCACAAATGAGCCAAATTTTCTCAGACCAAAATTCTCAAAATCCTCATTCCTTAAACTTGAAAATTGATTTACAAAAATGGCAGCAGTCTACCAAATAAACTCCTTTATCCTGAAAGGCAGTTTATACTTTATTTTCTCTTACATTACAGCATCTTCCCTAGGAAGAATTTTCTAATACATTACAGCATCTCGACTCTGGAAGAAAAACACAGCCTTAATAGGTTCAGATAGGCCCTCTTGCCTTCTCATCTACCATTTGTCTATGTCATTTTTTGACCCTATCACCTTATTGTAATTCCAACTCTGGAAGAAAACAGCCTCAACAGGTCCAGAATGGCACTCTTGCCTTCATGTCTGCAACTCTATCTCAGTCGTTTCCCCCCCTGGTGCATGCCATCGCTTCTCCTTTTAAATTCTCTGGTGTGACTCTTCGTCTCCCTTTCTTGATGCTTCGTTTCATTTCCCGTGCCTCTACGTTGGCTTTGCTTTCAAAACGTCTTTCTTTTCGACTCTTGATCTTTGTCTACTTTCACTACACCTTGGTGCCATGTGCTTCTCTAGTGCTGCCACTGTAGACTTTGTCTACCTGTCAACCCATGATGACGTTTGGTATACCTACCACTCGATCATTTCCTCTGTAACGGCCCCTGTAATCGCCTGCCTTTTCTTTCCTTCTATTTGGTCGCGAAAACGCGACATGTCATGATATCGCGATACTTTCGGCTTCCCTGTCTTCCAGCCTTCTTCGAGTCATGAAAATGTCACATGTCACGATATCGCGACACTTTTGGCTTCTCTGCCTTCCTATCCTCTTCAAGTCATGAAAATGCGACATGTCGCGATATCGCGACACTTTCGGCTCCTCTGCCTTCCTGCTCTCTTCGAGTCGCGAAAATGCGACATGTCGCAATATCATGAAACTTTTGCTTTTCGGCCTTCCTGCATTTCTCGAGTCGCAAAAATGTGACACTTTTCTCTCTTGCACCTCACATCGTCTTCTGGTCACGAAAATGCAACATGTCGCGATATCAAAACATTTTTCTCTCTTGCGCCTCCTCTTGTCCTTTGGTCGTAAAAATGCGACATGTCACGATACCATGACACTTTTTCTCCTTTGCGTCTTCTCTCGTCCTTGGGTCACGAAAATACGACATGTCATGATATTGCGACACTTTTTCTCCTTAGCGCCTTCCTTCATCCTTGGGTCACGAAAATGCGACATGTCGCGATATCGCGACACTTCTCCTCCCTTGCGCCTTCTTCCGTCCTTTTGTCGCGAAAATGCGACATGTCACGATATCGCGACACTTTTTCTCCTTAGCGCCTTCCTTCGTCCTTGGGTCACGAAAATGCGACATGTCATGATATCGTGACACTTTTTTTCCTTAGTGCATTCCTTCGTCCTTGGGTCGCAAAAATGTGACATGTCACAATATCGCGACACTTTTCTCCTTAGCGCCTTCCTTCGTCCTTGGGTCGCGAAAATGCGACATGTCGTGATAACGCGACACTTTTTCCCCTTTGCGCTTTCTCTCATCCTTTGGTCACGATAATGTGACATGTTGCGATATCATGACATCTTTCCTTTCCATATCTTCTTCCTCCTTTTCGGTTGCGAAATCGTGACATGTCATGATATCGCGACATATTTCCTTTCTGCCTCCTCCTCGCCTCTTGGGTCGCAAAATCGTGACATGTCGTGATATCGCGATAGCTTTGCTCTGCTTTCTCTTGCTCTGTTTTGGGTCATGAAAATGCGACATGTCGCGATATCACGACATTTTTCTTCCTTGCTTTCTTTCTGCTCCTTTGGTCGCGAAAATGTGACATGTCATGATATCGCGACATCTTTCCCTTCTGCCTTCTCCTTGCCTCTAGGGTTGCGAAATCGTGACATTTTCCTTCCCTGCCTCCTTTCTGCTTCTTCAATCATGATTTCATGACATGTCGCAAAATCATGACATTTTCCTTCCTTGCCTCCTTTCTGCTTCTTCGATCACGATTTCGTGACATGTCGTGAAATCACGACATTTTCCTTCCTTGCCTTTCCTGTCTTCTTTCGATCGCAATTTCGTGACATGTCGTGAAATCGCGACATTTTGCTGCATGTCTTCTCCTGTCTTCTTTCGATCATGATTTTGCGACATGTCACAAAATCATGACATTTTTGCTCCACGCCTTCTCTCTCCTTCCTTAGTCACAAAAATGCGACATGTCGTGATATCATGACGGTTTTCTCTGTCGCGATATCGCGACATCCAGGCGAACACTTAGAAATTTTTTGTCGATGCAAGAATGCTTTGCTGCCACCGGATGCTCCTGCATCAGACAACCGGGGTGGATTGAGAAGTGACCTTTACTTCTATACTGTTCTATCACCTTCTTTCTCAATATCTCAAATCTTGCAAAATATTCAACCTTAGCCTGACTCTTTTCTCCTTAGCTCAATCCCTCTTTGCAACTCCTCTTGCAGGGCTTGCACTTGCCTCTGCAAAACTCTGACATCTTCTTCAGGTACCACATTTCTCCCACCACCATGGTTTCTTCATGGAGGCATTCTTCCTTGCTCTCTTCGCATAATCTTTTCATAGATTCTGGTGTAAACTGCCTCACGTTCGGTGATCTTTTTACACACTTAGGAACCCTATGCTCATCTACAAATCTTGCTGCAAACTACCTCACTGTCGGTGATCTATTTACACACTCAGGAGCTCTAAGCTCTTCAACTGATCCTGGTGCAAACTGCCTCACTTTCGGTGATCTGTTTACATGCTCAGGAACTCTAAGATTTTCAACTGATCCTGGTGCAAACTGCCTCACTTTCGGTGATCTGTTTACACATACTTAGGAACTTTAAGCTCTTCAACTAATCCTGGTGCAAACTGCCTCACTTTCTATGATCTGTTTACACATACTCAGGAACTCTAAGCTCTTCAACTGATCCTGGTGCAAACTGCCTCACTTTCAGTGATCTATTTACATATACTCAGGAACTCTAAGCTCTTCCACAGATCTTGGTGTAAACTACCTCACATTCGACAATATTTTTACACGCTCAGGAACTCCCACTCTGATACCATCCGATGGGGACTCGAAAAAAAAATTCACAACCCCAAACTCACAAAACTCACAAATGAGCCAAATTTTCTCAGACCAAAATTCTCAAAATCCTCATTCCTTAAACTTGGAAATTGATTTACAACAATGGCAAAAGTCTGCCAAATAAACTCCTTTATCCTAAAAGGTAGTTTATACTTTATTTTCTCTTACATTACAGCATCTTCCCTAGGAAGAATTTTCTAATACATTACAGCATCTCGACTCTGGAAGAAAAACATAGCCTTCACAGGTTCAGATAGGCCCTCTTGCCTTCTCGTCTACCATTTGTCTCTGTCATTTTTTGATCTTATCACCTTACTGTAATTCCAACTCTGGAAGAAAACAGCCTCAACAGGTCCAGAATGGCACTCTTGCCTTCATGTCTGTAACTCTGTCTCAGTCGTTTCCCCCCCTAGTGCATGCCATCGCTTTTCCTTTTAAAGTCTCTGGTGTGACTCTTTGTCTCCCTTTTCTGATGCTTCATTTCATTTCTCGTGCCTCTGCGTTGGCTTTGCTTTCGAAACGTCTTTCTTTTTTACTCTTGATCTTCGTCTGCTTTCACTACACCTTGGTGCCACGTGCTTTTCTAGTGCTGCCATTGTAGATTTTTTCTACCTATCAACCCATGATGACGTTTGGTATACCTACCGCTCGATCATTTCCTTTGTAACGGCCCTTGTAATCGCCTGCCTTTTCTTTCCTTCTATTTGGTCGCGAAAACGTGACATGTCATGATATCACGACATTTTCGCCTTCCCTATCTTCCAGCCTTCTTTGAGTCACGAAAATGTGACATGTCATGATATTGCGACACTTTTGGCTTCTTCGCCTTCCTGTCCTCTTCAAGTCACAAAAATGCGACATGTCATGATATCGCGAAACTTTTGGCTCCTCTGCCTTCCTGCTCTCTTCGAGTCACAAAAATGCGACATGTCACGATATCGTGACACTTTTGCTTTTGGGCCTTCCTGCATTTCTCGAGTCACAAAAATGTGACACTTTTCTCTCTTGCACCTCACATCGTCTTCTGGTCGCGAAAATGCGACATGTCGTGATATCACGACATTTTTCTCTATTGCGCGTCCTCTCGTCCTTTGGTCGCAAAAATGTGACATGTCGCGACACCGCGGCACTTTTTCTCCTTTACGTCTTCTCTCGTCCTTGGGTCACAAAAATACGACATGTCGCGATATCGTGACACTTTTTCTCCTTAGCGCCTTCCTTCATCCTTGGGTCACAAAAATGCGACATGTCGCGATATCGCGACACTTCTCCCTTGCGCCTTCTTCCGTCCTTTTGTCGTGAAAATGCGACATGTCACGATATCGCGACACTTTTTCTCCTTAGCGCCTTCCTTTGTCCTTGGGTCGCAAAAATACGACATGTCGCGATATCACGACACTTTTTTTCCTTAGCACCTTCCTTTGTCCTTGGGTCATGAAAATGTGACATGTCGTGATATCGCGACACTTTTCTCCTTAGCGCCTTCCTTCATCCTTGGGTCGTGAAAATGTGACATGTCGTGATAACACGACACTTTTTCCCCTTTGTGCTTTCTCTCGTCCTTTGGTCGGGATAATGCGACATGTCGCGATATCGCGACATCTTTCCTTTCTGGTTCTTCTTCCTCATTTTCGATCGTAAAATCACGACATGTCATGATATCATGACATCTTTCCTTTCTGCCTCATCCTCGCCTCTTGGGTCACGATATCGTGACATGTCGCGATATCGCAACAGCTTTGCTCTGCTTTATCTCGCTCTATTTCAGGTCGTGAAAATGCGACATGTCACGATATCATGACAATTTTCTTCCTTGCTTTCTTTCTGCTCCTTTGGTCGCAAAAATACAACATGTCACGATATCGCGACATCTTTCCCTTCTGCCTTCTCCTTGCCTCTAGGGTCACGAAATCGTGAAATTTTCCTTCCCTGCCTCCTTTCTGCTTCTTCGATCGTGATTTCGTGACATGTCATGAAATCGTGACATTTTCCTTCCTTGCCTCCTTTCTGCTTCTTCGATCGTGATTTCGCGACATGTCATGAAATCACAACATTTTCCTTCCTTGCCTTTCCTGTCTTCTTTTGGTCGTGATTTCATGACATGTCGCGAAATCATGACATTTTGCTCCATGCCTTCTCTTGTCTTCTTTCGATCGTGATTTCATGACATGTCGTGAAATCATGACATTTCTGCTCCGCGCCTTCTCTCTCCTTCTTGAGTCGCAAAAATGTAACATGTCACGATATCGCGACGATTTTCTCTGTCGCGATATTGTGACATCCAAGCGAACACTTAGAAATTTTTTGTCGATGCAAGATTGTTTTACTACCACCGAATACTCCTGCATCAGACAACCGAGGTGGATTGAGAAGTGACATTTACTTTTGTACTATTCTGTCACCTTCTTTCTCAATATCTCAAATCTTGCAAAATATTCAACCTCAGCCCAACTCTTTTCTCCTTGGCTCAATCCCTCTTTGCAACTCCTCTTGCAGGGCTTGCACTTGCCTCTGCAAAACTCTGAAATATTCTTCAGGTACCACATTTCTCCCACCACCATGGTTTCTTCATGGAGGCATTCTTCCTTGCTCTCTTCGCATAATCTTTTCATAGATTCTGGTGTAAACTACCTCATGTTCGGTGATATTTTTACACACTCAAGAACCCTATGCTCATCCATAAATCCTGCTACAAACTACCTCACTGTCGGTGATCTATTTACAAACTCAAGAGCTCTAAGATCTTCAACTGATCTTGATGCAAACTGCCTCACTTTCGATAATCTATTTACACGCTCAGGAACTC
The DNA here is from genome assembly GCA_028583015.1 of Wollemia nobilis. Lineage (NCBI taxonomy): Eukaryota > Viridiplantae > Streptophyta > Pinopsida > Araucariales > Araucariaceae > Wollemia > Wollemia nobilis. Next base: position 103,186 of record JAQPPZ010003370.1, on the reverse strand, counting down.
CAAGCTTTTCAACTAATCCTGGTGCAAATTGCCTCACTTTCGATGATCTGTTTACACATACTCAGGAACTTTAAGCTCTTCAAATGATCCTGGTGCAAACTACCTCACTATCGATGATCTATTTACACATACTCAGGAACTCTAAGCTTTTCAACTGATCCTACTGCAAACTAACTCAATTTCGGTGATCTGTTTACACATACTCAGAAACTCTAAGCTCTTCCACAGATCCTGGTGTAAACTTCCTCACATTCGGTGATCTTTTTACATGCTCAAGAACTCTTGCTCTGATACCATCTGATGGGGACTCGAAAAAAAAAATTCACAACCCCAAACTCACAAAACTCACAAATGAGCCAAATTTGCTTAGACCAAAATTCTCAAAATCCTCATTCATTAAACTTGGAAATTGATTTACAACAATGGCAACAGTCTTCCAAATAAACTCCTTTATCCTGAAAGGCAGTTTATACTTTCTTTTCTCTTACATTACAGCATCTTCGCCAGGAAGAATTTTCTAATACGTTACAGCATCTCGACTATGGAAGAAAAACACAGCCTTCACAGGTTCATATAGGCCCTCTTGCCTTCTCGTCTGCCATTTGTCTCTATCATTTTTTGACCCTATCACCTTACTGTAATTCAAACTCTGGAAGAAAACAGCCTCAAAAAGTCCAGAATGGCACTCTTGCCTTCACATCTGCAACTCTGTCTCAGCCGTTTCCCCGATGGTGCATGCCATCACTTCTCATTTTAAAGTCTCTGGCGTGACTCTCTATCTCCCTTTTCTGATGCTTTTTTTCATTTCTTGTGCCTCTACGTTGGCTTTGCTTTCGAAACGTCTTTCTTTCTGACTCTTGATCTTCGTCTGATTTCACTCCACCTTGGTGCCACGTGCTTGTCCAGTGCTGCCACTGTAGACTCTATCCATCTGTCAACCCATAATGACGTTCGGTATACCTACCAATCGATCATTTCCTCTGTAACAGCCCTTGTAATTGCCTGCCATTTCTTTCCTTCTGTTTGGTTGTGAAAATGCAACATGTCGCGATATCATGACATTTTTGGCTTCCCTATCTTCCAGCCTTCTTTGAGTCGCGAAAATGCGACATGTCGTGATATCGTGACACTTTTGGCTTCTCTGCATTCCTGTCCTCTTCAAGTCACAAAAATGCGACATGTCATGATATCACGACACTTTCGGCTCCTTTACCTTCCTGCTCTCTTCGAGTCACAAAAATGCAACATGTCGCGATATCGCGACACTTTTGCTTTTCGGCCTTCCTGCCTTTCTCGAGTCGCAAAAATGCAACACTTTTCTCTCTTGCACCTCACATCGTCTTGTGGTCACGAAAGTGCGACATGTCGCGATATCGTGACATTTTCCTTCCTTGCCTCATTTCTGCTTCTTCGATCGTGATTTGAGACATGTCGCAAAATCGTGACATTTTCCTTCCTTGCCTTTCCTGTCTTCTTTCGGTCGTGATTTCACGACATGTCACGAAATCGTGACATTTTGCTCCATGCCTTCTCCTATCTTCTTTCGATCGCGATTTTGTGACATGTCACGAAATTGTGACATTTTGCTCCATGCCTTCTCCTATCTTCTTTTGGTCACGATTTCATGACATGTCATGAAATTGTGACATTTCTGCTTCACGACATGTCACGATATCGCGATGATTTTCTCTATCGTGATATCGTGACATCCAGGAAAACACTTAGAAATTTTTTGTCGATACAAGATTGCTCTGCTGCCATTGGATGCTCCTGCATCAGAAAATCGGGGTGGATTGAGAAGTGACCTTTACTTCTGTACTGTTCATTCACCTTCTTTCTCAATATCTCAAATCTTGCAAAATCTTCAACCTCAGCCCGACTCTTTTCTCGTTGGCTCAATCCCTCTTCGCAACTCCTCTTGCAAGGCTTGCACTTACCTCTTCAGGTACCACATTTCTCCCACCACCATGGTTTCTTCATGGAGGCATTCTTCCTTGCTCTCTTCGCATAATATTTTCATAGATTCTGGTGTAAACTGCCTCACGTCCGGTGATCTGTTTACACACTCAGGAACCCTATGCTCATCCACAGATCCTACTACAAACTGCCTCACTATCGGTGATCTGTTTACACACTCAGGATCTCTAAGCTCTTCAACTGATCCTGGTGCAAACTACCTCACTTTCGATGATCTATTTACATGCTCAGGAACTCTAAGCTTTTCAACTGATCCTGGTGCAAACTGCCTCACTTTCGGTGATCTGTTTACACATACTCAGGAACTCTAAGCTCTTCAACTGATCCTAGTGCAAACTACCTCACTTTCGATGATCTGTTTACACATACTCAAGAACTCTAAGCTCTTCAACTGATCCTGGTGCAAACTGCCTCACTTTTGACGATCTGTTTACACATACTTAGGAAATCTAAGCTCTTTCATAGATACTGGTGTAAACTGCCTCACGTTCGGTGATCTGTTTACACACTCAGGAACTTCTGCTCTAATACCATCTGATGGGGACTTGAAAAAAAATTCACAACCCCAAACTCACAAAACTCACAAATGAGCCAAATTTGCTCAGACCAAAATTCTCAAAATCCTCATTCCTTAAACTTGGAAATTGATTTACAACAATGACAGCAGTCTACCAAATAAACTCCTTTATCCTAAAATGCAGTTTATACTTTCTTTTCTCTTACATTACAGCATCTTCCCCAGAAGAATTTTCTAATACATTGCAGCATCTCGACTTTGGAAGAAAAACATAGCCTTCACAGGTTCAGATAGGCCCTCTTGCCTTCTCGTCTGCCATTTGTCTCTATCATTTTTTGACCCTATCACCTTACTATAATTCCAACTCTGGAAGAAAACAGCCTCAACAGGTCCAGAATGGCACTCTTTCCTTCACGTCTGCAACTCTCTCTCAGCCGTTTCCCACCCCTGGTGCATGCCATCGCTTCTCCTTTTAAAGTCCAAATGGGTCTTTGATATTAGGATATTTGGAATTACCAAATGGTTATCATACATCAATAAAACTCTACATTTGGACTAAGAAAGGGTAATTATTAATGTCCAAACACTCTTCTATCAACTCCATAGTCTTATATTCTAATTAGTCTTCACAATACATAAATTTTGAACATATAACAACAAGACAACACAAAAAATAAATTAACTCTCTTGAATAAGACTATAACAATACTCAAAAGTTGTGGTTCCAGTTGCCATGATCATATTAAACTCATTATGCTTATATATGTGGGTATAATCACCAAGAAGGTTCGATGTAATATCTCATGAAGATAAGCAATAGTATGATAATGAATAATGACACTAGATGCCATGACAAACATGGTAGGTTCCACTTTGTGTTGGTACATGGTGCAGGCCATGGAGGTTGGTGTTGGTATAAACTTGTTCATCTTATTCACAAATTTGGGTATGAGGTGATTGCCTTGGATTATATAGGAGTAGGCTTCAACTCTGTGGATATTGATTCCATCACTTTCTTTGATGAGCATGATAAACCTCTCATGAATATGCCCTATGAGATACCCAACTTTTATAAGTTCTGTAACTCCACAAATATATTTACAATATGGTTCAGTTAAGATCATGAGAGATTGAAGCATAAATCTGAGTGTCCATTTGATTATTTGTATTGGTTCAGGTGGTGTTAGTGATTCACACTAGGGGCTACTAAAAAGAAATAATGTATAGAGTTAAATGAGAATAATTTTGCGTAACAAGTTCTAATACAACATGGGAAATCATAAGTGGACTAAATGCTAAATCAATAATATTTTAGCCCATACAAAATTATAAAAGAATAATATTTTTGCCTTGAGAGCAACCCTTTCCAATAAGGACACCTGTATTTAGATTATGTTTATTTAGTAATAAATAGATTCTCCTAGCTCTTGGATCCACCTTGCTTCATTTCAAATAAAATATCCTTTACTCTTAGTTGTTGTATCACTGTTTTTTAATCCCTCTAGCTAAAGTATATCCATACTAAAATTTAGCCATTTACAAAAAAAGAAAGGCAAGGTAGATGAGTGATTGTTATTCTAAAAACCCAACCCATACAGTGAACCTATTGCATTCCCAGGAATGAATACCAAGATTTTTTTACTTCCATATCTGAAAGTAATTTATTGATACCACATTGACAATATTATCATAGTTAACAAATCTGAATAGATATGTACAAAATCTAGTAGAATCCATATTTTTCAAGAATATCATATTTGTTTGGTCTTTGTCTATCTAAAAATAAAATTAATCTAAAAATAAAAAATTGATTTTGATGTTGTAGCAGGTGTTTATGTTGCAAATGTTTAACACTTAGAATTTGATTTTAATTCAAGCTTAGCTGTGAGTTCTTGATGGAGATAATTATATATTTTTTAATATTATCATAGTTTGAAACTCATCCATTTATCATCTTAGCATATTCCTACTCATTAATTATTGTAAACTTTTATGTATTTTCATTACTTAATGTATCTATTCTGTAGTATTGAACCCTTGATGGAGATCATTATATATTATTAATATTATCATAGTTTGAAACCCATGCATTTATTATCTTAGCATATTTCTACTCATTAATTATTATTAACTTTTTATCTTTTCATATACACTATCTCTGTAGTATTAAATCTCTCTCTCTCTCTCTCTCTCTCTATATATATATATATATATATATATATATATATATATCTTAATTAATTGAACTCTTTTGGAGATTTTGGATTTTCGGGATTTTTTTGACACTTTTGAACAAACCTCGTACCTATGATATTGTGGAACAAAATGACATAACCTACCATGTTTTGTCTTTATTTAAGTAGAGATAATTTTCACAAAGATATTTTCAAATATTTGTCATATTTCTATTTTGGTCAGAACTAGAAGAAGTTTGTACAATAGTTTTCCATATCTTAGTGGTAATTTTCTAGCCATGTTGGACAACATAATTGGAAAACTACACTTTTTAAGAACTTTTGTAATTATTTTACAATATGAAAGAATGAGAACATATATCTTTGATTCTTGAGAATTCCTCATTTATCTTTGGGGTGGTTTAGTAGAGAAATCACAATGACAAAAAAAATGTAGTAGCAAATTTCTATTTTTGTGCATTTTCCAATTTTTGGGTTAAACAAGAATATAAGAAGAGTGTTGTATTAATTCATAATGCTACAACATATCCATATTGATCAGGATTCAAAGAATAAGGTGACCTTAACTGAAAATAACTTAATTCAAGTATGCAGTCATGTAACCTAGATGAGAAACCCATTTATATTAGTTTAGTAATTACTAAAACAACCATGATGGTTACGATTATTATCGAATCAAATGCTACTAAAACAACTATAATTTCAACTAGATAACTCATTCAAATTCTTGGGTTTGTAAAGGAAATTATTGTAGGAAAGCTTGAAAGTTCTCCTAGTGGTATCTGAAACTAAAACAAGGAATGAGTTGATTCGTGTTCCATAAGTTAGTGAGAAGACTAGGAATTTTCACCTTATTGAATGCTGGAGAGTATGTGATTAGGGAATGGCTGTTGAGAGAAACCACCCTCATCCTCGTGTCTATATGTCAAGTAAGTTGCATATTCAATGTGAAATACCAAAATCCTAAAAGGAAATGGGTTCGCAAAATTTAAGCCCTAAGGTTTAAATTTTAGATCGTATAATCACCCTAGGTTTTTAATCTTTGTTTCTTGGTAGGATTAAGGTAATCTAGGGTTTAAATTTTATTTCAAGCCCTAAGGTTTAAGTTTTATTATCTCAAGAAACTAATATCACCCTAGGGTTTAAACTATATTTCAAAAGGGTATTAACATCATCCTAGGGTTTAAAAATTACAAATATCATGCATAAACATAACTTTACGAACTAAAAAATTCCAAACCATAAAAGGACATGGATTTACAAAAATTACAATAAATACTAGAAATAATGCAAAATTCATTGAACCTAACTAACCTCATATCTTCCAATATTAAACTCATCTTCATGCCCATTCCATGCCTTCAACTTCTGCTTTAGACCTCATCTCTCACCATTTCAAATCTTATCTACTCTATGAGAATTCTTAGTGAAGGATAGTCTTGGATTATAGAAAAGAAAACCAACAAGGATTTTTGGGTTACATATTTATTCAATGAAGTGAAGAACTAGGGGTAAAGTAGTAGGTGTCATAGTTTCAAAGAAATTTTAGGGTAAACCCTAGCCAAAACATGAACAACACGAAAGTATTTACCCACTTAGATTAAAAAAATAAATGCACATCTTTATATCAAAGGAAGTCATATCATCCTAAGGTTTAAATTTTACAAATTTCATGCATAAACATAAATTTACAAACTAAAAAATTCCAAACCCTAAAAGGACATGGGTTCACAAAAGTTACAGTAAATACAAAAAATAATGCAAAATTCACTGAACCTAACTAACCTCATCTCTTCCAATATTAAATTCATCTTCATACCTTGTTCTATGCCTTTAGCTTTTGCTTTGGACCTCATCTCTCACCATTTCGAATCTTATCTACTCTATGAGAATTCTTAGTGAAGGATAGTCTTGGATTATAGAAAAGAAAACCAAGAAGGATTTTTAGGTTATAGATTGATTCAATTAAGTGAAGAACCAGGGGTAAAATAGTGTGTCACATTTTTGAGAAATTTTAGGACAAAATCTAGCAAAAAAAATGAACAACACGAAAGTCTTTACTCGCTAAAATTTAAAGAATGAACACACATATTTATATCAAAGGAATTCACGTATTTATATCAAACAATTACACATATTTATATCATTTTTAATTCTTTTATTATCCATGCAATAGTGGAATCCATGAGGGGTTACATCATTTTAAATTATTTTAAAATGGTGGTTTATAACCATCGTCTTCAAATTCCCCTAATAGAGCACTTATAAAAAACCCTCTTAGGTCACCCTAATATGGTGGTTTATAACTACCCTCTTAGGTTCACCCTAATATGGTGGTTTATAACCATTGTCTTAGTCCAAAGAGGGCGGTTTAAAACCATTGTCTTAGTCCTAAGAGGGCGGTTTAAAACCATTGTCTTAGTCCTAAGAGGGCGGTTTAAAACAAGTGGTTTAAAACCTCTCTATTATGGTGATCCTAAGAGGGTGGTTACCCTAAGAGTTCAGTTTTAAACCATCCTCTTAGGGTCTATTATGGTGGTTTTTATCATCATAAAAAATTATCTTATTTCAGCCATTATTAAAGCCTTTTTTGGTGAAGTGTTAGCTAAAGAATCTTTCAATACACTTGAAATGTGATAACCAAGGTGTTTTTAAACTAGTCAAGAATTGAGTGTTCCATGAATGAACAAAGCACATTGAAGTTTAGTTTCATTTCATTCTGAAAAATATTTAGAAACACAAGATCCAACTCTAGTGCATTTCCACTGATAAACAAGTTGTGGATATTTTTACAAAGGTACTTGTACGTGTTAAGATTGAGTTGTTTTGTAACTCTTTATGTATTCCAAATAATATAATAGGGGGGGCTATTAGGAAAATTTATTTTGTTATATTATTAATCCTTGTACATATTCTAGAAGGATTTTATAGCTTATAATATATTATATAGTTAGGAGGGAATATTGTGCTATTAAATAGGACATTGAAATTAGTCTATCCTGATTGATACAAGCTAGTTTGTTATGGGTTAAGCCTAGCCTATACTATTATATAGACTACATTACATATTCAATAAAATTTGTTCTCTAACCAACATATGATTGGTTGAATATAATCATCAATACTCATCCACAAATTATCTACAACTCTACCTTGGAAATCCCTAATACTACTCTAGCTCAAGGAAAAATACCCAATTACTTGATAATTAGTTGTGTAAAATAAGTGCATTTGGTTTTGTTTTTATAATGCAAGACTAACCGTTAGTGCTATTAATTCAAAAAATTGTATGTGCTTTATTTTTTTTCTTGAATTGACTTTTGCAATCCTTTGAAACATGTGAGGGCATTGGCATGCTTAACAAATTTTTTTGATCAATAAAATTTATCACCTTCCAATTTGTGCTTTGGCTAATCAGCTTTTCACAATTAAAAATTACCATGGATTGCTACATTTCACATATCTATGTACATAAAATATAATTTTAGTGACACTTTATTTCATATTAAGTTCTTTAAATGTTGGTACTGAAATCAGCAAAATTTGGTCATCAGTGTTTGCCAACTCAAATGCATTATAATAATATTTTAAAGCAATATTATAGGGTCTAAACCAAAATGAATAAAAAAAAATTTGCTTTCCCAACTTTTTTATGGCTTCATCCCTTACAGACTAGTGCAGAGCAGCAGAAGAAGAGCTGTTTAGAAGAGCAGAGAGCAAATCTGCATCTATTCCGAGCAGCAGTCCCGGTGTTATTAGTTTTTCAGTTTATCCTGCAATAGTACTAAGCGAGGTGCTATGTAATCAGTTTATCCAAATAAATAAAATCATTAGCATACTTCTGATTATTGGATGGATTTGCCCTTCATCTTTGTGTGTAAATTGTTTACACTATTCTGCGTTCGAGTGTAGATTTTGGAGGTGTTTAAATCCAGATTTTGTATCTTTCTGCTAAGTCTTTGAAAGACAACAATCATTGTCTTGTAGTGCAAATCTGGAGATCGCTCAACTTGGTGAAGCGAATCCCATTATCGCTCTCAGAATAAGCGATCTTTAGCATCAAAAACTTTGCAAAAGTTTCTAAGTGTTGCCAGGCGAGCGACACCCGCCGTCACCACAAGGAACACACGATACTCGTCGTCGCCGCATTTAGGTAGCAATTCCCAGTGTCGCTTCCCTAGGCAAGTGACGCCCATCGTCGCTGCCTTGTGCACGCCACCGCATACTATTGCTCACTTTGTGAGTGACGTCCAACGTCACTGTAGGGAGTAGGCGACTCTAGGTTTTGCTGGGAGATTCAAGTGACCCTTGACGCTTTGAAAACCATTTTATTGTACATCGCTGGAAGAAACAAGATTTTCCAGTGCATGTCAAGAACCGCTTGTTAAAGAACAATGGATGTTTGGAATGATGTGAAGCCAGGCCAGTTCTAGTGGTTCAACCAGACTTGGTGGCAAAATATGTGGAGTATCTAACCAAACATGCCCTTATTGACAAATTTTTGGGCATCCAAATTTCTCTCCCCTTTGTGGAGGCTTGGGTCAGGAAGACTTGGAATCCTCAAGGTGATGTGGAGGTGATGCTGAGTGCGAGCAAATATTTTATGGTGGTTTTCTCTTGTATTGCAGATCGTAACAAAGCATTTGAAGGGGGTCATTATTTCTATAACCAAGTGGGACTCTTTATTAAACCCTGGCATGTGGGTTTCAACCCATCAGAGGAGCGGCTGTCATGGGTTCTAGTATGGGTGAGGCTTCCATGGCTCCCAATGGGATTCTGGAGAACTGATATCTTGCATAAGATTGCCGGTTGGACCGTCACAACAGACAATGGATAAGAAGTTAATCTTTGTTGCCCGTATTTGTGTTGAAATTGACTTAAATAATCCTACATTGAAATACAATTTGGATCAACTACATGGGTTCAAAAACCTGACTATGAAGCTTGAAAGCACGAGGACACGAAAAAAAAAAGGAAAATGCCAAGTACGATGTGTGGAAAACCAAACTTAAAGCTAAAAGCCTATATATTGAAAAATGCATGAAAGGAAAGAACATAAACGAATCGACACAAGATAAAAACAATATGGAATACGGCCTTCTTTATTGATATGCTTTTAAATTCGTGTTACAATACGTCTCCTTCCCTTTTAGGGGATAAGAGCGTTAAATATGTTTCTTGTCACATCCATGGATAGCAATCCTTCTTCCGCGTGCCCACATGTAATATGGGCGGACCAAAAAATCATCGTCGCTTGTGTATATGAGTGTTGAATCCTTACTATTCCTCTGATGTCGAAGACCTGTGTTCAAGGAAACAGAAAAGATCAGTAGCACCTGCAGATGGAATAGAACATGTGTTTCCCAAGGCTTACTGTTAGTGTATGCATAAAAATATTAAAACAATAACCAAATAACATCAGAACAACCTAAAAAATTAATAGAAGCATGAATATGTTACCAGGAGGGCATTGCAAGTGGAACAGTCAGGAAATTCCTCACAGATTTGTATTCGCTTCGGGGTGGGACGAATAAACCTGCAATAAATTGTTAGAAAGCACCCTGTTCAATGTCCTATCCAGGAAGCTCCAAATGACCTGCAAAGTTGAGGTTAGCTAATTGGGGGTATTTTGGGAAGACCCAGAAGGTCAGAATTCTCCAATTTGGCCTCTATCATCCAGATTTTGATTGTGCCATCTACAAGTTAGTAAAGGCGGGAAATGATAAAAACATGGTCAAAAATGCTCAGAATGAAGTGAAATTTAAACTACAGCCTATTTAAATGACCTAGAATAAGATGAAAAAATAAAATAAAGGAAATATACCACATATTTCTAATCATTCCGTGGTGGGGCGTTTAGAACTGTGACAGCTTGGGGGGTGCTCGGGGGCAGGACGCCCACCGTTTGGGACTTTGTTTTGGCACCAATCCACTTGGGATGGGTCCAAAACCTCTTATGGGGTGTTTTCAACAAATTTTGTGGGATATTGTGGTCAAATGTTCGAGTTTGGGCTCCGGATGTGTGCTTCCAATTATCACCCAATAACCTCCCTCCAAAAGAGAGATCAAGGATGTGAAAGGCACAAATAAAAAAGGTGTGTGTATGAATGTAAAATGGTAGCACTTCGTTGCTCAAAATTCTCCCTCTATTATCCTTTTCTTGGGTGAGAATTCTCACCAATTTATAGACCTAGGGTCTCTTTGTTTGAATGCGCATGCGAGAGCGCCACTTGTGTTGCATGTCCTATTTCGAGAGAAAATATTATTCCATGATTTAGAGTCTCCTTGCATGAGGCCTCCAAAATCAAAGACATGCATGACTGAAGTCTCTCTCCTTGATTTTAAGTCGTTCCTCGCAATTGCATGTCCTAGAGTTGCAGTTAACTGGCAGACTTGTCGAGGTTTGACTTTTTGCCAGTCAAACCTGCTATTCGCCTCACCCTAGGGTGAATGCTGGTATTCGTCCCTGGGTGGGACGAGTACCAGTTTGTAATCGTCCTAGGGTGGGACGAGTAGAGAGCAAAGTGCCAAAAGGTGCCAAATTGACCCTTGACCTTCCAAACTACTGTTGGGAGTGGTTAGGATCACTGTTTAACCTCTAGGGGCTGCCCTGGGGGCTGTGCGTGTCAATGTGATCGATGCTTATTGTCACATAATCGGATTGGTGCTATTTTGGTATCTACAGATGCCCCTTTTTGGGAAGCGTTGTGCAAGGTGCAACGCTGAGCAAAAATAGATACCTAAAGCACTAATGATTAGGTTTTCTTAATAACCTAACCAGCTCTTGATGCCCCAAGTATGGAAATGGCATGCATTCTTGAATCCTTACTTCTGACGAGCTAAGGAACTTAATTCAAGTGTTAACCTTTTTCGATGAGGTGTTACTTGACCTTGGACATTGATCAGTCATGAATAGGCAAAGGGCACAACCTTTTGTCTGTGGGAACCTTGAGTTCATGATTCACGAATGCCAAGTGTTTGATCAGCTTGTGATTGTTGCTTGTTTTCTACCCCAAGTAGGAGCGTGATTGTCTTTGTCAATGATCCTTTGAATGCATGCCATTTCCTTGATTGGGTATATTTTTGTTGATTGGTGACTAAGTGTGACTACCCCCTCAAGCAACGAATCGATGAGGGAATTATTGACATGAGAAAAGTGACAAGTCGCTTGACCCAAGATGACTTAGGTAAGGGTACCTTCAGTTGTTTACCGTTGAATGCTTAAGCAGTTTCTGAACATTATGACCTGTTTTTGGTGGGTTTTAACCCTTTTGGTGACGCTTCTTGGAGCTAAAATTATCAAAAATTCGTCCTCTCGTGGAGCGGTCCGGCTATGGTAGCCTTATTAGGGAGTAAGATAATGAAAATTTGTGACTCCAACATCTATTTTGGATTCCAATAATGTCAGGCACAAAGACGCCTTCATTCGACAATGTTATTGCTATTTTTGGTTGGGTTTTGACCCTTTTTGTGATGCCGTTTGGGGATGAAATTCTTGAAAATCCGTCCTCCCATGGAGCAGTCCGGCTATGGTAGCCTTCTTAGGGAATATGATAGTGAGGATTTGTGACCCCGACGTCTGTTTTGTATGCCAATAAGGATAGGCAAAAAATCACCTTCTTTCGACAATGTTAATTCTATTTTGGTTGGGTTTTGATCCTTTTTGTGATGTCGTTTGGGGATGAAATTCTCAAAAATTCATGCTCCCATGGAGTGGTATGGCTATGGTAGCCTTCTTAGGGAATATTATAGTGAGGATTTGTAACCCCGACGTCTATTTTGCATGTCCGAAATGTCAAGTGCAAAAGCACTCTCATTGGACATTTTTCTTGCTTGTTTTTGGTGCATTTTTGTGCAGTTTTTGATGTTTTTGAAATTTTTGCTCTGTAATAATCCCTGGGTGGGACGAATACCTGGTTAGTAATCGTCCCAGGGTGGGATGAGCACTAACTAGAGCACTCATCCTAGGGAGGAATTATTACAGGTTCAAAAAGCCTATTTATGGGCCAAAACTAGGTTTTGGGCTCATTTGCATTTGTTTTTCCTAGTGATTTGGAGCTCTAAGGAGGAGGAGGTCAATCCTACGAAGCGAAGCGCTACCGAATTATTCCTGCCACCATGATTTCATGGACTGGATCATTAAGAAGTGGAGCCGAAGTGAGACCAATGAGTGTTCTTCCTCTTTATTGGTTGTTTGTTACAGTTTGTAAAACCGCAAGTTAGTTTTTTTTGTTTTTGTGTGTTGTGTTCAATTTAAAACCATGTGGATTTGACATTTCTGATAAACTAAAAGAAACCCTAGGCTAAAAAAAATCAAAACTTAACTGAAAACTTAGGTTAACCCTAGTTAAACAAAGATCAAAAGGTAGTTTAAAACTTAGCTTAAAAACTTAGTTTAAAACGTAACTTAAAAACTTCGCTTAACCCTAGTTTAACAAAAATAAAAACTTAGGTTAGAAACGTAGGGTAAAACTGAGCGTAAAAACGTAGCTTTAACCCTAGTTATTTTTTGTGGTTTGTGTTTCTATTTTTGTAATTGATCAGGTGACCTTTAGAGTTAAAAACCCTAGGACTGACAAACGATTTTTTTGATGTTTTGTTTGGTTTTTAATTTATCAGGTTAGAGTTAAAAACCCTAGGACTGACAAATGAATTTTTTCTTTTTTTTTTTTTTTTTTTAATTTATCAGTTTAGAGTTAAAAACCCTAGAACTGACAAATTATTTTTTTTTTGTTTTGAATTTTTGTTGTATTTTTGTTTTTAATTCATCAGTTTAGAGTTAAAAACCCTAGGACTGACAAATGATTTTTTTGATGTTTTGTTTGGTTTTTAATTTATCAGGTTAGAGTTAAAAAACCTAGGACTAAAAAATGATTTTTTTTTAATTTTATAATTTATCAATTTTAAATTGAGAGTTAAAAACCCTAGAAACTGAAAATTGTTTTTGAATTTTGTTGTATTTTTGTTTTTAATTCATCATTTTAGAGTTAAAAACCCTAGGACTGAGAAATGATTTTGTTTGATTTGAGCTGTACATTTTATATTATGCATTGTTGGATATTCATGTTATTGCTGTACAGTTTTTCATGTGTTTAATGTGTTTGTTTTTTTTTCTTTTGCAGGTTGGGAAGAGTCGGTACCGTGTACCCACGGTTTTTATGGAAGTGTAGGATGCGCTGAATTTGACTGACTAGGAGTGGCTTGATGCCCTTGGGCTCAAGAAGGTGACTCGGCTGGAGCCGATGGTCGGGGATCGGGCCTATTTGACGACCCTGATCAACTTATGGGATCCTCGGACTAATACATTCCATATCCCAATAGGGGAGATGACAGTTACTTTGGAGGATGTTTATTGAATTCTGTGGATTTTAATAGACGAACTGCCAATCAAGACGACACTGCGGGACCAACCGATAGTAGTACTGACATGTTACTTTGGACATGGAGAGGAGATGGGTGTGGACAGCCTAGTGGAGAGGGTAGAGGGTGACTGCCATATTGGTGGCATATTGGTTCAATGGTGGCTAGAGAGGGGTGTGTTGGGAGTGAGGCACGCATTACTAATGGGCCTCATTTCTAACATGCTTCTTCCTGACTCTTCAGGTGCGAGGTTCTAGTGGAACCTACTAGAGGGTTTTTCAGTTGGTGGAGTGCCCGACGGAGGTACCTATGATCATGAGATGGGGACAGACTCTACTGGCACAACTCTACGATGATTTGTACGAGGTCCACTATCGAAGGTGGAAGGGGATTGGTTGTAGCTACTTGTTGCAGTGCTGGGCTTGGAAGCACATAGTAGTGGAGAGGCCGGTTGGGTTGCCATGGATGACACGGGTGGAGATGGTAGACCGAGAGATTAGATACGGGCCTTATGGCGAAGGTATGAGGAGCAGGGTCAAAGTCGGTGGTGGGTAGGTGCCGTAGGGCACTATGCCAATGCCTTCGCTTAGTTTACTTCAAGGGAGGTGTTCTGGTGCACCTACTGGGACTGTCCAGCCTAGCCTGAGGCTAGAGAGTGGCTTCTATAGGTACATAGGGGGTAGTGGATGATTGGGTAGCATGGGACTAAGTAGGAGTTCTTCCCATATGATCGGGTGACACGATAGTTTAGGGTGTGCTAGGGGTTTCCTGGTGAACCCTTGATCTATCGATGCCGGGGGGACGAGAGGACTCTAGCTTGGCCAGTCATTGCACCACTGGGTGAGGATGTCGATACAACAATTGACGTCTCGGATGTGGATGACATCGGGGTTACCATTGAGTATGACTAGTGGTGGACTTTGCAGCGATGGCGAGGCAAGGGGCCTCTAGGGGGCTCAGAGGTGGTAGCAATAGGGGGTATGATGCAGAGTCATTAGACGAGGGCTGGGGTGTTCCGCTCGAGGATGCAGACATGGTAGAGGTAAATAATTTTGGGGGGTGTTTGGGGTTCTAGACCAGCCAGAGGTGCAGGACATCCTGGAGCAGTGGGAGCCAGAGCAGACTGTTGTCTCGAATTCGCAAATGCCTCAGGCAATTTCAGAGGACATGGATGCAGGGTTGCATGCTGAGAATGCGCAATTGGTGGGGCTACTTCGAAGGTGAGATGAGGAGCTGGGGGAGGCTCTGCAGGAGATGGATCTCTTGTGGACTCAGCTAGCTGAGTGGGAGAACACATTGACTGTGCACCACCAGTGGGATGGGGACACAGATGCTACATAGGAGAGGGATCTTCTACGGATGTAGCTGGCGAAGAGGGAGAAGGTGTTGGTGCAGCACGATGATGTAGTAGCGATGTACCAATGGTGGGAGGTGAAGTGGTGTCGACACTGGATGGATCTAGAGGGAGAGATCATCCGCCTCGGGGGGCGGGTACCTGAGCCCTTTTGAGGTGGGTCTTCACGTCGGATGAGGGACAGCGATACTGAGCAGTCACCATCGCATCATCATAGGCGATTGGATGAGGAGGGGGCTAGTGGGCATGATGCAGGGGCGAGCAGCAGTCATCCTGAGAGGTTCCATAGGACCCATACTATGGGGGGTAGTTCCCATCACACCGATCTGCATGATCATGGTGGTCGACACCCTAGGCTTGGGGGTTTTTGAGATTTTGGATTTTTTTGCAAGGTCAGAGGACCGGTTCATTGTAGCCTACGGGCATTTTTTTTGATGATATATATACAGATGATGTTCTTTGTGTTTATACACTTGTCATGGTTTATTTTTTTGTTTATGCACAGTTATTTATGATGATGTATGCATGTGGTATTATGAATGCGATGTTTCTAATTATATGATGTATGCATATGGAATGAATGAAATGAGTTGTTGATAACTTGTCGATGGCACCATAGACTATACAAGACTTACTGGCCTTATGTATGTATGTGATGACTTTGTGGAATGACTTTGCATGTGAGAACTTTGTTTTTGTATTTGTTTGCATTTTTTGATGGGGATGGATGTAATGAAATGTACCAGTTGTTTGTAAATGTAGTTAAGCTTTTCTGAGATTCAGATATTTTAACTAACTTGCCAAGACTATACATTTAGCTTGCAAGACTTTTGAATAAGGTATAAATCTGACTTGAGTTTGACCAAGTTATTTCACATCCATGTATGTGCAATTGAGTTCGTTTATGTGGCATTTGTCAGGATACCACCAGTGCTAGATAGGCTGTCAACCAAACCTGTACTGAGGATCACCTAATTAGCTCCACTAACTCCATTGTTGTATTTAGTAAGATTAATCCATGAGATAATCTAAGGGACCATAAGCTAGCTCATCCACATGAAAACATTGGTCTTCTCACACGTAAAGCTAATGTGACAAACATATCGTCACGTGGTTAGGATACCGCCATTGCCAGGTAGGCTGTCCACCAAACCCATAATGAGGATCACCTAGATGGTTTTTGAATGCTGAGAGTTCTAGGGATTCAAGTTCAAGATTTTGATTTGCTCAATGGTTTAGGATACTTGCTCGTATACATAGTGATGAAAATCACTGTTTATTTTTCTCTTTTGTTTTGTTTCTTTTTGAGCAAGGATTTTTGAATAGTGGGGATAACCACTGTTATTTGATTTTGGATTGTGAGCTTTCTAAGGTTGATCTTGTAGGTTTATGGCTTGTGAATGACATTGATACTTTTGGCCTTGGGGATGACTACCCATATTTTTCAGGGATATGTAGTACGAATCCTTACGACTTTGGGAACCAAAGGGGATTAGGGATACGATGAAGTAAGGGCATTGATCTTTTAGGCCTTGGGGATGACTACCCATCCTGTTCAGGGACATGTAGTACGAATCCTTACGACTTGGGAGACCAAAGGTGATTGTGATGATGACTTTTTGGGATTTTGTTTTTGAATGGTCATGGATCCTTTTAGGCCTTGGGGATGACTACCCATCCTTGTCAGGGGCGTGTAGTACAAATCCTTACAACTTTAGGGACCAATGGTGATTGGGATGTTTTCTAGTGGTGAAAACCACTTTTTATTAGGGGGAATTGATGGGGAAGAGCTTGTCCTTTTGTCAATTCTTAGCACTCTTGAACCATTCGCATAGGGGGATGAGAAGGCTAATATTTCACCTATGGTACCCTAGACTGCTTTGTAGTTTTCCTCTTACGTTCACACAACTTGGGAATTATTTTATGTTTTTTAACTTGTGTAGGGATGTTACATAACGAGGCATGATCCAAGTAAAACTTTCCCTTGTAAAATCCATTGAACTTTGTACAGTTTTTGGCTAGAAATTTAAAGACAATTGAATGATGAAAACCCTACATTCATTAGGAGACAACTGCCTATGCTAAAAATGGGGATGGTGTTATTCTAGATGTATGCATGTATAAAATGGATTTGATGTGGAAAATGATGGAATTGCCGAGTAATTATAGTCTATGGTGCTTTTGACTTGTATGACCTAGCAAATATGTGATGTATGGATGTGATGCCTAATGCAACTTATATTTTTGTATTTTGATTGTTACGAGTATGCATGGAATGGAGATGCAATTTTTTTTGTTTATTTTTGATGATTTTATTGTTTTTTTTTTGTTTTTGAATATTGATTTTGACCAAGCGGTTATGGGTACCCTTGGAGCTTTTGTTTTGACCAAAGGGTTTATGGATACCTTTGGAGCATTTTTGGGGTTGACCAAGCGATTGTGGGAATCCTTGGAGCTTTTGGTTTGACCAAAGGGTGTATGGACACCTTTGGGGCATTTTGGGTTGACCAAGTGATTTTGGGAATCCTTGGAGCTTTTGGGTTGACCAAAGGGTTTATGGAAACCTCTGGGGCATTTTGGGTTGACCAAGCGATTGCGGGAATCCTTGGAGCTTTTTAGGTTGACCAAGAGATTACGAAAAACCTTGGACCGTTTGGGGTTTGACCAAGCGATTGCGGGAATCCTTGGAGCGTTTGGTTGGACTATGGCTCTCTAGATGTGGAATGGCCTCAAATGACTGATGTTCAAGGGTTCTAGTTCCTTTATTCCTTCAATAGAGGCGAGTCGATATGTTCCAGGTCCTATTTTACTGTCAATCACATAAGGACCTAACCAGTTTTTTGTGAAATTGTCCCTTAGATGGGACGACAAATTAGAATTTTGTTGGTTCTCTTTTAAGACCAAGTCACCAACCTGAAAGTCCCTTAGGTGAACCTTCATGTTGTATGCTTTCTTAAGTCGCTCTTAATAGATACACAAATTCTCAAGAGCATTGACACGTCGTTCATCGAGCAATGTCAGTTGGTCTAACCGGGCCTACCGCACAGTGTCATCATCGATGAACTCTTGCATTGAAATGCACCGTGAAGGGATTTCCAACTCGAGAGGCATGACTGCCTCAGAGCCATACACCAACAAAAATGGAGTTGCCCCAGTGGGCGTACGAATGCTAGTGTGATAAGCCCATAGGGCAAGTGGGATTTGAATGTGCCAATCCTTATGACTATCTGGGACGGTCTTTTTGAGGATGGCAAGTAGCGTTTTGTTTGATGACTCTGCTTGCCTATTTGCCTGCGGATAATAAGGTGTTGAAAAACTATGCTGAATTTTGTACTTTGTGGTCAAAGCACGCACATCTTTATTCTTAAATGACGTCCCATTATCCGAGATGATCTTGGATGGAATACCAAAATGACATATGATGTTATGTAAAATAAACTCCGCAATGTAGGTTCCAGTTGTAGAGGTTATCAAAACTGCTTCCACCCACTTGGTGAAGTACTCTGTGGCCATTATGATGAACGTGTGACGACTCGACGATGTAGGGGAGATATTTCCGATTAGATAGAAGCCCCACTGCAAAAAATGCCAAGCCGATTGGATCGGTTG
Organism: Wollemia nobilis; assembly: GCA_028583015.1. Taxonomy (NCBI): domain Eukaryota; kingdom Viridiplantae; phylum Streptophyta; class Pinopsida; order Araucariales; family Araucariaceae; genus Wollemia; species Wollemia nobilis. Next base: position 84,174 of record JAQPPZ010003370.1, on the reverse strand, counting down.
CAAGGCCTGAGAAGGTACGTGTGTCAAATTAGCATGGTATTGACACTTCATGCACTTATTTACATACGCACAACAATCTCGCTCTAAAGATGGCCAATAATAGCCCATGTAGAGAATGCACTTTACGATGGCCATACCGCTGAAATGGCCACCACACATACCATCGTGGGCTTGGGTGATCGCCCAAGCGGACTCCTGTTGGTCCAACCAATGGAGGAGGATTCCTTCATAGATCCAACAATACAAAATTTCTCCTAACAAGACATGTTTAGCTGCTTTTTGTTTAAATGATCTTTTCATGGCTTGTGTCAATCCAAGTGGGAGGTTACCTAACTTGAGGTAATCCCTTATGGGTGTGTACCAATCCTGCTGATCAAAAACCTTGATGGTATGAATGGCCAATCCCTCTTGAAGTTCATCCCTAGCAAAAGCTGAGTGGAAAAGAACTTGTAAAAATAGCATTGTGTTGCTATTAAGAGGGGTCAGAGAGAACAAGGATGTCCAGTTGGCCTGATTCAGACAATCGTGGATTCGAGAGAACCTATCTTGAGATGGGTTAATCTAGATCAAGTGGATCCTTGGTGTTAGGTCAGAGCTTGCATGCTCCATCACGGATTGTGATAATGTTTTGACCTGAATGGTTGTCATTTCACCAAAAGGGTCTTACGAGATTAGTGACCCCAAGGAGGCCATAGTATCCGCAAAACGATTCGATGATCGAGGGAGTGCCTCAATGTCATACCATTCAATTTGTACCAGGAATTTGTCCACAAGGGCTTTATAGGCCTGCAGAACTGGGCATTTACATTGGAATACCCCATTTACTTGATTGACAATTAACAACGAATCACCAAAGATGTTTAAACGTTTAATGTTCATGGTGATTGCTGTCTTAAGACCTATGAGCAAGGATTCGTATTCTGCATTATTGTTGGTGCACGGGATGTCTAATTTAAATGATAGAGGCATTGGATCCCCTTACAGTGTGAAGAATACAATTCCCATGCCACCTCCTTGCTCACATTTCGAACCATCAAAGAATAGGGTCATGTCGGCCTGTGACTCAGGCTCATTAGAATCTGGTGATTCTGAAACATGGAAGACCCCATCATCCAATAATTCTACAATCAGAGGCTGATTGTTTTCAAGAGGAGCCTTTGCCATTTGATCGATGATGAATTGAACTTTTATGGATTTATGTCCAATGAATTCTATGTCAAACTCCATCAAAAACATGATCCATTTTGCCATGCGGCTACTATGATAAGTATGAATCATCATGTACCGCAATGGATTCTCCTTAGACACAACATACTTCTTGTTGCTCAGCATGTAATGGCATAGATTTTTGGTAGCAAACACCACTGCCAAGTAGAGCTTCTCAACGTATGCATAGTTAAGTTCATAACTAACCAGGGTGCGGCTAAGATAGTAAGTAGCATGTTCTTTGTATAGTTCATTTTTCTAGGATAGCATGGTGCCTAGTGCCATCTCAGTAGCTAAGATGTATAAGTAGAACAACACTCCTGGTCTAGGTGGTGCCAATACTGGCGGCGAAGCCAAGTATTATTTAATGTCGTCAAAGTCTGACTGGCACTTGTCATCCCAGTTAAATGCTACCCCCTTGTGCAATAATTTATTCATGGGTCGACACTTGTCAGATAGCTGCGTTATGAAGCACTTTATCAACATGACCTTTCCCTGTAGACTTCTGAGCTGCTTGATGGTAGTTGGGGCAAGCATTTCAAGGATTGCCTTGAATTTGTGTGGGTCTACCTCGATTCCTCATTTGGAGATAATGAAACCCAAAAGCTTTCCAGATGTGATGCCAAATACACACTTCTTGGGGTTTAGTCTGACTTTATGTTCAATGAGGCGATCGAGGATCTTGCTCAAGTCATCGAGATGATCTGGGTGCAAAAGAGATTTGGCCAACAAATCATCCATGTAATATTCCAAAGTTTTGTGCATGTGATCGTGGAAGATGTATGTCATGGCATGTTGGTAGGTGGTGCCAACATTTTTAATGCCAAAGGACATGACCTTATAACAAAATGTCCCCCAAGGCATTGTGAACGCCATTTTTAGTTGGTCGACGGGATTGATATGAATTTGATTGTATCCCAAAAAACCATCCATAAGGGAAAGCATTTCATGGCCCGCTATAGCGTCTACCAACACGTCAATGTTTGGCAAGGGGAAATAATCCTTAGGACTCACTTTGTTTAGATCTCAAAAATCGGTGCATATGCAAATCCTCCCATCGGGCTTTTTGACGGGCACCATGTTAGACAACCATGGTGGGTAATCCACACAGATGACAAACTGTGCATCCAATAGCTTTTGTAGCTCATATTTGACCATTAATGCTACTATTGGATGCATCTTACGTAGTTTTTGCTTTACTGGCTTGACTGTCGGATCAAGCATTAGATTATGCGTGACTAGCTATGGATCTAGTCTCGGCATGTCTTTGGATGACCATGCAAAAACCTCCTTATTCTCTTTGAGAAGGGCAATGTAGTCGGCTTGCTCTTCGAGGGATAGAATTACCCCTAGCTTGATGATTTCCAAATTCATTGGATCTGAGCCGATGTCTACATCAGTCGTATCCTTAACTGACATGTGGGACCCGTCCTCCAATTGGTGGGGAGTTGGGATCAAGTGGATATCATTTGTTGAATTTAGATCGTCGTTCGGAATGTCAGGTTCCTCTTCAACATGGAAGACATCCTTATTTTGTCCTGGGTTGAAATGGAACATCCCACTGCAAGGCCAGTACTATTATGGGGAGGGTGGTGTGTCAGTGCGATCCCAGTCTATAGCATCTAGGTCTAGATGCAATGATCATGTGGGGTCGACTGGATTATGGATTGGGGCGGTTAAGTCAATGGATATCATGTTAATGAAATGATTTTGGTCTCCATTATCGTGGGTGTGGTTACTCGGATATCCTAGGTGATCTTTGTGCTCTGGATCAGGCTCTAGAGGTATTGGCATGAATGGATCGGCCTTATGTGCGGATAAGAGGACAGGATCTGCCCTAGGCACTGATGGTGCTATAGGTTCTTGCAAAATATGTTCCCTGTATACCTGGAGTGACGGGTGCAGTAATTGCTATAACTGTACCTGGTTTAAGTTCCACCTATTCCTGGGCCCTATGTGCATTTTTTCAAACATGTCATCTATGTCCAAGGGATACTACTATTGTTGCATATGATTGAGATAAGCCATCTCATTTTCATATTCATAATCATTGTCAGAGATCCAAAGGCCTTCGTTGGCTCCAACAGTTGTTTGTGACATATGAGGCTCATCTTGCTCAAGAAAATTAATGTGGTCCCATCGAGGTTGTTTCGCTCTCTGTGGGGGGACTTGATTCTCTTGAGGTGGCATATGCTCAATTGGAGAATCCAAAGGGAACATTGTCAGGAAGCTCTCTTGATCATCATCCATGGGAGTTACTTGTGAATGATTGCTATCAGACTCGAAAGGATCCCAAGGTGCTACCTCGTACTCCGAATCATCTTCTGAAGACCCTTCTTGGTCTTTTCCATATCCCTCTTGTAGGTGAGTCCTCAAATTTTCTCCCTTTTCGATTGAAGGGAAAGGGTTGTTACGGTCAACAAGGTTGGTTGTTAACAATGGGAGATAATCTCCCAATGTATATGTTGTGTTAGGATTTGCATATGGATCTAATGCCAACCCATCCTTGTTGCCTATCCATAGGCCTTGCATGTTCTCTACCAAGATGTCAAGGGTCATGGGGTGGTTGAACCATACTCCTAACTTGTCATACGACATTTGATATCTCGGTTGGCATAGAACACACACTCCTTGTTCATACCGAACCAACCCATATCCATGCCAATTACATTGGCTAAGATATCTCAAAGCGAATTCTAGGTTGGACAAATAGTTGACGTCCTCAGCAAAGGGCTCTTCATCATCGTATTCTTGCATGTAAGGTTCAATGCCATTATCCAGGCCCCCATAAACAAAGTTTGTCTGATTGGGTGGGTAGCCTAGAGGAACCATAGAGTCGATGGGGAGTCGAGGTCTCCCCATGTCTTTCATGGACTCAAGTGTGGGTGTTGCTACAATGTTCTACACTAAATACTCCTTGAGGCCCGTGTGGGCCATCTCAATGGTGATCGTTGGTGGTTGAGGGGGATCGAATGGGAGTTCTTCCATAGTCCACTCCATGTAGGGTGAACTAGACGTCTCGACTTCCATTCGACTAGGCATCTCTTCGGTAGAGATGGTTGAGACTAGGGGTGGTTCCTCCTCTAGGGGTTTCTTTCCCTTGTCCTTTGGTCTGGATACCGTAGGTGGCATCGTTGTTGAAGGACCAAATGAGGAAGATGGACCCTGCTGGGGATTTGATGGACTTGTCAATGGGGATGCCTACGGAATTGAACCCTGTTTAGATGGATTCAACTAAAAATCCAAATGCATTGATGGAAGGGTCGACTATGGCATTAGATACACCGTATTATAGTACTTGAAGGGCTCTAAATCTGTTGGGACTACATGCACCTGTCCTTCAAATATGTATTTTAGGCACTGATGAGCTATCGAAGGGACACACTTCATGTCCCTAATCCAAGGACGACACAGCAAGATATTATAGGCCATCTCACCTTCCAAAATGTGGCACAATGTATGAATAGTATTTTGTAGCAAAAGATGTTGTTCATAAGAATAAAACCTGCATATTACTATGGCCTACTAAGATGCATGAGGGCATGCATCAGTTCAAGTTGGGGGGGATGATGAGGCCCAAAAATGCCTCATTATTGCACAATGTTTGACTCATTATTGCATAATGTTTGACTACCATATGATAATTTAATTGCCAAATATTTTACTAGAATATACTATTTGTTAAGTGTTTGCATGATTTTATGTTAGGAATACTATATCTCTGTTTTTGACTATTTTCAGCATTTTATGACTGATTTTTCGTGATTAAGTAGCAAGTAATAACATGCATTTCAATTAACCAAATGTGGAATGCTGATATCCATTAACTTCTAAATGGTTTTTGAATGTTTTCTTGCCCTTCAACTTGTTTCAAATCCACATTGAAGACAAAAGTTTAGGACTGTCATAAATCTGAAAATCTAGAAAAAACAGCCATATAAAAATCAACAAGTTGTCACTTTATAGGAACACCTTGAAGTTGTTAAGCAAAGCATGAGGATATGTATGGAATGAGTTCAGAAGGACTACAGAAGACATCTGACCTATTTAGAAGCATTGCCACATGGTCTAAATAGGTAGCAACAGGGTATAACAGAGCAGGGGCAATTATGCAGCACTATTGCACTATTTCAGCATGGTTACTTGGTGAATGAAGTGTATACATTTAGTAGTAGATTGATGTACTCCTTCATGTTGATATTTTAATAAGTTTTCCATGTTATAATTTGATTGAATTTGCAAGAAATGCCAATATTCTAAAACTGTGCAGCAGAATCGGAAAATGCAGTAATTTACCATGTAAATTCCAACAAGCTACCAATGAATGGCAAGGCATGAAATTCACATCCAAGGAAGAATGAAGACTATTGCAATCTGATACTGAAGGCTAATACACCTTAGAAATGTAGCCAAAACCATTTGGAGTCAACACAGTTGGTCATTCTAAATATCTTTGAAATGAACACAATGTCTTCAGAATGAGAATTGCAGTATCTTCGGAATGAGCCACTTATCTTCGAAATGAAAACAAAATGTACTTTTTGACTTGTTGACTGACTTTTTGCAGTGGAAAAGGGGATAAGAAGGTTGATAAAATTAAGGTAAAATATCTTCCATCTAATTTTGCTGTCCTTGCCGTCCAAAGCCACCATGCATGGAAAAGATCAATTTGATCCTCTTCTAAGATAAACCCAAAAAAACTGCAGCATAATAGAAAGTTGTTTGCAAGATAAGAATGGCATATTATGAAGTGGAGAATTATGTGTGAGATATTTCTAGACTCCTCCCACGTACTCCCACCACTGAAGATGCTTTCTAAGGGCCAATGACTACTACTGCAACACAAACTATCCGGATTTGCATTTATTTCGGATCCAAAATTATTGGCAAATGATCGTAAAATAGCACATAGGCTAATTTGAGCATGGTATATATTGTAAATATTTATATAAATAACACAACTCCCTCCTTGGTTGAGCCAGTTAGGAATTATAATAGAGGAGAGTTTTCAGTAGCAGCAATTAGGACTGTACAGTAATTTTTTGTAACAATTTTCAGCTTGTTTTGTCATTAATAAAAGTGTAGTATTTTATCATTTTATGTTCTGAGTGTTAATTAGTTAAGGAGTGATTTTCACCTCCTTCTAGATCAGGAAGTATGGACCCACTTTCAGATCTAGAAGGAGGGATTTTATGGCAGGTTTTAATCTATAATTTTGCTGTAGTAGAATTAATAGATTGCTTGCCAAATTTCATTTTCTTGTTTTTATTTTGTGTTGTGTGATTTATGTTTCCTATTATGTTTATGTACAACATTTGTGTGTATGTCAGCTGACAAATTATATTAAGCATTTTCCTTTATGTTTTCCTTGCTTTCTATTTTAGCAACTTTCCATTTTCAGCATATTTCATTTTGTCGTCAATTCCTATAGCAGAATCTTGATGACCTTTTGTGGCAGGGCATTGACAGGTGTTTTAGAATAAGTTTCAATTTTGCAAAAGTAGATTAGATTTCAATTCTGCAAAAGTAGATTAGATTTCAATTTAGCAATTTCAATTATGTAAGAGTAACTAGATTTCAATTCTGCAAAAGTAACTTAGGATTTCAATTTAGCAATTTCAATTCATGCAATTGTAGTTAGATTTCAATTCTTGCAAACTTAGATTTAGTTTTCAATTCTTGTACTTTATTTCAGTTTCCATTCTTCAGATAGGTTTAGTGTGACACCAAAAGGCTAAACCAAAATCTTCTTCACCAATAATTGCTTGAAATCTGAATGCCTAAATTGTATTCTGCCATAACCTTCTATCGTAGACAGCCTTGGACACCACCCCGAATTGATAAATCATTGAGATTAAATGATGAGACTCAACGACACTCATCATTTTGTCACCGTTTCAGGGAACATGGTGTTGTTAGAGGGTAAAAGCAATCAAATAATTATTATTGTGCTAAGTTATGAAGTTCAGAGTTAAATCCGAATGTAATAGCTGGTATAAATAATAATTATTGATAGTTGCATTTTAGTCCATTTAGAAAACAAGCAACCACCACCTTCAGCCCAACCTTGACAGCAACCCCTGTCTATGTAAGCTGAATCTATTAAAAAAAAAAAAAATCACAAAAAAATTTTGCATAATCAAAATAGGAGTTTACAACTTAATGATGATCCTAGAGATTTTCATTATTACTTAAAGATTGTTTGGATTTTACCACGCTAAACCGCAACCTAGCAATTCTTAGCCTACACAGACAATAGTTGATCTCATTAGAGGTGATCCTACCTGACAAGTAGTTGATATGCTAAAGTTGTACACTTCTTGTCTTATTGTGCAAACTAAAAATATTTTTTTAGCACAACCTGTGATCAGTCTGAATAATATAGGATAGGCAACCCCTGTCTATGTAGCTGAATTTGGTATAAAAAAAAAACTACAGGAAATGTTATTGACTGCAGCAACATCCAACTGTACTCAAACAAGAACTTACCCGAGCTTGAAGAGACAAAAATCAATGGAGATACATAGAAAATCTTTAGTCCAAACACACATAAATTAGCCTTGGATAAAGGAGGAAAAAACTAGAAAAACTGCACATAGAAAATTTACTTCTATTTTACAAAGGGGTAAATTCTGTCCTCCTAGGAATGAAACAAATTGAAGTGCAGCTAAGAAAATTCTTGAACATTATTAGCCGGTTGACTTATAAACAAAAAGCAAAATTGTTGCTATTTTGAAACAATATTTCAATCCCTTTACATGGAATTACAAGGGTATATCAAGATTTTATCTTGATGTAAGAACTTAACATCTTTTGGAAATTGGTATTTAATTATTTCAAGTACAGATTGACAAGATTTTGCAGACTAGGAGGCATGGACAACACTTGATTGAAGAAGTTTTCAGATATGGAGCAGTGCTTCTTTCTCCCATTAGTAATTCATGGAGGATGTTAGTGGTGAATGGACATTGCCTTCGGGTATACCATGCACCATTAACTAAGGAGGAGTTCTTGAAGGAGATTCCATTGGATGTACACATAATGGAAGAGAATTTCTCTTCAATATCAAATTCAGAGTGATGATAAAAATTCTGACAAAAAAAAAAAAGAAAAAGGGAAAAAAAAAATACAAGAAAAGCAAAAAGAAGAATAGTCTTGTTTGTGAACATCCTTTTTGGGTACAAGAAAGACAAGAAAATTTGAAAAAAAAAAAATTGTAGCAAAGGCATGTCCCACAAAATGGGATACATGAGGACAAGCATCAATTTCAGCAAGAAATAGGAACAATGGAGCCAATACTTCATTTCCAGCAATAAGGAGGCAATGATGATGTAAGAATATTCTTACTGGTCATCTAATAAGGAAGGTTGCATCAATGTTGCAGGTTTCAACAGAAAGAGATGGTGTTTTCATACAACAATTGACATGTTTTTGCAGAATAAGGATTGGTCTTATCCAAATAAGAGAGAGATATTTTCTCTCATTGAAGCATTTGAAAAAAAAAAAAACGGACAAAATTTGGTTGAAAACCAGAAATGGCAGCCTCTTCTGATGCAAAAATGAAAAAAGACATGAAAAAAGAAAAAGAAAAAAAAAATGATTAATTCAGTAGTGAAAACCTTCTTGGAGGCGCTACTGAGTTGGCTTGCATGAAAACCGATTTTTCGGCATGCATTGCCTTGTTCTACTCATTAGTGTTCCACCATTGTACAAATCTCACACTGCACATGTGTTATGTTTATGTTTTCAGATAGCCTGCTAACAATCATCAAAAGCAGCTTGTAAGGTGCATGACCAATTTTCAGGACAGTAAGGTATGTGTTTCTTGCATTTAATTCATACTAAACATTTAGCATTTAGTGTATGATAGTCGGTATTTGGCATAAACTATTCATACAATATTGACAAGTTGAAAAAGGAACATGTTCAAGATGTCAAGAAACACCCCCTTATGCCCTTAATTGCATAGAAATTCCAAAACTATGCAAAAACCTGATTTTGGGACAGATATGGTAGCAATTCTATTTCAATTTGTAGGGCAAATTTTAGAAGAAAAATTGCAAGTTTATATCTCATAATTGTATGATAAATTGAAGGAGGATAATCAACAAAATGCACTCGAAGGTTCTATTTTAGTACTATTGGAATAAAACAACAACATATAAAACAAAGAATAACATCTAAACAAAAGGATGAAGAAGGGATTTTTTTGATGTTATGGAAGGCTTATACACTCTAGATATGGACCCACAATAGAATCTGTAGCTAAATTTTGCATAGGAGGTCATTTCTGTATTTTTTGAAGATCTTTGGAATGAGAAATGCAGTCTCTTTGAAATGAACAGACATCTTCGAAATGAGAAATGCAGTCTCTTCGGAATGAACAAACATATTTGGAATGAGAAATGCAGTCTCTTCGGAATGAACAGACATCTTTGAAATGAGAATTGCAGTATCTTCTGAATGAGTGGATCTTCGAAATGAGAATTGTAGTATCTTTGGAATGAGCGGATCTTCGAAATGAGAATTGTAGTATCTTCGAAATGAGTGGATATTCGGAATGAGAATTGCAGTATCTTCGAAATGAGCGAATCTTCGAAATGAGAATTACAGTATCTTCAAAATGAGCGAATCTTCGAAATGAGAATTGCAGTATCTTCATAATGAGCAAGATATCTTCGAAATGAGCAGAAACTGTATCAAAATTGCTGAAAATGCTACAGAATAGCAAAAAGAGTAGGGTACACCAAATATTGAGGTTTATAAGGCCCTACCACAAGTAAGTACATCCCTCAAGCATTTCAAAAAAAAAAAAACAATTTTTTTCAAAAGGTGCAAACAACAAAAATAAGCATTCAGGCTGAAATGTTGTTAAGAACAAAAAATTCCATCAGTAGTAGTGCATCTGCCAAATACGGTTCCACAATAAGACTACTGCAAGATGAATCATATGATATCAAGCCTTTAAGAGGTACCTTGCAGCACTAAAACTTGTAGAAAAATAGAAAAAAGTCATACATGTGCTTAATTGCAAAATACTTGATATAGTGCAGCAAGGAGGAATTTCTCAGTTAGCAGGTAGCAAAAGATGTTTTTCATAAGAATAAAACCTGCATATTACTATGGCCTACTAAGATGCATGAGGGCATGCATCAGTTCAAGTTGGGGGGATGATGAGGCCCAAAAATGCCTCATTATTGCACAATGTTTGACTCATTATTGCACAATGTTTGACTACCATATGATAAGTTAATTGCCAAATAGTTGACTAGAATATACTATTTGTTAAGTTTTTGCATGATTTTATGTTAGGAATACTATATCTCTATTTTTGACTATTTTTAGCATTTAATGACTGATTTTTCGTGATTAAGTAGCAAGTAATAACATGAATTTCAATTAAAAAAATGTGGCATGTTGATATCCATTAACTTCTCAATGGTTTTTGAATGTTTTCCTGCCTTTCAACTTGTTTCAAATCCACATTGAAGACAAAAGTTTAGGAATGTCATAAATCTAAAAATCTAGAAAAAACAGCCATATAAAAATTAGCAAGTTGTCACTTTATAGGAACACCTTGAAGTTGTCAAGCAAAGCATGAGGATATGGATGGAATGAGTTCAGAAGGACTATAGAAGACATCTGACCTATTTAGAAGCATGGTCTAAATAGGCAGCAACAGGGTATAACAGAGCGGGGGCAATTGTGCAGCACTGTTGCACTATTTCAGCATGGTTACTTGGTGAGTGAAGTGTATAAATTTAGTAGCAGATTTATGTACTCCTTCATGTTGATATTTTAATAAGTTTTCCATGTTCTAATTTGATTGAATTTGCAAGAAATGCCAATATTCTACAAGCTGTGCAGTAGATCGGAAAATGCAAGTAATTTACCATGTAAATTCCAGCAAGCTACCAATGAATGACAAGGCATGAAATTCACATCCAAAGAAGAATGAAGACTATTGCAATATGATATTTAAGGCTAATCCACCTTAGAAATGCAGCAAAAACCATTTGGAGTCAACACAGTTGGTCATTCTAAAGATCTTCGGAATGAACACAATGTCTTTGGAATGAGAATTGCAGTATCTTTAGAATGAGCCACTTATCTTCGAAATAAAAACAGAATGTACTTTTTGACTTGTTGACTGAATTTTGATGGTGGAAAATGGGATAAGAAGGTTGATAAAGTTAAGGGAAAATATCTTCCATATAATTTTGTTGTCCTTGCCATCCAAAGCCACCATGCATGGAAAAGATCAATTTGATCCTCTTCTAGGATAAACCCAAAAAAACTGTAGCATAATAGAAAGTTGTTTGCAAGATAGGAATGGCATATTTTGAAGTGGAGAATTATGTGTGAGATATTTCTAGACTCCTCCCATGTACTCCCACCATCGAATATGCTTTCTAAGGGCCAATGACTACTACTGCAACACAAACCGTCCCGTATTTGCATTTATTTCAGATCCAAAATTATTGACAAATGACTGTAAAATAGCACATAGGCTGATTTGAGCATGGGATATATTGTAAATATTTATATAAATAACACAGATCCCTCCTTGGTTGAGCCAGTTAGGAATTAGAATAGAGGAGAGTTTTCAATAGCAACAATTAGGACTGTACAGTAATTTTTTGTAACAATTTTTAGCATGTTTTGTCATCAATAAAAGTGTAGTATTTTATCATTTTATGTTCTGAGTGTTAATTAGTTAAGGAGTGATTTTCACCTCCTTATATATCAGGAAGTATGGACCCACTTTCAGATCTAGAAGGAGGGATTTTATGGCAGGTTTTAATCTATAATTTTGCTGCAGCAGAATTAATAGATTGCTTGCCAGATTTCATTTTCTTGTTTTTATTTTGTGTTGTGTGATTTATGTTTCCTATTATGTTTATGTACAACATTTGTGTGTATGTCAGCTGAAAATTTATATTAAGCATTTTCCTTTATGTTTTCCCTGCTTTCTATTTTAACAACTTTCCATTTTCAGCATATTTCATTTTGCTGTCAATTCCTGTAGCAGAAGCTTGATGACCTTTTGTGGTAGGGCATTGACAGGTGTTTTAAAATAAGTTTCAATTCTACAAAAGTAGATTAGATTTCAATTCTAAAAAAGTAGATTAGATTTCAATTTAGCAATTTCAATTATGTAAGAGTAACTAGATTTCAATTCTGCAAAAGTAACTTAGGATTTCAATTTAGCAATTTCAATTCATGCAATTGTAGTTAGATTTCAATTCTTGCAAACTTATATTTAGTTTTCAATTCTTGTAATTTATTTTAGTTTCCATTCTTCAGACTAGGTTTAGTGTGACACCAAAAGGCTAAACCAAAATCTGCTTCACCAATAATTTCTTAAAATTTGAATGCCTAAATTGTATTCTGCCCTAACCTTCTATCGTAGACAACCTTGGACACCACCCCGGATTGATAAATCATTGAGATTAAATGATGAGACTCAATGACACTCATAAGAATTCATGGAATCTCAAGAAGCATGAAGTTAATTATGCTACACATGATTTAGATCTAGTTGTAGTAGCACATGCTCTAAAGACCTCATACCACTATTTAATGGGAAGGACCTTTGAGTTGAAAAGTAACCATCAAAGTTTGAGTTATATATTCACCCAACCTATACTCAATGTGATATAGAGAATATGGGTTGAGTTTCTTGCTGAGTATGACTTTGAAATCATGTACATAAAAAGGAAAGAGAATAAGTTTATGGATGCCTTTAGTAGAAGGAAGCACATAAAAACCATATCGAGAAGTCACATGGATCTAATGGATTAAGTGAGACAGAAGCAATCTCATGATGAGTATTACCAGGAAATTCAAGATAGGATGAGCAAACACGTTGATAGAAATAAGTATTTTGACATGAAATATGACCTTTTGTGCTACAAAGGTAGGATCATAATACCAAAAATGGGCAACTTAAGAAAACTAATAATACAAGAGGCCCATAGATCCCCTTATTTTGCTCACCCTAGAGGGGCCAAAATGAGGGAAAACATGAAAAGAACCTTCTTATGCATAGGAATGAAGAAGGATATCACCTATTTTGTCACTTGATGCCTCAAATGTTAGAAATTTATGGTTGAATGCAAGCATTCTATAGGAAAATTGTATATACATGATGTACCTACACAAACATGGCAGGTTAAATCTATGGATTTTATAGTAGGGTTACCTAAGACCAAGTATCAACATGATGCGATCCTTGTAATAGTCAACAAATTGACTAAGGATGCATATTTCATACTAGAGAACATCAAGGATGATTCTCAGGTGGTGGTTAACATATTTTCCAAAGAGGTATTATGATTGCATAAATTTCCTTAGGTAATCATTTCAAATAGAGATTCCATATTTACTTCTAAATTCTAGAAAGCCCTCCATCGTGCAGTAGACATGACACATAATATGATCTTGGCATACCACCCTAAGATAGATGGTCAAAATTAATCGGTAAATAAAGTACTAGAAGACATGCTATGCATGTACTACATGGATCAAAAGTCTCATTGGGAAGACTACCTACATCTTGTAGAGTTCACCTACAATAATTGACACTACTCCTCTCTAGGAATGGCTCCTTTCGATGTCTTGTATGGGTGAAAGTTTAGAAGGCCATTATCTTGGGATAACATGAAATATCAGGTTGTGATTGGTCCAGATATTATCAAAGAAATGGAAGACCAATTAAAGGTAACCAAAAAAATACTTAAAGAGGCTATTGATAGCCAAAAAATTTATGCTAATCTAAAGAGGACTCTAAAAGAGTACTCAGTTAGAGATAGTGTTTTTAAGGGTTAAACCGATGAAGAGTGCTATAAAATCCATAAAGTTGGATCCTTAGTTTGTGGGACCCTTTGAGATCACTGAAAAGATCAATTTTGTTTGCATACCAACTTGATTTACCATCTAACCTATCAGATATCCATAACAACTTCCACATATCCTTGCTTAGGAAATATGTTTCTAACCCTGAGCATGTGTGGGATATTTCTAAATTGCAAATGTCAAATATGGAGGCTATTGAAGTGATGTTTGTAAATATTCTTTAATTTTGTTCTAATTCTATGTGGAATCAAAATCTCAAACAATGTAAGGTCTAGTGGGACTTGTTTTATTAAATAAATACCACTTGGGAGAAAGTGGATGATATGCAAAAATATTTTTCCCCCTTTTTTGAAAATGTATGATGTAATAATTTAATTTTTGAAAAATTATAAATATTTGGGATGATGTTTAGTCTTAGGGGGTAGGATGTCATGACCCTCCCTATCGGGATTTTTGGCATATTAATTGATGCTTTAATACTTAGTTTGTGCAATTTAATAGCTATGCGATGTTTAGTTTGATTTAGTTTGATTTTGGAATAACATGGTATTGCTAGCATATTGTCAACGTGCAGGATCATGTACACTCATGTGTGGAAGAAGTAGAATCATCCACCATAAGTGGGGGTACTTGAGATTGGGGAAGTGATGACCAAGGTAACTCAGGGGTGATATGGATGGATACCTTCATATAGGCATGCATTAATGGATAGTGATAGTCGTCAATTAGACAGTCACCTTGAGCCTTAGTTGATAGCCTTGTAGCTATCATAAATTCTCTAGCTAAGATGAGTGACTAGATTTATGGAAATATTTCCTCTTTGTTTGTTGCATCTGATTGGTTGTCTTTTACTTCATCACTCTGTTGCATACTTGGTTTTGGAAATGTGCATAGTTGACTATTTCTAAAACTCCTTGTTTGTTAAGAGAAAAAAGAATAGCATGATGTTTTTGATTGGTAAAAGAATCCTTCATGTTTGTATATATATTTATACAATAAATTATTTATTTAAATGATAATAGAGTTTCATTTAAATTTAGATAAATAAAATATTTATCTAATTGATAAGAGTTTCATTTAAATTTAAATAAATAAATTATTTTTTTAAATGATATTAAAATTTTATTTATTTTAAATAATAAAATATTTATTTAAATGATAATAGAGTTTCATTTAAATTTAGATAAATAAATATCTATTTAAATGATAATAGAACTTCATTTAATCTAGATAAAGAATATTTATTTAAATAATAATAGGAGTTTCAAGTAATGGAAACTTTATTTAAAATAAAGGTAGAATTTTACTATACCAAAAGAGATTATGTAATGTAAATATCTCTTTGAAATTGGATAAGAGCTATATACGCTCGTGTCCTTTTTACTTGCCAACGAGGCTTTAATGGGCTAAAGACATTTTGGCAAGTGGAAGCCTTCGATCGACCTAGAACTTCGAGGAAGATTGATGATATCCATATCCCACTGGTAAGATAAGGAAGGACTAAAAGGTTGGCCGGTGTTAGCATTAAGAGATCTGTTAGAAGATTGGTAGAAGGGATGCGACCCTTTTAGGATAAGGGGGACATTTTTGGAAAAAAAATATTGGTTGGGTTTTTGAAAAAGAAGGGTAAGACTATGAAGAGAGGAAGAACGATGACGAACGATAGAGGAGAAATATGAGGATTGCAAGGGTCAAATCAAGGAGTTCAATATTTAGAGATTTAGCATTTGAGAAGATTCAAGGTTGGTTAAATGAACTATCACACCTTGTTTACATTATAAACTTGATAAATAAGAGGAGAGTTGTGTTTACTATATTTATATTGGTCTTTCAATGCTGCTTATGTTGTCTTGTCTGCCATGTTGTTTTTGTTTGATAGAGGTCTATCCTTAACCTGGAGGTATCCGCTAAACCCTTGTTAAGGCTTTTGAGTTGATCTTCCCTCTACGTCAAGTTGTGGCTATCTGGGGCATGTGCACCTGTATTTTTCTCCCTATCAAATTGAGTTTGGGGAATCCTTATGATGTGCTAATATATTGTTGTGTGACCACTGAACTCGGGCCTAGCACCTTTATGAGATTAGTACCTCCTCAAATGGGTTAAACCAATATTTACCTACTTACTGGTCCACTTTGGAAGTTGGTCTCAATAAGACGTAGCTAGTATGCTAGGAAATAATAGTCTTGTTTGAAGTCACTCTTCTTGTTAGTCATAACTCCTTGACGATCCCATGGTAATTCCCAATCCTTGTCCATAGAGAAACATCATTCATAGGCTGCACTAGGTTGTGTTGCATCTGTTGTCCATTGGGCATTTTGCTAATGGGTCGTTACCCATTATGGGTTTTGTTGTTTCCTCTTGTACAGTGGTCCACCATCTTCCCACTCCCTATTTTTTCCCTCTTTCCTGTGTTTGTTCCTATAGTTCATTGCCTCTCCTCTATTTGGTGAGTGTAGTCCCTTTGTTGTTCGAATAAAGTCGATGTTCGCTCTTTTACTCTTTGGAAAAGTAAATTTAGATAAAAGAGCTTTGGATTATCTAAGAAATTAAATATTATAGTATTTGATTTAATTTAGATAAGGGAACATGGATTATCTAAGAAATTAAATATTTTATTATTTTATTTAAGTTAGATAACTAAATATGGATTATCTAAGAGATTAAATATTGTGTTATTTGATTTAAGTTAGACAAGGGAACATGGATTATCTAAGAAATTAAATATTGTATTATTTGATTTAAGTTAGATAACAAAATATGGATTATCTAAGAAATTAAATATTGTGTTATTTGATTTAAGTTAGATGAAAGAAGTAGGTATTATCTAAGTAATTAAATAATATGTTATTTAATTAAAGGTAGATGAAGGAACTCTGGTTCATTTAAGTAATTAAATATTAATGTGATTTAATTAAGCAAAAGGGAAAGATAGTTTATTTATGAATTGAAGTAATAGGACTTTGATTTATTAAATAAAGGAAATGGTTTATTTTATAGATTAAAGGTATGAGGCTTTGATTTATAAAATGAAGGATAAATTAGTTTATTTATGAATTGAAGTAATAGGAATTTGATTTATTAAATAAAGGAAATGGTTTATTTTATAGATTAAAGGTATGGGACTTTGATTTATAAAATAAAGGATAAATTAGTTTATTTATGAATTGAAGTAATAGGACTTTGATTTATTAAATAAAGCAATTGGTTTATTTTATAGATTAAAGGTATGGGACTTTGATTTATAAAATAAAGGAACCTAGTTTATTTAATTATTAAAGTTATGAGAATTTAATTTGTTGAATAAAGGTTGAAATGAATTGATTAAAGTAAAACTTGGGATCTAGTTGTAGTTGTTGAGAGACTCTCTATGGATATTGAGAGGTGAAAATAAAAATAATGATTTTTATGATATCAACTATGCAATAGATGGTTAGATATTTTGATTTAATTTGTATAGTTGTAATTTGGAAATGAAAATAGTAAATGCATTTAGAAGTATGTCTATCATGGAACCATGAGTGCCCTAATCCCCTACTATCCTCAAATTATCAATGGAAAGAGATGGAGGACCAAAGATGGTAGTTGGATCATATACATTGGTTTGACTTACTTTTTAAATGATTTACTTATGCTCAAATATACTAAAATTGTATGGAGATGTCCCTATATGATTGTGATGTATTACTTTATTCTTTAGAGTATGGGGGTTTTACCATACTTGGATATATATAATTTGATGAACGAATGAAAATTGTATCTTTAATTTACTGTTATGATTTATTTATATTTATTATTTAGTCTCTCTTCCATTTAATGCTGACTTTTTTTTAAATGTCTTTTCCTTTATAAGTACCTCTTGTATGATTTATAAATTTGGTTCTTGTTTGATTAAGTAGAGTGAATTATTCTTATTTTCCTTGCTAAACATAAAAGAGACCTAAGAAATTAAGATCTTAGGGTGAACCTAGAGTTACCTAAGGGATTGATACCCCTTAGGGTGAATGTAGGAAGACCAAAGGTATTAATAACCCTTAAGAGAATGAAATATAAGTAGACTAAAATATTACATCTGATTTAAGATAGCTCATCGTGGAGATGACATGGATAGCTTAAATCACAAATGCGCTTAGCATACCTACACATATGGACTTGTATATGGTATGGTGATGGGTGTATACCTTCTAATAACTGAAGGTGATAATTTTAGCTCATTGAGAATGATGATATAGATAATATTATTTGTGATAACACATAATATGACTGCACATACAAACTTGTGGGAGGGTATTTAGTGAGATGAAACTCTTTGGGAAATTTTAGAAACTTAGTGATATTAAACAATAGGATAACCATAGGTTGGTTAGAGGTTTATGAATCCCTCTCCTTAGTTGTAGTAGTAAAAAAGAATTCTCTTCCTTTTTGTGTGTTTTCTTGTAGCTATATTTGGATCATTAGACATGCCTCCTTATATTCCCCATCAAGGAAGAAAATAAAAAATAACATGAATATAAGAATGAAAACATGTAATCCTCTCCTTTTCTCAAATAATATTAGAATACATAAAGTAAGAAAATCATAGCTAATAGAGAAAATCCAATTTATGGATCCCAAGAAGAAGAAGCCATACAAGATCATCCCAACAACGAAAAAGAGATTATGGTACATCCTAGGACTTGGATGGTTTATTTTTCAAATTTTTAGAGATGAACTGACAAAAAAATATATTGAATAGAAAAATGGTAAAATAGATTTTTTTACTCTATATCCCTTAGAAAAGGAAAGGAGGGGAAGGGCCATTGCATATTATAAAGCTTAAGCTACAAAGAAAAAAATTATAATCAAGGCTACCCAACCCAAATCTAGAGAACCTCTTTTTAAGAAGTATATTCAAGAGGACTACAATTTTATGGTCATGGATGCACAAGGAAAATCAATGTGATAGATACTAGTGACATGGTAGCCGAATGGGTCATATAGGATTTAGAGGGTGAGAGCACTAGGCTTATAAAATAATTTTATTATTTCATATAATTGGTAAAAATACTTATCAAAATTTTAAATACCCCTAACACTATCAAATATTATCAAGAAGCTACCAAGTAGATGGTTGTCCAAGCGATAGGGCAAGGTATGAACAATGGATCTCCATAGAGAAACATAAAGAAGAAAGGATTAATATTGATTATGTTAAGATTGGAAATATTATATAAATTAGAAATCCATTCAAAAATCTAGTGAAGATGCAATGGAATAAAACTATTCAATGGGAGCCAAGCTTGACAATATAATTACCAATTACATCAGTCCATAGAGGAAGTGCATGTTATAAAAGATCAATATACCTTCAAGTTTTGTCCAAATAAAGAGGGGTTGTAAGTATATAAAACAAATACTAATAAATAATGATGAGGCTCTAAAATACCTCATTGTAATTAGCCAAGTAACACCTTTTTGCCTTGTTTTATGTGATTGTAACATATTTATACAATGGACTAAGCTATAGTTTATGTTAATATTTTGGTTAAATGTATTAAATAAAGGAATTGTATTATTTATCTATTTAGAATGGTTTAATGTGTCCTTAGAGGTATATTTGCATACTAATACCACTTAGGAAATGGTTAGGAAATTGATGACTTACAATATTTTCAATGTTAAGATAATTGGTGTAATGGCGTATCTTGGTAGGACCTCCCTTGTTGTTTGATTGATGTACTGATGTGTTGATAATTAATCCATGATTATATTTTGTTCTATAAAGATAATTTGATAGTTGTACTTTATGCTTACTTGAGTTGGATTAAGTTATTTATAGAATATGGTAATTTTGATGAATTTTTTGCTTGCAGGATCAGGTACTCTCACGAGTGGATTGGTATGGGAAAATTGCCATAATTAAGATAAGTTTTAAATAAGAGATGACGGAATTTCATTCTGACATCCCACAAGGGTAAAACAATCATGTAGAAACATTTGTATGTGTGTATGTGTGATTAAATGCATCATTGGGCAATGAGGTTGCTATAAAGGAAAAAAATCCCCTACCTCTATGCTTATGTGTCCCTCATAGGTGGTTGATAACCTTCTAATTATTGTGATGCCTCCTGATGAGGTAATAGTAATGTTGTGCATTATCAATCTCCTTGCTTATTGCTGGATGCATCTTAGTTTGGGTGAGGAAAACTTTTGGCAAGAGCCCTTATGTTGCTTAGGCTATTAATTCATCATCAAGATACATTAACACTTGTTAAAATATAGAAATTAATTGATAAATTATTTGAAAACTAAGGTTTTAATAATAATGTTAGCATTATTAACATGTATTATACAAGAGAAACTAGTAATAGTATTAATTAATTTAATACTATGAAATGAGTAAATAATTTAATACAAATACCTTTGCTAAAATAGTATTAGCCTTATTAATTTTATTTTATTAGATATAATAAGGGGTTTTGAAAGGTCCTCAAACATTTTACAAAGATCGTGATACTAAAAATCTATGACAACAATCAAATACCACATAAAATATATAAACTTCATAAATCATATGACTGCCTAACACTTAATGTAACACATGTACAATAATCCAAGAAATACTAATGGATTTTGAAGAAGCTAAAATTCAAGGCCCTAAAAAAGACAAACCAACTATAGTAGGTCAACTAAAATAGGATCCACAACCAAGAAAAGCAAACCATTCAACATAAAGCCCCTACTAAAGTACCCTCAAAGAGAAATCATTCAGAGGGCAAAACCATGGTGGATTGGGTCTAAATGTTTACCTTTCCTAACATATTGAATGGATTTTTCCATTGAAGCAAATAGAAATTAGGGAATTTTCATTAATATTTTATGTATAGACACCTAAAACATGTCATGTTTAGGGAGACTACTCACATGGGCACACTCATAGATCATGTGACTAAACCTTGGGACCTTCCAAGTATCAAAAGTGGTTTTCACCACTCATTTGGGGCAGTCTTAGCCCATCCAAGCCTGGCCTCTAGGAACTAGAGTGGCTAGATCCTGGTCACTTCAGCTTAGAGTGGCCAAACCTTAGCCACTGTAGCTCATAGTGGCCAAACCTTAGTCACTGTAGATGACAGTGGCTAAACCCTAAAAAGCAACTTGCCATCAAATCGGCCCAATCACGGGCGAAAGTGGTAGTTTGCATGCAATAAAGTCGAGCGGGGATAAATTTGCATGATTCCTCATGGCCAGTCTACATGAAAGACTCATGTCTTGATTTAGACACTAGTTAACTAGCCCTCAAGGGTAGACAAAGGCAAAACTTCTCATGCCAACATCTAGTGTGCATGCAAAAAATCAATCCTAGGGTTTTGACATTGACCTAGGGCTTCAAACACATTATAAGGTGCAAACCTAAGAGCACCAAGGGACCGATCATCAATTCAGAGAGACCTTTTGTAGAGATACAACTGAGGAGAGATTTTTGAGACTTGAGGAGATTTTCTTGTAGCGAAGCCCTATCGGATTGGAGAGCAAATTGGAGCACCTTTGAGGAGCAACGAAGTGCTAACCGATTTAGGGTTTTTCATCTACAGGATATTCAACACATTGGACAAGAAACGATAATCATTTCAACATCGGTAACAAGCTTAGATTCATAGCCTTGGAGCAATAGAGATAGGTTTTCATCTTAGCGGCCACTATCTCGGACAGTGGCCCACCGGCCTAATCTAGGGTTCTTTGCATTAGTTTCTTTCATTTAGCTTGTTACATGCTTTTATGCCATTAGCATAGATTTGGTTTATCGCATTTACTAGCATTCATAGCATTAATTTCTATTATCATGGAGCATATTTCTATTTATCATTAGGGTTATTGCTAACAACCTCATCCGAGGAGGCAATCTCGGATAGTTGAGCATTTGCTATTATTTTCATGCTTGCAGGACTACAGGTACATTTGATAGGTTATCAACATATGAAAGCAAAAGGATCCCTCTAGGAACTAGACCTAGAGAAGGAGGCATCTGTAAGCCCTCATACAGTTCTATGTGCATCATCGGGAAGCCTGCGAAAGTGCATCACCCCTTGCGAGGGGATATCATACATCCATTGCCCTACTTTGTAAAATTTGTATCAAAATAAGGGAATCCCTTAGAGGGATCTATATGTAACCGAACTTGAGAAAAAGCAATAAAAAGCATTATCTATTCATTTTATTTGTGTCTCGATTGTATCTTTCATTTAATGCATGATTAAATATGAATAAGATAAATAATATTCACAAATAGGAGTAGTTGGATGGTGCACCGCTTCCCTGAGGTCACTACAGATGGCGATCATGGTGGGACCCCCACCAAGTTTTTATTTTTTACCACTTTATTGATCCATGTTTTTGTGTGCAGGTTTAGCCGCTCTATTCTACAATGGCCAAAAATTGGCCACTCTGGTCTACAACGTCCAGAAGTCAGCCACTCCTACTAACAATGACTAAAAATCAGCCGCTCTGGTCGATAATGGCCAGAACTGGAGTGTAGTAGAGGATAAAATATTGGTTCTCTGAGCTGGATTTGAGGTTGGTACAACTTTTCTGATGATTTATGGTTTTTTATCTGCTTCTATTTTCCTAAAATAGTGAACATTAAAACACATTTTAATTTGGAAACTAAGGAATGGAAAGGAAAGAACTTGCATCTTATGCATCTTAGGGTTTTTTTAGATTTCCACTAGGCATTGCTAGGAACAATGGCTTATGCTTGTAAAGTCCACCCTAGAATCCAGCATGCTAGGAATCATGTGTTGGTTTGCTTGCTTTGAGGCCCTGCTAGAGGCCATATTTGCATGAAATAGAGTGCATCCATGAAACTCATATTAGTTTATGCATATTTCTAAAAACTGAAATGTCATTTGTATTAGGCATATAGGAAAGATACATTTTTGTTGTATGATGCATTTTACTTTATGCAAACTTAAAATGAACCCCACACACACGCATGTTTTAAACATTGGGGAGTTGGATTTCATCACCAACCCTCAATTCAGTTCGGTGACATTGGCATTCATCTCCTTCCACTGGCTTGCCCCCTAGATCTTTCTAGAATAGAATAAGGAACTTCTTTATAGTGGTACTAAGTTACTCATGTTCAAACTGTCTCCCACTATTGGAACAATTGGTTTAGAGTGGAAGAGCTAGGTGAACCCCCCACTAGGATTTAAGTGGTGTACCCTAGTCTCTTTTTGAGAAAATCATGTTTGGCATGGGTGTTCTTGATTCCCCCTATGGATGAGTCTCCTTATTCTAAATCCAAAACAAGAGCAAGAAAATAAGAACAACGCATCAAAAACACAACAAATAGTTTAGGGCACACATAAATTGATAATCAAGATAAACACTTGCTTGATATTGTTTGGCTATCTCTAAATTGCAATCCAAAAGACTAATTCACAAGCACAATGGTCAAAACCAGAAGTAAACATCCTCGGTCCAATACCGAGGGAGAATCTGAAGCAACACATACCCATAGGTGAAGTCATAGTAACATTGAACCACATGCTCATAAGACCATGAGACGTAGTTCCACGAGTCTAAGGGGTGATAATTCAACCCTTGGGGGTTCTCCTCGAGAAACCCCAAATAGAGAGTCAAATCATGGAACTAAATCACAACAACACAAAGAGGCTTCATGGCCATCATCATCAAGGAGACACGAGGAAGCCTCAAGGTCTTCCTCTAAACACACAAAAACTTCTCAAAGACATGAGGAGGCTTCAAGGGCTTCCTCCCCACATGGACATAAGAAGGGTTCTAGACCCCATTCTTCACATAGGGATGATGAGGTTTCCCCATATCCATCCTCATGGAGGGTAGGTGGGGCCACAAAGCCCTCATCACCAAAAAGACACACAAGAGTCACAACATCTCAAACTTCACATGAGACATTGAGAACAGGTCTGCCCACTGAAGGGCAAGAAACTAGAGCCACATCCAGTCATAGACATCAAATAGAAGATACCCTTCACACAAGAGGAAGGATTCCAATAGATCATGACCTCATTGGAGTAAATGGCACCCCAAGGGATCAACCATGGAAAATAAGATAGTTAGATGAGTTGGATCGGTTTCATCCGAGGCCACCTCCTAGAACCGTAGCCACAGAAAATTCTGCATCTAGAAGTTCATGAACTATTACTTCTAAATGCACCTCTCAACCTAGGGATGCTTCAGAGTGACTCCGCAAGTCTCATGCAGAGTCTGACCATAGAGACACTTATCAACACACTAAATAGATTACATTAGCTAGCAAGAGCAAAGAAATAGTAAAAACCTCTTTGAGGAATCTATGAATCAAAACCACAAGAACAGAATCATACAAACATGAGTCTTCTTTAATAATGCAATCTGACCGCATGCGATGGTTAGAAAATATATTGCACAAAGAGCGAGAGCTAGTGGAAGCTCTCGAGCATGACAAACAAAGAGAAAGGCTTTTGCACCAACATGAGCAATATCTAAGAGAACAAGCTGAGCAACTAGCTCGTATCAATTTACAAGCCAATGGTAGTGATCACCCAAGAAATGAATGTATTGACTCACAACAAGAAGGGCACACTAGACAAGAAGAAATCCCACAATGAAACCACCACTCACATCATGAACAACATCAAACTGGTGGAGAAAGGGTAAACATGATAAATCAGGATCAAACACATCCTGAATCCCCTCGTAGGAGGGAAGAGAATAGAACAAGTCAAGTGCACATAGGGTTACCTCCATTACCACCATGAGGGGGCCTACAAGAAGAGGAACTCCTCACCTCAAAGGCATTCTAGGCACTCACTAAAAATATGAAGTCCTTTGAGAAACAAGATACGGTGGGGAACCAACCAACATTGAGTAAAATACACAACCAACCATTATGCCCATCAGTCCCTAGCCCTGCCTATCCTAAGCATTTTGAGATGCCTAGGTTAGAAAATTTCAAGGGTGAAGAGGATGCACAAGAGCATGTCACCAATTTTATCAATGCATGTTTTCATCTTGAAGACAATGATGCTCTTATGCTAAGGACTTTCATTATGACATTTTTGGGTGCTGCCACTCAATGGTTCAACCAACTGCCCAAGCACAACATATCCAGTTTTGAACAACTAGTAAATGCATTCCTGAAGCATTTCTCCTTTGGTGCTAAAAGGAAGGTGAACCTTTCAGACTTGGCCAACTTAAAACATTATGACGATGAGCCAGTAATGGAATATGGGGATAGATGGAGAAAAGTCATGGTAAAGTTATCATTCTCTGTCCCCATAGAAGAAATCATCCACATGTTCACCAAGAGTTGTTCTAAACACATCTCCCTCTTGCTACAACTTCAACAATATCCATCATTTGAGGAAGCCTTGGCATAGGCCAAACTCATTGAGGACATAAAAGTAGATGAGGGAACCATCAAGCTCCGAGACAAGAAGGAGTGGAACAAGAATGGCAAGAATGACAAATACAAGTGGAAGCAGGCAAACCCTACTCTAGTTAATCAAGTAGTATTGGCTGCACCTAAGGATGGGGCTGCGCAACAACCCCATAATTATCAAGCATAACCCCCACCAACCAATTACGATCAAAAGAACAATCAGGGGAAAAATAGAGAATGCAAGCCACCTCACTATTTTACACCTCTATCAGAGTCAATGCAATCAATTTTCAACCAATTGAGCGAGGTTGGGAAGATCAGATTTCTTGATATACCTCTTGTAGATCCCAACCATCCTAAGCCAAAAGGATATAGGGAAGATCAATTTTACCCTTATCATAGGATATCGAGGCATAACATTGAAGTTTGCATTGGTTTCAAGCACCAGGTGCAAAACATGATTGAGGTGGGAGAACTTAAAGTTGACAACCCATTGGCCCTCGATAACAGAGATATGGGCATATACAAAAACCTGCTGCCAAACCATGAGGTCCCTAGAGGGCAAGGTGCCCAAGTCAATCAGGTCCAAATTGATACGCCTACCCATGGGTGCATTGGGATGGTTGAAATTGTCAATATAGCCACCAGGAGTAGATGATATGGTCAACCACAGCCTCCTATAGCTCCCATTAATGTCCCAGCTGCACCTAGGTAGAGGTAGGGGCAGAACAACCCTCCAGGTCCACCAACTCGACCTATGGTAACTATTCGGAGTAGACTAGAGCAAAACTTACAAATGACTCCGGCCAAGCTATCTATCTATGAGCTCATACAATAGTCCCCAAAGCATAGGGAGACTTTGATGGAGATTTTGAGATCGATTGAGCTCCAACCACAAGATCCAAATGCATTCACTTATTTTGTGGGACAAGTACAAGAATGCCAGGAACTTGTAATTCGATTCTATGATCATGAGATTAAGATAGTGCCTACTACCTTACTAGACCCTCCACTGCACATTGTTGTGTCAGTCAATTATTTACCTTTTAAGCGGGTCTTGATCGATACAGGTTCATCAATCAACATCATCACAACAACAACAATAGAACACCTTAAGATCCCCAAGTCAAATATCATTCTAGGAGCCTACACATTAAGAGCTTTCAATGATGCTTTATGCAATACTATGGGAATGATAGTCCTACCTATCAAGGTGGGGCATAAGACCATCCCTATGATGTGTCATGTCTTGGAAGGGGCCATGCAATACAACATCCTCCTAGGGCACCCTTGGATAAGAGATATGAAGTGTGTTCCTTCGATTTTACACCAATGTGTCAAGTATGTGCATGATGACAAAGTCTATGTGGTGTTGGCTGATGAAGAGCCATTCAAATATGTCCATCAGGTGGATTTTCTAGGAGAATTTGTGATTCCTTCTACCCACTTGTATGTAGGACCTTCATCTCCAACTACGCAACTAGATGATAGAGACAAAGGGGTATGAAAAGACCCATCCACATCAACACCTCCTCTTGCACCCAAAATGACTGATGCTTCTAAGAGACCATCAACGTCTAAGCCAAAAGACAATTAGAAGCTAAAGGCACCCTTAGTTGAGGAAGGAAAGCCCAAGGAAGTGCTAACCATAGCCATTGAGAAAAGTCCAAGTCCCATGGAAGAAGAAGATCTCCAAGATCAAGCTGAGGAGATACTAGAACCCACTTCGCTAGTGTCATCTGTAGGATCATCCACATCACATGCGACAATACACTTGGAAAGCATAGGGATAGGAGAGTATCTTGTGTAGAACATAACATTCACGCCCATCATAGAGTCTACACAGGACATGGGATGGCCAAAAGACCTAAGACCACCAGTGGGAATAGTGGTTCCACTTGGAATCCCTCCCAACTAGACCAACTTTGTCTATGCTGGCCTGGACTGCACCCATAAGTCTATAGACATAGAAGAGGATAATGATGAACTATTCACTATTAATGTTCATTACCTCTCTAATCCTGAGTTTTCTCTAAGCTACTTTGAACATTACCATTGGCATGGCTATGGTCTTGGTATATATGAGCAGGGTGTAGGCGGCCATTCGAGCCATAATACCAGCTTCCCTCTGATAGGTTTGGGTTAGGCTATCACATCAGAGGTCGAGATGACTCTCTAGCAGTAGCCTTGGATAGATTAAGCTTGGGGTTAGGAGAAGACATCAATTTTATTCCTTATCACCCACCAAGTACAAGACATCCAATTAATAGACAAGTGGTTATGGTAAACATACCACCACCCAAGACTTATCATCCAAGATTCACAATTGATGCCATCCCAATAGGTTGCAACTTGTGGGATGAAGAGTAAGAAGAAAATGGATATGAGGCAAGCGATGATGAAGCACAAGCAAGCTTAGCCTATCATGGGCCTCACTATTTACAAAGCCTTGCCTGGTCCAGCCACAATGAGAGTGGGTACATATCAGATGAAAGTGGTTATGAGTCAGAGGACTCAATAGAGAGAGCCTACCTAGGATCAAGGCAGTGGCCCCATAGCTTGGGGCAAGACACTAATGCAAATGGCATCTTCATAAGTGATGAAGAATATGAGGATGAAATAGAGATGGCCTACTTGGGTCCAAGACATGCGCCCCTTGTCTTGGGGCCACATACCAATGCTAATGGTTTTTGGATAAGTGATGATGACTTTGAAGATGAGACTGAGATGGCTTATCTTGGGCCTCACCACTTGTGGCAAGTCAACATGCTGGTAGAAAGAGAAGTGGCACTTCATGCCATAGACCCTAGCTTGTAGTTTTTGGGGAGACCTATCGACTTAGTTGCCATTCACCATGCGGTCAATCCCCCTCCACCTACATTTAGGGAGCTCTTAGAACCTAATGATCCTATTATCCAGCCTACTCATGGGCTAGATCTAGAGATTCCTTTTCCTCTAGAGCCTCATCATGAGTATGGAGGAGAAACCTCTGAGACAATATTTCACCCATGTGGTCCTGGAGATTTCATTCCATCCATCAATACAATCTCCATTGATTTGACCACTCCACTTCATAACCTAGTAGATCCTACTAAACCATTATGTCTTGATATAGAGGCTATTGATTGGGATCACGCTAATTCACCCATAGAGCCTGAGGACATTTTCCCTAATGAAGAGGTGTTACAACCATTTCATTTTGCATCAGGTTGTGCATATGACGTATTCCATGCCGGTTTGGATCCTGAGTCAGTAGGACCTATAAATCCCATCGATGACATTCATTTGATACCCATGCCTCACCAGTTGGAGGATGGGTCACATATGGCTATAGAAGTGACTTTCAAGGTGGACATCAGTGATGATCCTACTCAACCAAAGAAAGTCAAGTTCAGAGAAAGTCTATCTCCAGAGGAACAAGCCATCATAATCCCTCTCCTTAAAGAGAGGCCAAATATTTTTGCTTGGACTTACAAAGACATGCCAGGGATTGATCCAAAGTTAGTTGTTCACAACCTTTCATTGGATCCCATGAAGAAGCTAGTCAAGAAAAATTTGAGGAAAATGCATCCAACCATCACTTTGATGGTGAAGAACGAGTTACAAAAACTGTTGGATGCGATTTTCATAGTTCCCATCGACTATCCTGAATGGGTCTCGAACATGGTGCCCATGGGAAAACCTGATGGAAGAGTCCATATTTGCATGGATTTTAGAGACTTGAATAGGGAAACTCCAAAGGATTCATTCCCATTGCCAAACATAGATGCTCTTGTTGATGCCACCACAGGTCATGAGATGCTCTCCCTAATGGATGGTTTTTTTGGATACAATCAAATCCGGATAAAACCTGAAGACCAACATAAGACTACTTTCATTACTCCATGGGGGACATTCTATTACAAGGTGATGCCATTTGGCCTAAAGAATGTTGGTGCCACATATCAGTGGGCCATGACATACATATTTCATGACTATATGCATAAGATCTTGGAGGACTACATTGATGATTTACTGGCCAAGTCTTTATTGCGGCAAGAGCATGCTAAAATCCTTACAAAGGTCTTCGATCACCTCATTGAGCACAACGTTAGATTGAATCCTAAGAAGTGCATGTTTGGCGTAACTTCTGGTAAGCTCTTAGGGTTCATCATTTCTAAGAGAGGCATTGAAGTCGATCCTACAAAGGTAAAGGCTATAATGGAAATGGCCACCCCTACCAACATTAGGGAGTTAAGAAGCCTACAAGGCAAGGTAGCATCCATCAAATGGTTCATTGCTCAATTATCAGACAAGTGTCAGCCCATGAACCGGTTGCTATGCAAGGATGTCCCATTTCATTGGGATGAAGAGTGCCAACAAGCCTTTGCAGAGATCAAAACTTACCTGGAAACGCCACCAGTGTTGGCTCCACCAAGGCCATACGTGCCATTTTTACTATACATATCGGCTACCGATTTCGCGTTGGGCACCATGTTGGCCCAAAAGAATGCACAAGACAAAGAGCAAGTCGTATATTACATCAGTCGCACCTTGGTAAGTTATGAGCTAGGATATGCGTATGTAGAAAAGTTGTGTTTAGCAATGGTCTTTGCAACCAAAAAGTTGTGACACTACATGTTGAGCCATACGACCTACGTTATATCAAAACAAAATCCTTTGTAGTACATGATGAATAAGACCTATCACAATACATGTACTACAAAGTGGATCATGCTATTGATAGAATTTGATCTAGAGTTCATAAGCCAAAATTCCATCAAGGGACAAGTCATAGCAGATCAATTAGCAGAGGCACCTCTTCCGGATAGCAAGCCTCTCACCATAGAATTTCTTGACGATGTGGTCTTCGCATTATCAGATCCACCCAAACTCGAGGAACTTAAGAAAGAAAGAGACATGGCATTGTTCTTCGATGGTTCGAAGTGCGAGCAAGGGGGTGGTGCATGGATAGTCTTTATCACACCGCAGGGTGCTCCATTGCCCTTATCATTCAAGTTAGACTTCCCTTGCACAAATAATAACATAGAGTATGAGGCCCTAATCTTGGGACTCCAAATAGCCATTGCAATGGGCATTAAAATATTGAATATATTTGGTGACTCCTTGCTCATAGTTAATCAAGTCAAAGGATTGTTCCAATGTAGGTGCCCACTCTTGAAAGCTTACAAGGAGCTTGTTGACACTTACCTAGCCTGACTGGAATGGTATGACATTGAGGCAATCCCTCGTACATCAAATAGATTTGTAGACACCATGGCATATTTGGGATCCTTAATCCCTCAGAATCCATCTACTGATTTCACAACCATTCATGTTAAAGTGCTCGCACACTCAATGATACAACATGAGGCTATTGACAATCAAGAGTCAGTCAACATGATCCAGACCGAACCAAATCAGGATTGGTCCTTCAGAGCTAGAGCTTTCTTGCAAATAACACCTTGGGAATATTTGATATCTCAAGGCCCTATGGAGTGTGGTACAACCATTCACCATAGGGTTATTTCTCAATCTGTGTTCACAGATACTAGATCATAGGAGGAACATGTCATTTTATCCATAGAAGTTATGGCTTATCAGGATTGGCTTTCTCAATTATAGGATTTCCTAAAACTTGGAATGGTACCACAAGGCCTATCGCATGCTAAAAAACGAGCATTTAAATAGAATGTGATGAGGTACATCTTTCTAGGAGAGATCCTTTATAGACGAGGCTATGATGGAATGCTCCTTCATTGTCTTGAGCCCCAGGAAGTAGCCTGGGTAGTTTTGCAAGCTCACGATGGTACGTGTGGTGGCCACTTCAGTGGCATGGCCATCATTAAGCACATCTTGAGAATGGGTTACTATTGGCCCACTATGGAAAAATACTGTTGCGAGTATGTCAAGAAATGTGTTAAGTGCCAACATCATGCAAACCTCACTCACTTGCCATCACAAGCCTTGCAACCCATCCAGGCAGCATGGCCCTTCTCGTAGTGGGGACTAGACTTAGTGGGGAAGATCTCACCCCCATCCTTAGGCTGACACACATTCATCATAATGGCCATTGAGTACTTTACCAAATGGGTCAAAGTGATCCCCTTGACAGTGATAATTGGACCAAGGATTGCGGAGTTTATACTCCATAATATCATAAGTCATTTTGGGGTCCCTTCAAAAATAATATTGGATAATGGGCCATCTTTCAAGAACAAAAATGTGCATGCTTTAATGAAAAAATACCATATTCAACATAGTTTTTCAACACCCTATTATCCACAAGCAAATGGGCAAGCAGAAGCCTCAAACAAAACAATAGTCTCCATCTTGAGGAAGACGGTAAAAGATAATCATAAGGACTAGCATTTGCAATTGCCTCTGGCATTGTGGGCATACAGGACTAGTGTGTGGATGCCCACTAGGGCAACACCATTTTCACTTGTATATGGCACTGAAGCCATCATGCCCCTAGAGTTGGAAATTCCAACCCTACACATAGCATTGAAGGACTTCATAGATGATGACACCACGCGACAAGCCCACCTTGATCAGTTAATGCTTCTTGATGAACGTCGAGTCAATGCCTTGGAGCATCTCCATGTTTATCAGGATCACCTTGCATGAGCTTACAATAGTAAAGTCCACTTGAGAGAATTCAAATTTGGGGATCTTGTGCTCAAAGAAAACCAATAGAACTCAAATCTATCATCGCACCTATGAGACAAATTTATGGTAAATTGGATAGGCCCCTACATGATTTCAGAGAAGGTTGGGCCTGGGGCATATCACCTCACATCATTGGATGGTGTTGAAGAGCCTGAGCCTCTCAATATCATTCATTTGAAGGCATTTTATACATAAAATACAAAAACATTCAAATATACATAAAATACAAAAACATTCAAATATGTCATAAAAATACAAACAAATTCGAAAAACATAAAAATTCAAAATTCAATAAAAAATGCTCCAAGGGTATCCAAGTTGCTTGGTCAAATTCAATAAAAAATGCTCCAAGGGTATCCAAGTCACTTGGTCAAATTCAATCAAAAATGCTCCAAGGGTATCCAAGTCGCTTGGTCAAATTCAATAAAAAATGCTCCAAGGGTATTCAAGTCGCTTGGTCAAATTCAATAAAAAATGCTCCAAGGGTGTCTTCACGCCACTTGGTCAAACCCTAAAAGCCCCAAAGGCACAATAAGCCCTTTGGTCAAAATAAAATAAAAAATACAAAAACAATGCAAAAATAAAAAATACAAAAACATTTGCATCTTACATCTGCATCCATATAGTTGCACTACATCAAACATGCATATCCATTGCATTTGCATATGTTATGATCACACTCTTGCAAATGATGCCATAGTTTGTATCACAACCACAAATACACAAGTCCACCTTCATCCATTCATCCATGTGTGTAACTCGTGTTTTTCAACACAACCATATCATGTTGCTATAAGGAATAGGCTAAGATTTTCTGGTCATTCAACCATATCTAGTGGTCTTATCAATTTTTGTGGGAAGCCATCTTGATTAGTAGAGAGTAAGGTCTAGTCATGATAATGCCTTAGATATTCAGGATCCCATCACTAATTAAAAACACTAAAATCCTAGTTGGTACAAGGGAAAGATGAAAGTTGCAAAAGTGGTCTAGGTTACCTTAAGCAAAAAGGGTCTTCCTTGCTTATCCCCTCTGTGACCGGTTCAAAGGTGCTGAGAATTGGAAAAAGGACAAGTTCCACCCTACCCAGAGACAAGTGATTATCATCACTACATAAATCCCTTGCTTTCATTAAAACAAGCAAAAGTCCCAAAATCAAGCAAAATTCAAAGTCAAAACAAACAAGTGATTTTCATCCCTACATAAGTCCCTTGCTCAAGAGAAAAATCAATAAAAAATAAATAGTGATTTTCATCACTAAGCATGAGCAAGTATCCCAAATGAAATGAAGAAAAGAAGGGAATGGAGCTTGAATCCCTAGAATTCTCAACATTGTACAAAACTCGAAGGGAGATCCCCATTACAGGTTTGGTGTACAACCATGCCTGGCAATGGTGATACCCTTACGCATGATGATATGTCTATCACAATAGCATATTGCATTTGTGTAGACCAATGTTTGCATGTGGATGAGCTAGCTTTGGGTAACTCAATACTGCCTAGTGGTATAGTCCAACTAAGTCCAACACAGGATCAGATGAACAATTGAGGATCCCCGATCTTAGCAATGGGCTGAAAGAATCCCACCTGACATCGGAGGAAATGCTTGAGTTCTATCTAAATATATTCATTTGCACACATAGGGATAATGAATATCTAGGTCCATGATGAAAGCCTTGCTTTTCAAAAGTCCTGTATGGTCAGTACATAGCTATTGATAGGGTAACTAGAGTGTTTGAGTCTCAGGAAAAGCCTCAAAAATTCCTACATAGCAAAAAATCATATCATCAATCACATCATCAATTTTATTTATGAGGTTTTGTGAATTAAGGGGTATT
This sequence comes from Wollemia nobilis, assembly GCA_028583015.1. Classification (NCBI taxonomy): domain Eukaryota; kingdom Viridiplantae; phylum Streptophyta; class Pinopsida; order Araucariales; family Araucariaceae; genus Wollemia; species Wollemia nobilis. The sequence goes on along the minus strand of JAQPPZ010003370.1, from coordinate 50,243 downwards.
AACAAAGTAGGCTAGATACCGGATAGATGTCAAAAATGATATTTACATGACCACTGACTATTTTGAATCTTTTAAATCACATAAGCTTTATCAAGAAATTACATACATTCCACGCCATTACATTTCACATATGAATGCCTAAATAATTAATTCTTATGATTAGAATGATTATCCACATTCATGGTTGTTATACTTTCTATGGTATCACCCATTTAGATTGTTAAAGTCATATCATATGCATTCCTTATGGTTTAAGTGATTAAAGCATACAGGTTCATTCACATTAGATTAAACATCATATAGACAATACATGACACATTGCATTTACCATATCATAACATAAGTTAGATGCATACAATTAAATCAAAATTAAACATGCATTTAATGAAAACATTGCATCCATAAACACATAATTTCATAGATCATCCATCTACATCTAAGATCACATCATTGCATCCACCTATGCATACAATCATAAATCCATCATCAAATCAACTCATAATACATCACATCATGTCATAATAATCAGATCATATAAGCATCTACATAAGCATCCATCTAAAATATCCACATCATCATAAATATCATCTATCATCTAACACATACATCAACTCATCATAATGCCATCATCACATCACATAAATAAAACAAAAATAAAATAAAAACATGAGCAATAAAGGATACACATAATGAATCATAAAGTAAATATCTCATATAAATGTGTGTATCAAAAGCATGGATGTACAAAAATTACTCGAAGGCTACAGTCATATAGGTCAGCTGACCTCAAAAATAAAAGCCTAGTACATCATCAATCAAACACTAGGCCTGCACCCCCTACATCACCACCCCCTGGGCTGGATCTCGAGTGGAGTGATGTGAACCTATTGGCCTCTCTGTGTGAGTCTGGGTCCTCCGACTAGGCCAGATGGAAGACTACCCTGAGGTGGAGCATCCACTAGCCTGTGATCCACCTGCATCTATCCTCTCCTTAGGAATGGCTCCTAGCCTCCTGATCTGCATCTCGAGAGAAGCAATGTGGCCTACATGACCAACAATCATCACCTCATACTCATCTAGAAAAGCCTACATCTGCCTGATCTCTACCCTCGGATCTATCCCTATAGGACCCTGAGGTGTAGGAGGATCAATAACAACCTACATCCTGGTAGCACCACCCTCGATAGCAGCCTACAAGGCCTGTATCTATGTCGTGAGCTGCTCTATAGTAGCATCTCATTATGCTATAGTAGCATCTCACTATTGTACCTAGATCTTGGCCGATTGGAGCTCGGCCTCTACCTCATGCAATTATGCTCTCAGAGGAGAATCTCTCTCCTCGGGATCCAAGTCCTCCTCATCCTCCTCAGGAGCCTCCTGCTCCTCCACTGCCACCTGCTCTACTGGCTGGCCCCATCCCTCAGTCCTAGCTCAGACTCTACGCCCTACTGGATCTACACCTCCATCCCCACCATCATCCTCATGGCCTATACTACCATCACCATGCCACAATCGATCCCCCCACCACTGCACAAATGCATCCGTAACTCCCCCAGTGACTCCTGCATCAACTATTAGGGCATCCTCCTCATCAGTGAGCTCTGTAATCCATGGAGGAGGAATATCTCCCTCTTCTGCAAGGTGCCTATATAGAAATAGGATAAATGGCACATCCTACTACAATCCATACTGACGAAGAACTTGAGAGTAGAAGAAATACTCTTTGATACCAACCTTGTGGCCAATGAGCCACCACTCATGCCGCATCCTAGTTGTAAACCTGTCTGGATCATCCCAAGCCGGGCACTCATGGTATGGATGCCATATGATATCTTCGGCCTATAGGGAGGTGAAAGTAGCAATGTAATGGGGGAGCTCCCCCACATGAGGATGGCTCTTGTGCTCCTCATGCTCTCGAGCCCATCTGGTAGCATAGCACTGCATCCTAGCATCAATAGCAGTAATCTCAACTGGGAGCCCTCTGGGATGATCTATACGGATATGCTCCCATCCCCATATCTATAGGAGCAAGCTGCAAGAAATGTTGATGTGACCCCATCGATGGATGTGATACAACTCATCATAGCACTATGCTAGCAAAGACCTCCCCCATGCATAGATGATAGGCTCCTCATTGTCCACCAAATCTTGAACCATCGCAAGGAGGTTCCACGGGAACCTCAAGCCTGAGAAATCTAGGATAAGGATGTTGCTGATAACCATCAGCAACACTGCATGCCTCTCAGAGAAGACATGCTCCCTATACCAATGTAGAATAGATACACCACCATATTTGGTGTCCTTGAAGGCATCTACAACATGCCTCCCGAACACCCAAACAAAGACTGCATCACGATCATTAGTGGCTAAAGAAACAATGGCCACTCCATCAAAGGGGATCCAAAAAATCCTGTATACATCCTCTGGTGTGATAGTCATCTCACCGGTAGGAAGGTGGAAGGTGTTAGTCCAGGAATCCCATCGGTGAGCCAGGGCCATGAGGTAGGCCTGATCCAACATAATCGGGGGCAGCCTGGTCACATACTACAATCCATGGGCCTTAAACCATGCCCAGTCCATGTCATCCATGAGTGGTAGGAGGTCCTTCAAGAGCTTCGGGTCCCGAGCCCGAGCAGAAAGAATCTAAGGATGAAAATAAAAGCATAACTACAGTGCATCTAAGGCATAAATCACAATAAAACATGAAAAATGATGCAAACAAAGATAGACTATCCTAAGTCTAAATGAAAGAGGAATAAATGCACCTAATCATGCAACAAAGTGCAGAAAAGTAACTCAAAAATTCAAAAAATCAATTAATCATCTCAAAAATTCAAAAAAATCAAGAAAAATTAAAACATTTTGCCTAAGGTTCTTGGCCACTTTCACTTACAATGGCCAAAAATCAATCGTTGATGCTGATAGCGGCCAAACCCCAATGGTCATATTTTTGACCGTTAGGTTTTTGAACTGGCCGCTATCATCGACAATGGCCAAGTCACAGGCCGAAATGGCCGCTCTATGCGACAACGGTCGATGGGCGATGTGAAAGCAATGTTTTCCCTAGGCCAAAAACACAAAAAAATTGAAAAATTACAAAATGGGGGCAAGCCCACCAAAACAAATCCTAAACTAAGCCTAACTATGGGTTTGGTTCATTGCCAACAAGTTTAATGGAGTTCATTTACCGATTACTTAGTGCGGTTCATTTTACCCAAAAGTGAAACAAACAGGGTTAGGGTTTTGAAGAGTACCCAAGAAGCTCCGGCTCCTCCACTCGAAGATGCCTCACCCTGCACAACCATAATCTCCAATGCAACAACACTCCAGGTCGCAAACGTCACTTTCTCTCTAGAGCTCTAAAAAGCAAATCGCCAACTAGAAGAATGAAAAGTCAAAACCCTAGGCTACTTTTATATTTCCCAATTTATGCCTTGGCCGCTGCTGCCATCAGTGGCCCACACTTCTTGGCTACTGTCATCGAGAGCGGCCAAAAATAGGCATTTGGGGGCCGTTGGATCTGACAACGGCCAACAACATAGGCAAAATCAGAAAGATTCCTTCTAGGAGGAATAGCAAAAAAATCAAATAAACACATTTTGATGGTCCTTGATCATCACAATGCTCAAAATAACAAAAAAATCACATAAAAACAAATCTCGAGTAAGCTTCGTATTCAGTTACTTACTCTATCAACTCAACGGTTGCAATGATTTGCACTCCATGCAATTCGATGAGATGAGTAAGTTACCATAAGGCTACTTGGGGTAAATTATTCATTTTGGAATTATGATGTATCACTTCAACCCCGAAGAAGATCAAGATGGTCGGACTGCTCCACGGGTGCGATGGAATCATCCTAATTCTCTTATGACACAAAAACACTGAGCCAAGTGATGCAATACAAGTATAAATAGAATCGCTCATCCTAATTCCCTAAGAAGGCTATTTGTGGCTGGACCGCTCCTCGGGATAGGGATGAATGATCATCATAAACAATTGGAATCACACTTGGATGGGGGTTTGCCCATTGAAAGAACAAACACTAGAAAGGAGCCAAACTAGTCAAGTTGGTCAAGCGACTTGTCGCTTCATTCATTGCCCTTCCCTCACCAATTCATTGTGTGAGGGGGTAGTTCAAATATTCAAAATAAAATCATAATCAAAATCAACCAAAGATCACTCGATCATATCAAAATTGTGTTCATCCAATGAATCATTGCACACAACTCTTACAAAACTTTCCCCTTTTGTTGGGTTCATAAGCAAATATGACATTTTTAGCTTGTAGCTCTCCTCCGAGTCGGATCTCATTGTAGCAACATAAGCTACCCGATTGTATTTGAGGAATAAGTGCAAGTGAACATGTGCAAGCCCTATGCTAAATTAAGCCTTCAATCAGGTTGAAGCAATGATTCAAGGATGCACATCATCTTGCATGATTGGGCCATCCAACATTGATCAGATCAATGATCATCATACACCCTACAAACATAGCAGTCTACATTTTTGCTCCATGCTATGTTTTCCACATAATGCATCACAAAAAGGGGCATCTGTAGACACCTAAAATATGTCATGTTTAGGGAGACTACTCACATGGGCACATTCATAGATCATGTGACTAAACCTTGGGACCTTCCAAGTATCAAAAGTGGTTTTCACCACTCATTTGGGGTAGTCTTAGCCCATCCAAGCCTGGCCGCTATGAACCAGAGTGGCTAGATCCTAGCCACTTCAGCTCAGAGTGGCCAAACCTTAGCCACTGTAGCTCATAGTGGCCAAACCTTAGTCACTGCATATGATAGTGGCTAAACCCTAAAAAGCAACTTGCCATCAAATCGGCCCAATCATGGGTGGAAGTGGTAGTTTGCATGCAATAAAGCTGAGCGGGGATAACTTTGCATGATTCCTCATGGCTAGTCTACATGAAAGACTCATGTCTTGATTTAGACACTAGTTAACTGGCCCTCAAGGGTAGACAAAGGCAAAACTTCTCATGCTAACATCTAGTGTGCATGCAAAAAATCAATCCTAGGGTTTTGACATTGACCTAGGGCTTCAAACACATTATAAGGTGCAAACCTAAAAGCACCAAGGGACTGATGATCAATTTAGAGAGACCTTTTGTAGAGATACAACTAAGGAGAGATTTTGAGACTTGAGGAGCTTTTCTTGTAGCGAAGCCCTATCAGATTGGAGAGCAAATTGGAGCACCTTTGAGGAGCAACGAAGTGCTAACCGATTTAGGGTTTTTCATCTACAAGATATTCAACACATTGGACAAGAAATGACAATCATTTCAACATCGGTAACAAGCTTAGATTCATAGCCTTGGAGCAATAGAGACAGGTTTTCATCTTAGCGGCCACTATCTCGGATAGTGGCCCCTGACCTAATCTAGGGTTCTTTGCATTAGTTTCTTTCATTTAGCTTGTTACATGCTTTTACGCCATTAGCATAGATTTGGTTTATCACATTTACTAGCATTCATAGCATTAATTTCTATTATCATGGAGCATATTTCTATTTATCATTAGGGTTATTGCTAACAACCTCATCCGAGGAGGCAATCTCGGACAGCTGAGCGTTTGCTATTATTTTCATGCTTGCAGGACTACAGGTACATTTGATAGGTTATCAACATACGAAAGCAAAAGGATCCCTCTAGGAACCAGACCTAGAGAAGGAGGCATCTGTAAGCCCTCATACAGTTCCGTGTGCATCATCGGGAAGCTTGCAAGAGTGCATCACCCCTTGCGAGGGGATACCATACATCCGCTGCCCTACTTTGTAAAATCTGTATCAAAATAAGGGAATCCCTTAGAGGGATCTATATGTAACCGAACTTGAGAAAAAGCAATAAAAAGCATTATCTATTCATTTTCTTTGTGTCTCGGTTGTATCTTTCATTTAATGCATGATTAAATATGAATAAGATAAATAATATTCGCAAATAGGAGTAGTGGATGGTGCACCGCTTCCCCGGGGTCAATACATTATGATAGAGCTAATTCAATAACATAACATGGTAACTATGAATGATATCCTTTTTCATATCTAGAGTAAAGCAATTCATAATAACTAGAACTACCCTATCCCAAGGGTCCTAAGGCACTTTCCTTTGATATCCATTTTGAATCTTAGGTAACACTTCATCCTCCCTAAGGAAGTACCCTAATTCCATTTCCAATGAATATTTTTCCTATTATGGCAGTAACCATCAAGGGGTAAGTTGGTCACCTCTACTATCAAGGGGATAGAGATATTGAAATCTATTCCACCCACTCTCACTATTCCATTATTCCATGAATAAACCATTTGTTTTGATAGGTCCCGTTGTACCCATGGAACTTTTGTAGAAACTTCAAAAGATCTCCCTTTCTGAGAATCCATATAACATCCTTCTCATTTTCTAAGGTGCTAGGTTCAAGGATGACTCCCTCTATATTCTAGCTAATTCCCTAAAACTAATATTATTACAAGTGGTTATATCACTCAAAGAAGCAAAATAAAGTACTCTATTTATGGAAATAGAGATTTCTATATTTTTAAGGGTAGGTTTCAACCACCACCTCAGAGTCTTGTTAAAAAATTGCCCTGTTAGGATATAAATTAGTCTTGGTTTGATAGAACCACCATTGGAACCAGACTTCAATGTGGGCTAAGGAGGTAATGCAAAAAAATAGGAACAAATAATAGGGTTAAATACCCTTTCCAATTTTGGCACTCTAAACTAAATAGATTTAAAATGATTCTTCCCATCAGTATGTTAGTTCTCGAGTACTTTGACACCATATTATACTTCCCGATAATGGTGCACCACACTTTATGTGCCAAATTACCCTACCTACTCAAAGTACTAAGATATCTGCTTGAGTCTCCACTCAGCCCAATGATTATCCATATCACAACCCATCACCTCTGATATTTATTGATAAACAATCCTATCTAGATGATACCCATAAGGTAAAAATGTCCAAAGAGGTATTTTAAAAGAGTTAAGGGAGAATTTTTAATAATGATGGCCAATTGATTCCTTCTCACAATTTTCATGTGCCTAAAAGACCTGTCGTCTATCAACTTGGCACTAAGAGTTTAAATTTAGAATAAGTGGACTATCTATAGACCTCTTACTGGTATTAAGCCAAGGATATCTCTGAGTACACCAAGCAGTGGACTTTTGAGAGTAGGAAAACTTTCAATTCTCATCCTCATCCTAAACATCAAGTAGATCAACTAGAATTCTCATAACACAATGTAATATCCAATTCTAGAATAACTTGGGGGAAATACCTCCTCCACACAGATAAATTATTTTTTTGAATTCCAATATTGGCATTACAATCTGTAGCCCCATTTCCTTCCCTAATTGTATATTTTATGAAAACCTCCTCCCTATTCTAGATTAATATTCTAGCCACCATAATAATGTTTGCATTGTTCCAACTAGGGGTATTAATTCCCTTGATGGAATTGATAATATTAAGGGAGTCATCTTCAATTATCACTTTATCACAATATACAGTCTTCAACAAAATAATTCCTTGATAGAGGGATCTTGCCTTTAGAAATTTGTAGGTCTGAATATTTAATTTTTCCACAAAGGCTAAAAGTATACCACCCCTATCATTTCTAAAATTTCCACTATCACCTACTTTCCTAGGATTCCCCTTTGATGCCCCATCAAAGTGGAATTTGACCTAGCCTAATGGTGGTGGTTCCCATTTGGTCTAAGCTCTTAAGTTAGATTGCACTTGCTCTAGAACTCTAGTTCTTGGATGGAATCCAATTTTTAATTCTAGCTCCTCCTCCTTTCTACCTCTAGATGAGTCCAACTTAAGGTTTGAAACATTCTCTATCACCATTAATATTATTCTATAATAGACAACAGTAGCATCTCTCTTGGTGTTTTTGAATGCCCTATTATTTCTTTCTTTCCAAATGTTTCAAAATAAGTGAGGTAAACTGAATAGCCAAACTAGCTTCAATCTTAGGGTAAAAAAGGTGGGATACATTGGGTGCAGAAATTCTACAGGAGATGCGGTGCAACCCAAAAAACACCTATTGCATTCAAAAAATTTCCCACCATATCCATTGAAAAGGAGCACTAAAAAAATATATGACTAGAATTTCTACCCAAGAACTACAAAAAAACATCTATTTGTAAGGAACATCTCTTTTTTGTGCAAGTTGTCCATGGTTAGGATTTATTTTGGGTGGAAAACCAGAAGAAGATATTGATCTTAGATGTGAGGTCCTCATACCAAATTTTGAAATGAGGGAGCCTAGAGAGAGTGCTAGCATCTAGAATCTGATAAATAGATTTCTATAAGAAATATCCATCCTTCTCCCCCTTCCAAAATAGAATATCTTCCTCATCCTAAAATTTTAAGGTCTAAAATTTTAGTTTATCAAAAATTCCAAGCCTCCTTCTTAGGATGGTTGAGATTGGATGCCTATGGGGATTTCCAACTCTTGATTCCATTGTTTAATTCCTCCAAGTTAGCTACTTTGGATCTGAATGTAGATGTAGTAATAGGTTTCAAACAAGACAATTTTGTATGTTGGGAGAGGGTCTAGTACAGAAGCAAAGGATCTTCCCAAAAGTTAACATTTTTCCTATTACCTAGGTTCCATTTGAACCCCTATAGAATTGTGGTTCCTGATTTCACTAGGTCTTACCAAAATGCTAATCCTAAAGTTAGGAGGGTACCTGGAAGGCATTATTTACTCTGGTTTATATATTTGGTTGAAATAATATGCATCCATTCTATGTTAACCTACCTTGTTAACATCCAACATTGTATTTCTAGGAGGAATTTATTCATTTGATTCACCTTCCTAAATCCCAAGCCTCAATTAGCTTTCCTACTATAGACTTGATCCCAATAAACCAGGTGGAATATCTTCCTTTCCTTAGAACTGGACCATAAAAACGATCTCTAGAGATTTTCTATCTTTCGTTGGATTTTCTTAGAGATTTTAAAAAGAGACATGAAGAAAATTGGGATACTCTAGAGTGTAGATTTAACTAGAAATGCCTTTCCAACTTGACCGAGGATTATTTTTCCATAGAGCAAGTTTTTTTTTAATTATGTCGACAACCAATTCCAACAGGTCCACTTTCATTCTTCATTTAAATAGGGGTATTCCAACATAAAAAAAAGGGATATCAACAATATCACAACATAGAATACAAGATATATTATTCTATCTCAAAGGTGGAGAATTCAAGAAAAGGATCTTGCTATTTAGGTAGTTCATTTTTTGGTTAACTACTTTCTTGAAGGAAGAAATGATAACTTTTAGAGCTCTCACTTGAGACACTGAGTCAAGAAGAGAAATAAGGGTATCATCCATAAACTAATGATGATATATTAGATTAAGGGATATGGTAGGACTAATATATTCAATCATAGTGTCTACCTTGATCAACCTACCCAATGATTTCACCACTAAGATAAAGAGACATAGGGATAATGGGTCACCCTGGTAGATGCCTCTGCAACTTGGGATGTATCTAGCTCAAGATACATTAAAAATAACTAAAATATTCATAGAAGAAATGCAAACCCTGATTATATTGATCCACTTTTGGTTAAACCCAAATTAATCTATCACTCTCATCATGAAATCCTAGGGAACTCTATCATAAGTTTTATTTATATATAGTTTAAGGAATATCCTAGATCTTCTAATTTTGTCAATTGAATGAATCAATTCATGAACTACTATGATGCCATCTAAGATATATCTCCTTGCAACAAAACCACTCTATGCCTCATCAATTAGGTTAGGTAGGAAATATTTTAATCTATTAGCAATAACATTTGTCAAAATCTTGTAAATAGTATTGCATAAGCTAATGGGTCTATAATATTTGAAGTCCTTTGCTCTAGAAAGTTTAGGAATTAGATTCAAAAAGGTAGAATTCACTCCAAAGGGAATAAAATTTATCCTTTGGACTTATCTCAAAGCTTTCCCAATATCCTTAGCAATAATATGCCAAAACATTTGGAAAAAATAGGAGGAAAACCATCAGGGCTCGAGGCTTTCATTCCTTCCATAGAAAATATAGTGGTCCTAATCTCTTCATACTTGAAAGGGTTGTTGAGAGTAGAATTCTAGAGCAATTATTATTCTAACAGTGTGATTATTAATTCTACGATATTAAATCAACACAATGAACAATAAATATAAGAATAAAATAATCAACTATTTCACTCAGCTACTTGGAGAGGGCGAAGTTTCTTGCGACGATACACAATTGGAATAAAAATTATTTGATGATATTAAAATAAAATAACTCTATCCCTATATATAAATGAATTGATGAAAAGTAATTATTCTTGGACATATAGCTGACTATGTTATATTGGTATAGTAACATGGCTCCCTCCTTAGAAAGCTTTGTCCTCAAAGATGGAAAAGACTGGAAAATACTCTCATATTCCCATGTAGCATCTTCATCTAGAAGCTCCTACCACTTAATTAGGAACTCTTGAATTTGGTGTGATCGAAGATGATGTACTATAGATTGCAATATTTATCCAAGTTCAAGAGTTATTTGATCTTCTTAATCCAACAATGGAAGCTCTGTCTGGGTTTGTATCTTGTGGTCAATCACTTGTTTGAGACAAGATATATGAAAAACTGGATGTATACAAAAAGAGGGTGGAAGTCCAATTTATATGCGAATTCACTAATGTGATGAACTACTTTGTAAGGACTATTAAATTGAGGATCAAAATTCTCATTAGAATTTATTTTTAAGGAACACTACTTATAAGGTTGAAGGTGCAAAAATACCATATCTCCTACGTTTAATTATCATTCCAAATTGTTTAAGTCCTATTGCTACTTCACATGATTCTGTTCCTAGGTCAAATTATTTAAAATAAGTTTAAGCATCATCTGATATTGTTGTAACAAATCATCTACCTGAGCTACTTTGGAAGAGCCTGGAATATAGTCTGTGATTGCTAGAGTATTTTGACCATACAAAGCTTTGAATAGAGACATATTGAGGGAAAATGGTAAGTATTATACCACCATTTTACTTACGACAGCATTTGAATCTAGTGATACTACTTATCTTGAACAAAACAACAAAGGTAAGTACCCAAAAATTTGTTAACTATCTTTGTTTGACCATCAAACTAGGGGTGATATGAAGAAGACATATTCAACTTGGTACCACTAAGACAAAACAATTCTTTCTAAAAGTTGCTAGTGAAAATAGTCTTGGGCATACCATGTAATTTGAAATGGAGTCAAGAAATAACTTGACCACTTTACTTGCTGAGTAGGGATGTTGTAGTGCACAAAAATGAGCATATTTGGAAATACAATCCACGACCACAAATATCATTGTTTTACTTTTTGATTTGAGAATAACCTTAATAAAATCCATGGATATGTGCTCCCATTGGTAGTCCATAACAGATAAGGGTTGCAGTAATCATGGATATTTAACTGTTTCACCTTTGTTACATTGGTATACCTCACATTCAGCCAAAAATATCTTGACATTAGATTTTAAGCCTTTCCAATAAAATGATTATTTTACCCGTTGGTATATTTTCAAGAATTTGGAGTGTCCTACTAGAGGAGATGCATGCAGTTCTTAGAGAATCATAGATTTAATAATGGAACCCTATGGAAGATATATGTAATTTTTCTTATAAAGCACTCCATTTGAATATGAGAAGTAAGAATGCAATGATGATCCTATTTTCATATCTTGAATAATTTGAGCAGTTTCTAAATTGGCCAACCATTATTTTTGAAGTTGTGATAACCATTGGTAACAAGGACCTGAGATGGCATTTATGGTCACCTCATCCTCATATTTTTGAGACAAGGTATCAACTACAATATTTTCTTTTCCTTTCTCATACTCAATGACAAAATCATAACCCAATAGCTTGGTCATCCACTTATTTTGTTGAGGGCATGAAATACATTGTTCTAGGAAATGCTTAAGGCTGTTATGGCCAATCTTAATGATGAAACAAATGCTTGATTAATAGTGCCTTTATTTCTCTATGGTATGTAAAATAGCTAGCATTTCCTTCTCATAAGTAGATCATCCCAAATTCTTACCTAAAATTTGCTTGCTTTTAAAAGATAAAGGATGACATTCTTGCACTAAAACAACATCGATACCTATACCAGAAGCATCACACTCAATGAAAAAGGCTTGTTAAAATTAGGAGTGGCAAAAACTAGAGTGGAAAAAATAGCTTCCTTGAGAGCTTGGAAGACCTGAGAAGTAGCATCATTCCAAATAAAAGCATCCTTTTTTAGTAAGAGCAGTGAGAGGCACTACAATCTTGCCATAGTTGCAAAGAAATTTTCTGTAACATCTTGTGAGTCCTAGAAATCCATAAAGTTTTTTGAGGGATTTTGGTAAGGTCCAATATTGAATAGCTTTTATGAGGATATACTTTGACTCCTTCATGAGATACTATATGACCCAAATATTATACCTCTTTGACCCCAAATGCACATTTGGATCTTTTAACAAAGAGATTTTTATTTTGTAAAATATGAAGGACTTTGACAACATGAACTAGGTGATTTTTCCAAGATTTATTATATATTAAGATATCATAAAAAAAACTAGGATAAATTTATGAAGAAAAGGATGAAATGAATGGTTCATGAGACTTTGAAAAGTAGAAGGAGCATTAGTGAGACCAAAGTGCATGACTAGGAACTCATAATGACCCTCATGTGTATGAAAAGTAGTTTTAAGGATATCCTCATATCTAACCTAAATTTCGTGAATACATGAGCGTAAATCTAGTTTAGTGAAATTACTAGTACCATGTAATTCATCTAAAAAATCATCTATAACAGGGATAGGAAACTTATCTTTGATAGTGATTTTGTTGAGAGGACAAAAATCAAGACACATGCACCATGAGTTATCCTTACGATGTACCATTACCACTGGTGAGGAATAAGGACTAATGCTTGGATGAATGATTCCATGCTCTAACATCTCTTGAACCAACTTTTCAATTTCTAACTTTTGGGGTTGTGGATAACGATAGGGACGCACATTAGGAGGTATGCTTCTTGGGAGGATATGTATAGCACAGGGTTATGCATAGTGGCTATTTATCACCAAATTGGCTAAAATTAGGATTTTTGAAGTTTAGAATTGGCTAATATTTGGTACCCTTGACCGGGCCCATTATCCAAAAATTTCTAGGTGCAATTTTTTTTTGGGTGGATTCGCCCCAATTTTATAATAATTTGACCAGTTTAATAATAGTGAACCTTCTACATGTGTTTGGACACAATTCGCTTGGATTTTGAAACTAATTCGCCAAATTTTTATAAATAAATTTTGGGGCTGATCCCTTATGCATAACCCTAAGAGGAATTACAAGAGGATAAAAGGGTAATGCCACAATCATTGTACATTCCATAATCTATAAGGGAAGTTGTCATTGAGGAAAAGAAAAAGTCTTATCAATTTTTTATTAACTTTAGAAAGGGAGCACAATGTGGGTTCTTACTAAGTGTAGGTCTAACTTCCTCAAGATCAAAAGATGTTTACAATGGAGCTCAAGGCTACTTTCTATAGGATAAATTCACCCCTAAGTTACCTAGGATGATAAATTCTTACTACCTAGTAAAACTTCACCCTATGACATCTTTAGAAAAATTATGCACCTTTGAATGTGGTATACCTAAAATTACATTTCTAAACAACTTATAAGGCATCTAAAGTGTGTAATGACACCACTACATGCTAAACTATCACTTTCTAAAATTCTTCCTTGGGATCTATGCATCTCTGTTTTACCCCTCTACATATCCATAAGTAGTTTATTCTAAGAGGTAAGAAAACCACTCTTGTCTATTAGTTATTCACTCTTGTGAGCTAACTATTTCCATTCTATTAGTTCTCCATTCCTACAAATCAATCCTCTACTCCTCACATAATAGATATTAGGATTTTGGAGGATTTTATTGATCAATTTGAAGGGCTTTGTAGATACCCAAAACACTAAGAACCTCAAGGTAGTAACTCATTACTACAAAATCATGACATTTAAGGGTTGAAAGGATTGGACATGACCTAATCAAGTTTTTATGTTATGAGTTCCTCTCAAATATATTTAAAAGAGATTCATTTTTTTGTTATTGAAATTATCATAATAAGAATTGGCCTACTTATATGTTGAAAGAGAATGATAATCCAAGTTTAATAATTTTCTTAATTAACTTTTTTTTTTTGAAAATTTTGAAAAAACTTGTATTAAAACAAAGATCAGTTACAAGTTGGGATGAGACTTTTCCCAGACATAGACAAAGAGAACACAATATTACAACAGTAAAATAAGATTTACATTGGAGACAAATCTCTTAAACCAAAACCTAGCTAACAGGGGAGTCGATGAATCCGAGATTCAAGCGTGGAGAGACTCCTTCCCCATTGGCCTAAGGCATGATCCAACAAGTTTCAATGTTTGCAAAATGTGATATGTTGCCAGGGGGATCGGTTTGGTCTGTTGATGCAACTTGTCGCGATGTCGCGACACTTTTTCCTTCTTCTCCTTTGGCCACGAAATGCAACATGTCACGATATCGCGACACTTTTCTCTCTTGGCTGCGAAAATGCAACATGTCGCGATATCACGACACTTTTTACTCTTTTGGCCATGATTTTGCAACATGTCGTGATATCACAACATTTTTCCTCCTTTGGCCGAGACAACACAACATGTCACGATATCGCGACACTTTTTCTCTTTTTGTTGTGATGATGCAACATGTCGCGATATCACGACACTTTTTCTCTTTGGCCGCGATGTTGCAACATGTCGCGATAGCGCGATGCATTTTCCTCCATTGGCCATGGCAATGCAACATGTCACGATATCGTGACACTTTTTCTCCTTTGGCCGCGATGTTACAACATGCCACGATATCGTGACACCTTTTCCTCCTTTGGCCGCGATGAAGCAACATGTCGCGATATCGTGACACTTTTTCTCTTTTGGCCGCGACGATGCAACATGTCACAATATCACGAAATTTTTCTCCTTTGGCCGTGACAGTGCAACATGTCACGATATCGCAAAACTTTTTATCTCTTGGCCACGACAGTGCAACATGTCACAATATCGTGACACTTTTTCTCTTTTGGCTGTGACGGTGCAACATGTCACGATATCACGACACTCTTTCTCTTTTGGCCACGACGATGCAACATGTCATGAAATTGTGACACTTTTTCTCCTTTGGCCATGACGATGCAACATGTCACGATATCACGACACCTTTTCTCCTTTGGCCATGAAAATGCAACATGTTGCGATATCGCGACACGTGAAAATGCAACATGTCGCGATATAGCGACACACAAAAATGCAACATGTCACGATATCGCGATACGCAAAAATGCAACATGTCGTGATATCGTGGCCCACAAAAATGCAACATGTCATGATATTGCGACACTTTTTCTCTTTTGGCCGCGACAATGCAACATGTCGCGATATCGCGAAACTTTTTCTCTTTTGGCCGCGACAATGCGACATGTCACAATATCGTGAAACTTTTTCTCCTTTGGCCGCAATGATGCAACATGTTGTGAAATTGTGACACTTTTCCTCCTTTGGCCGTGACAATGCAACATGTCGTGATATCGCGACACATTTCTTCCTTTGGCTGTGACAATGCAAAATGTCATGATATCGCGACACTTCTTCTCAGCTGGCCATGATGTTGCAAAATGTCATGAAATCGTGACACCTTCTAGCTGTCTTCAGGCTATCTCGGTCTACTACCCTTTCAACACCTTGCCTAATAACTTCATCCTCAATGGCCATGCCACTGTGCCACTGAACCCCTACCTCCTTCTCAACACCCATCTTAGCCAGGAAGTCTGCCACTTTATTTAGATCTCTACTCACATAAACTGGAATCACATCATCTAATTCCCTCCATAATTCCTTAATTTGAGTGACAAGAATCCTCAGCCTCCATGCTTTCAAAGCAAAGTTCCTCATGCAATCTAGAGCTCCAGCCATTATTTGAGAATCTGATTCTAGTATTATCCTCATGTGGCCTTTTTTAACTGCCCAAATATAAGCAGATTTGATAGCTAAGGCTTTTGCTTCATTGTTTTTGGTTCTTCCCAAGCCTTGCAATTCCCAATAGAGCATTGTTCCAACATGATTTTGGAAAACCACTCCAATTCCAGCTCTACCCGAATTGCCTTTTGCAACTCCATCCGTATTAATTTTAATCCAACCTTATAGGGGTGGTTTCCAACTAGCTCTATCCTGTCCCTCTTGCACTTCAACTTCCTTTTCCATTGCCCCATTAACAACCTAAGTTTCCTCTTTAGCATAGACTGCCACAGTTTCTGTGACTTTGCTCCAAATGACCTACCAAATTCCATCTAAAGAAGAAAAAGTTTCTCTAAAAATTCTAGCATTTCTCTCCAACCACACTTGCCACCAGATAAAGTTTAATCCAAGCTCCCAACCAATACAAAGAGCTTTAGATTTAAATCTAACCCTCTTCCATCTTTCCCAAATATTAATCCGATTCAAATCACCATTAACTTGAATTTTATAATATAAAAACCATCTCTCCCAAATCTGGTGCATGAATGGGCACTCAAACATCAATTGATCAACTATTTCCTCGCTCTTGTAGCATAAAAAACTTTGAGATGGACCTATGATTCCCTTACATCTGATTTTATCAAAAGTAAGAATACCATTATGCATGAACTGCCAAGCAAAAAATTTTACTTTCGGCCAACCCTTGGACTGCCAAATATTTCTCCAATCCTCCACCTGATAAGTATGAGGAGGGGGATCTGGAAGGATATTATCATATCCTTCCTTCACTGTGTAGACACCAAGGCTCCCATAGCCCCAATCTAATTCATCCTCCTCATATCTACCTATGAGAAATATTTCTACCAAGATTTTAGTCATGATGGGTGTCAAATCCGGAGGGATTGAAATTGGCCACTCATCCAACTTCTTAAACTGCTTAAACTTATAATCCCCCAACTGACTAGTGTTGAAATAACTTTCAATTTGGACCCATACCTTGGTTTCTATGGCTATTTTTATTGGTTGCAATTCAAGAAATTCAACAATGATAGGTGGGTATTGATCCCATGAATCTATCCAAAATCATGCATTCCCCTCTCCCCACTTTCCAAAATAATCTATATTTTACTACTTGAGATCCTAACTTGAGAGCCTGCCACACTAAGGATCCATTACCGTCCAAAGGGAAACGACCCACCTCATTTGGGTTCACTTGTCCCAAATATTTACTAGTTAATATTCTACTGAATAAAGAAGTTGGTTGGGAAATCCACCTCTAGTAAAGCTTTCCAGCCAAAGATTTATTATTTAACTTTGATCTTCTTAGTCCCAAACCTCCTTTTACCTTGGGCTAGCTTACTTTGTCCCAAACTACTAAGGCCCATTTCCTCTCTCCTTTTACTCCTTCCCATAAAACTTTTCTAGCCATATTTTCCAACTCTTTCCATATAGTATGTGGGGCAAAAAGGATAGAAAATTTATAAATTGGCATGGCCTGAATGACTGACTGTAAAAAATTTAATCTAACCCCATAGGTTAACCATTTGTGAGACCAATGATTAATTCTATCCTTGATACAATCCAAAATATTCCTCCAGATATCTATTTTTAGTTTTTTAAAATGAAAAGGGACCCCCAAGTATACCACTGGGAGATAAGTCCTTGTGAATCCCAAGATCTCTAAAACTCTGTCCTAAAGCCTTTGATCAAGATTGAAAAAGACCACTTTGGATTTTTTATCATTGATAACTTGGTTTGTAGCCCTAAGGTAGACATTAAGTGTATCTCTAATCATTCTTGCTTCCCTGAGACTGGCCACTCCCACCAATCCTGTGTCATCCACAAACTGTAGGTGAGTCAAAACTTCCTCACCGACCTAGATACCTATTAGCAAACCTTGTTGTCTTCTCCTCAAGATAAGTCTACCCAATCCTTCAGCCAAAATGATAAAAATATAGGGAGAGCAAGGATCTCCTTGATGAAGGCCTCGAGAAGATCCAAATGGTTGCGAGGGAATACGCTTGATTAACACTGAGTATGTCAAAGTAGAAACACAACTCATGACCCATTCTATCCAATCTTGAGAGAAACCAAAGGATGCCATCATCTTTGACAAGAAGCTCCACTCCACCCTATCATAAGCCTTTGAAATATCTAATTTTATGAACATTCCTCTATTACCAGATGTTTGCATTGAATGTATTTCCTCCTGAGCTAGAACCACACCATCCAAGATCTGCCTACCCTCTACAAAACCCCCTTGCTCCAAGGAGATAATGTTATGTAGAAGAGGTTTTAGCCACTCAGCCATTACCTTTGTGATTATTTTATATATGACATTGCATAAGGCAATAGGTCTATAATCTGAAATGTGTACCCCCTCCTCCCATTTTGGAATTAAGGTAATGAAAGTATGATTTAAGGCTTTCAGTATTATTTTACTGCCTTTGGAATCCTCTATAACAACCATTACATCCTCCTCCAAGTTATCCCAAAAGGCCTGAAAAAACTCAATTGGAAAGCCATCTGGACCTAGAGTTTTTTCAGTGCTCATTCCAAAGACAACATTCTTCAGTTCCTCTCTATCAATGGGTTTAAGTAGGGTCAATGGGTTTAAGTAGGGTCTAATTTTCTTCTTCAGAGATAACAGAGGGTATGATAGCAATAACGTCTCTTTAAGCCTCTTCATCTTGCATCATACTTTCCTTAAATAGTTTAGAAAAATAATCCATTGAATGGAAATGTATATCTAGAAGTGTATCAAAGTATTGTCCATTATCATCTTGAAGAGCTTCCATGTTGTTCATCTGTCTCCTAGAACAGGTAGTCCGATGGAAAAATTTGGTATTTTTATCACCTTATCATAACCAAGTGGTTCTTGCTCTCTGTTTCCAGTAGGTATCCTCTTGGTTGTCAATGTCCTCAACCTCTTTACACAATGCATCATCCTCTTCTTTGAGCTGCTCTGTAATTGTTCCTTCCCTAAAGTGTTTTTGAACCTCATCCCATCTGGCCACCAATGGAGCTCTTTGGACCCGGAAGTCTATCTTGTTAGTTCGCCTCCATTGTTTCAATTGATCTTTGACATAATGAAGTTGTTTGTGGAATCTAAACATTGTTGTCCCATATGTTGGGCGACCTTCTTCCCACCACTGTGGAATTTTATTTCGAAGTTCCTCTTTTTTTAACCAAAAGTTTTCAAATTTAAATGGTTTGTGATGTTGCACTGTCTTGATCCCTCCTTCCAACAAAATGGGGAAATGATCTGAAACTGGACCCTCCAAAATCTAAAATTTTATATTCCATTTTACAAATGCCTCCTATGAAACAAAAAAATGGTCTAACTTCACCTTCCTACTATGTGGCTCCCTCCTCTTATTATTCCAAGTATATTTGGTTCCAGGGCATTTAATATCCACCAAGTGTAATGACTGGACTTGGGCAATCATAAGTCGATCCCCTGGGTCCAAAATTGGGGTTCCCCCTTCCTGATATCCTAGAGGATAATTTAGCATTAAAGTCCCCAGCAATAATCCAGTCTAAATCTTCCCTTGAGACTCTCATGTTATGCACAACTTTCCATTGATGCATCTAACCATCTAGGTTTTGAGCCCCATAAAAATTTTTGATTAAAACATGTTCAACTGTGACATTATTTCTAAAATGTGATGTGAGAACACCCCTCCAAGCTATATATTATATTGCAGTCCACTCAAGAGAGTTCCAAAGAGTAACTATCCCCCCTGAGGCACCTTGGGCAGCCACTTCCATATGACCAGCACCCCTCCAAATTCTGTTAACTATTTTGCACATAAGATCTAACGACATTTTTGTCTTCTGGATAAGCAAAAAATATGTTTTACATTTTTCTAAGAGTCTTCGAACAACAGATTGATGGGTTCCACTATTTAAACCCCTAACATTCCATGATTGTATAATCATTGGTTACCTTGAGAGCAGTAAGAATCTATTGGCCTCACCGATCCTCCAGTGATTAGTTTGTCTCCTTGAACTGCTATCAATTCCTTATTTGATTTTCTACCCACTCCTTGAGAGTTGCTATTTTTTGCTCTCTTTTCCACCTGAGTTATCCCTAAAGATGGCCTTTCTCTGTTCTTTTTTGCTATTCCCATGCTGACATCCTTAATTATTGGCTACTCTTGGTTATGCACTATCAATTCCCCTGCACTCTCTGACTGCGGTAACTCACTGTACTCAATTACCTGCTCTATGACGGGGGGAGATGAAAGAGGAGCTTGAACATGGATGTTATTATTTTCATTATTCCCATATACTCCTTCCATGAATTGATCTTCTTGGTCCATTAGTGTCTTAAATATCTCATACCTATTGGAGGGCTTGAGTTGGGTTTGCTCTTTACCATATTTTTTCTTTTGCCTTCTCCTTCTTTTGGGTTGTTCAAAACCATCTCTCTGTGCTTCTTTACCCTGAGAAATATTGGTTGGGTATTTGTTTATTGTTGACTTTCCCTCCTTAGGAATATTGGACATTCCTAGAGGAGTCTCCATTTTTGTGTTCATATTATTTGGGCAAGATCGGGCCAAATGCCCATATTTGTGGCAAACTCTGCATCTGAAGGGCAAAGCCTCATAATCTAGCTGTTGAATCCAAGATAGTCCTGCAAGTTCAAGTTCCACCTATGTCGATAGAGGTTGGCTAAGATCCATTTCCACACATAATATTGCATAAAAAACTGTGTTTCCTTCTATTATGTCTTTAGATACACCCAAATGTCTTCCAAGGTAATTACCGATAATTTCCAATACCTGCTCGCTCCAAAACTCAATTGGAAGTGCATACAAACGGATCCAAACCGGGACAACAGTGGGTTCAATTCGAGGATCAAATCCCACTCTCCAAGGTTGAACAAATAATCTTGCCGGACCATGATTCCTCTTTTCTGATTCAAAAGCCCTATTTCTATCGACCAGTGAAGAAAAACTAACAATAAAATATCCATTGCTAATAAACCATAAAGAATACTCACCAAGAGGCTCCTAGTTTTGCCGGACCTAGGAATGCAAAAAATTCAAGGTAGGGTGAATACCCATGAATTTACAAATAAAATCATGATTGGCTCTATATAAAAGTGTTTCTTCAACCATACTTTGCTCAATGACAATCTTTGGCCTTGATTCTTACTGTGGCAAGCATCCATTAACTCGTTGAGATGTTGATCTATTTCCAGCAGCTGTAAAGAGCATTTTTAATGTAGTTTTTTGTGCTTCTTCAATATTTGATGGAGATTTATCCTTTAACAAATCTTCATAAGAACTATGTCTCTCTAGAAGAGGATCCGGAG
Organism: Wollemia nobilis; assembly: GCA_028583015.1. NCBI lineage: Eukaryota > Viridiplantae > Streptophyta > Pinopsida > Araucariales > Araucariaceae > Wollemia > Wollemia nobilis. The sequence goes on along the minus strand of JAQPPZ010003370.1, from coordinate 28,820 downwards.
GTGTCCCCATTGGACCCTCCTGGGGCAGTAATCTTGTCTTCAAATCCACAGTAACCAGAAATCTCTTCAGCTACCCAACTGATGCCCTAGTTTTTCCTTAGCTCCAGAAAACCTAGTTCATCTGCCCTTGATCGCAATCCCCATTTTCTTAATTAACTTGACATACCAACTTCTTAACTAATTCCTAGATAGTTTTTTTTACTAAGATTAATTTATACAAAAAAAGATTCTATTGATAGCAATTTTAGAAATTGTAATTAATATACATATCTTATGAAATTATAAAGTGGTAGTTACGATATCAAAAATATTATAGAAATTACCTCATTTTTGTTTCAAATTTTTTTATCAACATTGTTTTATTTTTTTTAAACCTTAAAAGAAAAAATTACCAAAATGGGATTATCTAGAACTGGTGTTTTTAAACTAAATTTAAAATACTTAATCTTAATCATATCTACAAATTTTAATCTTAATCATATCTACAAAAGGACACCATTGCTTACTTAGATAGTCTTAAAAAATATTTAAATTGATTGATAGATGTGTATCATGATGGTTATAAACTAATTTGCAACATAAGAAAAATAAATTAAACTATTTCTTGACATAATTCAAAGATTATCTTTAAAATAAAGTCCATAATTCTAAAGAATAGAAAATTTTACTTTAAGTCTTGAGGAATAAGAACCAATTATTTCATTTATTATAAACAACCTCATGGATCAAGATATTGTATAACATATCTTGACTGGGTTTGTGGATGTGGACCTTACGCCGAATTGTACGGTAGAGGGTAGTGGCACCCGCAAGTCCAAATGCTTACGAAACAAGAAGCATGAGGATGATGGATCCTCCCCTATCTCTCCCCATCCTAATGTTGATGTTCTGCCAAGAGATTTTCATAGGTATAAATCTTTCAATGAGTTTTATTCCTCGAAGGACATTCCAGAAAAGAAAAAGTATGTCTTTCACAATCTGAAGCTTATTGACATCAATCAAAGGAATATTTGGAGCTCGCTGAAGATGAAATTGGAATACTCTGAGGATATTTCTCGTTTGGATGCTATTTTTACTCAAGAGGTGGTTATGTTGGGGTAGAACCTTCTTAGTTCTTCCCTCCGTGCTTGTTCTTTGGTCTTGGTTTTGTGCAATTTCTTTCTGTTTTACACCTCTTAATTTTGTGGGGTGTTTAGTTCTGTTGTTGTTCACCCGAATGGCATTTTGTTTGTAAAGGTTTTGGGATCCCTTTTAAAACCGTCTTTCTTATTAACAGTAAAAAATATATATATTGTATAACATGAAAATATAACAAATCTGTGACATTGTTTTATTTTGTGGAAGATTGTTTTTTAATTTCCAACTAAAATTTAATATTAATGTGTCTTATTAAATAAATATGATGTTTTTTATTATATTTAGATATTATAGTAACAATTAATAAAGATAATTATACATAACATAAATATTATTTTTTGTTTTTTACTTTATTTTATGTTTTCCAAAACCTATTTTAATACTTTAAGATAAAAAAAATAAAAAATAAAAAATAAACTAAAGTTACCATTATCTAATTGTAATTATTTATCTTACTTTTTCTTTCAATAATATTTTGATTAATTAATATTATTTTTACAATCACATATATGACTCTAATTTTGTTTGAAAGTAATTAATTCTTTTCTTTCTATAAATATTTCTTTTATATAATTAAATTTTGCTTATATGTGTTTGCACCAATTTTCTCTTTAAATACTAATAAATTTTTTGCATATAAAAAATAAGTTAGTCAAAATATTTATATATAAATAAATTTTATTAAATTTTTATATAAATAAAATCTGCAAAATTAATACCCTAACAAATGCATAAATGTATTATTTGTACAATGAATATTTATTATTTGAATTCTATTAACATAAACACAACTTTTCCCCACTCTTGTGCATTCAATTTTAATTTTGAAATACTTATTTTTAGCATTTTGCATTTGATTTTGATTCTCCAGTATTTTTCAAGGGTTTTAAAGGAGGAACTTTCCTGCTTTCACACCTTTAATTATAAAATTGATTTCTTCTGTCTTGCCGCCCAATAATGAATTATAAACAGTTTTGATTCAGAGTAGACTGCTACCTTTGTAAAGGGTTGGATTTCCCCCAAGGTTTGAACCTAGGTCTCTCCTTGATAAATGCCCAACCACACCTACACTTACCAATCCACCTAATCCTTAGAAGTGATAGTATTCATAAATTTTATGATAATAGCTATTGTCCATTTAAATATTTTTAATACGAGTAGTTACTTTGAATAATGTCATTCAAAAGTTATGGCTTGTAGGAAGTATTCAACTAGCCAATAACTTCTTTTTCGATTTCTTATGAAGTTGGTTCAAACCTTGATGATTCAACACTATAATCTGATGTGTCTCCTTTGATGGTGCAAGCTTGTTGGTTATACCTTACACCCTGTATAGATTTTCCATGTTGTATCTAAATTTTAAATGAGGATGCTTTCATTGGTGCAACTTGATGCTATTGCATGGGCAGAATGAATACTTTGCCTTAGTTCGAACGATGATCTATCCAATGCGTTAATGTTTTTGCATGGGTAGAATACAAACCATACCCAATAATGATTTTTCTATTGGAATATATCCCTTCCGATTACTTTTCTTGGGGTACACTTCACTGTATGTTTTTATCTTGCCTTCACCATAGACCACTGAATCCTAGATGTACCTTATTTTGCCTTAACCAAAGGCTTTAGTTCTCCTGTATTTATCTCAATAGTTCAATAGTCCTTGAGAAGCCTAAAATAAATATTTTGCTTGCACCTTTATTTTAATGACTTTTCTCTTAAGCAAAAAATCTAATTTGCTTGACTGTATATGTACAAGTAGATAGTGTTCAAAATGTCTCATTTTCACTATGGAGATACTAACCTTAGATATCTATTTGATTAATATAATAAGGTGCTCTTGAAACCTTCAGATGCACTGATGGTTGCCCCCTTGTAATTTAAACTGACTTAATTTACTTCATGAAATGGTGGCTTCTACTTTCTTTGCAAGCTGAGATAACGTTGGATTCAATATTACCTTCTAATACTTGACAATTTACTACTTTTCTTAGTGTTGGTCAAATATCTACCTAATTCAAATATTACCTTCTAATCCTTGGAAATTTGAAATAATAGAAAGACATGGGAAATATGGCCAGAGATCGAAGATGTAGGATTGGGGACAGACTAACAACAAGAATTCCACTCAAGCATTGAAGCAACATGTAATAAAAAAAGGCAGTAAGATTTACTTACAACCTTGCAAAGACAACCTCCAAGATTGCATTCCAGAACTCACTCTCTTGCCAGTAATGTTCAAATTTAGATGTAGAATTTAAACTTAATAACAGATAATGAATATGAGCATAAAATAGAAATGCATAAAATAGAAGGAAATCACATGCAAGATCACTTGCAAATTTAGAAACCAAGTATCTTCTATTGATGTAGAGAACTTGAATAGTTTTTCTATAGAATGTCTAACCTCCGCTATTACATTGAAATGCTTAGTATTTATAGAGGGTATCACCTCTTTCATTAAATGCACAACACAATAAAATATTGGCTGGTCAAAAATTAGTAGCAACAAATCTCTCCTCGGTAATGATGATGATCAAATCAAATTATTTTTCAAGAGACAATGATCCAGCTTTCATGGAGTGCACCTGGGAAATTAGAACATATGGATGATGGAGAGAACATCTCAAGCATTGGTGCATTGAGACTCAATAATATCATGTGATAATTGAGGGCTTGAATATTAAATCTTATGTGCCATCACATTCTCTCCTACCTTGGAATCTTACCCTTACTGGTTGAAAGCAGCAAAATTTAATTCAGATTTGAAAAGAAACGAAGTTCACGGAACGTACTTCGAAAATCATCAGGATCGCATCGGACTTGAGGACATAACATTAAATCCTTGCAAAAATTCTGGATCGTGGCTCTTTGCTACCCCAATCATTAAATTTTATTAATATTCTCTTTTCATGAAAACATGTGTTGTTATGGCGTTTCTGAGAAGAAAACTACGTTTATGGTTACCTCCAAAGCTGGAACTTCGCATTTCTATTTTACTAGATTTTTCCCTTGACATATTTTAGTTCGAATGGCACTAAAAAACATGATTTTTACCCTTAAACCTTCTTTCACGTGCTTCGTGGATGATTTTACCCCGAAAACAATAGAGAACGTCTTCTGCAAAGGAGGGAAAATGTAATTGATTTTACCCTTAGAAGGGGTGACATTGATTTTCGCCCCTGTCAAGGGGTGATATTGAATTTGACTGCGCCCTCCTGATTCTCCATTATTTGCTTTTATTTTCATTCCTTTACCTTGGGCCCATAATGTTATCTTCCCTAAGATATGGTTTCATCCCAAGGAGGGGCGAAAGGGATTTTCGCCCCTTGCTTGGGGAAAAAATACCTTTGACTTTTCTTTTTAGCCATTGATGTGTTCCATTTATTTTTTCTTTCAAAATTGTGTTCACTTCCAAATAAAGGCACATGGGGCTTTCACCTCTCATAAGGGGTGAATATGCTCTTCAAATACTTCTCACTACAACACCCAAATTTTAACCCCACGCGTGTATTTTACAGAATTATCTATCATATTTATGCCTGTTCCATATTCACACCTTGGCACATCAAAAAATTTGATGTCACTTTACCCTAATCATCGAGGTGCAACACTTTAATTTTCTTTGGAATGTGCTTTCACCCCAATTAAGGGTGAACGGGAGTGTTTCCCCTCACTTGGGGCAAAACCCTTGTTGACTTTTCCATGGGCTTCTCTTAAATGACATTCACCCCTAGGTGATGCAAATGGTGTTTTTGCCCTACCTTTGGGGCAAATTTACTTCACACTTATTCTTTCGAACCTTGACACTGGGCCCACCATGAAATTGCTTTTAAAAATGTGATTTTGTCTCAAGGAGGGGTGAAAGGGATTGCTTTTCCATAGTGGCTTTGATATATTTTCAAAGAAATGTGTTCGTATTTGTCACGTTTTGGCCTTAGACCTCTACATTGCCCATACTTAACTTGTTTTTACTTTTACTGCATGAAATAAAGGTGTTTCACCCCTAAAATGCCTAAAAATAGATTTTTGCCTCGAAAGTGCCTGAAAATGGATTCTTGGTGATACAACTTCCCGGGGCCATAACTTTTGATCCGTTGACCTGATTGCCTATTGTAATATGTCGTTGGAAATATTGGAATGAGATATACAACAACATAATTGATTTTAAATCCATTTCATCTATTTATCATCCCATTTTAAGGCCTCTAAAGTCCTCATATTACATTTTTAAGCTATCCTGGAGAAATTTCTAAGGATAAAAATTTTAATATCTCCGAATCCGTTTGGGATATTGGGGTGATTCTTTCATCATCAATATAATTTTTCAATTCCCCTATTTTGGGTAAATTTTCAAGTCAATAGGTATCTATTTAGGTTGATTTCCTAAAAATGACCGCTTCCCACTTTTTATCCTTTTTGACTTCTGACTATAGTATGGCAAAAATGCCTAAAGTACAATCAGATATGGTCCGGACACTATGGATTCACAAGATAAGCATTCAAATCTAGGTTTTTTGTGGTGGTATGCCAATCATGTCATAAAATTTTTTGTAAATATTGTAAATAGGTTGACTGATAAATAAAGTGCTGATAGCACTAAATGGTGTGATCTGATTCAAAAAAAAAGAAAAAAAACCGTGTCATTGGCTTGAATGGTGTCAGAGCCCGTAGGTATGCATATTATTTTCTCTTGATCATGATAATTTGGTGACCGTTTCCCTTTATTCTATAGTACCTCCTTCCACTTCACTTTCATTTACTGTATCCATAACTTTTGTTCTCCCCATTTCATAGTCATCAGTCACCACTGCTCCTTCCACCGTTCCCATTTCTTCCATTCCTCTATCTGTCAGTTTGTTTGCCTCGTATTCCACCCTTGTTAATTCCATAATCACTATAAGTACACCAACCTCATCAAGGATAAGCATAACTATGGACCCATTCATTTTTGCTCCTTTCATTGATCCAAACCCTAGGTAGCCTTTGTTCATTTTTTTTATTTTTGGATTATAGGAGTCGTTGGCGTCAGAGATCAAAGTGTTGCTAGAGCATCCTAAGGATAAAACCAGTGGAGCTCGATGAAATTCCTCGCATTGGGTGAAAAAGGTGGCCAAACAATATCAGACAGCTTAGGAAGATTCATTTAAGAGAAGCCCATGGAAAAGTCAAAAAGGTTTTCACCCCAAGTGAGGGACGACACTTATGTTCGCCCTTCCTTGGGGTGAAAGCACAAACCAAAGAAAATTAAAGTGTTGCACCTTAATGTTTGGGGCAAAATGACATAAAATTGTTTCGATGTGCCAAGGCATGAATATTGAACAGGCATAAAGATGATAGATCATTTTGGAAAGTGTGTGTATGGGGTTAAAATTTGAGTGTTGTGATGATAAGTATTTGAAGAGCGTGTTATCCCCTTGTGAGAGGTGAAAGCCCCATGTGCCTTCGTTTAGAGGTGAAAATATTTTTGAAAGAAAATAAATAAATGGAACACGTCAATAGATAAAAATAAAATTCAAAGGTATTTTTACCCCAAGCGACGGGCGAAAATCCCTTTCGCCCCTCCTTGGGGTGAAATCATATCTTAGGAAAGATAACATTATTGGGGTGATTCTTTCATCATCAGTACCCCATGTGCCTTCTAGATAATTGGGAGGGCACAATCAAAGTCAATATCGCCCCTTGATAGGGGCAAAAATCATTGTTGCCCCTTCCAAGGGTGAAATCAATTAAATTTTCCCTCCTTTGTAGAAGATGTTCTCTATATTTTTTAGGGTGAAATCACTTAGGAAGTAGGAAAAAATAGGTTTAAGGGTGAAACTCATGTTTTTGACTGCCATTCAAACTAAAATAATTCAAGGGTAAAATCCAGTAAAATAGAAAGGTGAAGTTCCAACTTTGGAGGTAACCATCAATGTAGTTTTCTTCTTAGAAGGACCATATCAGCACATGTTTTCGAGAAAAGTGAAGATTGATAAAATTGAATGCTTGGGGCAGTAAAGAGCCATGATACAAAATTTTTGCAAGGATTTAATGTTATGTCCTCAAGTCCGGTGTGATCTTGATGATTTTTGAAGCGCTTTTCATGGACTTCATTCCTTTTCAAAGCTGAATTAAATTTCACTGATTTCAACCAGCAAGGGTAAGATTCCAAGGTAGGAGACAATGTGATGGCACCTAGGATTTAATATTCAATCCCTTGATTACCACATGATATTGTTGAGTCTCAATGCACCGATTCTTGAGACATTATCTCCATCATCCATTTGTTCTAATTTCCCAAGTTCACTCCATGAAATTTGGATCGTTGTCTCTTGAAGAATAATCTGATTCGATCGTCATCATTACCGAGGAGAGATTTTTTGTTGCTGATTTTTTACCAGCCAACATTTTGTTGTGTTATAAATTTAATGAAAGAGGTGAAACCCTCTATAAATACTAAGCATTTCAATGTAATAGAGGAGGTTAGACATTCTGCAGAAAAACTATTCCAGTTCTCTGCATCAATAGAAGATACTTGGTTTCTAAATCTGCAAGTGATCTTATGTGTGATTTCCTTCTATTTTATTCATTTCTATTTTATGCTCATATTCATTGTTTGCTATTAAGTTTAAATTCCTCATCTAAATTTGAACATTACTAGTGAGAGAGTGAGTTCTAGAACGCGATCCTAGAGGTTGTCTTTACAAGGTTGTAAGTAAATTTTGCTGCCTTATTTTATTAGATGCTAATTCAATGCTTGAGTGGAATTCTTGCTGCTAGTTTATCCCCAATCCTACACCTTCGACCTGTGGCCATATTTCCCATATATTTTTGTTATTTTAAATTTCTTTCCTACAACTCTAGTATTAACCAGTGTAGGATTTAGTAATGGATCCAACCCTCTCTAGATATTGGCACGAATGACATTTATTTCCTCTGGCCTTTCAATGTTGGCCATGTCTAGGGCATACAAACATAGGTTTGTATAATTAGGTAGATATTTGACCAACACTTAGCTTTGATAACTTTATATAATAATTCTAAGATTTTTAATCCTTGTAAATAGAGTGCCTTGTGAATGATAATATTATGTACTCTTGTATATGATATCTAGCATTTTGAATAGAGTCTTATTTCACTTTCAATAGACAATAGAAAGTTGATATTTTCTTTCTCTTGAAATATATCTAACTTCTATTTTTATGTGCAAGTTTTAACCTTGTAGAAATTAACTTTTGCACTACCTTGAATACTTTTAATTGAAACTTATTTATGCAACTTTTAAACCTTGAACTTGGTGCTTAATAACCTTAATAATAAACTGAATATAAGAGTTCAAATAATGAACCTTTTGCACCTAAGTTGCATACCTTTTCAACCTTGATTTGATGGTGATGTTCTTGGTGATTTGGATCACCTAAATGCTACCTTGTACTAGATGAAATTGCAACTCTTCTTGGATGTCCAAAAATAGCTCTTTAGCTCACCTATTTGCATATTTGAACCTTCTCTAACTTGCTTCTCAAAACTATAGTTTGGTGGCTTCAACTCTCCTTCAGGATTCACCCTAAAAATCAGAAACTTAGCAGCTACTAATGCTGCCTAAATTGTTGCTTTCTTTCTATCCTCAAATATGAAATTTTTAGATTGCTCGACAATCAATTTTTCCTTCGAAATGATGTCCTTGAATTCTCAAAAATATTGGTAGGAAACTCCTCCAAATTACAACTGATATTTACCTTCAATAAACCTTCACATTTCTACTTTAAAACCAATAAAACTCCTTCTTCAAGTAAGCCTTCAAATCTTCCAAAGGTTATCTTCACACCTCTTTGATTTGATAATTTCTTCTAGCTTCTTTCTCTTATCTAAAATTGACTTTAATATTGGCATTCTTCTCAAGAATCTAAAATTCTTGAGGTATTAACTAATCTACTCCAAAAATTTGGAAAAATTATTGCCAAATCCTTCTCCCTTGGGCTTGTTGTCGGATGGTGATAATTGTCCCAAATTCTTCACTATTAGGAACTTCTCATTGCTAGTAAATTTCTCCAATAAGTTCTCTGGAAATATTCTCTAATGATCTTCTCTAAAATATGCAATGGGTCTTTCCTAACCTTCTCTTTATTTATCCTTCCAAGTAGCTTGAGGCCTTCTCCTTGGGCATTCAATCCTATAGCTTCTATTTTTCTCAAAACTTCAATGAGATATTTTCTAATCTCTTCAATCTTCAACTATGTAAGTTTTGCAATGGGATCACTTTCTTGGATCTCCTAATTCCACTGCTACTAAAATCTCCAAGAGGACCTTTCCTAGTCCTTCTCTATCTTCAATATTCCAAATATGGAAGTTATTCAATGCGATATTCCATGGGTCTTATTCATCTTCTTCAAGGTAAATTTTTCCAATATTCAATGGAGATATCCAATATTCATCGATATTCTTCTCCTTGATTTGTATTCTTCAATATGGATTCCTTGATCACTAGATCTCTTCTCTATATCCAACTCGGAGTCTTCAATCTCCAAATATTGCAATGGGACATTTTTCCTAGGCCTTCAAATATTCAATCTCCAACTTGTTACTTTAGGTGCTAGACTGATTCCAAAGAATATATTCTTCCTAACTCTTGTAGGATGCTTCCCAAATTTCTTTGAATCTCATTTTCTTGCAACAAAGTATTAGACAATGATACTAAATATTTATTTGAATCTATTGAAAATAATATTCACTAGTTGATATGACAATCTAGTGGAATCAATGTTGAGTCCTAGTATTCACAAGTTTTTTTGCAACTTTGTGGAAAAATCTAGCCAAATGCAATATCAAAAATTCTTAAAAATAATATTTCTATCTAATCTCAATATCTCCTTGTGGATCTCTCTATTTTCTATCGTTCTACCTAGTGCTCTAATACCACAATTAGCTTTTGAAGCTATAAAATTAAAGAAAATGATACCATAAGTAATTAAATAGGCATGCAATATTATAACTATGATAATGGCTAACTAATAAGAATGAGAATGTTATGAGAGACTTCTAAAAATTCTCAAGAAATAGCCATCATTGAAAGCTCACAAAAATATACAATGTTATGCAATGGAGGTCTATAACACTCCATATTGTAAAAATGCACTACATTGTAACTACTACTACTCTACCTCATGCACTCCAAAATGCCACACATTCTTCTACTCTAAGAAGACCTATTTATAGTGATACATGACTCTTGGTATTCCATATTCCTATGATACCTCACTATTCTATTCTTAGGACTCATGTACATGTGAACTACATGCACATTTACATCATTGCACATTCTAATAATACTTGTGCATTTATTACATTTATTTAAGCAAATACAAAAAGCCTAATCTAAACATGCACCCATTATGGTACATTAGAAAGTACCAAATAATGTAATATATTCCAACATGTATGTAGGCATATCAAAGGGCATGGCCAAGAAAATTAACAAATAGATGAATAATCATAATTTGACCAAGAAGTAATCTCTACTGGATCAATCCTTAGACTTAAGTAGGTTATGAGACTCCCCTCAAAGTCTTAGCAACTTTACTTTTAAATTATACATGATGACATTCTAAATTACATCATAGAAGCAATAAAAGGTCTTTTCCACTTCTTTACACGGAAATTAAATATAATAAACCATTGGATATGGCTTATCATCCACTTCTATGTGGATTAACTATAGGAAATGGAACCAATCCTTTTCTAGTCAATAACTAGCTAAACCAAATATGAAGTTTATATGAACTTAAATTCCTCTTTGAATTATTTGATTTGGTAGCTTATTTGGTTGGTTATATATCACATAATCAATCATGTGTGAGTGCCCTAGATAGTTTTCCAAAAAATTAAAGAGGGCCATGCGATCCTCATACATATTAGCATATCTCTTCCCCTAATATTGTTACAATCTTTAATAACACTAGTTGGATGTCATATTTCAACCACTCTAACTTCAATAAAATGTTGAATTTGATTGTCTCGTTGTATTATTTTATATGAAAATTTAAGAAATCCTAGACTAATAATCCTTTTATACTTAGGGGATGCATGTGGCCCACATGGATGGGTCGTTCACTATATTGAGCATTTTTTTGTATAATCTTCTCTAACATAAAAATATTCATTAATCTATTATGGAGGTTTGGTGCACCATCAATTAAAGTCATGTCTCCACCAACTCTAAATAGTTCTACGGTAAGGCACGAAGTTCATTATTATTCATGATGTCCAAATCCAATTGATGATCTAAGATTCAATTTTGGGACCCAAATTGAACCTCCTTAGGAATTATTTTCTTATTTTTGTACAAGGTGTTTGAATTTCCTTTCCTCCACCATCTAGTATAGTTAATTGAATATTTATTTTAGTTACCTAGGTAGAGGAGTGGTTGTACTCATTTTTTGCTTCTTATTCTTCTTTCATTTATCTTTTACACGCCCTACTTGTAGAAATTCTACTTGTAATGACACCTCTAAGGTTTAGAGTGGAGAGATGGTAATTGTGATAGGTATATTCACAAGAATGGTCTTTGGTATGGATGGGTTGGTGGATGTGGAGGTAGTATACATGGTAGATAAAATGGGAGATGAGTGATTTTTGGAAGGCAGGAGAAAAAATTCAACTCTTCACCCTAATAGTGATTCACTTGACTTGGGGATCAATTTACAAGTTAGCGTTTACTTGGGTATATTTGAAAAAGAGTGGTTTGGTAGTCATTTTATGGGCCAATTCACTCTAGAGGTTGAGTCAATCAATTAATTAGGCATCCTTAGAAAATTTTATTCAAAATAGTTTAATTGGTGAGGAAGGTGATTTGCTTTTGAGTTTGGGTGAATTAATCAACAAAAATCCCTTGCACAAATTATTTGGATTTGTGTCAAATTATCAATAAAATTTAATATTTTAGTTTCTAACTTTTTTTGGGGATCCCTTTTAGGATTTGAATCTACTAGTGTGTAATTGTCACACAATTATATTTTTCTACTATCAAAGAAGGGGTTTCCAATTCATTACTTGAGTCGTGTAGGTAGGGTGATAGTAGGGATCCAATCAACTAGGGGTTCACTATGAGCATAATTGAGTGACTCACTCAAATATGAATACACTATTTAACACTAAAACTCAAGTGGAGCAACTCCCATGGGTTCCCAAAGAGAGAAGTAGAGATTTGTTAGAGTGTTTGCATGCATGTGTAATGAGGAAACATGGCAACAACAAGATGTAAATGCTAAAAAATAGATTCTATATCCCCTCTCTATCCATACCTAAAATTTATGAGGTCGTATAGGTATATCATCCTATATTTAGTCCAATAATCCCACTTGACTACTTTATTTTTCTAGGAGGAGAATCAATGAATGATTTTCTCACCTTATAAAGCAAATCATTCTCATTATAATTAATTTGGCTTTTTTCTAAGGAATCAAAAATAAAAGAAATTGGATAATAAATACAAGATGTATGATAGAAATAAGAAAGTAAGGGTGAGGAAATAATAGTGAAAATGTAAAACAATGTGTTATGTATATATTTGCATCTCTTTTGGTAGGGAATGCTTCATTTGATGGGTCACAAATGCTACCAATTCATTGACTTTAATAGATATATTCCATTAATTATCACCAATTTATGATCATTTAGACCCATAAATTGGAGAATGTGATATGATCCACACTAGAGAGAATCAAATTTCCAATGGATTCCTAGTTTAGCCTTATATTCATCCCACTTGAATACCAATTTGCCTTCATTATAGACTAATTTAGTGGCCATATTGTGAAACCATCATTCAATTTCCATTTGATGTTGAACCATCCTTTTGAATTCCTTTTGTGTTTCTTCTTTTAGAGCTAGAAGATTACCCAATAATTCTTGCATTAGCACAATGTAAGTATCTTCAAGATCTAATTATTATGACATTTAGAGAAAAGGGAGTTTCAAATTGACTAGCAATATTACATCTTTTACAAAAACTAACTTATAGGGAGATGACCCTATAGAAGCATTAGGTGTAATCCAATTTACCCGTATGACAATCCCTTTGGTATGTGAATTTCATATATCATCTTCTTTATTATCATCACTATGTTTTTGTTGGTCTATTCTACTAAACCATTACCCTTTGGATATAATTGGAGGTTGTTTTACATAAATCCATATTCCATTGAGAACTTTATTACCTTAAGTTTTTTAAGGTAATGGTATTATCAATGATAATCATGTATGGAGTCACAAATCTAGTGATGATATCCTCTTAAAGCTAGATTATTGCCTCGTGTTTTATTAATTTGACTAACACCACTCAATCCATTTGGTAAAATTATAAGTCATAGTTAAATTCCATATATGTCTTACACAAGATAGGGATTGATCTTGCCAAACAAATTTATATCCCAATACTAGAAGGGTTTAGTGATAATGTTGGTCGTCGAAGGTTTTAGGGTCTGTACCCTTATTACCATAAACATGCAATATTCCTTACACTCTTGACCCATTATTAGCAATCAAATAAAATGATAGGCCAATAATACCTAACTTGTAGGATCTTATGAGTTGTTTTTTATATATAATAATACCCTCTTTTGTTTTGATATTTCTTGATTAGGGATTTCATATAATTCTCCTTGATGCATCTCAATAGGACTCCATCGTATCCTTTTCAAAAAGTAAATTATATAGCCATGCATAGTGCATTTCATTCAACCTAAATTGAGCCCTTTCTTTAGGTATCAATCCAACTAGGATATTTATAAATATCATGTATAATATAATGTATCTCATCTATCATGATTGATTATATAGATCTATCTACTCTAATAGTGCTACTTGATCTCTCGAGGATGAAATTGTAAGGTTCTCACATAGATATATCCCTCTAATAAGCATAGTGGGATTTATATTTGTCAAACTCTTGGTTTTTGTTTATTCACCCTACTTTATTTTCTCCCAATTTACCATGCAACATAGTGGATCTAATATTTAGATGAAATACAAAGATGGTTGCATTGCTTTTAGATAGGTAGTAGATAAAATTCCTTAGGGATTTCATGATGGAAATTACCTGCTTTTTGATAAATGTATACCTTTCTTTGTAGTTATTAAGGACTTGATTAATAAATAAAATTGGATAATTTTCTTTATCATTTTTTATTATTTAGCACTAAAAAATGCTATCATTTATGTGGAACACATAGTTACTAATGGATATGGAGAAATTAGGATTGACAAGGACTAGGGAGTTAGTGATAACATCTTTTATGTCTTAGAAGGAATTTTTACCATCTTTGGTCCATATGGATTGTGTTCCTTTTCTACATTTTGGTTAGTGGCCTAACCAATTATGCAATTTTTTTTATGAATTTAGCTATAAATTAGATTTACCCTACCAAGGATTATATTCCTATAACAAAAAAGCGGGGGGGGGGGGGTCCTTACATTGATTTTATCTTATCAAGACCTATGACTAGGCTATCCCTGGATAACACATATCCTAAAAGTTTACCTTCATGGACCATGAAAATGGGATTTTTATATCTAAGTGAGATATCAGACTCTCTACATTTCTAAAATATGGACTCTGGATGTTTAATATGCTTACTCCTTTAATTTTAAAATATAGTTAAGTCATTAAGGTATATAATTATGATCTCACTGACTAGACCTATTAAAGTAATGTCCATATTGCACTGAAAGGTGAGCTTGATATTTGATAATCAAGGCATTCATTGGTAGGTGAAGATTCCCCATTTATTTGTAAAGGTTATTTTTTTTATCATCATCCTTGACCTAGATTTGATTTTAATCTAAGAAGCCATATAAAATTGATAACATGTGTGATCTTTCCACCTTCTACAAAATTATGAATATGGTAGGAAGAGAATAGTGGTGCTATAACCATTCCCAATTTAGATTCCTAAAGTAAACACAACTTAATGCTACTATTTTTCTTCTATAATTGTATCAAATTGGCTACCCAAGTGGATTTATTGACTAGGAATATGATTTAGGTCTAAAGAAATTTTAAAATATTTTTTTTGAAGAGATTTTAAAAGATTTTTTTTTAATACTACTTCAATTTTATGATTTATAAGCCTTTGTTTCTACTTGAAGTGCTTAGCACCAAGTTCAAATTTAATAGTGTGTTCTATGATGCTTCTTTCATGTACCTTAAAATTCTCATAGGATTAATAAATTATGTCCCTATACTTCATGCAAAGCACATTTAAATAAGTATATTTTATTTTTTTATTCACTCTTTACCTAATAATAAACTCTTCACTTCAATGATATCATCAAGGTGACAAAATGATTCCTTTACTTTGATGTTGTATTTCATTACATTATCATATATATTGAATAAATTATATAGTGTGACTAGACCCTTTGGTAATTTGTTTATGTAAAATTAAACTAAATTATATTTTATATCATCCTTGCATCTATTCTTATTTTTAGCATGTTAATATTTCTTCTTAATAACTTTAATGATTTTCTTGTCATTATTGAAAACTTACCAATGATGAGAATTATTAGGGACTTCCAACCTAAAAAACACTTCTAACTTACCAAAATATTTGTAGAGAATCGAAATTTGCTTCCATGAATGCTAATTCATCTACACTAGAACTCAATTCTCGGGGAATTATCTTAATTTTATAAAAATTTAAACTTTTTAGCAATTCCTAGATCCTATATATGTATGAATTTAGTTATTTGTTCTTAGTGTTACATTGTGAATTGTCCTAATTTATGACTATATTAGAGTCACAAAATATCTTGAGATTCTTAATTCCTTTCTTTTCAACCTTTTTCAATAAAATGCATAGTGTTTCATATCTAGACACATTAATGTTGTATTTGAATAATAGCCTATAGGTAAAATTTGTTTACACATGTTATGGATCACTAAATTAGATTCATGCACTAGATCTATTTCTAGTTCTTAAATCCTCATCAAACCCTTGTACCTTTTGACTAGTGAGAGATAGGAAATTAGTTGGCTCTTTAGATATCAGGTAATTCCCTATATCACTTTCTTGAAAACCCACTTGCGAGTCTTCACAATCATGAAGCACATGAATAATCATGTCTATCTTAGATATTTTATCATCTTCTAATACTTTGTCAGTTATAAACTTGGACAATTCCACACCATATTCATCCAAATTATGTAACAAATAATTATATGGAGGCTTATTTTATTATGACCATATTTCCATATTAAAATACCTTCATGTGGGTAATATATTGCTAAGTACTTAAGACCAATTATCTTATATGTTCATTCTCATGACAATAACACACCAAGGTATGGGTGGAGATCGACCACTATAATATCCTATAATACTACTAACTTAGGATGCTTTGTCATGTTCATAATAAAATCCTTCAATGCTCCTTCAATATTCACCTAGATGTCATCCATATCATCTGGGTTTTTGGTGATCTTAATATAGGATAGTCCCATTTCTTCATAGATGACTTGGTCAACACCATTACAACCACCCTCAAATACACTATGCAACTCCTTACCAATTTTTTCTCAAATTTCAAATTTATATAGATTTACATTAGTTTCAAGTTATTGTGTTTTGGAATATTTAGGATATCTATCGCATTGACATGAATGTCTATGGGTCTTCTACTATTAGGTTCTATTATTCAACTAAGCTAACTTAAATAGGATTTAGATGCCCTCTTTTGTGTATCTTCTTTTCTCTTCCTTGAGAGCTACTTGGAGTAGGTATATTTATCCAAGGAGATCTAAGGCCTCTACAATACTCACCATTCTAGGATCATTTTTTTTCTTTTGCTATATTAACCAAAATTCAATGTCACTAATTTCATTACACATTGTTAATTTACAATACTAGTTGGTAGCTATCACATGCCCTTGATTAGTGAAAGAAGGGTATTTGAGATGTTGTTTTGCTTCCTTTTGTAATGTGTACCTATCATTTTACTTCCCCTTATCTTTAAATTTATCTACCTCCTCTTGATATCCATTTTCTATTTTTGGTTATTTTCCCTTATCTATCTACTTTTATTTTCCTATTTGTATATCTATATTTGGGGCATTAATTTAATTTATCTCAACATTATAATTATATTTCTTCTATTATGTTGTGGTTATTGGTCTCTTATCCTTTATGTGTAGTGGAATTCATCCTCTTTTAAGCACCATGGTACCTTTGTTTACATCAATCTATTTATGGACTGGTGTTTGATATTTTGTCACCTTCATTTTCCCCTAGTCCCAAATCCTCATTGATTTATACATACATTGTTGTCCTTGAATGTGGATTCCTCATCTCCCTCAACTATAGTAAAGTTAACAAAAATTATATTATTAGGGTTTGGTGATATTGGGGTTGCTTGTTGTACAAGGGTTGGAGATTGATAAACTAATTGGTTCATGATGAGAGGTTGATAGATAGTTGGATTTACCATTGTAGGTTGATTTATTATTGATATAACTTTTCCCATTGCAATAACATGTTATCTTTTGCAATGTTAATTGTATTTATTTTTTTATGAATGATGAATGGTCACCACACAATCTATGGAATCATGCCCTATGTTACATGGAAAATACTATAACATGTTGATATCTATTCTACATATTATTTTACATCTGATCTGTATTCTAGACAAAATTTTATTATGGAACCTAATCCTTTGTAAGCTAATGGGTTTTACTAGGATGCCTATTTTATTCTTTCCACCCACTCTTTTTCTACCATTTTCTCTTCTCAATATTCTTGTTTACCATTATTTTTACTAAATTTATCATTTCATTCATATTAAACTCACATTAATCTACAAGTAATGCCCAACTTTCCACTCTTGTGTATGGAAGATTAGGTAAAGTTGGTAATTGAGGCTAGAAGTGAGTGACTATTAATGATGAATTTGGTCTTGATGTATCACGATGTATGGTGAAGGTATAGAATTAATAGAAATTTGGGCATTTAAAATGGGTGAAATATTACACTTGAATCCATTAATATGAGGGTTTTGGATGATATGGGTTGCATAAGCCATAGATAGGATAGGTGGTAGTTTTTATATTCTAATCAAGACATATTTTCTTGGGCCACTTCTTCAAAATTTATATCTAAAGTGACATGGTTAGTGTTATAAATTATTAGTGCTAAATTAGATTGCTAGCCTTTGACATAATATAGCAATGCTTGTTCCTCATTAGGTCTAACATTTAGAGGAATTAAATATGAGATTTTCATGAATTTAATGTTATAGTTATGAATATTTTCTATAGAATTCTTTTGTATAGCATTTAATGGAAATAAAATAAAGTTTTCATTACTTTTGCTACCAAATATATGCATGAAATATTCTATAATTGATACCTAATTAGTAGTAAAATGTTTTGGTAATCCCTTATACCATAAAGCAACATTATATTATAATGAATATATAAGCAAGTGTACCATAATATCTTCCTTCTAAATATGGTGAATCGACTTAAGTTTAGAGAGTTCATTCAACTCATACAATATTATTTTGGTACCACTCCTATTGAAGGTAGATAATTATTTCATAGCACTTGTTAGGATGAGAGAGTAGACCCTTAGGTTCAATAGTCCTTGATATGTTTAGTGTGAAAGTTGATTTTTGAGCCTAGGTCATGGAGGTACTAAATTACTTTGGAGAGTTTTATTGTGTTACATCGAATAAGGGGTATACCACATAGCCTTGAGGAGGGACTCCATATGGAAAATATAAAGGATATATGAGAGAAATTTTGTTGTGGAAAAACTTAAGGATACTAATGCAAAATGTAATATTGTAATAGAAAATGAGAGTTTAGATTTTGAAAAGGTTGTAGATTAGGATAAGCTAACTATTCATTTGGAGGAACTTGCATATTTTGGATAGGAAGAGGATATTGCAATATGCATTAAGGGACTTGCTAATTTTGAATAAGGAAGTATTTTTATCAATTTTGTGATGGCTAATTGAATGGAGGTTGTGTTTGGCTTAGGGGGTTTCCTTATGCTCATTGCATCACCATTTTACTGATTGAAACTTACAATTTTTGGGAATACCTTCACTCTAGGTAGAAACATATATTTTTCTTGAAATATTTATATTGGGTGGAACAAACTATCTTAATGATGAGGTTTCTACATTAAATGTGTCACTTTATTGACTAGACTCAAGTTGAATTTGAGATAAAGCTATGTTTGTAGGAGAATTAGTTTGAGTATTAGATGTTAGAGGTTGAATCACATTGTTTGGGTTATTATAGGACACTAGAAATTGGTTATTGAAGGATTATTTACATCAATTAAAGATATCACATATAGAGGATTAGTATAATTCATGGTAGGATCCATATTGTCTTAGGTTTGACTAAAAATAATAGAGGTATAATTGTAAATAAAGCCTTAAAAAATTGTATCTTGGGACACAATATATTGACTTAGTTGATCATCTATTGGATCTTTTCCTTTTGATAGAGTGGTATTTAACATAGGATCTTCTTTGATTTCATTGTCTTAATGCATCCATCTAGTAATTTTCTTATGTATTTTCCCTTTTGTATTCTCTTTCTAGTACATAACTAATTTTATCAATTGAATTTTTTTGCTTGATTGTTTCATTTTTAGCATGTATTCATAAGATTGGGTATCCTCCCATATACCTACATAGGCAAATTTTTAAGATCAATTTTAAAAATTTGTAAAATTTTGACATACACAAGGAATTATTCTCCAATTGGACCTAACTAGAGTGAATCACTTCAAAAAAATAGACATATTTTTTTATGAAAGGATATCCAAGAGAATTTCTCAAAATAAATTGCTGGAATTGTGGGGTGAATCATTCCACTTGGAGGATTTAGGAAGATTATTGACAATTCAAATGAATTGATCTTTAGAATATAGTAAAATTGCTCTTTTGATTCTACTTGGAGGATTTTTACTTTCTCAAAATGAATTACTAGCTTAGAATAGTGAATCACTCCCTAGATTGAACATTGATATTTTTTTTGCTTTTTTTAGGTAATTGGCCCTAAATGGAGTGAATCACTTCAATTTTGGAGCAAATAACTTCTTGAACGAGGACTTGGAAAAATATCCTAAATTTGATCCCACTTCATTTTACTTATGGCAAGTACAAATTTGGAGCCAAAAATAATAAATTTTACCAATTGAGGGTTACCTTACTTTCTTGCCTTAGAAAAAATTGAATTTATTAAAGTTCATAACAAAGTCACAATTCATAAAGCACCTATAAAATTACACAAAATATCATAGTTATCCTATGGATTTAGGTTGACTCTTCACTATCCTAGCTAAAATATAGCTAATTTAATTTAATTGTATGAAATTAAATGCAAGAAATTAAGATGCATAAAAAATAAATTTTGAAGTTTAGGGTATGATTGAAAGTAAACACAACTATAACCATCATGAGGAGAGTGTGTGATCAATCAATGCATGAGAAAATTGAATAACAATAATGTAGTCTCATACCTATGAAATAAAATTAATAAGAGGAACTACAAGAGGATAAAAGGGTACTACTATAATCATTGTACATTCCATAATCTATAAGGGAAGTGTCATTGAGGAAAATAAAAAGTCTTATCAATTTCTTATTAACTTTAGGAAGGAAGTACAATATGGGTTCTTACTAAGTGTAGGTCTAACTTCCTCAAGGTCAAAATATGTTTAGAATGGAGCTCAAGGCTCCTTTCTATAGGATAAATTCACCCCTAAGTTACCTAGGGTGATAAATTCTTACTACCTAGTAAAAATTCACCCTATGATATCTTTAGAAAAATGATGCACCTTTGAATGTGGTATGCCTCAAATTATATTTCTAAATGACTTATAAGGCATCTAAAGTGCTTAATGGCACCACTACATGCTAAAATATCACTTTCTAAAATTCTTCCGTAGGATCTATGCATCTTTGTTTTACCCCTCTACATATCCATAAGCGGTTCACTCCAAGAGGTAATAAAACCACTCTTATCTATTACTTATTCAATCCTGTGAGCCAACCACTTCCATTTTATTAGTGCTTCATTCCTACAAATCAATCCTCTACTCCTCACATAGTAAAATTTAGGGTTTTGGAGGATTTTATTGATCGATTTGAAGGGTTTTGTAGATATCCAAAACACTAAGAACCTATAGGTAGTAACTCATTACTACAAAACCATGACCCTTATGGGTTGAAAGGATTGGACATGGCCTAATCAAGTTTGTATCTTATGAGTTCTTCTCAAATAGATTTAAAAGAGATTCAATTTTTTCTTATTGAAATTATCATAATAAGCATTGGCCTACTTATATGTTGAAAGAGAACAATAATCCAAGTTTAATAATTTTCTTAAATAACTTGACATACCAACTTCTTAACTAGTTCCTAGATAGTTTTTTTACTAAGATTAAATTATACAAAAGATATTTTATTGATAGCAAATTTAGGAATTCTAATTAATATACATATCTTATAAAATTATAAAGTGGTAATTAGGATATCAAAAATATTATAAAAATTACCTCATTTTTGTTTAAATTTTTTTTATCAACATTGTTTTATTTTACTTAAATCTTAAAAGAAAAATATACCCCAATGGGATTATCTAAAACTCGTGTTTTATAACTAAATTTAATTTTTTTAATCTTAATCAGGACACCACTGCTTACTTAAATAGTCTTAAAAAATGTTTAAATTGATTAATAGATGTGTATCATTGCTTACTTAGATAGTCTTAAAAAATATTTAAATTGATTGATAGATGTGTATCACGATGGCTATAAACTAATTTGTAACATAAGAAAAATAAATTAAACTATTTATTGAGATAATTCAAAAATTATCTTTAAAATAAAAGTTCATAATTCTAAAGAATATAAAATTTTCCTTTAAGTCTCGAGGAATAACAACCAGTTTTTTAGTTTATTGTAAACAACTTCATGTATCAAACTAATTTGTAGCATAAGAAAAATAAATTAAACTATTTCTTGAGATAATTCAAAATAAATTAAACTATTTCTTGAGATAATTCAAAGATTATCTTTAAAATAAAAGTTCATAATTCTAAAAAATAGAAAATTTTAGTTTAAGTCTCGAAGAATAACAACAATTTTTTTAGTTTATTGTAAACAACTTCATGTATCAAAGATATTGTATAACATGAAAATGTAACAAATTTGTGACATTGTTTTATTTTGTGGATGATTGTTTTTTAATTTCTAACTAAAATTTAATATTAACTTATTTTATTAAATAAATATGATCGCTGAAAGCACCAGGTTGGAATAAAATTTCAGTCCAACATAACATAACTATTATTTAAACCTTGGACCTCTACACCTCAAATCTTACATAACATAACTATTATTTTTTATCTTTTTACTTTATTTTATGTTTCCTAAAACCTATTTTAATATTTTAAGATAAATATTTTAAAAAAATAAAAAAATAAACTAAATTTATCATTATCTATATTTATCTCACTTTTTATTTCAATAATATTTTGATTAAATAATATTATTTATGATAGTGCCAATTAATTACAATCTCATATATCATATATGACTCTAATTTTGTTTGAAAGTAATTAATTATTTTCTTTCTTTCTATAAATATTTCTTTCATATAATTGTATTTGCACCAATTTTCTCTTTAAATACTAATAAATGTTTTCCATATTAAAAAATTTCAACTTCCTCTATGTAATACACTAATTTTTTTAATAAATGCATGTAAAATTTTATTTATTTAAAAATTAAATATAAAATATAGTTTTTTTGGTTAAAATATACGACATTGGTTTGAGAAACCATGATCAAGGGTTTTACACCGTCAAAATTATCGAATCATGCCTGGCCCTAACCGTACTAGCATAATTAACTAAATTTTAGGTATGCAATGTGCATTTGGTACAATAAAATTCGAACCAAGAAACTCCCTTCGAAGATTACCCTACCCTCTCCAAGTCACTTACAAATAAATATTATCAAAATATTTATATATAAATAAAATTTATTAAATTTTTATATAAATAAAATTTGCAAAATTAATACCTAACAAATGCATAAATGTCTTATTTGTACAATAAATATTTATGATATGAATTATGTTAACATAAACACAACCCTTACCCTCTCTTGTGCATTCAATTTTAATTTTGAAACACTTTTTTTTTAGCCTTTTGCATTTGATTTTGATTCTCCAGTATTTTTCAAGGGTTTTAAAGGAGGAACTTTCCTGCTTTCACACCATTTAATTATAAAATGGATTTCTTCTATGTCTTGCCGCCCAATAATGAATTTTAAACAGTTTTAATTGATGAGGAATCTTTTATATATAACATATCCGCAACATGTGAGGGGAGAGATTTGAACCTGGACCTCTCGATAACTGGAAAGTTTTAACTAAACAGTTTTGAAGCAGCATGTGGTTTTTATGTTTTTTTAGATAATATATTTTTATTATTACATAAATTTGTTACAACCACTATTTTTTTTTTAGTAATTTACTAGTGTTACCACTGACTGTTCATAAGTTAGTTATAACCATTATTTTTAATAACTTAACAGTGTAGGGTTCAAACCACCGAACTGCTCTCAACTATTTTTAGTAATCTCAATAAACCTATTAGTCTAGTTCTTAACAAAGGGTTAGCTTTCTCTCAAGGTTTGAAGTCACACCTACACTTACCAATATACTTTTCTTTTTTTAAAGCGAAAATCCCCTTGCTGAGCCGCAGGGGGTTCTACATAGTCAAAAGTCACCCGTGGTCGCAAAAGTCACCCGGGGTCGCACCGACCCTACCCGCACCAACATTATCAATTGGATTTTAGATTTAGCTTTTTGGTAGGGTGGAGATTTGAACTGGGACCTCCCTTGGAGGATTGCCCTCTCCTCCCCAACTCACCTACAACACTTGGATACTTACCAATCTACCTATATAAGTGATAGTATACATAAATTTTATGATAACAACTATTGTAGATTTAAATATTTTTAATACGAGTAATTACTTTGAATAATATGCCATTCAACAGCTATAGGGTCATCTGCTAAGATTCTGCTTGGAAGGTTATCTGCTAATTTTATTTGCATAGGTAGACCGATATACAAGAGCAAAAACAAACACAATAAGATTCCGTGGACGAGAACCGGCTGTTAGGTACGACAGTGACGGAAGTCTAACTTTGTAGAATTTGCTCGACTCCTCAGAGCACTATCTATGTATTATATAATAAAATATAATATTAAAAAAGACATAATATAAAAAACGGTAAAGTGTTTGTGACGGAAGTCTAACTTTGTTGAATATGCTCGACTCCACAAAGCACTATCTATCTATTATATAATAAAATACTATCTATTATATCGAGCACTATCTATTTATTATATTTCTATTATATAATATAATATAAAACGGTAAAATGTTACTACGGGTTCTTTTTGGAATTCCTATAAAAAGGGTTGAGATGGCCGTCAGTCTAAAATCAAGTGTACGGTTTAATGCCCATCGTTCAAGCCATATCATGGTGGTTGAGGCCCATCTGAATCAAAGTAGAACGTGTTGTATGCACGGAAGCTTGAGTATCTCCGTAGAAAAAGGTCTCCCGCGCCTTTGGCCACAAAAACGACAAGTGCCATGCAACGATACAGAGGCGATCAACGCAATCCTAGCAATTAACAATCTACCTTATGCTTTCAAGTCATACGACAATCAATAATGACCAGATCATCCCGCCGTCAGTGTTTGACTCAGTGTAGGCCCCGGAGTCTTCTGCTTGTTACATTTAAATAATTTGAATCAATGGTGTGAGTGGTAGAGTCAACCATCCAAAGAAATTGGTACCCTCCTTATTATGTGATTGTTTGAATCTTCCGGCTAGTTAATGGTGTGAGTGGTAGACCCAGACATCCAAAGAAATTGGTATCCTCTTTATTATGTGATTGTTTGAATCTTCGTGGTAGAGTCAACCATGCAGATGAGATTAGCGGCGGTCTTGGTGAACAATTGTCAAAATTCCAAGGGCAACGATTTAGCATGGAGATCCTTTGGTGGAAGATTGAGATTTCATAAAGTGTCTGCTACGTAGGATTTGCTCGCTCCTATTTGAAATGGTGTGTGGATGTGCCTTGAATGGACTACTCGAGAGTAAGATCCAGTCATCAGATTCAGTCATCCAATAGCTAGTAATATACTCTACATATAATAGATAGGTTGAAGATGAAGATGAAAATGATGCTAAATAATAATGGAGACGGGTTGGGATGTTTTCTCTATAGAGTATAATGTGAGGGATTCTCTAAATACTATCTTTGCGAAGTTCGTTATGACCAAGAGGCATTCATGAATTTATTGAAACTTTTCAAATGCCTTGTGGATTTTGAGATAGTACATATAAGTTGAGAGAGAGATTGACTTGTGAAATTGTTTTGACATCAAGGAAGGGATTTTTTTAATGTAATATTTATAATCAATGTTATTTTTGTCAAGGTAAAAATATATATTAATATATGTATGTGTGGGGTGTTTAAGGCTACAAACAGAGTTAAGGTATTACAAACTTTAGAACTTATTATCCAAGTATTACAACATTTAGAGTTTTTTTTTTTTGGATGCAACTTGGTGCTGGAGGAATTTAGTGTTTGATTTAGCTAGATTTTTGGTTTAGCTATAGCATATGTGTAGACACCAAAACAGCACCAATCCGATTATGTGACTGCAAACACTGATCGCTTTGACAAACACAGCCCCCAGGGCAGCCCTCAGAGGTCAAACAGTGGTCTTAATCACTTTCATAGCAATTTTGTAAGGTCAAGGAGCAATTTGGCACACTTGGGCACTTTGCCCGATATTCGTCTCACCCAGGGATGAATTCAAAATAGAATCCGTCCCACCCCAGGACGAATTACGAATCCGTCCCTGGGTGGGACGAATTCTAAGCTTAACGGGCAAAAGGGCAAATGGTGCCAAGTGGCAGCCCAGAACAGTCAGTTAAGGGCTCCTACCTTGCACGCATGTGTAAGTGGATAGAGGGGCCGTTAGAGGACTGTTACAAGAAGCATTTATCAAAGTTCAAGTCAGTGAAGGACTCCCCTCCCTCATGGGAAGACAAGACCGCCACATGGTGCCCATGGTCAACACTTGGATTTTGTGCTTCCCTCCCAAAAGAGACCCCTTGGGTCTATAAAAGGTGGGACTTTTCTCACCCAAAATAGGCAGGTGGAAGGAGTGTTCAAGCAACGAAGTGCTGCCGAATCTAAGACTCATTTGCATCCCCCTTTGTTCACCTTCCTACATCCATCAATCTCTTTTGCAAGGGAGGTTGTTGGGTGGCCTTTGGAAGCTCGAACCTCACTCAAATCCGACGCATGGACATCTGAACCTACCAATTCGCCGACCCCCCAATCCTAAAAGGTTTTGGGCCCATCCTTGGTGGATTGGCTCCAAAATCGAGGGCCAATGGTGGGAGGCCCACTTGGGCACCCCCGCACCCCCAAGTTCTAATTTCAGTTTTTGAGCACTTTAGATTAATTTTTAGATTGCATTCTGTGTTACTAGGTCTGATTAGTCTATAATTGCAATTTTGTAGCTTTTGGTCAGAGTTTAGGGTGTTTTGTATTGCTTTATCATTTCGCTAACTTGCAGGTGTCAAGGTTAAATTCCCGAGGGAGGAGGTCAAATTGGGAAAATCCGACCATCTGGGTCGTCCCAAAATGGCCCTAATTACCTAACCCCCCTATTTGCAGGAGTTTTGCAGGTCCCGGGTTCTGACATTGGAGCAGCAGCAGGTGGATTTCTCCTATTCAGAAGAATTCGTCCCACCCAGGGACGAATTATAGTCAGAATTCGTCCCGCCCAGGGACGAATTCCAGTTTAAGGTGAATTGGCCAGCTGCCTCAGTGGCAGTGGCCTTCGGTGACTTGTTCTTACCTTTTGTCGGATTTTGAAGCAATTTGGATTCACTGTTTTCACGGTTTCAGGCAAATATTCGTATGCATATTTTTTTAGTTTTAGAGAGAGAATGTTTTTCCTTTGCAGCAGGTGCTACTAACGTCTTGATCATTTCTTTGTTTGCAGGAGAAGCAGCAGAGGCGAAGAACCCATCAACATCAGCGACGGCATCATCTTAGCCCGCCCAGTGCAATCGTGGGCATGCGGAAGGAGGAACCATTCAGCGATTGTAATCAAACCTTATTTGCGCTCCTAGCCCCTGAAAAGGGAGGAGGCATTATTGTAACAGAGATCGAAAGAAATTAATGAAAGGGCTATTTTTCTTTATCTTATTGCGTCTCTTACAACATTTCTCTTTTTGTTTCATGCAATGTACATTCCTAGGACTTAAGCGTGATTAATTTTGAATGCAATTGCACTTGGTGTTTCCTTTGACCGGAATCTTGTGCTTTCAGTGGCGATCACGGTGGGACCTGTTCCCTGGTTTTTAAAATCATAGAAACTGATTAAATTTTTGTGTTTGTGCTTGACAGGTACATTTTTTTGTTGCAGACTGCTATTCGTATCTGACAGTGACGAATTCTTTTCTGCAATTCGTCTGACCACAGGACGAATTCAAATTCGTCTCTAGGAGGGACGAATTCTTCTACAATTCGTCCCCCTGAGGGACGAATTCCTGTCTACGGATTTTCAGAGTAGAAATTCAGAAGCAACTGGAGCAGGCAGAGAAGAGGTAGGGATTTTCATGATCTCTGTTATATATTTTCTGTTTCTATTTCTGTTTCTTTAATTGTTTTCATTTAATCCTGCATTGCATTAGGAAAAGTCATGTATGCTAGTTTCATTTTGTTGGATAAAACGAATCCCACACACATCACGAAACAACTTTAAACCAAGGAGCTGGTCGTAAGACCCCAGCCCTTGATCAAGACCATTGGTGGATTTAATCACCACCTTGGCTTGATTTGCATCCATTTCCCGATTTTCAACTGTTGTTAGGCGTAAATCCTGACGAAGACAGACCGAGCGTAGCTGGGGTGATTCCCATGCGCACGAGGATAAGTTTTCTATGGTAGGTGCCATTAACAGGACAATCCCCCTTCCATACCACCTACGTACCATGTACCTTCTGCTCTCACGTACCTATAGTCTCCCTCTCGTAAGGGCGGGTATATAGAGAGGTTGGTATATCGACATGGTTGGTATATTGAAGGGGCGACCTTTTTGGAGTTATAAGAGCCTACATGATGCATTTAAACGTTCTACAAAACTTACAAAAACAAAACAAAACACCAAAATGCACTAAACCAGTCTAGGGCACACCAAGAATCCTTAAAAGAGATAATCACGGTTTTGTGAATGTGTGTGTTTAATTCTGTTTAGTGTAGACAAAAAAAAAAAATCATAAACAAAAAGATAAAAAATCTACGCATTTTGTCATTTTTTCCAAAAGCTCCAAGGATTCCCGTAATCGCTTGGTCACTCCAAAATGCCCCAAAGGTGTCCATGAACCCTTTGGTCAACCCAAAATCATCCCAAATGTGCCCATAAGTGATGTAGGACCATCCAAAAAAGTATGGGAAATCTTATATTTTTCCCTAAATTTTAGTGCATCTTGTCGGGGCCATAACTTCTCAACCGTAGCTCCGATTGACTTGAAATTTTACAGGGAGTTAGGTGGGATAATTTTAAACAA